>CM053771.1:142188797-142228682 GCA_028658325.1 Potorous gilbertii | reverse complement strand
GTTAATTCTGCTTTTGAAAGCATTCTTCTCCTCATTGGCTTTTTGAACCTCTTTTGCCAATTGAGTTAGCCTATTTTTCAAGGTGTTATTTTCTTCAGCATTTTTTTGGGTCTCCCTTATTAAGGTATTGACCTGTTTTTCATGCTTTTCTTGCATCTCTTTCATTTCTTTTCCCAGTTTTTCCTCCACCTGTCTAACCTGATTTTCAAAATCATTTTGAGCTCTTCCATGGCCTGAGCCCATGGGATATCTATTTCAGATGTTTGGGATACAGAGGCCTTGACTCCTATGTCTTTACCTGATGGTAAGCAGTTTTCTTCCTTGTCAGAGAGGAAAGGGGCTAACATCTGTTCCCCAAGAAAATAAGCTTCTATGATCTTATTTTTTTCCCTTTTCTTGGCATTTTCCCAGCCAACTACTTGACTTCTGAGATTCCTGTCCACCCCTGCCTAGATCTGCCTAGCTAGTGCTTGAGATCTGAGATTCAAATGCTGCTCCCCAGCCTCAGGGCTTTCAGCAGCAGGCGGGGCTTCTATTCACGGTAAGATTAAATCCGTGTCTCAGGTGGGGGCAGGGCCACCTCCCTGGCTCAGTTCCCTCAGGGGGTTTATGCAGAGACCTTCTGTAATGGAGGTGCTACTGAGCTCCTGCCTGCTCTGGGAGCCTCTGGCTGCCTGTTGCCTCTGTTGCTGCCTCCTGAGTGGCCCTGAGGTATGGAGACACCCTGCTCCCCTCTCAGCCAGCCCCGAAGTCTCTCTCACTGACCTGCAGCATATGTGGGTGGAGAAACCCCCAAGGCCACCAGAGATTCCGTCCCTGAAGCCTGCTCAGATCTTCTCTTCCCGGGGCTGCACAGCCAAGGTTGGACTGGGTTCCACTCTGGTATCGTGCACCACGACCTTTGGTGAGGGTTTTCCAGGTCTTTCTGGAACAGAAAGCTCCTCCACTCTGTTGTTCTGTGGCTTTTACCTCTCCAGAATTTGTTAGGATTTCTTCTTTACAGATATTTTATAGGCTGTGGCTTTGGAGCTAGCATAAGTGTGTGTTTCTACCCCACCATCTTGGCTCCTCACATGATTTTCTTGCATCACTCTCATTTCTTTTCCCAATTTTTCCTCCACCCCTCTTACTTGATTTTCAAAATCCTTTTTGAGCTCTTCCATGGCCTGATACCATTGCATATTTTTTGGAGGCTTTGGATGTAGAAACCTTGACCTGGCTATCTTCCTCTGCTTGTATGCTTTGCTCTTCTTCATCTGAAAGGATGGAATAAAATACTTTTTCACCAAGAAAGTAACCTTCTATAATCTATTTTTTCCTCCTTGTGGGGCATTTCACCAACTAGTTACTTGACTTTTGAGTACTTTATCAAGTGGAGGGTATACCACCCTAGGCTTCAGAGGTTTTGTGCAGCTGTTCACTGAGATATCTCTAGGGACCTGTAAGTTCTCAGTTCCTCCAAGGTCACACAATCAAGGGAGAGGAGTTTACTCCTCTCCCAGACTGCATTCTGGTCTGTGAGCAACCTCAAACATTCTTTTCTGCTCTGGAACTGCAAATCGGATTCCCTCTCCACCAACTCTACCATACCCATACTCCTTCTCACCCAAGACTGCCTCTCAGGACTGAGACCATGATCAGCTTCTTGATTCCTCCAGAGTCTTTAGGCCTAACATTCCACAAATGGATGCTGCTGCATCAGTGGCTGCCATAGCCCTGGGACAAGGACTGGGGCCAGACCATGCTTCCCTCTCACCCAGGTGAAAGAGCTCTCTTACTGACTTTTCAAGATGGTTTTGGCATTTGTGAGTTGAGAATTCTAGACATCACTATAACTATCCATGATTCAGCACCCTGATGCCTGCTCCAGTCTTGTCTGTGCCACATGACCCACACTGGGCTGCACTCCACTCTGAGCCAGGTGTGATAGATCTTTCCTATTCATCTTCCAAGCTGTCTTGGGCTAGAAATCTGTTTCACTTTGTCATTTTGTGGATTCTGCTGCTCTAGAATTTCTTTAGAGTCATTTTTCCAGGTATTTTAAGGGCTATAGGGAAGAGTTAGAGCAGGTCCATCCTTCTGCTCTGCCATCTTGACTCTGCCCCTGAACTTTAACCTTTTCAAACTGAGGATTTTAACACATGTCAGTTTGAGTGAAGAAAAACCCATTCAGTGATTAAGGCTCAATAACAAATGAGTCAAAGAATGGCATCTTTAAAAAAAAGTCAGCTATCTCATTGATTATAAATTCTTCAACTTGAAAAGGCAACAAGCAAGACTAAAGTAGAAAGAGTGTTGGTCCTTAATTTTTTCTTTGCAGATGGTTGTGCCCTCAAGGAATCCTTTGCAGCTGAGATACAACCAAGTATGGATCGATTCTCTGCTGTTTGTGCTAATTTTGGCCTAACAATTAACACCAAGAGACCACAGGTCTCTATCAACCCCCACTAAACCATTCATACCTCAAAACCATCATTTAGAGCAAATGGAAATTTTGAATACTGTAGATAAGTTCACTTACCTTGGTAATGTACTTTCCAGGGGTGTACACATTGATAATGAGGTTGACACACACATTGCCAAAGATAGCTCAGTGTTTGGGAGGTCTCTGAAGAAAAGTGTCGGAGAGAAGAGGTGTTTCACTATGAAACTGAAGGTCTGCAGAGACATTGTGCTTACCTCATTGTTGTATGACTGTGTAACCTGGATACTATACGAACAACATGCCAGGGGAGTGAATCCCTTCCATTTGAATTGTCTTAGGAAGATTCTGAAGAGTACTTGGCAGGATAAGATACCAAACACTGAGGTCCTTTCTTGAACTAACCTGGCAAGCATTCAAATTCTGGTGCAGAGAGTGCAACTCTGATGATCTGACCACATTGTTCAAATGTCAAATGTATGCTTGCCTAAAAAATTGTTTTATGAAGAACTCACATAGAGCGAATGCTCACTTGACAGTCAGATAAAGCGATACAAAGACACTCTCAAGATCTCCCTTAAGAACTTTAGAAGTGATTGCGTGACATAGGATGCACTGGCACAGGAGCACCCAGCATAGTGTGCCCTTATCAGAGAAAGTTTTATGCTTTATGAGCCAAGCAGAATTGAAATAGCTTGAAGGAAATGCAAGAGATACAAATTTAGAGAATTCATCCTAAATATTCAAATGGATTATTTGTGCCTGACCTGTGGTAAGGCATGACAAGCTCATATTAGTTGGTTAAACCACAGCCAGACACAGTCAGACACAAACCACTTTGACTCTAACATGGTGATGTCATTTTGGTCCTTTTTGAGAATGAAGGGCAACAACCAGGTAACCTTCACATACACTGCAAGGATCTTTTGCTTTGCCCTGTGCTCTGTGGCTGCATGATACAATCTACTGAGGCATTCTTTCTTTGTCATCTGTGTTTCAAGGTCTTAATATCCCTCTCGCAAGGTTTGCACTGTCACCTGTTACCTTTATGCTGATTTCCTGTCCTTGGCATGCTTCTAGGACCTTATATATACCCAGAGGTATATTGGCAAATGCATCCACTATTACGTTTAATAGTAGAGTAGAGGCAGTCACTCACCTGACCTCTACTAACAATCCCTTCTAAACAACTTAAAAATAATGCCTGTAATTAAATTTTGGAGTGGTAGAGACAAAAAAAGTCCAGGGTGAAACAATTCTAATGTCAAAGCAACTTAGGATGCTTGCAAGAAAAATCTGTCATAATGGTGTGGTGATTAGTCTGGAGCACTCTGCAAGCCATGCTGTGGGAACATCAACAGCAGGCCTTCAATGTGGCTGCAATTACACAGCAGCTGCTTTGGAATCTCTCAACCCACAAAGAGTAAGAGACTGGAACATTTGGTTAGAAAGAGGTTACAGGGACCCTCTGCTATCACTGGATGCAACACCCTGTTGCACTGCCCAGTTGCAATTCTGGAATGGAGTTTCAGAGTGAAGGGAAGTACTAGTGCTTGCAGCATCAGGGATGCAGAAATACTGGTCACAGGTCAGAAAAGAGTGCTTGTGATTCCTCACAAGGGAATAGAGGTCCTAGTCTCAATTATAAGATAGATAGGAGCACTAACTCTTGCAGCATTAGGAGAGACCTTATTCCAGGACCAAGAGAAGCAATAACACTTGGTGCTATAGAGGAATGATCAAAGAATAGGAGAAGAAAACCATGGACACATCTACCTTTAGAACATGCCATCTTAGAAGAACAAAAGAACTTATTGGTCCCAGAGTTAGATCTAGCATAAACAAAGCAAAACCAAAACCCTGAATCCCAGAGTAGTGCTTTTTGCACTCCAGAAGCAGAGCACAACTTTAACAAAGTTAAATCAAGAAGTTTACATTCCTATATGGGGACATGATACTTAGAATTCTGAATCACCAGTCATTTTGAATCTTGTCTTGTCACTGGACTCTAATGGTCTTGGAGGAGAGTATGAGGCTGATGGCTTTGTTTAACTGTCCCTCACTTAAATTGTTTATGAGCAAGTGAAGACATTACCTGTATGATATCATTTATCCTCTTCAAAAATGAAGGACAAATAAAAATAACTTGTAACTCCTAAGAGTTTTTTTCTCATTAAGGCAATTAGGTTTGTTAGAGAACATAAGTAAAAATTGATTATGATGATATGGTTTAAAAAATAAAATTAAGAGGTGAGGAAGAAGAATATATTTGAATGGTTTCTGGCTGCTTGTGGTATTTTCTCCTTCTCTTGATAGTTCTGGAATTTGGCAACAATAATTCTTGATGTTTTTAGTTTGGGATTCCTTTTGGGTGGTAAACAGTGAGTTCTTTAGATAACTATTTTGCCCTCTGGATCTTGTACTTCTGGTCAGTTTTCTTTAATGATTTCTTGGAAAATATTGTCCAGACTCTTTTGTTCATTTTGGCTTTCTGGTAGGCCAATAATTCTTAAATTTTCTCTCCTGGATGTATTTTCCAAGACAGTTGTTTTTCCAATTAGGTATTTACATTTTCTTTTGTCTTTTCATTCTTTAGATTTTGTTTGACTAATTCTTGATATCTCATAGAGTCATTAGTTTCTACTTGCCCAATTCTAATTTTTATCAAAATTGTTTTCTTCAGTTAACTTTTGTATCTCCTTTTCCATCTGCCCAATTATTATTTTTAAGGAATTATTTTCTCCAGTTAATTTTTGTACTTATTTTTCCATTTGTCCAAGTTTCCCAGTTAGGTTTTGTGCTTCCTTTCCATTTGTTCAATTTTACTTTTAAAAGAGCTATTCTCTTCATAGTATTCTTTTTCCATACTTTTAAAATGACCAGTTTTTCTTCTACTGCCTTCTTCAGCTGTTGCAGGAGAGTTCTTTGTGCCTGTGAGCAGTTCATAGTCCCTTCTAAAGTTTCAGATGGGAGTACAGTCTCAATACTGACCTCTTTGTTATTCCTGTATAGGTCCTTGTCCCCATAGAAAGATTCTATGATCTTTTCCTCCTTGCTTTTCTTCTTCTTACTCATGATGATGATGCTTCAGATAGAAGGTGGAGAACCTGGTGTTGACCTAGCTGGTGTAAGAAAGCAAAGAACAGGTGTCTTTTTTTCTTTTTGTTTTGTATTTCTCCGTATTAGCCCTGGAACTAGTTTGTTAAATGTAGGGGAGGGGTGGTTTGGCCATGGGAGATCTCCTCAGTTGAGCTGGAGCAAAGGCAAGCTCAGCCCTTGGTGATTCAGTCTGCCTTCCTATTTCCTGTTACCTGGGGCTCAGCAGCTGTCACTCACTTGGCTCTACTGGTCTTCCTCCCTGGGCTGCCACTCCACCTTTTTGCCATGCTGCCCTGCTGGTGCCTCAGGCCACTCCAGGACTTTCTTGCTAGGCAGTACTGTGAAGTAGGATGCACTGTAATTTATGCTGTGGGCTCTTCAATACCCATGGAACAGATCCTTCCCATTGACCTTCCAGTCTGTCCTGTTCTGTGAATCTGTCAAGTCTGTCTCCTATTGGATTCTGCACTTCCAAAATTTGGTCAGGTTCTCTTTTTAGAAGTATCTGAAGGAGTTTGTCTAAGAACTTTGGTGAGTAGTTGCTCTCACTCTGCGATCTTGACTCTGCTCCCCACAAAATATTTTTAGCAGGTTTTTTTTTTTGGTGATAAATAACTGGAAATTGAGATTATGTCTATCATTTGGAGAATGACTGAATAAGTTGCAACATATGATTGTGATGGAATTCTGTTGTTCTCTAAGAAATGAGTAGCATGATGGTTTCAGATTAATCTGGAAAGACCTATATGAACTGATGCAACATGAAGTGAGCAGAACCAGAACATTGTACATGGTAACATTGATATTGTCCAATGATTAACTTGATCAGCTGTAATTGAGTTAGCTATTCTGGTCAATCAAATGATTCAGGATAATTCCAAAAGACTTGAGGTCAAAAATGCTATCCATCTTTAGAAAAATATTTGACGTAGGCTGAACACAAATTGAAACTTGCTTTCAAAAAAACTTTATTTTTATTACTTTTATTTTTTCTGCTCTGCTTTTTTAATTTTTTTGGCAAAATAGTTAATATGAAAATACATTTTGCATGACTTCACATATATAAACTATATCAAAATGCTTGCATTCTCTAAGAAAATGGAAGAGAGAGGAAGAGAGATGATTTGGAATTCAAAAAAGATTAAATTTTTAACATGCAAATAAGAAATATTGAGTGAAATAAATTAAAATATATCAGGGAAAATAAATTTAATCTGCAGTCTTATAATTTTTTTCATTACTCTGGTAAATTTATATAAGCAACAAGGACATGTACAGGTATTCCTGAAAGACTCTGGTATGAGGGATGACAAACCCTTTTCAGGGATGTTCTCTATCTTTGTTATCTACTTGTAGCTCAGCTTTCACCTGTGACTCCAAAAAGCTGTAGCATGTGCAGTAGCCACACTCTAGTAAATCCTCTGACAGACAAGTTAAGCCAGATTGAGAGTCACTGTGGGGGCCTCAAAACCAATAGTTATTTAGAAGGATATTGATATCAAGTATGTAAAGACTTTCCTGGTGGAATAAAAGGGAACAAAAATGTTCTAATGGGTCATGAAGGAGATGGAAGCATGCACTGTGGAGTATTTTAGAGCTTGGTTAGACATAGAAGATGTCAAGGTCATCCATTGCATCCCAAGCCATTGACAGTCATCTTAATTTATAGAGTGAGGCTGATGACTTTATGCACCAATGCTTTATCAAAATCCAATTTATGTGTGAATTAAAAGCCATAACATATACTATTTTACTATTTTTATCTATCATAAAATCCTATGGTGATGGGAAAGTGATAAAGCAGCAGGTGTGGATACACTGGGAGCTGTAATCATAACCTTGAACACAAACTACCTATGGATTAGTGTCATCTTCTCACTGGACTGAAGTAGCAGTGAAATTTGACAGCCCCTGGGGCAGTTCCTTTTAAGGGATCACATTACTTACCTTCTGGCATGAAGAAGGGGGTAAATAATGTGCCCTAAAAATTATCTGCTTCACCTAACCTAGCCCAGGCCTCCTTACTGTAGCAGGCAGTGATTCAATTCTGTAGTCAAAATATACAAAAAGAGTATAAAAACTTTTGCAAATATCCTTCCACTCCTTTTTGCTACATGGAATGTGCACACATTTATGGAAAACATGAAATCCAATAGTCTTGAAAGATTAATCACTCTTGTCACAACAGAACTCAGAGAGTATGTGTTCAAATAGCAGCTCTGATTGAAACAAAGATGACAGATGAAGGCCAGCTTACCTAAGATGGAGCTGGATACATATTTTTCTGGAGTATCCACTGTGATTGGAAGTGCCATGGAGTTGATATGTTTCACAATCAAAACTAATCTAGTCAACAAACTTGTATGATTCCCCAAATGAGTGAATGACAAGTTCATGACAATGCAATTGCCACTTGCCAGAAAGCATCACATCCCCATCATCAGTGCTTGTAATCCCACCATGAAGAATCCCAATGAAATAAAGAAAATTTTATGAAGACCTGGAGATCATCGTAATTAATGTGCTAAAAGAAGACAAACTTGTAATTCTGGGTGACTTTAATGCCAGAGCAGGTACAAAAAATCAGACATGGCAGGGAACCCTCAGGAGCAATGGAGTTAGAAACAACAGCATCAGTGGTCACTTACTCCTGAAGACTTGTGTATCTCATGACCATTTCATCACCAACACTGACTTTTGTTTACCAAAATGCATTAAAACTTCATGGATGCACACTCAAAGTAAATATTGGGAATTAATAAAATATTTCATTATAAGAAGAAAAGAAAGATAATATGTGTGCATGATGAAGGTGCTGTGTGGCACACAGTCCTGGACCAATCATAGACTTATCCCCTCTAAGCTAAATATTCTCAATTAACAAATGTAGCAGTCCCAAGGAAAGATGGCTACCAGAAGACTTAATGTAAACTGATTAAAGCACTTCTCTGTAAAGGAGGAATTCATTGCTAACTTGTAGGGAAAACTAAGCCAATATATAATTGGCAATAGTGGAGGAGAAAAGGAATGGGCAGTTTTCAGAGATTTGTTATACAGCACTGCATTTATTCACTTGGTTGGAACTTTCAAAAACATCAAAACTGGTTTGATGAAAATGATGGTGAAATTCAGAAGCTGCTAAATGAAAAATGAAAACTCCACAGGTTTTACCAGCAGGATAGTTCATCCATTGCTAAGAGAGCAGTGTTTAACTCCACAAAAAGTAAAGTACTAGTGAAACTTAGAGAGATGCAGGTCTCTTGGCTCAGTAAGAAAGAAGATGAAATTAAGTTTTACACTGATAACAACAATCCAAAGCATTTTTATGATGCTCTGAAGGCTTTTTATGGGCCAAAGGTCTATGGTGCCTCTCAACTACTCAGTGCTGATGGAATCACATTGATTAATGACAAGGACATGATCCTGAAGATCTAGAGATAGGCTGAACACTTCCATGGTGTTCTCAAACCATCTTCAATTAACCAATTCTGAAACCATTAACCATTTACCTTATGTTGAAGCTAATCCCTCTCTACCTAAATTTCCATCTAAAGAAAAGATTTTCTTTTCTTTCTCTGTGGGCTCTTCTTGTGTGGTAGAGTGTTGGTGTTGATTTTCTTCCAATTGAGATTTTTAAAAAGCAAGCAGTCAACCTCTTATTTAAAAGCTGACTGAATTTTTCTGGCTTACATGGTAAGGGGAGGTTATTCACCAAAAGTTAAAAGCTACCTTCATTGTCCATCTCTGTAAAGGAAGAGGAAGTAGGTTGTTTCTGAGAATCATAGAGTGGTTTCTCTCCTAGTCATTACTAGAAAATTCTTGCCAGAGTTCTCTGTAAAAAGCTGATCATTCACCTGGAAAATGGTCATCTACCTGAGAGCCAGTGTGGCTTCAGAAAGGGTTGAAGAATGGGTGAAGTGGGAGATTGCTGCCCAACAACTCCAAGTGAAATGTCAGGAACAAAACAGAGGTCTCTATAAAACATTAGTCATTCCTACCATGGCCTGTGATCCTGTACTAGAGTTTGTGGAACATCTTGAGTGAGGTGAAAGTCGAGGTGAAATTTCTTGAGGTCTAGTCTGCATCCTGTTAGAGCCATTCTAGGCCCTATATATGTTGATTCAGTGCAATCAGCCTATAGGTGTCTATATTTCACTGAAGTCAGACCTCAGTCCCTGAAAGTCGTGTCTTTTCTGAGGTCCTCTCAAATAGTCTGAGGATGACAACTGTTTTACTCCTTTACTTTTGCTGCTCTAAGTTCATTTTGTGGTGATTTTTCTGTCCATTTGTGGAGAAAATCTGGAAAGCCTGGAAACTCCTGGCCTACTTTGCCATCTTCCAAGAATGCCTATATGGTACCATAGGGAGAAGAACATTTTTGGGACAGCATGACTGGAGGCCCTAACTGAGACTTGGAGGAGGAGACTAATCCCTGAGGTTGAGACCCTGGATAGAATTCAGAAAATAACAGTAAGAAAACCTGAGGCCTAGGGCAACATTAGCCACAATTTGGGATTAAAAGTTGACTATAATAATAAACTTCTAGCAGTAAAACAAGATTAATGTTAAAATGAATGTCAAATGGTCACAAGTGTAAAAAGAGCTCTTAGAGGAACTTAAAAAGGATTAAAAAAAACAAATAAGGGAGATCAAGGAAAAATTAGGAAAATATAAAAACAATCCAAGAAAATTATGAAAAGAAAGTTGATAGAAATGAATTGATATAAGTGTATTTTTTCGAAAGCATTTATCTAAAACCGTTAGCAAGTATTATTTATAATAGGGCTAGGCTAAAAGCCTTCCCAGTAAGATCAGATGTGAATCAAAGATGCCCACTGGCACCAATATTATTCAGTACTGTATTGGAAATTCTAGCAATAGCAATGAAAGGAGAAAAAGAAACAGAAGAATCAGAATAAGGAATGATGTAATAAGAAGATCTTTTTTTTTTTTTGCAGAGAGTATAACGATATGTTTGGAAAATCCCAAAGGCTCTACTAAAAAAGTTAGTTGAAACAATAATTTTATCAGTGAAGCAGGATATAAAGTAAATCCACACAAATCATCAATATTCCTATATATCACAAACAAAACTCTGCAAGAAGGGATAGTAAAAGAAAACTCTACATAGTGCTGCAAAATGCTTGCTACAAAGTAAGTCTGTCAAAACAAACCCAGGAAATGTATAAACAAAATAACTTTTAAAAACTTTCTATACAAATAAAATCAGATTTAACAAATTGGAAAATATTAATTATTCATGGTAAGCAGGACAAATACAATAAAATGACAATTTTACCTAAAGTCGTGTATTCCAATTAAATCACCAAAAAATATTTTACTGAATTAGAAAAAAAAAACAAAATTCATTTGGAAAAAGAAAAAGTCAAGAATATTGAAGTAATTAATGGAAAATGTAAAGGAAGAGGTTTAGCAGTATCAGATCTTAATCCAGTCATAATTAGGTCAGAATTATCAAAACTATCTGGCTAAGAAAAACAAAGATAGAAATGGAACAGAGTAGACATACAATTTATTGCAATAAACAAATATAATAACCTTGTGTTTGACAAGTATAAAGACAGATTGGGATAAGAGTTTCTTTTTATTTGGTAAAAAATTTGTTACAAAAACTAGAAAGCAGCATAGCAGAACTGGCATAGACCACTATCTTACACCATTTCTCAAAATAAGAACAAAATGAATGCATGACCTGTATAGAGAGATATTACAAGAAAATTGTTGTTGTGCCTGTTCTTCATCTTCAAAGAGGACCATGACATTGGAGAAATGATGATATGACTTGCACTTGACTTTGTTTTGAGTGTGGGAGGGCTGTGTGGGGGCACCAGCCTCACTTTCTTCACCTGAGCCATCTGGATCCAGTTAATAGATATTCATCAGGATGACTGAAGATATCCCAGGATGCAATGGGAGACATTGGCCTCTTTAGCCTTGGGCCTATTCAGGTTCTCACTTAGGGTGAAGTGAAGCCCATACAGTGAATAGGCCTGTTTAGGAAGTGGTCATGGAGGAGCCCCTTTAATGGGCAAAAGAAAAATAACTAAATCAAGATGGAAGGGAAGGAAACAGTTATAACTGGTAATCACTCTTTAGCCAGGAGGAGTCCAGGAAACAGCCCT
This sequence comes from Potorous gilbertii, assembly GCA_028658325.1. Classification (NCBI taxonomy): domain Eukaryota; kingdom Metazoa; phylum Chordata; class Mammalia; order Diprotodontia; family Potoroidae; genus Potorous; species Potorous gilbertii. Next base: position 142,217,018 of record CM053771.1, on the reverse strand, counting down.
TAAGTGGAGTTTGGGCAGGGACCTAGTCTTATGAGTTTCAGAGTACAGTAGGTTTGAGGATTGAGGTTTAAGGTTAGGAGGGGAAAAGATAGAAGAGGGGAGGACAGGAGAGCAAAGCAAAGCAAAGCAGAGGTGGCCAGTAAGCCCTAAGTTAACTGGCCGTCCAAAGATGGTGAAGGAAAATTAGAAGAACATGGAGCATTTTACTTATCAGACTTAAAGACAGGCAAACAATTTATGAAAAAACAAGAGATAGAAAGCAAGGTTATATGGATAATTTAGATTAAATTAAAAAGGTTTTTTGTTTTCCTTAGTTTTCTTCCCATTTTTTAGAAATTTGTTTTCAATCTTCAACAATCACGTCCATAAGTCTGAAATTTTCTCCCTCTCCCTCCCACTCCTTCTCTGAGATGGCATGCAATTTTATATGAGTTCTATACATATATTCTTATTAAACATATTTTTCACATTAGTTATGTTGCATAGAAGAATTAAAATGAATGAAAGAAACCATAACACAAAAGAAAATAGTCTGCTTCATTCTGCATTCAGATTCCCTAGTTCTTTCTCTGGATGTGGATGGAATTTTGCCTCAAGTGTCCTTTGAGAATGTTTTAGGGCCTTGCATTGCTATGAAGGGTTAAGTCTATTAGAAACAGTCCTTGCACATCATGGCTGTTACTGTGTACAATGTTCACCTGATTCTGTTCATTTCACTCAGCATCAGTTCATGTAAGTCCTTCCAAGCCTCTCTGAAATCCTCCTGTTCATCATTTCTTATAGCTCAGTAGTATTTCGTTGTATTCATATACCACTACTTAGCCACTCCCCAGTAGATCAGCATTCCCTCAATTTCCAGTTCTTGGCCACCACAAAGAGAGTTGCTATAAATATTTTTGAACATGTGGGACCTTTTTCCATTTCTACGATCTCTTTGGGATACAGTCCTAGAAGTGATACTGCTAGGTGAAAGGTTATGCACCTTGTTGTATCCCTTTGGACATAGCTCCAAATTGTTCTCCAGAATGGTTGTATCAGCTCCCTGCTCCACCAACAATGAACTAATGTTCCAATTCTCCCACATCTTCTTCAGCATTTATATTTTGTCCTGTTAACCAGTATGGTAGGTGTGATGTGGTACCTCAGAGTTGTTTTGATTTACACCTCTATAATCAATAACGATTTAGAGGATTTCTTCATATGACTATAGATAGCTTTAATTTCTTCCTCTGAAAACTGTCTGTTCATATCCTTTGAGCATTTATCAATGGGGGAATAAAAAGGCTTTGTATAAATAAAATAAATGTAGCCAAGATCAGAAGAATAGCCACAGGAAAAAAATCCTCCAGACGGCTTCTCCATTAAAGGTCTCATATCTGAAATATAAAAAGAAATTTGTCAAATCTATAAGAATATGAGTCGTTCCCCAATTGATAAATGGTCAAAGAATATGAACAGATAGCCTTCCATTGAATGAATCAAAACAATTTATAGTCATGAAAAAATGTTCTAAATCATCATTGATTATTAAAACAGCCTTGAGATATCATTTTACCTTTATTACCTTGGCTAAAATGACTGAAGAGGAAAGTGAGAAATATTGGAGGAGATGTGAAAAATTGGGACACTCATTCATTGTTGGTGGAATTGTGAACTGATCCAACAGTTTTTGGAGAACAATTTGGAATTATACCCAGAGTTAATAAATTGCCTATGCCCTTTGATCTAGCAATACCACTACTTGGCCTACTTGCAAAGATGATTAGGGAAAAAGGAAAAGCATCCATATGTTCTAAAATGTTTTTAGTAGTTTTCTTTGCAGTGGCAAAGAACTGGAAATTGCAAAGAATGGCTGAACAAGTTGTGGTATATGATTGTGAAGGAATATTATGGTGTTAAAATGATGATGAGCTCAATGGTCTTAGAAAATTGTGGAAAGATGCACAAAATAACAAAGAGCAAAATAAGCAGAACCAAGATAATTGATAGCAATTGATAGCAATATTGTCTTAATGACTTTGAACGAAAATTTATTTTTACTTATACACACCCAAATTAATTATAAAGGACATATGAAGAAAGACACTATGTATATCCAGAGAAAGATAGAAGTATGAAAAATAGACATATGTATGGAATTATTTTACATATATACATATATGTATGCATATATACATACACGAACATACATACATACATTAGTTTGTATATGTGTATACCTATTTATATTTATTGGTAGCCATCTCTGAGGTGGGGAGTAGGGGAGGGAAGAAAAAAAAAAGAGGAGGACATCTACATGATAACTTTGGTGTGTATTTAAAAGGAACAGTAAGTTGGACATTTTGAATTTATGGTTTTATAAGCAATCATCGTTTTTGTTGCACTATGTTATAGACATTCTTATTTAATTATGTAAGTTCAAAAGAAAATCATGGCAAAATTTGATTGCCCAGTGAAGTTCATCAATATTGTATGCCAATTTCATGACAGCATGCTTGTCTGGATTCTGGATAATGGATGAAACACTTGTACTTTTCCAGTCACCAATGAAGTGAAAAGAGGTCTGTGTTTGCTCCCATGTTTTTCTTTTAATATAAATTTATTTATTTAACTTTTTACATTCATTTTCACAAAGTTTTGGGTTCCAAATTTTCTCCCCATTTGCCCCCTACCCCGACCCCAATACACCAAGCCTTCTAATTTCCTCTATCACTAATCTGCCCTCTCTTCTATCATCCCTCCCTTCCCTTGTCCCCAGCTTCTCTTTTGTCCTGTATGGCCAGATAACTTTCTATTGCCCATTACCTGTATTTCTTATTTCCTAGTAGCAAGAACATTACTCAACAGTTGTTCCTAAATCTTTTAAGTTCCAACTTCTCCCCATTCCTCCCTCCCCACCCATTCCCTTTGGGAAGGCAGGCAATTCAATACAGGCCATATCTGTGCAGTTTTGCGAATGACTTCCATAATAGTCATGTTGTGTAAGACTAACTATATTTCCCTCCATCCTATCCTGCCCCCATTGTTTCTATTCTCTCTTTTGATCCTATCCCTCCCCAAGAGTATTGACTTCAAATAGCTCCCTCCTCCCATTGCCCTCCCTTCCATCATCCATCACACCCTGCTTATCTCCTTCTCCCCCCACTTTCCTGTATTGTAAGATAGGTTTTCATACAAAAATGAGTGTGCATTTTATTCCTTCTTTTAGCCGAATGTGATAAGAGTAAACTTCATGTTTTTTTTTCTCAGCTCTCCTTTTTTTCCCTTCACTAAAGACTCTCCTGCTTGCCTCTTCAATGAGAGATAATTTGCCCCATTCCATTTCACCCTCTCTCCTCCCAATACATTTCTCTTATACATTTACCGTAATTTTTTTAAGATACGATCCCATCCTATTCAATTCACTCTGTGCTCTCTGTCTCTGTGTGTGCGTGCATGTGTGTATGTGTGTGTGCATGCACACATACGTGTGTGTATGTGTGTATGTGTGTGATCCCACCAATTACCCAGATACTGAAAAGTTTCAGGAGTTACAGATATTGTCTTTCCATGTAGGAATGTAAACAGTTCAACTTTGGTAAGTCCCTTATGACTTCTCTTTGCTGTTTACTTTTTCATGCTTCTTCTCATTCTTGTGTTTGAAAGTCAAATTTTCTTTTCAGCTCTGGTCTTTTCATCAAGAATGCTTGAAAGTCCTCAATTTCATTGAAAGACCAGTTTTTCCCCTTAAGTATTACACTCAGTTTTGCTGGGTAGGTGATTCTTGGTTTTAGTCCTACTTTCTTTGCCTTCTGGAATATCCTATTCCAGGCCCTTTGATTCCTTAATGCAGATGCTGCTAGATCTTGTGTTATCCTGATTGTATTTCCACAGTACTGGAATTGTTTCTTTCTAGCTGCCTGCAATATTTTTTCCGTGACCTGGGAACTCTGGGATTTGGCCACAATGTTCCTAGGGGTTTCTCTTTTTGGATCTCTTTCAGGCAGTGATTGCCTTGAATACTTATTTTGCCCTGTGGTTCTAGATTATCAGGACAGTTTTCCTTGATAATTTCATGAAAGATGATATCTAGGCTCTTATTTTGACCATGGCTTTCAGGTGGTCCCATAATTTTTAAATTGTCTCTCCTGGATCTATTTTCCAGGTCAGTTGTTTTCCAATGAGATATTTCACATTCTCTTCCATTTTTTCATTCTTTTGGTTTTGTTTTGTGATTTCTTGGTTTCTCAGAAAGTCATTAGCCTCCATCTGTTCTCTTCTAATTTTGAGAGAACTATTTTCTTCAGTTAGCTTTTGAACATCTTTTTCCACTTGGTTAATTCTGCTTTTGAAAGCATTCTTTTCCTGATTGGCTTTTTGAACTTCTTTTGCCAATTGAGTTAGCCTATTTTTCAAGGTGTTATTTTCTTCAGCATTTTTTTGGGTCTCCTTTAGCAAGGTATTGATCTGTTTTTCATGCTTTTCTTGCATCGCTCTCATTTCTTTTCCCAGTTTTCCTCCATCTGTCTAACTTGATTTTCAAAATCCTTTTTGGGCTCTTCCATGACCTGAGCCCATTAGATATCTATTTCAGATATTTGGGATACAGAAGCCTTGACTCCTATGTCTTTACTTTATGGTAAGCATTGGTCTTCCTCATCAGAGAGGAAGGGCGGAATCATCTGGTCACCAAGAAAGTAACCTTCTATGGTCTTATTTTTTTTTTCCCTTTTCTGGGCATTTTCCCAGCCAGTTCCTTGACTTCTGAGATTCCTCTCTACCCCCACCTAGATCCGCCCAGCTATTGCTTGGGATCTGAGATTCAAATTCTGCTCCCCAGCCTCAGTGCTTTTCATGGAAGGCATGGCTACTATTCAATGTGAGCTGAAGTTCTGGTGCTCAAGTTGGGGCAGGGCCACCTCCCAGGCTCAGTTCCCTCAGGGGGTTTATGTGGAGACGTTTAATAATGGATCTGAGCTCTTGCCTGCTTGGGGAGCCCGGGTCTGCTGCTGTCCCTGTCTCCACTGCTGCCTCCCAAGGGGGTCTGAGTTATGGAGCCACCCTGCTTCCCTCTTGGCCAGCCCAGAAGTCTCTCTCACTGACCTGTGCACCTTTGGGTGGAAGGACCTTCAGGGCTGCCGGAGATTCCATCCCTGAAGCTTGCTCAGATCTGCTCCTCTCAGTGCTGCGTGGCCAAGGAAGGGCTGGGCTCTGCTCCTGTCTGGTGTGTGACAGACCTTTGAGATCAGTTTTTCAGGGCTCTCTGGAACAGAAATCTCCTCCTCTCCATTTCTGTGCAGCTTACACTGCTCCAGAATTTGTTGGGAGTTCTTTTTACAGGAAATTCATGGGCTGTGGTTTTGGAGCTAGCATATGTGAATCTTTCTACTCCGCCATCTTGGCTCCTCCCTGCTCCCATGTTTTTAGGATTTTTAATCAATATCATCAGATGCCTTCAGGAAGGATGAAAATGACAACAAGGTCAGCTACCTCACTGATGCCAAATTACTTAATTTGAAAAGGTTATACACCCACACTAAAGGTGTAACTTTTTGTTCACAGATGCTTGTGCACTCAAAGCAGACTCCGAGGCTGAGATGAAACTGTATGGATTGAGTCTCTCCTGCTTGTGCTAATTTTGGCCTGATAAGTAACACCAAGAAAACAGAAGTTGTGTATCAACTGGCACTGCACCATTTATTCATCAAATCACTGGTTACTTCAAATGGAGAAATGATGATTACTGTGCATAAGTTCATTTACCTTGGCCATATACTTTCCAGAGATGCATATATAGATGATAAGGTTGATGCATACATCACTAGAGTTAGTTGATGTTTGAGAAGCTCTGGAAGAAAGTGTGGTAGAGAAAGGGTATTAGTTTTCTTTCCAAACTGAATGTCTGTAGAGCCATTGTGCTAATCTCATTGTCATATGTCTATGAAACCTGGACAGTACACCAGTGACATGCCAGAAAACTGAATCACTTTCATTTGATTTGCGTTAGGAAGATTCTGAAGATCACCTAGCAAGATAAGGTACTGGGCAAGGGTCTTTTCTCGATTTGAATTGTCAGGCATTTAAACTCTTTTGTGTAGAGTGTACCTCCAATGGGCTCGCTATATTGCTTGAATGTTAAGTGTATATTTGCCTTAAAGACTATATTAAGGAGAACTCACAGAAGGCAAGTGCATGTAAGAAGGTCAGAAGAAGTGATACAAGGACACTCTCAAGGTCTTTCTGAAAAACTTTGAAATTGATTGTGATACACTGGAGATGCTGGCACAGTACCATCCAGTATGGTGAGCCTGCATCCAAGAAAGTACTATGCTCTATGAGCAAAGCAAAATTGCAGTAGCTCAAAAGAAATTTAAGATGTACAAATTTAGAGACATTTGCACTCCAAATGTTCATAGGAACTATTTGTTCCCAACTTGTGGGAGAGCCTTTTAAGCTTGTGCTGGTCTGATCAGCCACAGTTGAACACACTGTACCTTGACTCCAACATAGTGATGTCATTTTGGTCCTCTTTAAACAGGAAGCGCAAGAAACTACCACCTCAATCAACAAGGTAATAAAGGAAGCCCTGCTCTGTAGAATTTGCTGATTTCAGAGGTGTTAAATTTTAAGTAAATTTCCCTATATCGAGGAAGAAGGCTACTGACTTTCTGGATGTCAACAAGAGTAATATGCATTGCATCCTGAACTTCCACATGAAAGTCTATGCCAGCCTAGCCATGCTGGAGTCCATTGACAGTGCCAGTTACCCTATCCAGCTGTCCCAAGACACTGGCAGACCTTGTCAGCAGGGTGTATTTGACCTGCATCTTAGAGCATTCTAGTACTGAGCAGAAGTCTATCTGTGCTATAGGACATAGCATGACTACTTCCTTTTGTGCCACTAAGAAAAGAAAGGAAGCATTTAAGGTTACAAACTGACCAGTCATCTATGTTCCAGCTCATCTGGCAGCCTGGCCTTTGGAGCCTGACCATTATTGCAGAGGACTTGTGAGGGGCCAGCCTCAGTGCCAGTCAGAGATGCTGTACCTGTAGTCTAGGATCAATGCCTGGTCATAGGCCAGAACAATATTTCCTTAATCCTAGAGATGCAGAACCTGGTGTTCCTGTGTAGTGGCAGGAAGTCATAGGAAACCTTGACTGTAGCTTCAGGATGTGGGACCAATGAATCTTGTGTCCTGGAAACCTTCCTGAGGATAAGAAGTTTCATTTGAACCCTTCCTGGGGTGGGGGAGGCAGCCAGAGACACTGAAAATAGTCCCCAAACTATCCCTCCCCACACTTCTCCTCCAGCAGTGCTTCCTTTTCATTTGTGTGGCTTCCCTTTCTAAAGTGGAGGCCACCCCAGCACCCCTTTCCCCACATTGCCCACTTAGTGGAGAGAAGACAGAAGCTCCTACTTTCCTTGAACCTAGGAGAGCTCTGGAGATGGCCCTGTCTCTGTGCCCTGGTTGAAGTCAGTCTTATCGCTGGCCACTGAGGCTTTCTCGGAATAACTGGGCAGTTATTGAGTTTGCTGACCCAGTGCTGTGGACACTGGGACGTTGTGTGGACCAGGCTCCTAACATATACTATTAAGATGAAAAGGAGTACACACACACACACATACACATACACACGCATGCATGCACACACGCACACACACATACACTTCAAATTCACAATTTAACAATTGGCTCTCCAGATTCAAACTAGCTGTCTAGAGCATACTCCTGTTAACACTGCTGCCAGTTACATACATCATCAGTCTCCACTCCCAATAGCAAGGGTAACTGGGATTCTGAACTTAGCACTGAATACATTGGGAAGCAGGGCAGAGTGGCCACAGTTCTGGGTCCTAATATATTTCAAGTGCAAATGCCCTTTTAAAGCTTCATGGGTCATCTGGGAGCAGGGTGAGAAGACTAGATCCCCATTCCCCTACAAGCTACACTTTTCTAAAATGCCAACAAATTCATTCCCATCATCTTTGGCAAATTGATCCTAAAACATGCCACCTAGAGATTCAGAAGCTATGTTAGTGTATCTTCCCTCTCCACACTCCTCTTAAATGGGTGAGGGAAGAGAGAAGAGAGGTAGGGGAGGGAGTGCCTTGTTTACCCTGAATATTGATTTTAATCAATGCTATGTTACCTACAGGGCCTCTCCACATTCTAGTTCTTCTATTTTCTGTCTTTCTTAAAAATTTTAAGATCTCTAATTTCAAATTCACAAGTATCCATATTTAAACCTAGAAATTCTTTGCTATTTCTTCATGTCATACTTTTCTGTTTTCTAGTTAAGTCTTAGTCATTATCTTCCCTATTGCCATCTCAGGTATGTGTGTGTGTGTGTGTGTGTGTGTGTGTGTGTGTGTGTGTGTGTGTGTGTGTGTGTTTTTCCATTTTATGATGTGATTTTTTTTTTTCCTTTTCAGAAGAACACTCCCTTTCACAACAGTCTTTCCACATGGGTAAGTTGCTTTAAATTTGTTTCCAGTTGCAGTCATCCTCTGCCTTCTTAACCTTAAAACAGAAAGGTATCCTAATTGATCCACTTTCTCCCATGGGCAGATTCACTAGCTGTATGATGCCTGCCTAACTTATTCCTCTATAAGACCATAAAAACAGTTCTTCTCAGCAGGACTATGTATAACATTGGCAGGAACCATGCATAAATTTGGTTTAAGAGGATTTGTACCAGAAATGGTCCTATCTGTATTATCCTGTTTTCTAATGACTGTCCAGTTTCTTCTAGAGGGAGAGTGGAGGATGGTGGGAAGAAAGGCCTATCAGGGATTAGTGGGGGATTTACAGGCCTTGTAGAGTAAACAAGCTGGTAAAGTGGGCTCTGGTTCAAGCTCAGATCTCAGCAAGTAACCGGTAAGCTGTTCTGAGGTTCAAGCTAAAATATCACAGAGTATTCCAAAATATCACAGTGTCTTTACTAGAAGAATAGGATTTGAGTTAGAGAGAAAGGTCTAAAAGTGTGTGGAGACTTGCAAGGAGTAATGTTAGGAGAATCTTGTGGGGGATAATGATGTGGAGAGTGTGAGAGGATGGCAGCTTATTTTACACAAAAATTATTAGAAGATAACGTTTTAAAATGGCACAAACCATTTTCTAAAGTATAGCAATTACTGGAAGTAACCCTATCATATTCAATGACCTCAGGATGTATGTATGTATATGTGTGTATATTTATGCATATATATATACACACATGCATATATTCACACAAATACACATATGCATGTATACATATATACATATGTGTACATACACACACATATATGGAGAGAAACAGGGTGATATATGAATATATATAATATACATAAATGTGTGTGTGTATATGTGTGTGTGTGTGTGTGTATATAAAATATATAATATATATAGTTAACAGACTTACTATCTATATGATTTGCAAGGAATTCTTTGCCCAGCTTTTCATTCTCTTGTTGTCAGGTTTTCAGATCAGTTAATATGTAGAATTCAGGAAGTTAATCAAACCTTATCTTCTATATGTAAATGTTCTATGGAGATGCAAAGACAGATTTCCTTGTATGCATAATTTATTTCCTTATAGGAAATACTAGAAGTTATCCAGACAACATTAAACTTGCCTAGGTAGTTATGAATTCCTAAAACCAAAATATTTAAATGTGAATGGTAGGAAAAACCAGAGGTAGAAACATTAGTTTTGGTTTACTGAGATAATTATGTGGTTTGCCCTTTTTTCTCCAAGAGGACCATGACATTAGAAAGATGATACATGACTTGTAAGGTAAATGGATTACAGCTATACAAAGTCACCACCCTCACTTTCTTCTCCATCTTGATCCAGTGGTCAGATATAGATAAGGATAACTGGAGATGACCCAGGATGAAGTGAGACCTTGACCTTTTTAAGCTAAGGTCTTTCCAAATTCCCACTTTGAGGCAAAGTATATTCAGTGATTAGGGTTGTGTAAGAAGTGAGCCAAGAAATATCCCCTTTAATTAAAGATAGTCAAATCATACTGGAAGTGGGAAACCCTCAGGTTGTTTCTGGCCAAAAACGAAACAATTACTATTTAATTAACTCTGAGTCATCCAGCTCCCTCCTCCCCTCAACAACCCCCCCACAAAAAAAAAAACATGAAGTGCTGCTTGGGCAGGGACCTAATATTAGTCAATCAATGACACCTAATCTGAATTAGGTTTCAGACATGGTCTTTAAGAAAGAAATCTAGGGGGCAGTGCCAAAATGGCAAAGTGAGAGCAACTACTCACCTAAGCTCTAGGTCAAACTCCTTTAGACATCTCTACAAAGAGAATCTGAACAAATTTTAGAGTGGCAGAATTCAATAGGAGAAGTGTGTGGCAGATTTCCAACCTAGGACAGATTGGAAAATTGACAGGAAAGATCTATTGCACAGGGCAGGAGGAGAGCAGAGTGCACAGGCTGTACCAGTGCAGACCCCACCATAGCAGAGCTGGGCAGGAAGCCCTGGGTAATCTGAAGCAACAGACCAGGAAAGAGTCCAGTGGAACTGAGCGAGAGAGAACTGCAGAACCCCAGGTAACTGCAGCAGTCATTTCTAAGACTATCAGCCCACAGATTAAATGACTGTGAGTCACCTACTTGAACTTCTAGGAACCAAGATGGTGGAATGATTGTTAAATGCTCTACACCTCCCCTTGTTGAGCTTGAAAAACTCAGAGAATATTTCCCCAGGAAAAATCCTAGAACAGTGGAATCAACCAAAGAGGCTAGGAAAATTGCAAAGGGGGGGCGGTCCTTCTTGTTGTGGCTAAAGAGGACCAATGCTAGATTGGAGCTCCCAGACAACCCCATCTCAGCAAACCAAGAGGACATCCTGAGCCCCAAGGTGGAGCCCTCAGCCTTCAATACCAGGACCCCAGGTGTGTCTCAGCACAGCCAGGGGAATAGGGAAGACATTAGTGTAAACATTAGTTCACCAACCACTGAGCCTGCCTGTGCTCAGGAGAGGAGACTTGCTGCGGCCAGACCACCCCTCCCCCCACAGCTACCTCCAGGGTAACTCGGGGAAAACTCAGAAATACTTCACCTGCCCTCTAATTTGGCACATCAGCCAGCTCAGTACCAGGTAAGCTACAGAATTCTAGCTTCTAGCTGAAAGAATCAGAGGCTATAATACACAAAGCCTCAAGTTATAAACACAAGAATGTTGGGATAGAACCCCCTGTACCTGACAAGCATAAATCCACTTTAAAAGCCAGGAGAAAGGGAATCAACATGAGCAAGAAGCAAACCAGAAAAGGTAGGACCATAAAATCTTTCTGCTGGGACAAGAACCAAAACTCTAATACCAAAGAGGTCAGCATTGAGACTGTACAGAAGGGAATATGAACTGGTCTCAAGCCAAAGAGCATTCTTTTAAGAGCTCAAGAAGTATTTTAAAAGCCAGATTAAGGAAGTAGAAGAAAAACTGGCCAATGATTTTAAAAATATGAAAAAAGAAAATCATGGAAGAATTTAAAAGATAAATTGGACTATTGGAAAAGGAAGTACAAAGTCTAACTGGGAAAATTGGAAAAGAAAGTACAAGAACTAACTGGAGAAAATAACTCCTTAAAAGGAAAAATTGGACAGATGGAAAATGTGATGAAAAAGTTAACTGAAGAAAACAATTTTATAAAAAAATTTTATAAAAATTAGAATTGGGCAACTAGAAGCTAATGACTCTATGAGACATCAAGAATCAGTCAAACAGAATCTAAAGAATGAAAATATAGAAGAAAATGTAAAATATCTAATTGGAAAACAAGTGACCTGAAAAATAGATCCAGGAGAGAAAATCTAAGAATTATTGGTCTACCAGAAAGCTGTGATGAAAGAAAGAACCTGGACAATATCTTCCCAGAAATCATCAAGGAAAACTGCCCAGAAGTCCTAGATCCAGAGGGCAAAATAGTCATTGAAAGAATCTACCATTCACTTCCTGAAAAGGATCTCAAACTAAAAACACCAAGGAATATCTTTGCCAAATTCCAGAATTATCAAATGAAGGAGAAAATACTGCAAGCAACCAAAAGAAAAAAAATAATTCAAATATCAAGGAGACACAGTCAGCATCACATACAACCTTGCAGCTTCTACAATAAAAGATCAGAGGGATTAGAATATGATATTCTGTAAGGCAAAAGAGCTGGGACTGAAACCAAGGATCAATTACCCAGCAATAGTGAACACAATATTTCAGGCAAGGAAATGGACATTCAATGAAATAAGGAATTTCCAGACCTTCATGATGAAAAGGCCAGAGCTCAATAGAAAATTCAATCTTCAAATGCAGGTCTCGAGAGACATAAAAAGATAAACAGGGGGGAAAACTTGTTACTCAGTATGGGCAAACTGTTTACATCCCTGTAAGGGAAGATGATAATTGTTAAACTTGAGAATTGTAAATTTATTATGATATATAAAAGGGATATACATAGATAGAGGGAGTGGGTATGAAGTAAATGATGTAATGATAAAAATGTGGTTTAACTGTGTGAAAGGATTGTAACGGGAGATGTCAATAGGAGGCAGAAAAAGGGAAATTACATCACAGAAAGAGGCACAAAAACATATTACACTAGAGGGAAAGAGGGGAACGAGATGAGTATTGTTTGAGATTTACTCTCATGTGATTTGGTTCAAGGAGGGAACAACAAACTCAGTCAAGTATAGAAATCCAACTAGCTCTATAGGCAGTAGGAGGGGAAAGGGGAAAGAAAAAGGAGAGGAGGTTAAAAGGAAGGGAAGAAGTGGTACGTGTAAAGGGGAGTAAAAAGGAGGGTGGCTTAAAGAAGGGAGAGAATTCTGAGGGAGACAGTGGTCAAAAATTAAAACTCTATCGTGGAGGGAAAGGGAGAAGGGAGAACTAAAAGCATAAATGAAGGGAAAGAGGATGGAGGGAAAGACATTGGATGAACTCTTCCATAAAATGGAGACAGCAGAATGGATTAAAAATCCATAATTCAACAGTATGTTGTTTACAAGAAACACATTTGAAATGGGGGGTACACACAGGGAAAAGGTAAAGGTTGGAGTAGAATATATTGTGCTTCAGTTGATGTAAAAAAAGCAGGGGCAGCAATCCCAATCTCAGACAAAGCAAAAACAGAAATAGATCTAATTAAAAGAGATAAGGAGGGAAACTACATCCTGCTAAAAGGCACTATAGACAACAAAGCAATTTCATTAATAAACATATACATTCCAAGTGGTATAGTATCCGGATTCTTAGAGGAGAAGTAAAGGGAGTTGGAGGAAAAAATAGACAGTAAAACTATTCTATTGGGGACCTCAACTTTCCCCTCCCTGAACTTGATAAATCTAACCTCAAAATAAGCAAGAAAGAAGTTAAGGAGGTGAATAGAACTCTGTATAAGGTAGATATGATAGATCTCTGGAGAAAATTCAATGGGTAGAGGAAGGAATATATACATTATCTCTGTGGCACATATACAAAGATTGACCATGTACTAGGGCATGAAAACCTCACAATGCAGTGCAGGAAGGCAGAGATAGTCAGTGCATCCTTCTCAGATCATAATGCAATAACAATAATATGTAATAAAAGGCCAAGAAATGATAAATTAATTGGAAACTAAATAATCTAATCCTAAAGAATGAGTGCATTAAACAATAAATCATAAAAACAATCAACAACGTCATTCAAGAGAATGACAATAATGAGACAGCCTACCAAATCTTACAGGATACTGCAAAAGCAGTTCTTCAGGAAAGTTTTATATGTTTGAAAGCCTATAAGAATAAAATATAGAAAGAGAAGATGAATGAAGTGGGCATGCAGCTGAAAAAGTTAGAAAAAGAACAAATTGAAGATCCCCAAGTAAATACCAAATTAGAAATGCTGAAAAACAAAGGAGGAATGAAGAAAATTGAAATTAAGAAATCTATTGAATTAATAAATAATACTGAGTTGGTTTTATGAGAAAAACAATAAAATTGATAAACTTTTGGTCAATCTGATTAAAAAAAAGAAAGAATAAAATCAAATTACCAATATCAAAAATGAAAAGGGTGAACTAACCTCCAATGAGGAGGAAATTAAAACAATAATTAGAAATGACTTTGCCCAATTGTATACCCACAAATTTGACAATCTAAATGAGATGAATGAATATTTTTATAAACATAAATTGCCCAGATTAACGGAAGAGGAAGTTGAGCACTTAAATAACCCCATCTCAGAAAAAGAAATTGAACAAACTATCAATATACTCCCTAGGAAAAAAATCCTCAGGCAGATGGATTGACAAGTGAATTCTATCAAACATTTAACAAACAGTTAATTCCAATATTATATTGATTATTTGGGAAAATTGGTGAAGTAGGAGCCCTAACAAATTCTTTTAATGATACCAATATAGTTGTGATACCTAAACCAGGAAGATCCAAAGCAGAGAAAGAAAAGTATAGACCAAATTCTCTAATGAATATAGATGAAAAAATTTTAAATAACATTAGTAAAAAAAATACAGCAACTTGTCATGAGAATAATACATTATGATCAGGTAGGATTTATATCAAGAATGCAGGGCTAGTTCAATATTAGGAGAACTATCAACATTATTGATCATATCAACAACAAAGCTAACAGAAACCATATGATTATCTCAATAGATGCAGAAAATGCTTTTGACAAAATACAACACCCATTCCTATTGAAAACACTGGAGAGTTTAGGATTAAATGGAATGTTCCATAAAATAATAAGAAGTATCTACCTAAAACCATCATCAAGCATTATATGCATTGGAATAAGCTAGATGCATTTGCAGTAAGATGAAGGGTGAAACAAGGATGTCTATTATCACCACTGTTATTAAATATGGTACTAGAAATGTTAGCTTTAGCAGTAAAAGAAGAAAAATAAATTGAAGAAATTGGAATAGGAAAAGAAGAAACTAAGTTATCACTCTTTACAGATGATATGATGATATACTTAGAGAATCCCAGAGAATCGAGTAAAAAGCTACTTGAAATAATAAACAATTTTGGCAAAGTTGCAGGTTAAACCCATGTAAATCTTCTATATCTCTATATATTATTAACAAAGACCAACAGCAAAAGATAGAGAAATTCCATTTAAAGCTATGGTAGACACTATAAAATATTTGGGAGTCTACCTGCCAAAACACACCAAAGGACTACATGAACACAATTACAAAACACTTTTCACAGAAATAAAGTCAGACCTAAGTAAGTGAAAAAACATTATTTGCTCATAAGTAGTCCAAGCAAATATAATAAAAATGACCATTCCTTGTAAATTAATTTACTTATTCAGTGCCATACCAATCAAACTACCAGATAATTATTTTCTGGAGCTAGAAAAAATAATATCAAATTCATCTTGAAGAACAAAATGTCCAGCATATCATGGGAACTAATGGAAAGATATGCTTAGAAAGTTGTCCTAGTCCTACCAGATCTCAAATTGAATTATAAAGCAGTAATCATCAAAACCCATTTGTACTGGCTAAGAAATAGAGGGACAGACCATTGTAGCTGTTTAGATACTCAAGACACAGTCGTCAATGAATATAGAAATCTATTTTTTGATAAACCCAAGGACCCCAGGTTCTGTGATCAGAATTCACTGTTGGTGGAAACTGGGCATAGACTGACACCATACCCAAGAATAAAGTCCAAATGGACGCATGATCTAGGTACGAGGATTGATGCTATAAACAAGTTAAAGGAACAAGGAATAGTGTATTTGTCAGATTTATGGAGAGTAGCAAAATTTTTTGACCAAACAAGAGATAGAGAACATCATGAAGTGCCAAATGGATAATTTTGATTACATTAAAATTGAAAAGTTATTGCACAAACAAACCCAATATGACCAAGATTGGGAGGGAGAAAGAAAACTGGGAAAGAATTTTTGCAACTAGTGTCTGTGATAAAGGCTTCATCTCTAAAATATATAGAGAACTGAGTCAAATTTATAAGAATACAAATCATTCCCCAATTGATAAGTGGTCAAAGGACATGAGCAGGCAGTTTTCAGAGAAATAAACTGAATTAGTCTATAGTCATATGAAAAAATGCTCTAAATCACTATTGATTACAGAGATGCAAAACAAAACAACTCTGAGGTACCACATCACACCTATCAGATTGGCAAACATGACAGAACAGGAAGGTGATAAACATTGGAGATGTGGGAGAGTTGGAATACTTACTCATTGTTGCTGGAGCTGTGAGCTGATCCAATCATTCTGGAGAGCAATTTGGAACTATAACCAAAGTGCTACAAAAATGTGCATACCTTTTGACCTAGCTATATTGCTTGTAGGACTGTATCCCAAAGAGATCACAGAAATGAGAAAGGGTCCCACATGTACAAATAAATTTATAGCAGCACTTTGTGGCAGCCAAGAACTGGAAATTGAAGGAATGCCCATCAATTGGGGAATGGCTAAATAAATTGTGGTATATGAATGTAATGGAATACTGTTGTGCAATAAGAAATGATGAACAGGAAGACTTCAGAGAGGCCTGGAAGGACTTACATTAACTGATGCTGAGTCAAAGGAGCAGAACCATGAGAAGTTTGTACACAGCAATAGCCTCAGTGTTTGAGGAATTTTTCTGGTAGACTTAGTCTTTCATAGCAATGCAAGGACCTAAAAAATTCCCAGTGGACTCGAGGCAAAATGCCTTCTACACCCAGAGAAAGAACTATGGAAATGGATGGCAGAATGAAGCAGGCCATTTTCTCTTATGTTATTTTGCTTTGTTTTGTTTTGTTTTATGGTTTTTCCCATTCATTTTAATTCTCCTATGCAACATGACTAAGGTGAAAATATATTTGATAAGAATGTATGTGTATAAACTATATAAGATTGCATGCCTTCTTGGGGAGAGGCTGGGAAGGGAGGTAGGGATGGTGAGGAAGCGGTGGGGATCTAAAATATATATGACTATAGAAACCTGAAAACAAATAAAATAATTTTAAAAAAACTTTAACAGAAAGAAATCTAGCTAGTAAACCCCAAAATAGGCTTCAGCCATCAAAGTTTACTTTCTTTTGGGAAAAATACCCTCAGGTAAGGTTATGACATGCAGAACAAAGTGGAAGGGAGGGCAGGGTAGAGGATGGGATAGGTAGGTGTTGTCCAACTATTGAGAGAATGGGGCTGTTATAACAGAATTCCTATATGGATATGGACAGAAGAGTTACCTAGTCAATCATCATGTTGATAAGATGTATAGCAACAATCAAGCAATCATCCAGGTTCTGGAGACACAAAGACAAAAATGAAAAAAATTCCAACCCTTGAGGGTCTTGTAGTTTTGCTGAACATGTAGACATGCAGATAGTATGTCTGTGGTAACCCTTTGGGATGCTCTCTCCCAAATCACACTCACAGGTTTGGTCCCCTGAAGGATGATTATTCTAGATTCAATTTACGCTGTTAACCCTGCCTTCTACAACTGTACCTCACAAACCCCACTAATACATTTACCTATAATAGTAAGAGGACAAAATTAACTCAAAGCAAAGACATTTATTGAAATGGTATAGTAAGAACAGTGAGAGAGTGGAAAAGGAAAGTGATAGATGGGACAAAGAGCCAGAATCAGAGAGCCAGAGCCAGAGAACCAGAGTCAGAGAGCCAGATAGTCAGATAGACAGACACACAGACACACAGAGTGAGTCAGAGAGAAGGAATATTTGTCAAACGTATTGTTTGCCAGGAAGTTTGCTAAGCTTTGGGGATAAAAAAAAACCCAAACCCAAACAAAACAAAACAAAATGAAAAACCTCCAATACAAACAAAAAAGATGATCCCTACTCATGAAACTTTCATTCTTGTAGAAGAACATGAAATATAAAAGAAAGCTGGAAAACTAAGAAGGGGGATGGTATCTGCTTGAGAGCAAGGTAGTTAGTTGAATGTTGATGAAGTCTGGTAAATGAGTTGACATGGGTGTGAAGGGAGCAACACGGTTGGAGCCCTTAAAGAAATGGTGATTGCCAGCCAACTACTCACTAATCAGGAAAGCAGAGCTCAGGGCAGAGTCATTTTGAGATTCATTAGCAAGTAAGTGAGGAAGCAGAGCAGTCCAAAAGTAAGTTGAGCTAAGAGTGATCAGAACTACAAAGTGTTCTGCCAATAAATATGGAGTGAAGTATTGTAGGAAAGATTGGGTACACACATTATGGAGAAAAACACATGTAGGGGACATAGTGACCAAGGAAAAATCACATTTCTAACACCATAGAGCCCTGATGTTTTTTCTCTTCTTATGGTTTCTTTTCTTTGCTTCAGGTGAGTGCAATGATGCTTTTAGGCAATTTGATCCACTAGTCTTGGACCTGCCTTCTCTATGGTGAATCATTTAATACTGGTCAAGTTGTTCTGCTGCAAGAAGTCATAGACAAGGGTGCAGGATCATAGAGATCATCCGGTTTCCGCGGTGTATTGCCAAGGCAATATTCACGGCACTGGTGGTGACTATGAATATGCCAGTGTAGTTCTCAATTGCAAAATATAAAAGACTTTTGATACAGAAGAAAAACATTTATTTAGACACCAGAAAGGCAAATCCCAGAACCAGAAAGCAAAATCTGTCATGGTGACCAAGAAGTTAATAAATATGATCACCACAGGGAACAAAGCCATCCATTCCCAAGCCTCCCCACTTCAGCCAGGGCCTTCTCACAGACACTCAGGAGCCTGAGCCTTGCCATGCCTGCTTGCCTGTGTCCTCTCTCCTCTGCACTGACAATGCTCACTCACTCCCTCCTGGTTCTGCTCCACCCTTTTGGTTCTGCCTGTTCAGCAAGTTTCTCCCACCATATGCGAGTTAGGCTTCCAGGTGATTTAAGCAGATCATATGGGCCTATTAATGAATGAGAAAGATCTTTCCATTTAAATTACTATTACACACTCTTGAATTCTGAAATAGTGCAAAAGAAAAAGCAAAGAGTGATAATCCTCTCAAGAGCTGGGTTCCTCTTAAAAATCTAGCTCTCTTCTCTACTGCCAAACATGTGCCCCTTCTCAGGGTTTGCCTATGTTTTATAAGGCCATCAGAGATAGAACTGATTCTTTAGCTAAGCAACGGCTGGCTGACATTCAGTTTCATCAAGTTAATTGAGGAACTTTATTATGTCTCATAGAAGAGTAAAGAAGTAGAAGTATTTCTTTCCTCTTCCTTTACATCGACCCATCAACATCTGAAAGTGGTGAGTCCTTTACAAGTTATGAATTGACCATTTCCAGTTTCATATTCTTTATAGTTTGTGAATAGTTCACTCAGAGTCTGGTTTACTCAAGGTTTCATGCCTTTTACAAACTGGAAATTTATGTATTTCCTAAAACTACATTTACTTTCAGATTCAAAGTCCTAAAGGGACAAAACCTTAACACTTCATTGTCTCTTATCTGCAGAATATACTATAATTTCATTAAGTGGATTGAGGCTACATACTTGATCAGGGATCCACAGGCAAAACTCTTGTTATAGGTACATATATAGGAATATACCATAGATATGAGATGATTTAAGTGGAAGACTCTGTGAGTTAGGGAGATTTGGAAGTCTTTATATAAAAAGATGGCTCTTGAGAATCCAGTTAGTACTTTCTCTGTGTCAGGAGTATTAATAATGACATGAAAGACCAGAACTGACCCAGAGTCCAGTCATGCTCTAGACATGATATCAAGGGAGTAGGAGGCACATTTCCTACATCAGAGAGCACAGCCCCATCAATCATCATATTCCTTTGCCCATTCCTCCAGATTTTACTTCCCAGGTTCTTTGGGGGAAGCTAGGTGGTGCAGTAGATAGAGCACCAGTGCAGGAGTCAGGAGAATCAAATCTCACCTCAGACACTTGACACTCACTAGCTTTGTGACCTTGGGCTAGTCACTTAACCCCAATTGCTTCATCCTAGTCATCTCCAGTCATCCTGATGAATATCTGGTCACTGGATTCAGATGACTCTGGAGGAGGAGTGAGGCTGGTGACCTGCAGAGCCCTCCCTCACTTAAAACAAAGACAAGTGCAAGTCATGTCATTATTTCTCTGAAGGTAGGATCATCTTTGGCAACGAAGGACAAAAACAAAAAAAGTTCCCAGGTTCTTATAAGCATCATGTCCCTCTCCCAGGAAAGTATGTACAGGAAGAATGCTTTTGTATTAATGCATACTGATTCTGAGGTACCTACTAGCCTATGGACACATGCCAAATAGTGACAGATGAGTGGGAGAACACTAACAAGTATTAGTGGCAGAGACATTCCTTCCATCTTCCAGTGCTCATTGTAATGGTAATTTAAGTGGAAAAATCTTTCCCATTCATTCATAGGCCCATGTAACCTACTTAAATCACATGAAAGCGTAAGACCATGTGGTAGAAGGAGCTTACTGAACTGGTGGAATAAGAAGAATGGAGCAGAATTGAGAGGAAATGAGTGAGAATAGTTAGGGGCAAGAGAGAGAGGACACAGGCAAGAAAAGAAGCTAGGATTGTGAAGATTTATTTGTGGGAAGGCCTCAGTGTGCAGGGAGGCTTGGGAATGACTTTGTTCCCTGCAGGCATAATGTGTATTGACTTCTTGACTACTATGATAGATTTGACTTTCTGGTGTTGGGGTTTGGTTTTCTGGTGTCTGAATAAATGTTTTTCTTCTGCCTTCTATATGGAGAACCTGTTATATTTTGTGACTGAGAACTATGCCAGCATATTCATAGTCACCACAAGTGCTGTGAATATTGTCTTGGCAATACATTCATTTAAAGGAAGAGGTCTAGAATGTGAGAGGAAGAGACCCAGAATGAAAGGAATAGGATTACCATCTGCAAAGTTTTCATCAGGTACAATGCAAAGAAAAAGTGTCAGAGAATAGGGACTAAGGAAGGCCAGAGTGTGGTGGCAATTAGGTCTTTGCACTGATACTCTCTAACTGTTTCCCCCGATCTGTCCCTGAGTGGGCATGGGTCCATAGGCCAGTTGGCATCTCAGAATCATTATCCATTAATGCAATTTCTTTGTCTGAAAATGTGTCTTGGCACTCTGAAGACTGACTACCCTTTCTCTTTGCCCCTTGCCATACAAGTTCAAGAGGAGGACTTGGCTTACCTCATGTGTCTGATTGTTATTTTCAGATCCCCTCTTTTGCCATTGTCATTTTGCAATCACCTTTCCTCCTTTAAAGTTTGTCCTCCATAGGATCTTGTTCCTATTATCTCTGGATCTTCAGGTTCTTTTCCTTTCTCCCCAGTAATTTCAGTGCCTAGGTTGTAGTCTTCTTCCCTAGTCCAATCTGCTCCCTTGAATTAGTCCAGCTTCCCAGTCTTTCTATCTCTTTCTTATGACCCTTGTCACCTGTCTACCTAAATCACACACAAAACAGCTGTAATCTGTTCCCAGGAACACATCTATTCAACAGAATTTGTCCTAGCTGTCATGATTCCTAGTTATATCTGGCGATATTCCAAATGAAGGTGACTTTTTTAAGCCTAGAGATAGGTGAATAGCAGTATCCAGAAGTCAAAGATAGATGGGTGACCCAATCAGAAATTATGTACCATGGAAGATGATGGAGGTAGAATTTCTTTGAGAAATAAGCACGTTTTGAAATCAATAGCAAATTGAGTACAGACAAATAGATGAATTATTTTGATCAGGATTATTTCAACTATTATCTGATGAACCAAGAGTTTCTTTGCATGTCTGTATCTCAGGGGTAGAGAATGTCTGGCCTTGACGCCACATATGGTCCTCTAGGTTCTCAAGTGCAGCCCTTTCTGTTTGGATTTGGCCAAAGGGCTGCACTTGAGGACCTAGAGGGCCAAATGTGGCCTCAAGGCTGCATGTTCCCCATTCTGACTACATTCCTGTACTAATGAGATGAGTGCTATCATTCTAGGGGGTAGGAGAGTAGCAGCTTTATGAGAGTCATAGATATTTTTAATATTTCTTAATATTTGATAATTTGATATTTCTCCTAAATTCTTCTTGATGCTGGGTAGAGCACCTTCACCAGTGAATGTGGGAATACTCAATAAATGTTTTTTTTTTCTTTTTCTATTGAACAAGAGCAGCGAAGTATCCAATAGTGTCTTCTGTCAATTAAAGTAACAATGGGTAGCCAAGATAATTGACTACCTAGGACATAACAGTATTTAATGGACACTTTTTCTTATTACTTTTTAAAAATCAGAATATTCTTTCTTTTGAATATATTCAAACTTTTATTTAAGTTTTGAGTTTTATCTCCTCTATTTTCTTTTTCAAGGTATTCATTGTTTTTAAATGATTTTCCACTTACTTTTCATGAACATTTCTAATTTTTCTCCTTATCTCTTCTTCTGTTTATATTATTAAACTTTTAAAATATTCTAGAGAAACATGTGGCTGTTCCATTAACATTTCTTTGTTTTTTGTAGATCTTATAGAACTATATTTCCATAGAATAATTTGTTTCCTAGTTCATTTACCCCATGCATAGAACTTCATTATACTAAGAATATTTCAGATTAGGGAGATTTTACTAGTTTATCTGTGATAATTTCCTTGTAAAGACTTTTTTTCCTTCCCATTTTGTTACTTCTGTCTCTTAATTTATTACTTATTTTTTTATTATGTCTTTTACTTTATTTACTTTATTACTTGTGACTTTATATATTTATTTGTTTATTATTTTATTTGGTATATTTTTCACTGTTTTTAGGTAGAGTGTTGATAGGGATATGGATTTGAGAATTCCCTTACCTAAAATTCTAGAAGAAAAAGGCTAACTGGCTCTGATAAATTATTTCTGGCTCCTAAATGTGATAGTCATGTACCAGCTCTGCTTATAGTCTCCGTTAGCAATTTTTCCTTACATTAATGAATAATTCTGGATGGTGAAATATGTAGGATGAAAAGTATACCTATAAAGAGGCAGGATCTAGGCCAACAGATTCTTCTTCCCTGTCTTCTCCCCTCCTACATATTTGCTTCTCAAGGATAAATGATCCCACTTTCTTCCAATTTTCCCCAGCAGGCTTATTTTTACAAATGCTCATAATTTTGATCACTCTCTTGTAGGCCCTTTTAAACTTTCCATCTTCCTCAAGTTATGAAACAATAATCCTCTAATAGGGCCTTGAATGAACAGATCTGTCCTTTCATTCAAATGACACCTTCTCTGTTGGTATCCTTAGATATATTTCTTTATAACGAGCTTATCCATTTATACAAATTTCATTTCCAAAAGACTGACTCAGTTTCTTCCTGGCTTAGGGGATTGGGGAAAAAAAACCTAGAAGCTTTGTTCCTTTAATAGGTATGATTTATTTAATTGGTCCCTGCTGTTTTAACCAAATCGCTGGGTGTTTCATGGTATATGAGCTGAAGTAAATTGCCCTTTTGGCTGGATGAAAATTGTACAACTGGATCCAAGGTTTATCTTATGGGCTAAATGAGGTTCACAAAAGTCTTGGAATATTTTGCATCTAGTAATTGCAAAAGCTGCTAGGTCATTTTTCAACCTCAGGTTCTTGCTTGCCTCCTTGTTAAATGTTGCCAATGGATTGTGTAGTACTTTTTTTTTCTATCATTCAGTTGTGCCTTTAGTCTTCCATGGAAAATATATTTTTGTATAAGTAAGATGCATTTGTGGGTTTTTGTGTATTTTGTCTTGACTAATTAGTAGAGAAAGAAGAAAAGCTAAGTAATTTCTGTCTAAGTGGCTTCCATTTTATCACTAGGGGACTTTGGAATCAGAGCTATGTGGTGGATGGGGACATTGTACTGATCGTCATAGATATCCATGGCACACGATCTCAATAGAGAGTTTTCCTTGAAAAAATCTCTTCACTTAATATGTCATAAAAAGTCAAAAGCATATTTCTTCAAAACCTTGGACTAGGGTCCCATGTTGGGTGGTTGGACATTTAGGAAACCACTGTTTACAAGACTATTCTCTCCCATTTTCTAAGAGTGTATCCTTTCTATGCTAGTCTGAAAAGGAAAGTAGCTGGAGAAGAGGGGGAAAGAAGGAAAATGCAGGAAATAATTAGCTTCCAAAACTGACTGCCTTTTTCTTAGTTGCTAAAAGCTTATTGCTTTTGCTCCATACTGTAATTTTGTGCCATTCTGTCACTCATTCCATCATTCTCCAATTGGTATTAGCAGACACTACTAGCACCTTTCTTCCATGAAAATTACTTTAATGTTCTAAGACAGACCACTGTCATTATGAGCGTTTCTACATTACCAAATGAGGAATCCATCTGGTAATGAATGGATGACTAATAAGGTGGGATTCTGAAGCTATTATCTGAAATTAAATGATAATATGATACATGAAGTAGTGGGAGGAGAAAGAACCCAAAACTCTGGGAACTGAGATTTCAATCCTAACAAATAATTTTAAGAAAGTCATTTCATTTCTCTGGGTTTCAATTTATTCATTTGTAGAATGAGGAACTGAACTAGGGAATCCTTGAAGTTCCTTATAGCTCAAACATTCTGTGATTGTGAAGTCAGTTTTTTAAACCTCAATTTTTCTTGGGGCCAGTGTAACTCACAAGAACCAACTATTTTTCTTTAATTTTCTAGTACGCAAAGGAAATTATGAATTCAGAATTTAAAAAAGTTATGAATGAATGAAACAAATAATGAAACAAAATAGCAAATAAAATGATATGAAATGATGCCGCAAAGTACACTTGGGTTACACTAATATTTTAGCAGTGAAAGAATGCCCATATAAGTAAGGAACACTCATGGAAGGTACATATATAGAAAGCACATGTGCCCAAGGGACTTAATACAAAGACGCACATAGAAGTGACCAGTGTGGCAAGGCTACAAAGGTATATTACACTCATGAAGATGATACATGTATGTCAGAGCAAACAATGTATATGATGCTATAGGACTACCAATGTTCTCTTGTAACATGGTTACTGATCTTTGAAGCTATTTGCTGGGTATCATTGCTCTGCTTTCTTCCAGGTATATTGTCTCTGCTAGTTGTATTATCTCTGCCTCTATTGGCATTGACTTATATCTGGTGGGAATTTATACTTATTTTTGGTCACTAAACTTCTCTCTGCTACCAAATTCTAGGTTTCCTCTTATAAGACTCATGTTTTTTGGTATCTCAGCTCTAAATAGGCAAAGTGTATTAAATAGTAAGTGTTTCCCTGAAAAGAGTAGGATGAAAGCCCTTTAAGGCATACTGGGAATACGAGCCATCAAATCTACCTTAGGGTTGTTAGAAAAAAAAAGTCAGGTAAAATTCCCCTAGACATAATTAATTTTATGTCCTGATTCTGTCTGATGGTGAATCAAAGTAATTTGTTCTAGATAACTACCAGACAGAGTTGGGGATTCCTAGGAAATTCTATTTAACTAATTTGGGGTATCCTTTGGCAAAATACTATTTCAGAGAACCTTTCTTAGGACAAAAATAAACAAACCCAGAGGTATTATATGAAGCTCCAAATACTACTTTGCTCCTGCCATCTTCCCTAATTTTCCATGGAAGTAACTGTAAGCAAAAGTAAGTTGAGCATAAAAGACATTGTTTCTCCCCCTCTTGCTGGCTTACATTCCTCCATTTCATAAACATGTATGATACCGGGAAAATAAGCCCTTACTGTTGGACTGAATTCTTTTTAGTACAAAACCTATGTGCAGAATGTAGCACCTATAATCATATGATTCAAAATCAAACAGCAAAGGGTTTATACCTCATCTTGGAAGTAAAAATTAACCCAAGTGATATATTCAACAAATAAAAGAAAGATGAAACTACCAAATTGTGTGGTTCAACTACCTTCACTGTATAAATTCAGAGCTTCCATGTTGTAGCTAACATTTTTCCCTTGTTTCTACTCACAAGTCAGCAAACTGCCTCAGCATCTCATGACCTTTCACCTAATTGACAGCCCTGAATCCATTCTCTCCCATGTCCGTAAGCTGCCAAATGGGTATTCCTGAAGCACAGCTCTGATTGCTTCACTCAAGGAATCCCAGTAGCTCTCTCTCCGCTGTAGGATGAAATATAAACTCTTCCTACCTTTCTAAGATTATTGTACATTACTCCCCTTCATAGACACTACATTCCAGACAAACTGGCTATTTTGCTACTCCTCATACAGGGCAATGTATCTCCTCTCTCTCTCTCTCTCTCTCTCTCTGTACTGGATGTCTCTTATGGCTGGAATGTACTGCCCCTTCACCTCTCTATCCTTTCAAAGATCAGGTCGAATTTTGTCTCACATAGGAAGTCTATTCTGATTCTCTTTGCCCTACTTCCCTACTTCCCCTATCCTAGTTTCCTCTTCCTAGGACATATTTCGTATCAGTGTAGTAGTAAATACATCTTTACATTTATAAATAGATATATACATGAGTATATGCACATAAATTGTATGTTTGTATATATTATGTGGAATTTTCCATGTGCATATATTTCTCCTAAGAAATGGAATAGAAACCAGAGAATTTTTTTCTCTCTCCCCTCCTTCCCCTTTTTAATCTTTGCATCCTTAGTACCAAGGGAAGTATCTGAAAATAATAGATGCTTAACAGTTGCTTGTTGTTACTGAGTGAAGGGAGAGATGCATAAAAGTTGTGTTATGCTTATATGTACAAATATAAAGATTCAGTTCAATTCAGCACTTAACTAATAACACTACCAGCACAGGAAAGGCAACATGCTAGCCAATAGGGATACAGATACCAAAATAAGAGCCCTTCTCTGCCTTCAAGGGGCTTGTAAGTGACTTAATACAAAATACTTATAAAGTAATCATAAAAGGGAAATATTTCTAACTAGGTAGAAATCAAGAGATACTTTTGCTAGGAGACAGACACATTCAGATATGCTAAACAAAATGGATTAATGTTAAAAAAAATAAAGAAATAACCATAAGCAAATTCCTAAGACTTCCATTTATTGCTATATTATAAAGAAAAACAATTTATTAACTCAAATAAGACTTTCTTGAGACAGAATGTAGGTCCCTGCTAGTAAATAAGAGCTTTGTGCAATTCATTTGTACCTGAGCAAGCAAAGCACTAACCTCTTACTGAGAGGTCTTAATGACCGTAATAAAATAAGTAGAGTTCAGCTTCAGGCAAATAGAATTATTTGGCAACAGAAGTATAAACATTGCCATAATAAATGAAAGTTTTAATATTTATTACTTTCAACTCTTACGCTCAATTTAGAATTAAACTTTTATAAACTTCCCTATCAATCATTTTCAACATACTACTGGTTTCTTTAGGTGTGACTAGTTGTATTCTTTCTCCATGGTGTAATCCAAGTTTGACGTGCCTTCCTGTTTTTTGACTCTAAGAAAAAGAATTATAGTCTATGAACTTGAATGGAGCCCAGGTGCAATTTTACATGTTTTCTCATTATCATGATATTTAAAAAAAAATCATTGATAGCTACTGTTTGATAGTACTTTCTTTGTCAAATACATTATTGCCTCCTCATCCCACCCACACTCCCATCATTTCTTGAAACAAAGAATTGAAAAGAGAGAATAAACTATTAAGCAAAACTAAACAATACATCAAAAGAGATTTACAATATGTGCAATATTCCTTCCTTTCTCCAAAAGGGGTGGGACAAGACAGCATCTTGGCATTCAATGGAATCCAACTTAAAGCAGGCCAGGCCTTGGAGCTACTATATGTTTGGGGCCAATCTAGCAGTTCTGGGAACATTATCACTGTATGGAGTACTTAAAACAGTTCTTAATTTCAGAAATTGCTTTGAGATGCATTTGTCTATATGTATATAAATTGAACCTATATCACATATGTTGAGACCCAAAAAATGCTGAAGAAAATAACACCTTGAAAAATAAGCTAACTCAATTGGCAAAAGAGGTTCAAAAAGTCAATGAGGAGAAGAATGCTTTCAAAAGCAGAATTAGTCAAGTAGAAAAAGAGGTTCAAAAGCTCACTGAAGAAAATAGTACTCTCAAAATTAGAATGGAACAGGTGGAGGCCAGTGACTTTCTGAGAAACAAAGAAATCACAAAACAAAACCAAAAGAATGAAAAAATGGAAGAGAATGTGAAATATCTCATCAGAAAAACAACTAACCTGGAAAATAGATCCAGGAGAGACAATTTAAAAATTATGGGACTACCTGAAAGCCATGATCAAAAAAAGAGCCTAGACATCATCTTCATAAAATTATCAAGGAAAACTGTCCTGATATT
>CM053771.1:142160381-142188297 GCA_028658325.1 Potorous gilbertii | reverse complement strand
GAGGGCAGATTGGTGATAGGGGAAATTAGAATGCTCAGTGTACTGGGGTGGGGGGAGGGGAAAATGGAGAGAAAATTTGGAACCCACAAGTTTGTGAAAATGAATGTAAAAATTAAATAAACAAAGAATAAATAAAAATTAAAAAAAAGGTTAGAAGTGGGGAAAAAAAGAAACTATTAATTAACTCAGAGAGTCAGGGTATTCTGACGTACCTGGCTTCAGAATAAGTAAAACCTGGGCTCGGGTCCTACATCTGACTCATCTGTGTAAGCAAATCACTTATTTTCTCCATTTCCTGGTTATTCCCAAAGATTAAATGGGAGCTCCCTACATTGATAAAATCACTAGTTCAGGAAAAAAATCCCTAGAGGTCCTTAAGTAAACCAGCCCATCATCTGCAATTGCAGATAACTTTTCCTCATCTCCTGTGCTATGTTTCTTAATTTCTTTTTTTTTGTCTTACTGCTATAGCTAGCACTTTCAGCACAATATAAAATAATAGTATTTCAAACTCAGCATTTTTATAAAAAGGAACATATTCTCTTTCTTCCCAAAACAACTCATCCTTTTTTTCACTTGATTATGTCTTTCAAAGGCACCATTACTCACAGAGCTATGCTGGCTGGAAACTTCATTGTTATTTTTTACTGTTCTTTCTCCCTCATCTTTCACACATAATGAGTTACCAATTCAGTTGATTCTACCTCTATGGCATCTTTGATACCATCATCTTAAATTTTCTCTCCTACTTCATTTATGCTTTTCTCCAGTTCATTCTTCACATTTGTACATCAGATTACTCTTTCTCATAGGCAGAAATGAGCATTTTATTCCTCTGAACACAGTCCTTTAATGGCTGCTTTTTATTTGTTCCGTTTGAACCTTTAGTTTCACTGGGATATGGAAATGCTAGATGGAAACTACTTTCAGCATTGAAGCAATTTATTCATAAGTTATAGTCTTAGAGAGTTGTCTGAGATTTTTAGTAGTTGACTTTTTCATAGTCTTACAAGCATTGTATGAGGGGCCACCAGGTCTTAACCCTATTTGCTAGACTATTCTACTACTTTAAAAATAGGGGTTAATTATTCTTTAAATGTTTGCTAGAATTCATTTAAAAATCTGTCTATCCTACTTTATTCAAAATTCCCTCCACCAAAAAACCCTCACACAAACAAAACAACTGTTTAGAAAGACTGTGTTTTGGTTTTTTTTGTGCTAAATTTGTTTTTCCAGGATCAGATTGTTTACAATTTCTATTTCCTGTTCTGCTCATTGAATGATTTGTAATTTTCTAACTGTTCATTTCTTTTAAATTTTCAAGGGATTTTAGTTTTTTTTATTTCTGATTAATTTACTGTGAATTATTCCTTCTTATTATTGAACAAAATAATTTGTTCCTCTCCCCACCATCAATCAAACTGAATATTTTTTCTACTTTATAGATAAAATCCACAAATCTTTTTTTTTTTACATTTATAACTACAATCCTCATTTAAAAAATTGTTCATGTCTTCTTTGATTTTTAGGATTTCTACTTTCGTACTGGCTTGAGATTTAATATTTTATTGATGTCCTCTCTCTCTTTTTTTTTAGTTATGTGCCCAATTCACTGATTATTTATTTTTCTCTTTATTTTGATAAATCATTCAAGTTATATATTTTCTTTAAGGATTGCTTTAGCCACATGTAAAGAATTTTCAGTTGTCCCATTAGTATTTTCTTATTTTTATAATTTTACAAAAACTCATTTAGGTTTACTTCCTGGACATTCTGGGATTCTAGCCTCCTCCTTCTTCTTATACCATTTGAACTCAGATTCCTACCACGAAACATTATCTTAATCTTCTTGGTTCCAGGCACATCATGCCATACCCTAGCCATCTTCAAGTCATACAACTTAACATTTTCTACCTCTTGCTTCTTTATATATGTTAACTTCTGTTTTTCTGTTAATCTTTTATGTTATATTTCTTTAAATCTGAGGTGCATTAAAGTTTGAAACAGTTACTAACATACAATTTTAATCTTCATGTAATTCAGTTAGTTTTTCTTTTAAGTATATAAAATCTATTCCATTTGGTAAGTACATATTTAATATTTATATTGTTTCAATTTCCTTCTCTAGCTCATTTTACAGATGAGGAAACTGAGGCAAATAGGGGGAAATGATTTGCCTAGGGTCACACAGCAACAGCAATTGGAGGAATTAGGAAAGATTTTTGTGTCAAAAGTGGTGTTTGAATTGTATCTTGAAGAAAGTGAGGGATTCAGTTAAGCATGATTCCTATAAAAAACAAATTTTGAGTTTTGACTTCCAATTTGTTCTTTCTCTTTCCTTCACTTAATGAATGAATTTGTCCCATTCATAATAATAGTTTTGATCAATAAGCTTGTCTTTCCCTCTACCAATTCCTGTTGATAAATTTCTTCCTTTAATTAATAATTGTATTAGACTATCTTGTCCTTGACTCTGTCCTCCTTCTTAAACCCTTCTCTTTCCCTTTCCTATTATAATCCAGTTCCCTGTTTGCTTATCTTTATTTCTATGTTTATTTTTCAAAATAATTTGAACTTTTCTTTGACCTGCATTTCACTTATTCTGTATTTTGAATTTACTCTTATTTATTGTGCCATTTAATTTTAGAGTTGTTTACTGCATTTTTTTTTCAAGGTGTCTAATGGATTGCTAAGATTTTCCAACTTCTCTCCTATGATCCCTATTCTCCCTGACATCTCTTCCCTCTCTTCCTTATTTGACTCTCTAACAACTCTCATGGTCATTGTGGTTTATATTCTGTCTGTAGCTTATTAGAAAATTATAAGGTTTCGATTTCTTCCACTATTCTTTGTTTTGAAAGCTTTTCCTTCTACATAATTTGGAGGCTATGAACATTTAATATGGTGATATCTTTTTAAAAAGTTTTCTTAAATTTTTGTGTTAATATTATTTCTGAAAAATTATGGAGAATAGTTTTACCTGTGATAATATAATTTCTTTCTTTCCAAGGATATATTGAGTTCTATATTTTTTCTATATTTTATGAATATAAAAGAAAAAGATCTCTTTTTAATAGACATCACTCTACCAAATACTCATAACCTCCAGATTGTATAGAGGGAAAGACAGAGATTACCTAATTTTAATTTTAATAGAGAGTGCCTAATTTTACTGCCTTATGTCACAAATAAAGAAAATGAGGACCATGAGAGTTGTTACAGGGCCTTGTGTTAGTCCTTTGTTGCTGAAGGGGACCATGCCATCAGAGAAATGACACATGGCTTGCACTTGACTGTTTTGAGTGAGGGAGGACTGTACAGGTCACCAACCTCACTTCTCCCCCAGAGCCATTTGAATCCAGTGACCTGATATTCTTCAAGATGACTGGAGATGACCCAGGATGCAGTGGGAGGCCCGTTAAGCCAATGTCTTTGCGGGTTGGTTGTTGTCCTTCATCTTCAAAGAGGACCAAAATGGCATCACCACTGTAAAGTGAAATTTCAGTGTGTCCAACTGTGGCTGATCAGACCAATATGAGCTCAGAATGCTCTATCACAGGTTGGACACAGATAGTCCATTTGAATATTTGGGATCCATGTCATCACCTGCCCCATGTAAGTTCTCCATATAATAGTCTTTTTGGCAAGCATACATTTTGCATTCAAACATGACCAGCCCATTGGAGTTGTGTTCTCTGAAGCATAGTTTGAATACTTGGCAGTTCAGCTTGAGCAAGGACTTCAGTGTCTGCTACCTTATCATGCCATGTGATCCTCAGAATCTTCCTAAGACAGTTCAAATGTAAACGATTCGGTTTCCTGGCATGGCACTGGTAGACTGTCCATGTTTCATAAGCATGTAACAATGAAGTCAGCACAATGGCTCTGTAGACCTTCAGTTTGGTGGTCAGTCTAATACCTCTTCTCTCCCAAACCTTTCTTCAGGGCCTCCTAAACACTGAGCTAATTCTGGCAATGTGTGCATCAAGCTCATTGTCAATGTATACATCTCTGGAAAGTATTAATTAACACCAAAAAAACACAGATGTTCCATCAGCCACCACCACACCATCCATATGTGGAACCATCAGTTACAACAAATACAGAAAATGCTGTGGAAAAGTTACAGGGCCTAATAAGGAAATGAAGGGGAAAATGTGGAATAAATAAACCTAACTAAAGAGATTCCTGTTTCTTAGATAAGTATCAATAGCACTAGAAGTTTTCCTCCACCTGTCTAACTTGATTTTCAAAATCCTTTTTGAGCTCCTCCATGGCCTGAGCCCATGGGATACCTATTTCAGATGTTTGGGACACAGAGGCCTTGACTCCTATGTCTTTACCTGATGGTAAGCAGTTCTCTTCCTCGTCAGAGAGGAATGGCAGAATCATCTTCTCAAGAAAATAACCTTCTATGGTCTTAGTTTTTTTCCCTTTTCTGGGCATTTTCCCAGCCAGTTACTTGACTTCTGAGAGTCCTCTCCACCTTGGCCTAGGTCTGCCCAGCCTGTGCTTGGGGTCTGAGATTCAAATGCTGCTCCCCAGCCTCAGGGCTTTTTGCAGCTAGCTGGCTGCTATTCAGGTTAAGATTAAATCAGTTTCTCAGGTAGGGGCAGGGCTGCCTCCCAGGCTCAGTTCCCTCAGGGGGTTTATGCAGAGACCTTTTGTAATGGAGCTGCTGCCAAGCTCCTGCCTGCTCTGGGAGCCTCTGGCCACCTGCCGCCTCTGCCTGCTGCCTCTGTGGCTGCCTCCCGAGGGAGCCTGAGTCCCGGAGACACCCGCTCCCCTCTCAGGCCATCTCTCTCATTGACCTGCGAGTCCATGGGTGGAGGGAACTTCGCGGCCACTGGAGATTCCACCTGCTCGGCTCTGCTCACTCCTCTCAGTGCCATGCGGCCGGGGCAGGGGGAGGGCTCCGCTCCAGTCCGGGGTGCAATGGACCTTTGGAGTCAGTTTTTCAGGGCTCTCTGGAATGGAAATCTCCTTCACTGTGTTGCTGCATGGCTTCCACTGTTCCAGAATTTGTCAGGAGTTCTTTTTAGAGGAAATTCATGGGCTATGGGTTCCGAGCTAGCAAATGTGAGTCTTTCTACCCTGCCATCTTGGCTCTGCCCCCAATAGCAGTAGAAGTAATGGTAGAATTATTATCAGTATGTACAAAATTTAGTTAGGTTTATTATAACTGACAGTGAGAGAGGTATTCCAGGAACTATATGGAATGATGTTAGCCCTATCAGAGACTTTAAAGACTACCTAATTTTACTACCTTATGTCAAAAATAAAGAAACCGAGAACTTTATATGCTCAATATCACACACCTAGCTGTTCTGAATGGCATTGAAAATAGGACTCATATCTCCTGACCCTCAATCTAGGTTTGTTTATACTATGTGACAATGGAGAACATGACAGATCTGGGTTGCTACAATTTGGGAGTCTGGGAATATTTTTGGATCCACCTTTTCCAAAATTTTGTTATATGCCTTTTCAAGAAAACCTAAACAATTGTTGTACCTACTCTGGCCTGACCACATTAAAATCTACGTGCACATGTATTTTTTTTGTTTTAACAAAGATTGATTAAAAGAAATATGTTGTATGCCATAGTCCTGTGTTTTAGACATACATTAAAACAATGGCCTGCCAACAAAATGCAAAAATTAATGACATAGATTGTATCCTCTAGGAACATAGTGAATGAGGTAAAGCAACAAATGATGGAAATGGAGTCAGAAGATGTAAATTCAGATCTAAGACTCTCTTACTACCTATGTGACTTTGAGCAAATTTCTGGTCCTTAAATGCTTATAGGACAAAATATAAGCTCTTAAGTTTAAATACTGTTAAGGTATTTAAAGCCGGTAATGGGTACATATGAAGGTTTTGGTATTAAATACCTCATTTAAACTTTAACTCTAGCTCACCTTTCCATATATATTTTACAAATTTTGGTCCAGTTAAACCAATTTCTTCATTGTTCCCTGAAGTTGATATTCAGTGTCACTTTTCTGTTCCTTTGCAGAATCTCTCAGATACCTAAGACATCCTCTCTTTTTAATTCTGTCTCTTAAAATTCCTAGTTCTCATCTAGATTTAACTCAGGTGTGACTTGCTCAGGAAGTTGTTATTTTTTCTGATCCCTCTAGTTTTTAAGGCTCCCTCCTCTCAAATTTAATTACATTTAAAAAATAGTTTAATATATGAAATCCCTCATTAGAATGTAAGATTCTTGTGGTCAGGAACATTTATTTTTCTTTTTCCCCTCTTGTATTATTAGTGCTTAACCCAGGGCCTTTGTACACAGTAAGTGCTGAATAAGTGCTTATTGAATGGAATTGAAATAAATCTATAAAATGAAGAAAAATGGATTAGAAGATTTCTAAGATTCTAAGCACCTCAAAATCTACCATCCTATGATCAATCAGAGGAGATAAGAAATATACACAAGTAACTATAACGCAAGGCCAGAATACATAGAAGTAATACCAAGATAAAAGAAAGTATGGAGATTCTTCTAGCCATGTCACAAGAGCCTTGGCCAAGAACTGAAGTTACTTCCTTGCATTGGACTAGAGTTATATTTCTGATGCAGATAGCAGTCAACCAAAAGGTTCATTTCTAGTCAGTAAGATTCAACTTTGACCAAAACTAAGCCTTGGAAGATATGAAAAATGCCAACAGAACATGTATGAATAAAATTGTTTTCCTCACCAACCAACTCCTAATTTTTTTAAGTCATCACAGGCAAATTGGTAGAGGCCTAGACAGAACTCTGCTGCCATCTAGGTGCTGCTCTGATCCAAGGCCTTTATAAACATGTCACATTAACCAGGGCCCTGTCAGAAGGAAGTTTCTGTAACCACTCAGAAGTAGAATTAGTGGGGAAAATTAGTTTCTTAACGTGTTACCTCAGAGAACAAAATTCATTTCCTTTCAATGATTTCCAGATTCAGTTGCCTATGGGCTTTTCAAATTCCAAGTCATACTAGTCTTATGATACCAGGAAATTAAAATGCAAAGTAGAAAGCTTGACACCAAATGGCTCACATTTGAACAGTGCTTTCTCAAGCTCAGATCTGACCATAGGAAGTAGTCAGATGAAGAGTGGTGAAGATGACGTTTGGCCTGTAGCACTCACAGCCAATATTCCCTCCAGTTCAGTGACATTCTTTTCCTAGCAGATGACTATAAATGTACATGTCCACTTCTACTATAAAGTCAAAAGTAATAGGCATGTATGCAGTAATAAGGGAGAGGAAATAAAAAAAATGGAAATAAGAGGGAACAGAATAAAAACATGGACTTAAAAATGGATACTGCATGAGTATGTCTGGAGGAAAGTTTTCAAATTATTTTCTAGAATTCTTTAACTATAAAATTCTATTTATATGGAAAATTTTGATTAATCTGGCTCAATTTTATTTTGTTGGATTTTCTAGTAACTACCTCTTTCTATTTGTCAATTCAGAAAACAAACATTGCCCTGCCACAAACTCCAACGCCCCCTGCATTTTTGCCCTAAACACATTTATACAAAAGCCACAATCAAAAGGAATAGTAAAAAATGGAAATATTGCTCTCTTAGGCCATGGATAGTTAAGATGGTTTTCTTTAACATGGATGGTACAATTATATTCAAATTGGATGTTAGTCAAGGGTTCTTGGATCTCTTAAATATTTCCTATAACTGGATGTGATCATGGGGAGAATCCTAGTGCAAATGCCTATATGAAAGAAATTTTTCCTTCTTACTTTAGGAGTCATGAAACCATGAGTCCAGCAAAAAGACTAGGTCCTGAATCATTGGATTAATGGACTTAGTGATGCTAGCTATCCTCTTTAGTTCAGCAGCTACTAGATGGGCCTGTTTTGGTGGTGATTCTTACAGAGCCATTTAAACACAAGGTTAAGTCATTCCAGGAAGCCAAGAATGAGAGAACTTCCAAATGAGGTATAGAAATTCTAGAAACATTCAAAGTATGGTATTATAACAATAATATAATAAAAACAGTCATCATCATCAATTACAGTACTTCCTTAATGAAAACTAACGAAGGAAATTAGTCTAACTCTGTTTACATACATACATGCACACAAATGGGCATATTTCATAATGTGTGTATGTGAGAGAGAGGGTGGGGTGACAGAGAGAGGGTGAGGAGACAGAGAGAGGGTAGGGAGACAGAGGGAAGAGACAAGAGACAGAAAGAATTCTGTTTGATTGGCCAAGGGCAGCAGACATCATTGTCTATCCCTTCAGAACCATGTTCATCTATCTGCCTGGATTCACTGACCCATGTTCAATTTTTCTTCATGTGGAACCTTTGTCCACTTCTGCTTTCAAAGATTTTGTATAAATATTTGCTACTACCACCATGTTCTGTACCTATAGCCCCATGGATGATCTACACACACACACACACACACACACACACACACACACACACACATACATACACACACAATGGATGGAAAAAATCTGTTATCCAGGGTATGATTGCTGTTAGATGGTCAAGCCATTGATCCAATGCATTAATACAGTAATTTGAGACATATACTAAAGATGTAATATGAACTGTAATTGCAAAGAAAGAATATAGTGGACATTTGGGAAATTGTGCAGTGTTTTTAATAATGCTAACTTATTCCCTGATATGCAAGCAAACACTCACATGCACATTTTTAAACACAAATATTTTTATCTTTATTTTATCTTTGTATATTTTAGAATACCACAGTTTCTGAAACAGCCAAGTTGCAAGTACTCCAAAGGTCCAAGTAAAGACACAAGGGAGTTACAAATAGGCAATGCCATTATTTCCAATGATAACTTAAATGAAAGACCTGGCATAAGAAAAATGATTGAATAACTGTATGATTAAAAATATATGAGGATAACATCAAGCACAAACCAACTCTCAACCTGACCTTCTTTTTAACTTGGTTATAGTCACCATGCTCTGGATCTGGACACCAAGCAATGGCTGAATGTTGTCTATAGTTGATCAGTGACACCACCTACCTCCCCCTCTACCACTAATGGAAGGGCCTCTTTTAAATGCAAACAGTTGCCAGTCATAGACAGTGATAACCACAACCAGAGAGAGCTAATACTTGGAAGAGGCAGTTGAATTCACTGAGAAAGCTGTGGGAAGGGCCTCTGTATTGTTGAACAACAATGTTCCACTTGCTCACTTATTCTCATTGCCTTCTCAAATTTATAATTGATTTTTTTTTCATTCATTTAGTGTGTGTGTGTGTGTGTGTGTATGTGTATGTGTGTGTGTGTGTGTGTGTGTGTGTGTGTGTGTGTGTGTGTGTGTGTGTGTAGATCCTGAATGGATTGATTCAGAGTACAAAATAATTAAACAATACCTTTGAAGGCTGAAGTGGACAAAGGTTTCATGTGAAGCGCACCCAAATAACCGTGACTGAGACTTACAAATTTGTTAGAGGAAGAAGACTGATTTTTTTCTCCTCTTCCTAATGAGGATCTAGATAATACAGTGACACTGAGACTCTATAGGCCTAAATGTATATGAGTATTATGTATATGAGTATTTATTTGACCACCATGTAATGAGAATACAAAGATTATTTTTATTGATTTTATGTTGGATGAGAAGGAGTTGAGATTGTTTATTATTAAGACTAGCATTATTATTTTATTATTAGAGATAAAGTTTGTAACCTGAAAAAGAACTTTTTAAATATGTA
The DNA here is from genome assembly GCA_028658325.1 of Potorous gilbertii. Lineage (NCBI taxonomy): Eukaryota > Metazoa > Chordata > Mammalia > Diprotodontia > Potoroidae > Potorous > Potorous gilbertii. The sequence goes on along the minus strand of CM053771.1, from coordinate 142,178,580 downwards.
TGTGTATACACGTATATACATATCTGTTAAAGTACACTCATATATGTGTGTAAACAAATGTAACACATATATACATGCATATGTATTTGACAAGTTGAGAACAATTGCACTTTGGATGCTATTGATATTTATATCTCACTAACTCATTAAACCAAAGACCTAAAGAAGTCACTCAATTCCCTCCCCTCAGCAACAGAAGCAAAAGAACTTATTTTCTCCTTGTATCTGTCAATCCCTGTCCCTTTTGTAGCTACTCATAGACTTTATAGATAAGTAGCAGATTCATATACTGAAAAAAAATCATATTTAAAAGTTTTAAAAGAAAAAATTACACCCAAATTAAGCGTTAAAGATTTTGAAATATAAATAATTCTACCAAGGCTTTAATATTAAAACAACAACAACCAAAGGCCTAGTTATTGGTGCAAAGAGAAGATGTTCTGAAATCTATCATGGTCTAAAGAATCCTTCACTCACACTCTAAAGAGATTTTAAAAGGTACTTTTGATTACGTGTGCTTTAATGCTGGCTATCATTGACTTTTGGGGATATCTTTCTTTTTTTCTTCCTCCCTTCTTCCATTTCTTCCTCCCTCCCTCCCTCCCTTCCTTCCTTCCTTCCTTCCTTCCTTCCTTCTTTCCTTCCTTCCTTCCTTTCTTCCTTCCTTCCTTCCTTCCTTCCTTCCTTCCTTCCTTCCTTCCTTCCTTCCTTCCTTCCTTCCTTCCTTCCTTTACTTCTTTCTTCCTTTCTCTTTCCCTTTGGAACTAAAAGGAATCTAAGCATCAAGGAACTCGACCACTGTTCTTTATGCTATCACTGACTTTTTGGACAACAATGGGTTTTTCAGTTAAAGCTGCCTGCTTACCTATAGAAAAAAAATGCAAACCTGCCCAACTTGGATTTAGTAAGAAAAAAAAATTACCTTCTCTCTCCATCTACAAAATGTCCTTTGTTCAAGTCAGCAAGTCAGCAAACATTTTTACATTTATGAAGTACTTAGGATGTGTCAGGCTCTGTACTATATGCTGGACAAACACACACATACATGCACGTGCACACACACACACACACACACACACACACACACACAAAGACATAATTAGTCCATGCCTTTGAGAAGTTCACAGTATACTAGGAGAAAAAAACTAATAACTATGTACATACAAGATATGTTCAGGTAAATTGGAGAAAAATCTCATTGGCAAGGCATCAGCATAAAGAAGGGTGGGGAAAGGAGGATTTTAGCTAAGATTTAAAGGAAGCTGAAACAGCCAGGATGCAGAGATGAGAAAGAAAAGAATTATAGGCTTTGGGGCTAGTAAGTGAAAATGTATTGAGTTGGAAAATGAATTATATTTGTTATTTTTTATTTTACTTTATTATTTTTAATATTCGTTATTTTAAAATTTGAACTTCAATTTCTCTCCCTCCCTCTCATTGTCTCCCTCATCCATTGAGAAGCTGAGAAATACAATATTAATTATGCATGTGAAATTCTGCAAAATGTATTTCCATATTAGCCACATTGTGAGTTCACTCACTCCCTCTTACTTTCCCCCTCTTTCCCTCCATTGAAAAAACTTCTTCTTGTCTCTTTTATGTGAGGTAATTTACTCCATTCTAACTCTACCTTTCTCTTTCTCTTAGTACATTCCTCTTTTACCCCTTAATTTTACATATTTTTAACATGTTATCTTTTCATATATAACTCATACCTGTGCCCTCTGTCTAAATGCACTCCAATTGCATTAATAGTGAGAAAGGTTTTTTATTTTTAGTTTTCAACATACATTTCCACAAAATTTTGATTTCCAAATTTTCTCTCCATCTCTCCCCTCCCCCACTCTAAAATGCAGAGCATTCTAATTACCCCTACCACCAAGCTGCCCTCCCTTCCCCTTTTCCCCTCCATTGAAAAAGCTTTTTCTTGCCTCTTTTATGAGAGACAATTCACCCCATTCCATTTCTTCCTTTCTTCTCCTAATATATTCTTCTCTCATCCCTTAATTTTATTTTTTTTAGATATCATCCCTTTCTTTTCAACTCACCCTGTGCCATCTGTATATATATATATATTATATATGTATATATACATATATTATATTATATGTATATAAATATATATGTATATATACATATATTATATATATAATATAATTATATACATATATATTATACTATATGTATATATACATATATTATATATATGTTTATATACATATATATTATATACATATATATGTATATATACATATATTATATACATATATGTATATAATCCCCTTAACTATCCTAATATTGAGAAAAGTCTCAAGAGATACAAATATGATCTTTCCATGTAGGAATATAAATAGTTCAACTTTAGTAAGTCCCTTATGATTTCTCTTTCCTGTTTACCTTTTCATACTTCTCTTGATTCTTGTATTCAAAAGTCAGATTTTCTATTCAGCTCTGGTCTTTTCATCAAGAATGTTTGAAAGTCCTCTATTTCATTGCATAGTCATTTTTCCCCTGAAGCATTACAATCAGTTTTGCTGGGTAGGTGTATTGATAATATATTTTTGCTTATTGCTAGTGTAATTTTGCTTTATCACTAAAGAAGATCTTTCCCCTTCATTAGTACACCCATATGACCTGCTTGAGTCACATAGAAGTCTGAGTCCCATGAAGTCCCAAGGAGCTTGCTGAACTCATGGAACAGGAAGGGATAGAGCAGGAAGAGTGGAACAGGAAGAGGCAGAGCTAGAGCAGAACAAAAAGGCAGTTAGAGAGCAGACAGAGCTGGAAAGGATACAGGCAAGCAGGCAACTGTCTGTCTTGAGTGAAAGAGCTTCTTTGTGATTTTGTTTAAAGGAACCTACTTGTGATTTGTTTAATGGAGTTGGTTTGTGGAAAGCCTGGCAGGGGGAAGGTTTGGGGATGGTATTGTTCTCTGCATTCTTATGGTGTACAAATGTCTTTGTTACTATGACAGATTTGACTTTCTGGTATCTGAATAAATGTTTTGGCTCTGTCTTCTGTGTGAAGAGTCTGTTGTATTTCATGATTCAGAACTCTGCCAGCATATTCATGGTTGCCATAGGCACTGTGAATATTGCATTGGTGCTATAGTAGGTGATTCTTGGTTGTAGCTAGCTTTAATATAGAAGCTGTGAAATCTTGTGTTATCCTGACCATGCCTCCACCATACTTGAATTAATTTTTTCTTTCTGGCTGCTTGCAGTATTCTCTCTTTGACTTGGGAGTTCTGGAATTTGACTTTAATATTCTTGGCAGTTCTCATTTGAGGATCTCTTTCAGGAAGCAGTCAGTGGATTCTTATAATTCATCTTTTACTATCTGATTCTAGATAGTTTCAAGTCCCTCTCTACTCTAGTTTATCCTGTGGAAACAACTAAAGTGGCTTTCCTAAGATGTTTATCTGACCACATCACTCTTCTGTTGTTTTTGGAGCCCCAAACTTTAACACATAATCCTGCTCTTACTAAATGCTCATTTACTGATTAGTGAACTGATTGTTCCCTTCCCTATTTTTTTGGTTTGGCCTTGGAATCCAGTGGATCTCAATTACATCTAGCATCAAATATAGAATGACCCCAAAGCATATTAAAGCTTAAATTGCACTAAGGCTTTGAAGTCTCCCTTTATTACCTACTTGGTTTGACATTTAAAGCCCATGATAACCTGACATTCTTCTGCTTTTCTAGCCCTATTATAAATTCTCCTCCTTTCATAATCTATGTCCAGCCAAACTGGTTTTCTCCTCTCTTCCTCATCAATATCACTCTATCTCCTATTCTTTTGCCTTGTTTATTTTTACTTCCCCTAGTGCCAAGAACCCAGTAGGCACTTAATAAGTGCTTGTTGATTGATGAAAATATAGAAAACACTTGGGGGAAGGCTTCCAGTATATTGAATGGGTCCTTAGCAGAGGATCAGTGGAAGAACGGGGCAAGAATTGGACAGGAAGAGAAGGACTTGGACGGGTTGTGATATTAACTGATGGAAAAAGTGCCTGTACTGATGAAATAACATGACTCCTGAAGGAATCATAAGAGCCAAAGAACTTTCACATACATCATTAGATCCTCTGTGTTAGGTGATAAAAGTGTTAAGGTGGAGGGTTCATGTCAGAGAGCAGGAAAAAAAAATATTTGGCGAGGAAAGGAAGGGTCCAAATATAGGAAACTTTGAAAACTAGATTGATAGATTTGGATTTTAATCTGTAAAAGATAGGAAATCATGTCCTTGTTCAAAATAATCACATGGTGAAATTTTATTCAAGAAATATTAGTTCTGGGGGTATTTGCAGCAGGAAAATCAAATTAAAGGAAGAGAAACTAGTTTAGGAGGCAGCCCCAGTGTGTGGTACAAAATATTGGACTGGGATGGTAGTAGGACCTATAATTATGGGAGAAGTAGACATTTTGAAGGAAAAAATAAGATGTAGTGACTGAATTTGAGGAATAAAGGAGAAGGAAAACAAATTAGATATCTTCAATGTTTTGGGCCTGATTAACTGGGGGAATGATGAAGATGTCTTGATCAGAAATAGGAAAACTGGGAAGGGAAACAGATTTGTGAAAACTGAGTTGAGATAATTTGGGCCATGCTGAATTTGAGATGACCACCCAGAGATGTCCTATAATCATGTTAAAATGATAAGAGTCTAACTTAATTGTTCTCATCTTCCCTTTTCCCAAAATTCAGGTACAGGAGATACTTGATAAAGAATTAGGTTGTATTTTTAGAATGCCCCATTAGGCATTCTGGGTCTCATGAAGGGGGCAATTGGTTCTGGGTGAAGGAATGAAAGCAATGATGAAAAATTCCCTTGAATTTTGCGAAGCACTTCCCTAGGACTTTGTTGAGGAAACTGGGCATTCCTAGAATGAGAGGCTAAAGAGGTCAGACCTAACCTCATAGCTAATTGTCTGGAGTATCCCCTCAAAAGTGAAAAATCAGAAGACCCTAAAATTCATGTGTAAGCCTTGTCTGTGAGTGTGCTTTTTTATTAATTCATTTTAAACTTAAATAATAAGACTTTAATATACAATAAGAAAAGAAAAAAGAAACATCATAAATACAAAATAAGAAAAGAAAAAAATGCCATATGCACAGCAGAACATGAGTATTCAAAATATACAGTAATAAATTTCCATTTTAAGAAAACCTATGAGATGGAGCCAAGATGACAGAGTAGAAAGATGCACATACAATAGCTTTTCCTCCACAGTTCATAAAATCCTTGTAAAGAAAGACTCTCAACAAATTCTAGAGCAGCAGAAGCCACAGAACAATGGATTGAAGGAGATTTCTAGCCAGGGTGGCCTTAAAAGCCAATGGGAAAGGTCTGTCACACCAGAGTGGAGCCCAGCCCAGCTGTGGCTATGTGGCATCCAGGAGCAAAACCGAGAAGGTTTCAGGGACAGAATCTCCAGTGGCAGTGCAGATCGCTCAACTCACAGGCACCAAAGGTCAGTGAGAGTTTTTTCAGGGGGCTGAGAAGAGTGTCCCATAGCTCTGGCCTCCTGTGATGGCACCTGAGGCAGTGGACAAAGGCTCTCAAGGTAGGCAGCAGCCCACATCCATTGTTGAAAGCCTCATTGTAAAGCCCCTAGGGGATTTGAGCCCTGTGTGGTAGCCCTGCCCCCATCTGAAACTTCTAGGGGAACTGAGTAGCTGATCTTAATCTCACACCTGGCCCTGCCCCCTACTAAAGCCCCTGGGGGAATTGAGAAGCTCATCTGAATCTCAGCCCCACTGCTAGCTTGGTCGAACTGGAGGTGAAGTGGTTGTGGAGAGGAAACTCTATTCCTCACAGATTTGGGGCACAAAAGTTTCTTGTTGCTCCCATACCAGTGTACAGGCTTGATTGTACCACTCTGGAGGAACTGAGATCTTACAGATCCCCAGAGTATACCCTACTCTTCACAAAGGACCAAAAAGTCAAGTAACTGGTTGGGAAAATGCCCAAAAAAGGGGAAAAAATAAGACTATAAAAGGTTGCTTTCTTGGTGAATAGATATCTTCTCCCATCCTTTCTGATGAGGAAGAACAATGCTTACCATTAGAGAAAGAAATAAAAGTCAAGGCTTCTGTATCCCAAACATCCAAAATAAATGTTTAATGGTCTCAAGCCATAGAAGAGCTCAAAAAGGATTTTGAAAATCAAGTAAGAGAGGTGGAGGAAAAATTGGCAAGGAAAATGAGAGACATACAAGAAAATAATGAAAAGTGAGGAATAACTTGTTAAAGGAGACCCAAAAAAAATGCTGAAGAAAATACCTTTAAAAATAGGCTGTATCCATTGACAAAGGAGGTTCAAAAAGCTAATGAGGAAAAGCATACTTTACAAAGTAGAATTAGCCAAATGGAAAAGGATGTTCAAAAGCTCACTGAAGAAAATAGTTCTTTAAAAACAAGAATGGAACAGATGGAGGCTAATGACTTTTATAAAAAATCACAAAACAAAACCAAAAGAATGAAAAAATGGAACATAATGTGAAATATCTCATTGGAAAAACAACTGACCTGGAAAATAGATCCAGGAGACACAATTTAAAAATTATAGAACTACCTGAAAACCATGATCAAAAAAAGGAGCCTAGACATCATCTTTCATGAAATTATCAAGGAAAACTGCCCATATATTCTAGAAAAAGAGGGCAAATAAATATTGAAAGAATCCACCAATCACCTCCAAAATGAGATCCAAAAAGAGAAGCTCCTAGGAACTTTGTAGCCAAATTCCAGAGTTCCCAGGTCAAGGAGAAAATATTGCAAGCAGCTGGAAAGAAACAATTCGAGTACTACGGAAATACAATATGTATAACATAAGATCTAGCAGTTTCTACTTTAAGGGATTGAAGGGCTTGGAATATGAGATTCCAGAACTCAAAGGAACTAAGATTAAAGCCAAGAATCACCTACCTAGCAAAACTGAGTATAATACTTCATGGGGGAAAATTGTCTTTCAATGAAACAGAGGACTTTTAAGCATTCTTGATGAAAAGACCAGAGTTGAAAAGAAAATTTGAGTTTCAAACACAAGAATCAAGAGAAGCATGAAAAGGTAAACAGGAAAGAGAAATCATAAGGGACTTACTAAAGTTGAATGGTTTACATTCCTACGTGGAAAGACAGTATTTGTAACTCTTGAACCTTTTCTTCAGTATCTGGGTAGTTGGTGGAATTACACACACACACACACACACACACACACACACACAGCACAGGGTGAGTTGAATAGGAAGGGATGATATCTAAATAAACAAAATTAAGGGATGACAAAGGAATATATTGGGAGGAGAAAAGGAGAAATGGAATGGGGCCAATTATCTCTCATAAAAGAGGCAAGAAATGCTTTTTCAATGGAGGGGAAAGGGAGGAAGGGAGGGCAGACTGGTGGTAGGGGTAATTAGAATTCTTGGTGTTTTAGAGCAGGGGAGGAGAGAGTTGAGGAGAGAATTTGGAACTCAAAATTTTGTGGAAATGTATGTTGGAAACTTAAATAAATAAATTTAAAAAGTAAGGGAAAAAAGAAAGCCTGTATAATAAACACTACACATTGTGTTCAGAACTTTCCATCTTTTCTTGTATATTTTCTTTTGTTCTCTATTATGCACTTTTTACTTTGCTTTCCCCCTTCCTCCCTCCTCCCCCAAGAAGGCTACAATTAAGTACACATATCTATATCTATCTACATTTATGTATATACCCATATATATATATATTTATATATACACATACATACACACATACACACATGTATATGTATAATACACATACACAAACATATATACCTACAAACACATATGCTTGTGTATACATACACACACATGTATTAAGTAGCTCTATGTGTGCATGTATCTTTTGTGTTCTGGGAACGGAGTTAGAAGGGATTTTGGAGGTCACTAAACAGGGAGTCATTAATTTTGGGTCCACAGACCCAAGGAGTCTATGGAAAGATCTCAAAACATCTGTGTACTTGAATAGGGATAAAAATAACATCTTTATTTTCTAAACTCTAAATGGAATTTAGTGTTCTCTTTAATTATTTAAGAGCATTATTCCGAGAAAAGGTCCATAGGCGTTATCAGAGTGCCAAAGGGATCCATCCTGCAAGAATTTTTAAGGACCCTTGACTTAGACTAACCCTTTCATTTTATAGTATAGGGAAATGAGACCTGGGGGAGGGAAGATTCCAAAGTCATACAGTAGAGTCAATAATGGTGATCAATTTATATATGCACTGCCAGGTGCTCTGGGACATTCTCACTATAATTACTGGGGAAAAGCTATGCTTCCACCTCTAAGATTCTAGTGTATCAACAGATAACTCATCACTTCTCACCTGGGTTATTGCAATAGCCTGCTGATTTGTGTCTCTGCCTTTTATCTTACCAGCCTAGTTCACTCTACACACTACTGCCACAATGATTTTCCTTAATGATTCCCATTCTTCTTCCAACTCTGTTCCTGGGAATTTTGCTTATTACCTGAAGTTTCTTGCCTGAACCATCTGACTACCTAAGAAACTTCCACCTCAAATATCTGTCTGTAGGGCCCTTCTCCTTTTTCCATTGGTGAGCTTCCTCTGGGGCCCCTATTTTGTAGAGGAGTCCTTGGTGTTGCCACCCTCTCCCTGGCTTTTGGACTTCTCAGCCAAACCCATGATAGCAAAGATAATCGTGCTAACAATAAATAGCAATAGCTCACCCTTTAATAGTGCTATGAGGTTTGCAAAGTTCTCCCTCCAACCCTGGGAGGCAGTTGCTATTATTAGTCCCATTTTATAGATTAGGACATTGTGGCTGACTGAGGTTTAATGAGTTTCCGAAGAGGAACATGAACTCACATCTTCCTGACTTCAAGCCCAGCATTTATTCTACTGTGCCACCTATGAATGCTTATTGACCGATTAATTGCATTTAACACCTTTTTTGTTTATTTCTAATCTGTTGTTACTGTTATTTTTAATATTTAAGTCTGAGAATAGATTCAAAGTTGGGAAAACTTTTTAAAAATTTTCTTGATTCTGACACATATTGCTGTTTGATTTCAAGTAAATCACGTAACTAACTACTCAGTGTTCCAGGTTTAGACAATTCTCTAACAATGTCACTTAAAAGGTGCTGACTTCAAGAGAGGGGATTTCCTTATCTGAAGATCCCTATATCGATGAAATCATAACTCTACTCCTTATCACTGGTCATATATATATGCATGCATGCATGTATATAGACATGTTCATGTACGCATATACATTCATACTGTACATGTATACTATGTCTTTCCCACTGGAATATAAACTCTTTATAAGTAGGAATTGTTTCATTCCTTATAGGTCTAAGTACCTAGCACAGTGCTTGGAATATAATAAATAGTCCCTTAATAAATATTGACAATCAATTAAAATTTAAAAAGAAAAAAAATTTGCCAGTACTTTTTAATGCATTGTTATCGTTTACTTATTAACCACTACTTCCTCTTAAATATCTCATATTGTAAATAGGTAGAGTTAAACAAAACCAAACAACACACTCTCTTTGACTGCATATGCCTCATTTTTTACCTTTTAACTACCATCTCTCTTTTGAGAGGAGGGAGACAAACCTTATCAACAATCTTCTGGAATTAAAATTCATTAAAATACTAATCTGAATTCTGATCAATCAACAACCATTTATTAAGTGTCTTCTTTGTGCTAGGCACTCTGATAGGTGCTGAAGATACAAATACAAAGAAAAAATCCCTCCTCACATGGGGAATTCATTCCATTGGGGCAGCCAACTGCATATATGTAAGACAAGTGCACAGATGGCATTAATAGAAAGTTAACATATACAGTTACATTCAGAGTAGTTAAATACAAGGTAGTTTAGGAGGGAGGGGACCTGTCACTTGAGAAGGGAGGGTTATTTTAGCTTAGAGGCAATAGGTAGTAAGGGTGTGACATTTATTGTTATTTTTCAGTCATGTCCAACTCTAATTACCCCATTAGGGGTTTTCTTGGTGAATATACTGGAATGGTTTGTCATTTTCTTCTCCAGCTCATTTTACAGATGAGAAAACTGAGGCAAATCGAGCTGGGTGGCTTGCCCAGGGTCACACAACTAGTGTCTGAGGCTAAATTTGAACTAAGAAAGATACATCTTCCTGACTGTAGGCCCAGAACTCTATCCACTGCGCCACCTAGCTGTGGTGGAACGTAGGGCTGTAATAGGTTGGTGAATGAGGAAAACCAGTTTGACTGCAAATATAGGATAGATTGTAGTGGTGATAGACCAGCAGGAGAGAGTAATTAGGAGGCTATAGCAATAGGAAGCCACTGTGGATGAAAAAGTGGATATCACTGGGTCAATGGGAAGTGTAATGACCTTCCAAGAAATGTTTGTTCTATCTAGAATAGTTGAACTAATTTTCAACTCTGCCACCAGGGTTTCAGGATGACCAGGGACCCTTTTCATAAAGGCTGCCTCTTCTGATGTTGTTCATCTGGAAGGACTAATATCTATCTGGGATTTGAAGATGATTGCCCCAGTAACAACTTTTATTTATGTTATACTTTATCATTTAGAAATTTATTTTTTCTTTTTTATACTATGTGAAGTTAGCAGTACAATTATTACTGTTTCCAATATACAGACAAAGAAACTGAGGCTCATAAAATTTAATTAACGTGCTTTAAGTCACACAGCTAGTAAGTGTCAGGTGTCAAACCACGGGCTTGAACACAGGTTTCTTGAATGAAGGACTTAAGTTTTTCCAGCTATATGAGAAGGAGAGAGACTGACAGACAGAGAAAGGGAGACTGAGAGACGGAGAGGCCGAGAAATATGGGGAGAGACAGAGACAGAGAAAGAAATACAAAGATGAAGGGAGAGAGAGAGAGAGAGAGAGAGAGAGAGAGAGAGAGAGAGAGAGAGAGAGAGAGAGAGAGGGAGGGAGGGAGGGAGGGAGGGAGGGGGAGAGGGAGAGGGAGAGGGAGAGGGAGAGGGAGGAGAGAGGGAGGGAGAGAGAGAAAGGCAAAGAGAGAGACAGAGAGAGGCAAACCGTGACAGAGAGAGCAGAGGGAAAAAAAAAAGAATTCTCTTTCTCCTTCAAAGTTCTGTGTTAGTCTACCGCTAGGGTATCATAGCTGAAAATTCATTTCTTCTCATTGACTATTGAAGTTAAAAACTATAAATCCACTAGGTGGAGGTAGAGCCCTATCTCCCGTAGACACTGGGCCTTTGGCTCTATTCCTGGTCAAACTATACTAAGGCAACTTTTCAAATTCACTAACCCTAGCACTGCAGGGGAATTTCAACTTAACTGAGTAAGTCACTTTAATTTTCTTGGGAAAACAGTTGCAGTTGTCCATCAGATAAAAGGTGCCCAGATTCATAGCAAAAGGTAATATTGCTGCTTCTAGCTCCTAGCTATGGAGGAGAAATTTACCCCACATTCTGACTGGGAGCCACATGTCCCTGGCACATTCCTATCTACAGTCTTATTTATATACTCCCCTCTCATTTCCCAATCCTGGGCCAGATTTCTTGCTTCACGCCTGTTATTGATGCCTGTCAGCTGTCTCTCTACCTCCTTCAGCTTCATGCCCCTCAGTTCTGCTATAGTTAGATAACCAGTCAAAAGCTGTCTACTGAGTGTCCTGCATCAAACTTCTTAATGGCACCTGGTTTCCTGGGACCTAGTTCAGGCAGTTTGTGAGAAGAAAAAGAAACAAACACAATAAATAAAGCAAACAAACAAATCTCTTCACCCAAATCAACGTAACAGATATTTATGGTTATTTGTTTAATTTTCCCTGAACAATCCTTCCACTGAGTTGTAGAAATATAGATGCGGTTGGGATAAGGATGGAGCCTGGACCTATGATTTCATTGCTATAGGAAACTCCCAGGTGATGAAATTACTCCTATAAATGCAAGGTGGAATCTTCTCTGAAATTTAAATCTTAGAATATATCTGGGACTTTCAGAAGTGAAAGTGACCTGTCCAAGGACATACAGAGTGTATAAGAGGAAGCACTTGATCGGGAGGCTACGTGGTACAGTGGATAGAGCACCAGACTTGGAGTCACGAGGATCTGTGTTCAAGTGTGACTTCACAGTTACTAACTATGTGTCCCCAGACAAGTCACCCCTTATTTGCCTCAGTTCCTCATCTGTAAAATGGGGCCACACTGGAGAAGAAAATGACAAACCACTCATTTTCATTGCCAAGAAATCCACGTGGACAAAAATCCTTGGAGTCATGTAGAGTTGGAGATGACTGAATGCATGACCACCAACAGCAACAGCAAACTCTTGACCTGAAGCCAAGCTGATTCTCCTCAGAAGAGCTTAGAGTACAAAACTGGTTGGTAACCCAAATATGGCACAAATACAGATGGTGCTATGAAATGTATAACAACCAATTCTTTGGGGGAAGAGTATCCATGACACTTTTTGTCCAAATATAGCCTACCTTTTTACCATTTTCTCCATCACTTTCTTAAGTCTAGACAATCAACACAACCTCAAATCAAGCCCTGATGTGTAGTTTGCCAATTTCAGAGCTGTAAACGCTTACATTGAAAATTTAGTCCTCAACCCTTAAAAGCCAGTTTGAACTTGTACCCAGTGCTGCTCTGCATAACATGTTAGAGCAAGAAGGGATTTTAAAGATCATCGCCTGTCCTTTTACAGATTAGGGGAAGGGAAAAGGAGGAGGAAGAAGAGGAGAAAGAGAGAGAGAGAGAGAGAGGGAGGGAGAGAGAGAGAGACACACAGAGAGACAAAGAGAGATAGAGAAAGACGGACAGAGAGACAGACAGAAACAGAGAGATAGACAGAGACAGAGGGAGAGAGACAGACAGAAACAGACAGAGAGAAAGAGAGAGACAGAGAGACAGAGAGAGACAGACAGAAACAGAGAGACAGGGAGACAGAGTTAGAAAGAGAGAGAGAGAGAGAGAGAGAGAGAGAGAGAGAGAGAGAGAGAGAGAGAGAGAGAAGAAGAAGAAATTAAGGGATCTGCTCAAAGCCACATTGCAAATTGGTGGCAAAGACCAGACTAGAAGTGCTTTCTTGACCATTAACAGCCTGCACATTCTTCCATGCTGCATCTTAATATAGAATGTAGAACAGAGTAATTTTAAGCTGGAAATCAGGAGACATGAATTGTTGTCATGACTGTGTCTCTAACAATATCAGTGATCCTGACCAAGCTGATTAATATCTCTCAGGCTCAGTTTCCTCATTTGTAAAATGATGTTGCACTATATAATATTTTATACCCAGTCTAATTCTAACCTTCTCTGTGTCTCACCTGTATTGCCTATTTTTTAACCATAGAATCTTTACCAGCAGGGACAATTTGCGGTTTTAGTTTGTTTTGTTCTGTTTTGTTTTATCATGCATGTAATCATGAGCTGCATAGTATTGTAGATACTTAGAAATGTTAAGCAATGATCCTAGTATACATGCATATATGTATGTGTGTTTATATAATAGTTTTACACAATAGTCTCTTTTTCTATTCCTTTGGAAGCTCAAAGATCTTTACCTGTAGTTTCTCCTTTTCCATTCAATATGCTCGCTGAGGATGTGGGATGAGTATCCCTGCTTTATAGCTGAGTAACATAAGAAAAAGAGAAGTTATTTTTCCAGAGAACACAAAGCCAGTCAGTAGCACAGCTGACACTTCAATCAAGGTCTCCTGATCTTTCCAAAAGGGTTCTTTCTATTCTGCTCCATTACCTCTTTGAGATACTATACAGGCAAGCACTGGTGCCCAGTAGAAAGCAGAAACTCAATCACTTCAGAGGGACTTGAGGCTCAAGCTGCCCTCTATTCAAATCCTGGCAACCTTCCTCATTGCTTTCTAGTTACCCACCTAGACAGTTCTTCAATGCAGGTTTTACTGATCAATAGTCAGCAATATCTCATTACTGCTACAATCCAATCAACCTGGCAGCTTGGTACTGACCTCCTTTAGGCTGGAACATTCATAGGTAGGACTTCCAGTTAAATCCTACCTGCCTTTCCAAGCCAAGATGACTCGGCACCCATTCAGGGGCTGGGGTGGGGAGTGATGATTGTATTGATCTAGTTTATTCAGTGAAGGTAATGCAGGGTTCATAAATGGATTCTTACAATATCCTCCTAATGTGTTTTTTCTATTGCCAGAATTTTGCAATCCCTATTGCATTCCTGCACACTTCTTCCAGATTTATCTTCCTAAAATACTATCATGTCATTCTATAAAATCATAGAATACTCCGACTGGGAAGAGTATGATAAATGAGAATCCTTTAATCTTAGAGTTGTAAGGATCCAGAGTCCATCTAATCTAGCTCACACCTGAACAGGAAGATGTTCTTGAATATCCTTGACAAATGGGCATTTTTGCTTGAAAACTGGTGAATGACAATTAGTTTTGGGAAATTCTAATAGTAAGGAAGTTTTCATCAAGCCTCAATCTATATTTCAGCTTGTTCACCCATTTCTCTACATCTGACCTTCTAAGGTAAAGCTGGATAACATGCCAAGCCTAGAGTCAGAATAGCCTGACTTCAAATCTGTCCTCAGACACTTAGTATCTGTGTGACCCTGGGCAAGTCACAATTCTGTTTTTGTCTGTTTCTTCAACTGTAAAATGACGTGGAGGAGGAAATGGCAAACCATTCCAGTATCTTTGCCAAGCAAACCCCAAAGAGCAGTCATGAAGAGTGAGATACGACTGAAAAATGACCGAACAATAATCTTTCAAACTGACAATTATGTCCCTACTCGATCTTCTGTTCTCTAGGCTAAACATTTCAAGTTTCATTAATGAATTATTGTGTGTCATGATCTCCTGACCCCTCACCTTCTTGGTCATCTTCTACCATTCTACATAGGCACAAATTTGTTGATGTCATTCCTTGACAGAACTGAACACAGTATTCCAGATATAATTTAATCAGGACAATATATAAAGCTATCACCTCCCACACTCAGGAAACTATGTGTTTCATTTTCACTCTCAGTGGCTCCCTATCACCTCCAGGGTCAAATACAAAATGCTCCCATTTGGCACTCAAAGCATAACCTAGCCACCTCTCAACTTTTCAGTTTCTTTATACCTAGGTCCTCACCATGTACTCTTCGATCCAATGATACTTAGCTCCTGACTGTTCTACAATCAAGACCCTTGTCATCACTTGGCTCTAGGCATTTTCTCTGGCTGTCCCCCACACCTGGAATATTTCCCTTCATCATCTTTGCCTGCTGGCTTCCCTGGCTTTCTGGAAGTCTCATCTTATGTGGGACTTCCCATCTTATACAGGAAACCTTTCCCAACTCCTCTCATTTTGAATGCCTTCTCTCTGCTCATCATTTTCTATGTTTCCTATATATAGTTTGTTTGTACATATTTGTTTGCATGAGGGCAGGGACTGTCTTCTGCCTCTTTTTGTATCCCCAGCACTTAGCATTGTGTCTGGAATATGGTGAATCCTTCAGGAATATTTATTGACTGACTCAATGAAAAGTAGAATTTCATTATCTTTTTATGATAGTTGTTTTCTAATCATTTTTTTGTTATGAGAAATGGTAGTTGCGGCAGCTGGGTGGTACATTGAATAGCGCACCAGCTCTGGAGTCAGGAGGACCTGAGTTCAAATCTGACCTCAGACACTTGACACGTATTAGCAATCTGACCTTGGGCAAATAATTTAGCCTCAATTGCCTTGCCTTCACTCCCCCAAAAGAAGGAAATCGTGTTTTATAAAAGCTTATCATTTTATTATCATGCTATATACTGGTGTTTTTCAGTTCCAGTCATGTACAAATCTTCATAACTGCATTTGAAAAAGTTTTCTTGGTAAAGATACTAGAGTGGTTTGCATTTCCTTTTCCAGCTCATTTTATAGATGAGGAAACTCAGGGAAACAGTTAAATGACTTGCCCAGGGTCACACATTAAGTGTCTGAGGCCAGATTTGAACCCAGGAAGATGAGTCTTCCTGACTTCAGTCCTGGTACTCTATCCATAGTGTGACCTAGTCGCCCCTATCATTATATATCAATTATCCCTTCCACATTGAAATATTCTCTATTACAGTTTTGATATATTATGGGTAGGAATAAGAAATTAAATGGGAATTTTGGGGGAGTTTTGGAGAAGCCACTTACAACGAGTGAAGGTTGGCAGATGACACAAAACAGTTTAGAAACTCAGAAATACAGAAAAAATACATATAGTATTGTGTAATATCAATTCAAATTCTACAATAAGGCACTGTTGATAACCCATAAAAGAAAAAAATTTGCATTTCTTCTCTGATATGGAGGGCCAAAAAGTTTGGCATGGATTTTTTTCAGATAACAGGGTATCATGCCACTACCCTTCATCCATGTAGAAGGGATAACTACTGAAATTGATTTTTAGCTTTCTGTTGCTTAAAATCCTTGCCTTTTCTCCAGAGGAATGGTTTATGTATGCCATCCCCTTTCTATTCTTATGGAGTTGATTTTGGGAAACTAAGGAGGGGATGTTACTTTTACCCCTATTCTATTGTTGCATGGAGTACAACTGTGCTTTATAAGGTGAGAAAATAGTCAATTTCAAAAAAAAAATTTAAAGACTTCTATGAACTGATGCAGATTGAATTTAGCAGAATCAAAAGACCAATTTTTACTATATCAACATTATAAAATAACAACTTTAAGTCCTTTCATAAACTGATGAATGAAATGAACAAAAATAGAATGGGATAAAACACTGTAAAATCTAACAATTTTGAAAGCTGTAAGAAATGTGATGACTACAGTGACCTTTCATGACTCCAGCAGACTAATAATGGAACATACTAATTCATTACTGAGAGCTAATGAACATACAGTGCAGAATGAAGCATAAATTTTTTTTGGACAGTTCATTAAGGATATTTGTTTTGCTTTACTACATATATTTGTTACAAAAAAAGTTTCTTTTTTTTCTCTAATGTGTGAAGGTGAAAGGGAAAATATATTTATTTTAAAAATAGAGAGGTGGGGGGGTATATGCTTTCAGATGAGTTAATTTTATTATTGCTTTTACTTAACTGTTCTTTGCTACAACAGACCTTATGAAGTGGGAATATCTATACATGTTTGCAATGTAAAAACAAAACACATGAATAATTTTTTAAAGAATTTGAAAAAGAACAAAAAACAAATTTAACATTATTAAATTCAGAATGTTATGGTGCATATAACATTAAATGTTAGAGTACTCCAATTTAAAATTACAAACCTAAATTTGAATGGATTAAATTCATCAGTTAAAAGAAAGAGATTGAAGGACTATGCTAAAAATTTGCATAAATTCAAGAATACAAGAGACATTTAAAGTATACAAAAACACACATAATGAAAATAAAGGCATGAGAAATATTTTTTTATTTTGTTTTTAGCTTTCAATCATAATTTCAAGTAAGGCAACAATATAAATGATCAAGTCAAGAGACACAAACAGGAAAATTACATTAGGGTTAAAATCACAATAGAGAATAAAAAAGAAATCACTACTGTGCTTTTAAACATAATGTATTTTTCCTTTTTTTAATCTTAAAATAGTTTTATTAATTACAATAGTTCATACTAATTATTATGGTTACAAATAATAATTTCAGATTCACGTAAGGCTCAGAAAATTATAAAGAGTCTCATAGTGACAGATGTAGTCCTGTGTCATACAATAAAATTCATTTCTCTTCAACTCATTTACCAACTCGAAAACTGATATAGTCATACAATTTTTTTGTGTACGTCTTTAAAAGCAGTTAGTCCCTTTCCATGCCTTGCTTGGCATATCCCAAGCATGAGGCAGCACCAGGGATTGTGCCTAATGTGACGGGCAGTATTTAAAGAGATTCAGCTACAGGGTGATATTGATGGACATCCATACACTCAATGAAGAGATATAACTGACCACCCCAGCTGAGGCTTGGGAATGTTATTAAGTATGGTTTTGCCAAATGGTTTAAATTATGAGTTCTTGAAAGAAAAGTAAGTAAAAGACCAAAAGGCATTGATATAATTATTAATTACTTCAATATCTTTATTACTATTACAACAATGACAGGTGACCTTAGTGTTCTTTTCTCACATCTGAATAGATTCAAATAGAAAGAAGAATAATGAAAGCAATGTAGAGTTGAACAAATTATTAGAAGCGTTAAATTT
>CM053771.1:142120307-142159881 GCA_028658325.1 Potorous gilbertii | reverse complement strand
CAAAAGAAAATTACATGCCAGGGGAAGAAATATAAACAAGTATAAAAAAATACACCAAAAAGTTATCTTTACATTATATTATTTAAATAAAAACAGTAATTAAAAGGACATACAACTAGGTGGTGTAGGGGTTAGAGTTTAGGACCTGGAGTCAGGAAGACTCCTATTCTTGAATTCAGATCTAGTCTCAGACACTTACTAGAAGTGTGACCTTAAGCAAGTCACTTATCTCAGCTTGCTTTCTTATCTGTAAAATGAGCTGGAAAAGGAAATGACAAACCACTCCAGTATCTTTGTCAAGAAAACCCCAAATGGGGTCACAAAGAATCAGATTGAACAGTTATAAAAAAACAAACAAACGAACAAAAACATCATATGAGAAAAAAGATATGGATCTAAAGGACTACTAAGAAAGACATCTTGAATAATGGTTCGATTCAAAGACCAAATCATAGAAACCCTAAATAATTATGGTAAATATAAGGAATGCTATATATGGATTACATTAAAACAGTCTTCAAAGTTACTGGGTCTTCGATTAAAAAAAAAATCAAAAATAAATAAATTATTAATCCTAGAATAAGGAAAAAAAGGAAATAATCATTAAAAAAAACAACCAATGAACAACAAAAAGCTAGTATTTTGAAAAGATTAAGAAAATCAATAAGTTATTGACTAACCTGATAAGGAAAAAAGGAGAAAATTAAATTATGAAAGAAAAAAGTGAATTAGTTATAAAAATTCTAGTTATAGTCTCCAGATATTAAAATTACATGTCTAAACAATGGCAAAGGCTCACTTTATTTGCTAATTAAGTAACTGTGTACTTAGGAAACCCCAGAGAAGCAGCAAAGTCCAAACTGGCAAAATAGCTTAAGCCAAGTATTTAAAGACAAAACAATCTCACACACACTATTTACGTACAATAACAAAAACAATAAAGAATTAGCAAGATAAATTTCATTCAAAATGTGTAAAATGTTTAGGATATACTTACAAGAACTGTAGAAATAAAACTACAAGGTAGTTTTTTTAAATAGAGGAAAATTTAGTTAAAAAGAGAAGTATTCAATACTCATGTTCAATATCCATGCCAATATAAAAAGATTTTATCACATGTTACATAGTTATACATATCACATATACAGATACTGTAGCTGAGTATATGCTCAAATATATTACATATTAAATAATACAAAGTTATAAGGTTAGTACTATATAACTAATATAATGCACAATTATATGTTATCTATTCAAGTATATTGTGTACTCATCAAATGTCTCTCCACTTCAGTCCATCTTTCACAGTGCTGCTTAAGTGATACTTCTTAAATGTAGATCTCACCATGTAATTCCTCTGCTTAGTAAGCTCTAGTAAATACTCTATTGTCTCTAGAATACTGTAGTGGCACAGGAACTTAAGAGGACAGAATTCTATGAATGAATGAAGAAATGTGTGCATGGAAAATGCTTTATTCAGGGCTTAGCATATGCAGAGCACTGTGGTCAGAAGTGCCAAATGATGAAGATGGTGATCAATTACAAATGCTGCGTCAGGGCCAGGAGCAGCTAGGCAGCTCAGTGGATAGAGCGCCAGATCTTGAGTTGGGAAGACTCATCTTCCTAAGTTCAAATCCATCCTCAGACCATTTCTTGCTGTGTGACCCTGGGCAAGTCCCTTAACCTTGTTTGCTTTACTTTCCTCATCTGTAAAATGAACTGAAGAAGGAAGTGGCAAACTACTTTAATATCTTTGCCAAGAAAACCCTAAATGGGGCTATGAAAAGATGGATGTGACTGAAAAATGCAAAAACAGAAGCATCAAGGAAAATGAAGACTGAAAAAATTAATATGATTTAGAAAGGAGGAGGTCAAAAGTATCCTTCAAGATTGCAAGTTTTTAAAATTTTGTGTGTTATTATTTGGGACATCAGCTGACCAAGGAAGGGCATGGATGAAGAGTAAATTGAGAAAGGCTGGCTGTGAGTTCAGATACTAGACAAGTTTAAAAAGAGGAAAAAAATGATCATAGCAACAAGGAGTTTGGGATGAGGTCAGGGTTTTTAGATTCATGTTAACCAAAACCTGAGTATTCTTGACAGCATAAAGGAGTCAGTAAAGAGGGAGAGATTAAAGATATTGGAAATAGAGTGAGGAGGGATGAAGTCATTATTGAATGTACCCTAAAATTATAAGTTTTTAAATCATTCTTGGGTAATGGACCCTTATGATAGTCAGGTGAAACCTATGGAACTCTTGATAAAAATGATATTTTTAAATTCATAAAGTAAAATACATAGGATTAGAAAAGGAAAATGACTATTTTGAAGTAGTATTATCAAAAGAGTTTTAATTAATTTAAATGAGTTTACAGACCTTCGGGTTAAGAAATTTTGTTAAAACTATTATTCAAGTTTAACATGATATAAATCTACCATAATAGCAAACACTATTTATGAACTAGGAAAAAATAAACCTATGGGACCAATTAAAATGGACTATTTCTTGGGACTCAATTTCCTCATTTCTAATATGAGAGAATTGAATTAAATAACTAGTAAGGTATCTTCAAAGTTTAAAGTGATAAGCACTATGATTTTCTCTCTTTTATTCCATCTATGTTCAGTTTTCATGGGAAACTGTGAGTAGGGAAATGTTGAAAGCTTCTGCATAATTTTGTTTTCCTGCCTTTATGAGATTTGGATCAATAAGAGGAAGAAATATCAAAAAGAGGAAGTAAGATTGAGATGAATCTTTGGAATCAAGGATCAATTACTTCATTACAATAAAGAGTCATTAAATGTCGATTCTACGCCAGGCACCACAGTAGATGTTGAGAATACAAATATGAAAACGAAATTGTTCCACTTTTCAAAGAACTTACTTTCTTCATCAAGTAGAGAGATGAATAATTGGGACCTGGACGTTAGGCAGAGCCTTATAATAATGATGGTTGGGTCCAGGTAGGTGGACATTTGATGTTACAAAGATCTGGCAGGGAGAAGTTAAAAGGTATTGTAGTGGGTTCAGTCGTAAAGAGCAATAACAGGACTGAAGTCAGGAAGACTTCTCTTTATGAGTTCAGATCTGGCCTCAGACACTAGTTGTGTGACCGTGGGCAAGTGACTTCACCCTCTTTGCCTCAGTTTCCTTATCGGTAAAATGAGCTGGAGAAGGAAATGGCAAACTGCCTCAGTATCCTTGCTAAGAAAATTCCAAATGGAGTCATGAAGATTTGGGCACAATTGAAAAAGGACTGAATGAAGGGAAGAAAAAAATAGGAATCTAGTTGCAAAAAAATAAGAAGAGGTCCAAGCAAGTAGACAGTTATGTTCAGGTGTATCTAGAAACAGCTACTGAGAATTGTCTCATTAGGCCATGGCTTTGGGAGTGGGGTAACAATTCCAAAGGGAGAACAAGGCGGGAAATTTTCTTCAAATAAGGTCCCAGCCTTACTTTCTGCAAGTAGAATATAAAGTATGCAAACGTAAGATATAGACTTTGTTCCTAGAACCAAGACAAATTTAATGCTGAGATACATGTACTTAAATCTTTTGGCCTAGGGACTGAATTAGTACTCCAGGATCTGGACTGAGCCCATATTTAGAATTAGGTAGCTCTAGATGTAGAAATTAGAAAGATTTAGGGCATCATAGGGTACAGAATTAGGCCTGTAATGAGATATTTGTTAACTGATAATTTTGGAAAATTAATTGCAGGATTGCAAAGATCTGGTAATAATCAAGGAACTTGGTATCATTTAATAAAAATGGCTTAAATACGTTTAGTGAGTGGGGAATTAAACATGATTTTCATTTTCTTCTCTTTTTCTTCCCCACCCCCCATCTCAATCTCACTCTAGCTCTTGCTTTCTTTACCTTTACAAATAGTAGTGACTGAAGACTGTGACATTATACACTTAGAACTGCGAAGAACCTGTACAGCTAACCAGAGCATCTAACCGAAACTTTTCATTTTACAAATGTAGAAAGTGAGTCCCGGGGAGTTAACTAAGTTGTTGAAGCTTGCAGGGTTTGTAAGAAGTAGTTCTAGAGTTCACCTTCATCCCCTCTGACTCCAAATCAGTGCCTCATTTCTAAATATTTATGAAGGGAATATTAGCTGAGGTTCAAGAAGATTGTCACAATTTGCCAGGGGGAACCCATTGACTTCATATAGATTAATGTATAATGCTGGACTTCAAAAAATGTGTATTTTTAAAATTTATATAATAAAACAAGCATTTCCATAACAGTACAATAAAAAGGATTGCACATGAAACTGCAAATTCACTATATACAACTAGTTATTCCTTTTAAATACCCAGCAGTCATGTAAGTTTACTCTCCCTTCCCCGTTTTTCTCCAGCCCCCCATCTCAGAGATGGCTGCCATTAAACATAAATAGGTATATATGTAAAAGTATTCTATATATGCTTCTATTTATCAATTCTTTCTCTAGATGCAGATAGTGTCTTGCTTCATATGTCCTTTATAGTTAATTTATAATAGTAGAATGTATAATGCTTCACTTAAAAAAGTAAAATTTTCCTGAGGTCTTTGGCATGAAAATGCAGTTTTACGGGAGATGGAGATGTTGCTCCCCGAATTATTTCAGCGGGTGGATTTTTGGGAAGATTTTTGGTTACAGATCAAAGTTAGAAAAATTTTATCCAATTAGGTAGACAAGTAATGATGAAAGTAGTTCAGGAGTGAGAGGTCAAAGGACTAATAGGATACTAGCACTTACACCATTTTGACTGTTAAATATGCAGAAACAAAGAGTACTGTACAGACCAGCAAACCGATGTCTTCTTGTCCACCAGGGATGATTTGAGTAGCTTCTTGGCAAGAAGAGACTTGGGCCTTCCCTATCTATCTTAAAGCTTCAGGCATCCCTTTCTCTTAAATAGCATTGGTGACATTTGTCACCTTGGATTCTATCTGGAGATATTTTTTTAAATCTAGTTAGAGTCAAAGCACCAGCCTCTTTGTACAACAGAGCCTATTAATAGCAGCATGACTACGAGGAGACCAACCAAACTGTCTGAGATGGTGAACTCTGCTTTGAGTAGTTCCTCACTGTGCTAGCGAGTTTATGTAGCATATTAATTAGATTCACAGCTCCTGCTGGACTCTTTTACCCAAATAAGAAAGGATTCAAGGAGGACATATGGTTTCTAAAGAAAGAGCCCCTCAGAATCACATATAAAATTTAACCCTCAGTAGGGGGAAACAAGCATGTAGAGGAAAGGGATGGTGCCTCAAAATATATTTCCTCAAATACAGGTCAAGGAACCCCTTTAAAGGTAACACATTCATCCTGGTTAAATTTAGAACACTCAATTAGAATAAATCAAACCAGGCTATCCTACTCCTTGCCATCTGTCCATTCCAAATGGGCACACTTAATCGTCAACTGGGACTAAGTATTTTAAAGGAGTACCTTCACAATCCCAGGGCATTAAAGTGAGCTTGATTTAAATGAGTCGTTATATAATCACAGTCCAGGGAATATGCCATCACAGGCAACTTGGTAGGTCCCTCTCCAGTCACAGCTACTATTAATGGACATCTATATAAAGGGGATCAGTGATTTGGCCCTAACTAATAAGACATGGCATTGCAAGAAGAATGGTCCCTTTGAAGAGGCCTGGAGGTCAAAAGATCCAGGTTGTAGTCCCAGCTTTATACTGGAACCCTTGGGCAATGTTAATTTCTCCACTTCTAAATGGTTCCAATAAAACCCATAAGGCAATATCACTTGGTGGAAGGAGAGTAAACAGGAGAGTCTTGGCCTAATTCTCCTCCTCTCCCTTTCCTTGGGCTTGAAGAGAAACTTTTGAGCTTCAGAAGATCCAGAGAATGTATGACTTTCCACTTTCCCATCAGTGTCATACTAACATCTTTGGATCAGCTGGCAGTGACATTGCATTAGGAACAAAGGGCAGACTGGACATAGATTTATGGCATAGAAAAGAACTTAGCAAAATAAAACATGACAAAAACCTATACTATGACTAAGGAAGACTTCCTGAACACCTCACAAATGAGAAAAAAGGACTTTAAAAAACCCCCAAACCTAGGCACTGATTTACCCTTATGCCACATGTGCTCTCTAAGCATGGGCCTAGTTTCCCCTGGACTCTACATTTACTTATGAGACAGAGAGTGTCACGGGCTTTGGGTGGGGGTGGGATGGGGTGGGGAGAGACATTGGTATATTTTGTAAAAACTTTACTTACTGTGTCACTTTAGTAACCATGCTTTTCTAAAAGCTACTTAAAGTTGGCTGTCTAAAAGTATTTCCCATTGATAATATTGAGAAGAGTACATGAAGTAGGACCAAAGTCTTTGACATTGGAGAATCACTCTCTAACTCCCCAGGAATTTCCCTACATCCACAAGGAAGAGATGGAACCGTACTTCAGGACCTGAGACTCAGCTCTGAGGGTGGGAGCTTGGATAAGGATCCTCAGAGTTTATAGGTATTAGTAAAGAGGGAGAGGTCACTTTTAACTGTTATAGGATAGGCAAGTCAGATTGCTAAGGATTCCAAAGTAAATATGTTGCAAGGATTCAGATAATGCACAGGAGGCACTGGAGTTTTTGGACTTCAGCCTCTAACAGGTTCACGCTTGATCTGGCCAGACTGGCAGACCCTTTAGAGGGGTTGATAATCAACTTTATTTTAGTCTTGTCTTCTCAAAGTTTTGCCAATAATAGGAGTACCAGTTCCTATAGCATTTCTTAATTATCCTTCTTGAAAGGGCTGGAAAGAAGTGGGGCAACCACCCCTACATCTCCATGGGGCCAATCGAGACAGGCACAGCTTACGTACTCCCCTAAATCACCTCACACCTCAATGATGGCAGGTTAAGGCAGGTACATACATTCCTCTGTGCATTACTCATGATTTCTCCTACTCACTGACCAGTGCCCACTTGCTTTATAGGGCAAGAAGGCATATTGCCAACAATGGTCTCACAGGTTAACTTTAGCTATGTTGTCATTCTGTGCAGGTGTAGTAAATATCATATCATGTCACCCCTTATCTCCCTGCACAGCCTCAGTAGGACTGTGTCATTATGATTCTGGGAATTACTATCTAGAATCCTTGGAACTATTCTGGGAGTTATTATCTAACACCTGGAAACTAGATATTGCCATGTCCATGGATCCTGAGAAACTGTACTCTAAAAGGATATCAAAATCTTCCTTTACATATGGTAGTGGAGTGAAAATAAGCCACAGGAATGAAACTTGAAGAGGTGATAAGGGTGAGGTGGAGTTCCTTGAAGGTTGCAGTGCACCTGAGAAAAATTTATAGGTAGTCAGCGAACACGAATTTGTTAGGATATGCTATTTTTCAGGCATGGTATTAGGTGCTAGGGATAAAGAGAAAAATGAAACCTTTGCTATTCTCAGGGAGCTTATATTCTATTTTGAGGAACATTATGCAGACATATTACTAGATACAAAGTATACTCAAAGTAAATAAAATGTAATTTCAAAGAGTGGGGAACAACTAACTGATGGTCTAATCAGAAAGGCACTCATGAAGAAATTTCATTTAACTGATTTTTGGTAATGGATTTCATTCAGTAGCAGTGAGGTAATTCCAGAGTAGATAACCTGTGCAAAAGTATATAAATGGGAGGTGGCATTTCATGTGTGAAGATAAGTGGGCCAGTTGCCCATACTGAAAAGTGTCTGCCCAAGCCGGGGTCTGCGGCCCCTTCCTCCTGGTCGTCCTCTGCCTCTCCCGCCACCGCCACAATCCAGTCAGTTCGCTGCTATTCCCATGGGTCCCATGAGACAGATGAGGAGTTTGATGCTCGCTGGGTGACATACTTCAGCAAACCAGATCTTGATGCCTGGGAATTACGAAAAGGAATGAATACATTGATTGGCTATGACCTGGTTCCAGAACCCAAAATCATTGATGCTGCTTTGAGGGCATGCAGATGGTTAGATGATTTTGCTAGTGCAGTTCGCATTCTAGAGGTTGTAAAGAACAAAGCAGGACCTCATAAGGAAATCTACCCATATATTATCCAGGAACTTAGACCAACTTTAGATGAATTGGGAATCTCTACTACAGAGGAATTGGGCCTGGACAAAGCATAAACTCTTGTGGATGGGCTTCCTAAGGATTTATTGGTAATGCTACTTGATTATACACATTTACCTGGAGATGCTGATGATAAAATATTATTTGAACATATTTTTCTTTATTGAGTCCCAGTCTATATAGTATTTACTTGGACCTTAATAAAAGGGAAACAGTTTGAACTTAATTTAAGCAGTTGCCACCCATGTTTACATTAAAAAATTTGTCATTGTTGAAAAAAAAAAAGAAAAGTGCCTGAAGGGGAGAAACGATAGTCTTGAAAGGATAGGATAGGCTTGATTGTGAAAGGCTGAAAATGTCAAACAGATGAGTTCATATTTTATCCTGGAGGCAACAGGAAACTGGTGGAGCTCCTTGAGTTGGGGAGTGACAGTAGCAGCTAGTGTTTTAGGTGTCTAATTTTGTTGACTGTGTTGAGTGTGAATCAGAAAGAGAAGAGACTGGAGTACCAGAGAAACCAAAGAAAGGAAAAGTTGAGCAGAGTTCAAAATCAGAGGAAGCTGTCATAAAACGTCCAAGAAAAAGTGAGGGACACCTGAAATAAAATAGAATGGTGGCTGTATGAGTAGAGGAAATGGGACATAAATAGGAATTTGGAAACAAGGATGGGAGGGAGAAAATAAATTCTTTTTGGACTGAGAGGAATTGCCTGTTAAGCAGTTGGTGACGTAGGACTAGAGATTAGGAGAGAGACTATGGCTGGATCTACCGATTACAGATCGTAGATTGAGTCCGGAAGAATTGATGAGATCATTGATAGAGTAGAGAGAGAGAAGGGAATGGAGCTTATGTGAAGGGAAGAGAAAGCAGGGAAGAAAAGGGGAGAGGGCAAGAGGAAAAAGAAGGGGAGAAGGAAAGAGTTTTGAGGACATCTCTCTTTTTCTCCCAATTTTTTTTTGAGATGGAAGGTTTTGTTTGTTTTCCTTTGAAGTGGTTCTCCCTTCTCTTCTCTCCAAGGACTCTGTGTTTCTACATGGGACCATACTTCGGGCCACTCTCTGTCCTCTCCAAGCTCTTCAATATCTTCTGCTTTTCTGTTCTTTACAAAAATGCTACTTGAAAGAGTAATTATTCTGCAAACCCCGAAGCACCAAATTCTTTTTTTCTTCTAAGAACAGTTCTCTTTTTCAGCTTTTTTTTCTTTTTGGTTTTGTGCCTTTTCCCCTTAGTCGAGCATCGTTAATTTTTTTAATGACATTTAAAAATGTAGCATTCAGGAAGTCGGGTGCAATGGGGGAAGCTGTAATGAAAAGACAGCAGGAATGTGTTAACAGGCTCCAGGGGGCCAGTGGAATGTTTTTTTCTTAAAGTTCAGCTACTCTGCAAAATGCCTCTCTCCAGCTTTAGGTGAGGAAATTCTGCTGTGCAGAATGGCTGGGCTCTGGTGGAAAGAAAGAGTTGTACATGGCGATAAACCAGCACACCTTCCTTACATTCATTTTCTGTTCTTGGAACTCAATTTATTTCTCACTCATTCGATAAATACAACACAAAGAGAGCCTCTCATGTTTATCTAGCCTGGACAGCACAGCATGTGCTCCTGTGAGTAGAATGGGGGGAAATTATCCAGAAGTCAGATTGCAAATTTTTCCCATAAAGGAGAAACAAATAAATCACTCTTTCCATATAATGCATTTATAGCAACCCCAGAAAATGGCAGGGTGGGGGCAGGGGAGGAGTGAAAGGATGTAGTTCACATGATTTCCAAAAAGGGACCCATTGATTAGGACCAGTGTAGTTTAAGTTTATTGTCTCCAGTCTCAGAATGCCTACACTTGGATCTGTGATGGTTCTTACTATCATTTCTTTTAAGCATTATCGTGGGTTTCCTTGTTCCATTTTCTTGTTTTCAATTTCCTCATTTATTAAAAGATCTGAAGTCATCCTTTTGAAGAATGGATACTAAATCTAAAATTACAATTAAATACTCTTTCTTACTACCTATGTGACCTTGAGAAAGTCACTTAACTTCTTGTGGCCTCACTTTCTTGAATTTTGAAATGGGGGAGTGGACAAAATCACCAGGGCTATTCTCTTTGATTCTGACTCCTCTACACCATCTCTCTCTTTCTCTGTCTGTCTCTCTCTCTGTGTTGCATGTACATGTGTGTGTGTGTGTGTGTGTGTGTGCATCCCATACTGTGTGTTCCAGCCAAACTTTCCTCTCTGTGTACCTCACACATGGCACATCTCCCATTTCTGTGTCTTTGTACTAGCCATCCTCCATGGCCAGAATTAACTCCTTCCTGATGTCTGCCTCAAAAAATCACTGTTCCTTCAAGATTTAGCCCAAGCACCAATTTATAAATGAAGACTTTTAGCATTCCATCAAGTACTATCACTATCTATCCCTAACTACCTTTCATTAAACTATCTTCTATTTATTTTTATTCTTTAGAAATATTACTTCTGTATTTACTTCTGTATTTATTTGTTGTCTTTCACATTAGCCTGTAAGCTTCTTTTCCTCATTCTTTGTATTTTCAGCATCTAGCATCTAACTGGTGCATAGTAATGTTGGATAAATGGGCATTCATTCGTTGATTAATAGAAGAATGAACACTGAGTTCTGAGTATTAGGATAACTGAGTTCTAGTCTATACTTAGTCACTCAATGGTTGTATGATTGGGCAAGTGAATTGACTTTTCTAGGATCTTGTTTTGTCCTGATTATTAAAGAAGGGGATTGAATAAGACTATTACAAAGGTCTCTTCCAACTCTTAACTGTGTGATTCTGGGGAGCTCATATTCTATCAAGAAAGATAGCATGCCCACATATAAATATATGTCAAAAATACAAGACAATTATTTTAGGGAATGGGAGGGATTCATTTTCATTGAAAATGACAATGCTAAAATGCAGATGGAGGAATTAGAAAAGGTTTCATGTAGAAGGTGAAAGAATGGGAAGTGAACTACATCTAGTGTCAGGAAACCTGTATTAAAATATATGCCTGTAATTTAGCTGTTAACTAAGGAAAAGTCTATAAACATCTCTAAGCTTTAATGATAAAATGTGCATAACAATTCCCATAGTGCCTATTTCAAACACATTGTGTTGTGTGGTTTGTCCTTCGTTCTCAAAGAGGACCACGACATCAGGGGAATGATGACATGACTTGCACTTGAATTTTGAGTGTGGGAGAGCTGTGCAGTCACCAGCCTCACTTTCTCTTCCAGAGACATCTTGTTCCAGTAACCAGATATTGACCAGGATGACTGGAGATGGCCCAGGATGCAGTGGGAGACCTTGGCCCTTTCAAGTTAAGATCTTTTCAAGTTCTCACTCTAAGTGAGGTAATGCCCATTCAGTGAACAGACCTCTTCTACAAAGGAAGAAAGGGAGTTTGGTGGTGGTGGCTAGAGAGTT
Organism: Potorous gilbertii; assembly: GCA_028658325.1. Taxonomy (NCBI): domain Eukaryota; kingdom Metazoa; phylum Chordata; class Mammalia; order Diprotodontia; family Potoroidae; genus Potorous; species Potorous gilbertii. The sequence goes on along the minus strand of CM053771.1, from coordinate 142,148,377 downwards.
GGGAAAAGGCAATAAGAAGTAAAGGGTATGCCACTTCCTCTTCTTTGCCTGGTGTGGCAGCAGGTGTTAGTGAAGGAGCATCCAAGATCCTCAAACGATCTGGGCTCATGACAGATCTACCCCCTTTAAAGAAGCATAATCAACCTGGCCAGAACACTTGGGCCAACTCTTTAAAGGCCTCTGTGATAAAGAGGGTGCTGGGAATGAGATACTGACAGACCTGAGGCCTCACCCCTAAAGAACTGCCCAGATTGCCCTAGATTCTCCATGTCTTCCCAGTCCTGTTCTGTCTGTTTACTCCAGGGTTCCAGCCTGACCTTTAAGTTGCTCAAGGTCTACTTCTTCTCACCTTCTAACTTGGTCTAGATTTCCTATCCTCCTGAGTATTACCAAAGTTAAGGGGCTGTTTCCTTATCTCTGAGGAGTCTTTGCTTCCAGTCCTGACTCTTGGCTCACTCGCCAGAACTAAGCAGCAACTAGTCTGGACCACCCACGGCGGTCCTGCTCTATCTCCTCTGCTCAGACTCTCTTGAACCATTAACCCTTGACTTTCTTCCACTAGGGTTGGGATAGTATGTGTGATTATAGGAATGTTAAGACACAATTCGTTATTGTAGTTCCAAACTCCTAAAAGGTGTCTAACCCTGTCCTTTGTGAAAGTTTAAATGCTATAGAAATTTAGCTGCTTGGGGAAATACCCTATAAATTATCTATCTAAAATAAAAGCAAGCTTTATATAAAATAGAGATACACTAGAAACTTTCCTCATTAATACAGGAATAAAACAAGGAACCCTCTCTTTCCAGTATTATTTGACAGTCTTAGAAATTCTAATAATAGCCATAAGACAAGTAAAAATTGATAAAGAAGAAATGAAACTATATCTATTTGTTGGTCATGTAGTGGTTAATTTAGAAAATCCAAGGGGTCATCAAAGATGCTAATTGAGACAATTACTAATTTCAGCAAATTTCAGACTACAAAATAAACCCATAAAAATAAACACAATTTGTTGAAGCAGCAATAGAAAGGAAAATGCCATTCATAATAATTCAAAGTCCATAAATGTCTGTAGATCAATCTACCAAATCACACAAAATACATGTACAGTTTCCATTACAAAATATTCATTAAGGAAATAAAGAAAAAATAAATAGCTATAGGGATATTCAATGTTCATGGCTAGGCTTTTGTAATACAATGAAAATGAAAATACTAACAAAATTAATTTACAGTTTTAATGCTATGCCAGTTAAATCATCAAAGGGATTCTTAACAGAACATTAGAAAATTATATTAAAATTCATTTGGAGAAATAAAAGATCTAGCTTATGGAAGGAAATAATTTTAAAATGTAAAAATGAATGAAGGATAAAACTTTCAGATGTCTAAAATAGATTATATGACAGCAGTCACCAAAACCATTTGGAATTGGTTTAAAAAATAGAGAAAGAGATTAATGGAGCAGACAAGACAAGAATCAGAAAAATTGTGGAACTAAATAACTCAGTGTTCACTAAACTAGAGAACACAAATTACCTAGGAAAGAACTCCCTATTTAATTAAAAAAAAAAAACTTTGGGGAAAACTAAAAACCAATCTGGGAGAAATTGAGTCTATAACCTAGTAAAATATTCCATAATAAATTTGAAACAGACACTTTACCTGAAAGTATAGATCATATCATAAAAAAATGAGAAGAAAAGCAAATCTAATGACTTTCATAGCTATAAGTAGAAGATATATTATTAACCAAACAAGAGATAAAGGCAATCACAAAAGGTCAATTGGATAATTTTCATTCCATAAAATTGAAAAACTTCTGTGCAAACAAAATTTATGTATCTAGAATAAGAAAGGAAGTAGTGAATGAGGAAAAAATCTTTCTATCAAATATCAAATAAAGATTTTATCTCTCTCTCTCACACACACACACACACACACACACACACACACACACACACACTCCCCCAGCAAATTGTCAAATATGACAAAAAGGTCAGTTAATAATGAAAAGGAGTGTGACAAGATAGGCACAATAGTGCATTGTTGATGTTGCTATGAGTCAGTACGAGTATTTTGGAAAGCTACTTGATATTGTACAAATGAAGAGACTAAAATATCTACACCCTTTGATCTAAAGATTGCATTACTAAGCATATACCCAAAGAAAGTATTTGATAAAAAGAAAGTCCCTGTACGCATTTGTAAAATCATTTTAATTACAGGAAATGAAGTAGATTTCCATTCATTGGGCAATAGTTAAATTTATTGCAGGGCATACTTATAGTGAAATGTTGTTTTATAAGAAATAAATACAATGAGAACAGGGAAGCATAGAAAGACTTAAGTGAACTGATGCAGAATGAAGTAAGCATAACAAAAAAACAACATGTATAGTGACTATAACAATATAAATGGAAAAAAAAACAATGACTACTCTGGGGAATATTCAAAATTGCCCAATCTGCAAAAAACAAACAATCAAACAAAAACCCACTGAGGCGGAGCTCTGAGCCAATGGCACTTTTTTAAAAAAGGTCTATGGTCCTATCCAATGAAATAGACCTCAGTTTGTCCTCATGATAGACCTTGCTCATGACCCTCTAGGAGGGTCTACACAAAATCTAGAATCCAACTGCTGGGCAAATGGGCTAGTGAGCAGACTTTAAGAGATCTATCTTGACCCTCCCAAAGGTTCTATGAAGGTGATGAGCACACCACTGGACTGGGTTGATAAACAGATGTCAAAACATCGACATGGGCTGGTGAGCCCATAAAAAGGCAGGATGTAGGCCAGGTACTCATGGTCATCTCCCCATGGTGGCAATAGGGGAATGACAAGGGATGGAGGGGTGACAAAAATATCTGGGGGCCTTTCCATGTAATTAAGTCACCTCTGCCACTCTAGGCTTGGTCACTATAACAAGGAAAAACAAGGGTGGAAGGCCTCTAGTGAGCTTCCTATGATTAAACAAGTGAGCTTACAATCTGTACTTCACAGTTCTGAGGCCTACTATCAGAACTTAAAATCACCACACTGTGGAAACTTATCAAACTAAATTAATACTGATAGGACTAAAGTAGGGATCCAGTTAATCATCTATCTCACTACAAAAACAACTGCAAATGAATGTTGCAAAATTATAGAGAATACCTTTAACCCCAAGGGCAAGTTATGGGAAGACACCTCCCACTACTGCTTTGCAGAGGTGAGCTATCCAGCGGTGTAGAACACTGACATTATTTTCAGATTTTTAATATATTGATCAGTTTTGTTGTTATTGTTTTTTCCTTTTTTTTCTTCATCAACAGTATTCTTTGTTATGTGAATAGCTCTCCAGGGAAGAAAAGAGGAGAGATACAGGGGAAATTTTGGCAGTTATAAAAATAATATATCAATAAATATTATTTTTCAAAAAGAAAATTAGTCTGTTTTTTGAGAAATTCTAGTAATTGTATAATTATTATTTTCCCATTTCATATATGGAGAAATTTATGCCCAAAGAAATGAAATAACTTTCCCATATAACAGAGGGAATTTGTGACTAGATCAAGGTCCCAAACCCAGGCCTCCTGTTTTCTAGGTCAGAGCAGTGAACTTCAGAACCCAATCCCCATTACCAGCATACTGTCCCACTGTCTAATCAATAAGTAGGAAGCAAATCCTATAATATCTAAAGGCTGGCAATTAGGAAACTTTCAGACCATGTCCTTTCTTCAGAGTTTATTGTTTTCTAAACTAAGCATTTTTTCTGCTTTATTTTGGTGTCTCCTTTAATGATGTTTTAGACAACAGTCTGATCAAGTAGGAACAGACCTAATCTTCTCCATTTGAACCCTATGGTTAGTTCCAATGGGAACTAACTACTTTTCAGTACAGGATGCTTGTAATATTCCATTGATTTGTCAAAGTTGTTCCTTTGATCCTTGCAGCTCCAGCAGCACCTGATTAACAGCATGGAGGTAATCCCGCTTTGTGTTAATTAGATGTTCCACAGGGCTATCTGTCCTGGACCCTCTTCTCTTCTTCTACACTCTTTTCCTTGGTGATCTCATCAGTTCCCATAGATGCAGTTATTATCTCTATGCCAATGACTCTTAAATCCAGTTTACCCAACCCTAATCTCTCTGGTGGTCTGCAATCTCCCATCTCCAACTACCTATTAGACATCTCAAACTGGTTATATCATAGACATCTTAAACTTAGCATGCCTATCCTGATCCTCTTCCTTCCCTAACCTAACCCTTCTCCTTTCTAAATGTCCTCATTGCTGTCGAGAGAACGATCTCATTCTCCAATATCTCCCCTTTAGGGATCATCCTCAACTGCTCACCATCTCTCATCTCCCCATATCTAATTTGGCCTATTGATTTTGCCTTTGTGATATCTCTTGAGTTTATCTCCTTCATTCTTCTTACACTGATACGATCTCATCTCCTCATACCTGCACTTTTATAATAGCCTGCTGATTGGACAGCCTGTTACAAATCACTCAAGACTCCAGTCTAACCTCTATTCAGCCACCAAAGTGGTTTTCCTAGGGCAGGTCTGGCTATGCCCTCCCCCTACCCTACTCAATAAACCAAAACACTTCTTATCATCACAAGGATCAAATATAAAATCCTCAGTTTGGTTTTCAAAGCCCTCCATAACCTATTCCCTTGTATTTCTGATCTTTTTCTATCCTACCATCCCCTCACCACTCTTTGATCCAGTAATACTTGTCCTCTTGCTCTTTCAGTAAGACAGTTCATCTCTTAGCTCTAAGCATTGTCATTGGTTGTCCCTAAGTTTGGAATGCTCTCCCTATTTATCTCTACCTTCTGACTTTCATAACTTCTTTTCAAAGTCCCAGTTAAATTCATACCTTGTACAGGGAATCTTTCCCAAGCTTGCTTAATTCTAGCACCTTTCTTTTCTTGATTAATTCTAATTTATGCTGTTTATATTTTCTTTGTACATGGCAGTTTCTGTGTTCTCTCCCCAATTGGATTGTGAGCTCCTCGATGGTAGGGACTGTCTTTTGCCTTTTTTTTTTTTCATCTCCAGTGCATATCATAGTACCTGGGACATAAATACTTGTTGACTAACAGAAATCTTTGACAATGGAAGTACATTTTTAAAACTAAAGGAATCATAAAAGGACTGATTTTAAGAAATAGATAATCATTAAACTTTGCTATTATATATGTATTTGGATTTAGGATTTGCTGAAAGTAAGGTACACCTCATTTTGTCTAATATAAATATAATCTCAGTTATTTTAATTATATTTGAGGCATACTATAGAATTGTGTTGACTTTACAGATAGACTTTAAAAGTAGCTTTATTTTTAAGTAGAAATTTATGTTCTGAAGCCATCATAGATTATCTGATAGACATTGTGGCGTTGTGTAATTGAGGAAGTCCTGACTCTGATAGGTACTAACAGTGTGACTGTGGGTTAATCACTTAATCTTTCAGGGCCCCAGGCAATTCTCTATAACTTTATAAATAACTTAAAGTTATAGGTAACATGTTTGTATCAAAGCAGGAGTTTCTATATCTTGGATTTTTCTCACACATATGAAATCACAAGCCCTGGGAAAAGAGGAGGAGTGAAAGAAAGATAGAGAGTGAAATATTTATATGTGATATGTGTGTATACACACGTAAATATATTTTGAAATATGCACAATACCTATATGTACTGTACATATACAAACAAATATGGCATTATATATAAGCAAATGTGTGATATGTATTATATATATATAAACATGTCAATTAACATAAACATAAATATAAATCATTGCTGTAACTGACCTTATCCTCACTACCTAAAAAGAAATTCCATCCCAACTGATGTAAGGAAAATCAATGGGGTCTAAGGTTCAATTTTTAAGTTATCCCCGGTATAGAAAATATTTTGAGCAATTTGTACCTAATATCTTCCTGACCACTTTGAAATTGTGCTCACCCAAGGGCAAACATTAACACAGAAGGGGCAAACCCTATATGGATACTGATCATCTTCTCTAATGTCAGCATTGAAAGTCCCTTAGGTGTTCACAGCAAGAGCACCATTTCCAATAATTCCATAGGCATTAGCAGTGCAGTATGACAGTCAAGAGCTGAAAGAAATTTGCATCCTTTTTCCTGGTGTGACATTGTCATGCTTCTTTGATTTCACTTTTGCTTAATCTCTCAGATCTTCAGTATTGTTCTGTAGATGCTACAATGATTGATATAGTATTAGCTACATCATTGGCTAACAGTTATGTGATTCATTGCTTTCTTCTATACAGAAATTACTTTAATTAGTCTCTATTCCTCTAAATGCTAAAGATTAAAGCATGGTCTTTCTAGGTACCTCATTATTCCTTGTTGGGTCACAGAAAAGTTAACAAGTATATGTAAATGGTTTTATGAAAGTTACCACCATGTAGAGTTGTAAAATAATGTAAGGTACTTTCCCTTTTGTATATGGACATTTTATTTCCCAAATGGAGTCAGAAAGGACATTTGTATGAAAAAACTAAATTTAGTCTATTCTGAGAGTAAATTGGCCCTCAAATAAAACTATTTGAAGAAAATCTGTCTAAAACAGTTCAAAGACATAAATACTGAATTGTAGTACTTGCTGGGTGTTTTCATTTTGGGTCCTGACCCAAGATTGCTTTCTGTACCAGGCCATAGGAATATACTCCAGTGAGAATCCCTGGTACCTTTATTAACTTCCCTGAACTTCTCTGGACTCATAAGGTGTATGTATTGGAGGATTGGAGGGTATAATGGTAATTTAATGTTAATGGTGGGTGGGGAGAAGAGTTGAAGATCTTCCCTGCCCATTAATAGACCTCAATACTTTTTGTTAATTTCTATTGAGGCACTAGATCAGAGGGTCCTGCCCTCTGGCTCTGAAAAGTGTATAAATACTCTGAGATGAGGTTTTGTTTTAGGGCTTAGTTTTTGGAAGAAGGCTTTTGTGCCAGATGAGACTCTGGGAAGTCACTAAGGAACTCCCTGGCTTTGAAAACTCAGATGTTGGTGCTTTTCTCTGGCAACACTGTATGTATAGTCAGACAGTTGGATCTGTTTATTGATCTGTGGTGTATGTATCGCTTATGGTCATACAGTTGGAAGCCCCTATCTTTTGATTTTTATTTCTCTGTATTTTCTCTGAAGTTCAGGGTGCTGACTTTTACCCCCGAACTAAGTGAATGACATATATGCTTGATTAAAGTAATTGTTGACCCCTCAAAATTTGCTTTCTTTTTAGAAAAGCAGATCTAAGAACCTGTACAGCAGGCCCTCCTGTGTATGCTGGGGTTCTTGCTATAGAAGGAGAGCCATTATGTGTTCCCTACCCAGGTGAGACTGTCCCAAGATATCCAGCACTTGATTGCCTTCTGAATACTACCTTTTCCAACTTCTGTCCACCAGAACATTTTTGAAGATAAGCAAAGCAATCTGTCCTCCAGATTAATCTCTTATGCTTTCATGTGATCCTGTCTCCTCTCAGGTGAACTCTCATCTAAATCTCAAGGAGAGCCTGGAACAACCTTTTACTTTCCTCAATGCAACTGTCTTCAAACTGTTGATACTCTTCTTAGACTCACTATTCAAAGGCTAGAATTCTCTCACTTCCTTATATTTACCCCATTCCAATGAATTTGAACTACTGGCTGCTAATATGAAAACTCTATTATCCACCCTCAACTTACCTGTCCCCTAGAAATATTTCCCTCAGCTCTATTCACCCTCCCACTGAGTCCCATTCCAGACCTACAATTCTTTTCTGCTGTGCTATCTGGACTGCCTCTTCTACAATGAAATGAAATTCCATGTTGAACCTCTTTCTCAATTCTTTATTTTTCTGGCCCTCAGTGAGACATGATCCCCTCATGAATTCCCTCACTGCTTCCCTCTTCACCCTTTCCAACACTGGCTACAAATTCTCTCATAGTCTCTGACTCACTGTTTGTGCTGGGGAAGTCAAAATGCTCCTTGCTTTCCATTGCCATTCCAGATGTATTTGATCATTGAACATTGGACATGGAATCGTTGATCATTTGAACATTGATCAATGGATCACGTTTGCTAAGCAAATTCTCCTCCTTTGAGGTTCACACTAACCAGATTAATCACCCAATCCAGATCCTTGTGGTTATTATCAGTGCCTGGTACACCATCTTTCTCTTTATCTCTCCTTTCTGTTTTCCATATTAGGGGACTTCAGCATATATATATTGATACATTCTCAAACCCTCAAATGTTCAGTTCCCCAGTCTACTCCATTCCAATGAACTACTCCTCCACTCTACCTCAACTATAAACAAAAATAAGGCCATATTCTTGACCCTTATCACTACCCACAAATGTACTGCATTCTGTTTTCTTGCTATTCAACTCCAAAATTTCTTTCCAAGATCTTTTACGATTCCAGCTTTTCCTATGACTTAGAATCCCTAACTCTTCTCTTATCCCCTCTATCCCTGAGTTCTTTAACTAACTTTCATTCCTGTACTAGCTATAGTTCTTTCTCTGTCTTGAAAACCTGGTGAACTAATTCAACTCTGTATCATCCTCTACCTTCAATACCCTTGTATACTTGCCCTATTGCCAAACACACCTTGTCACCCTCGATTCTAGATTACAGTCTCTTTCCCTCCTATTCACATGCTGATGAATGTAGTTGATGAAAACATTGTGGCTGGACCCACTACAAATTGATATAATGCAATCCCACCTGAGTCCTCACTGCTGCAAGGCAACCATTTTGTTCCTTCCTAAAGAATTCAATGTTCCACTCTCCTCTGCAACAACTGTATCAGAAATTCCCATGTTTCAAGTCAATGCTACCTTTCCTCCACATCCTCAGCTGTCAATCTCACCATATTTCAATTGAAAAATCAGAACATTAGATAAGAATTCCCCCTTTTCCCCCTCCTCTTCATCTCACATTATTTGTATGCCTCTATACTAAAGAGGAGACTCTTTCCTAAACTCCATTGGCTTTTTATTATCTCCAAGATAAAATATAAAGTCCTTTGTCTGGCAGTTAATGGTCCTTATAACTTGACTCCCTCCTACCTTTCTAACTTACTTATAACTTATGCTTTTCCCATTCATTCAACAATCCATCTATGCTGTTGTACTTACACTTCTTCAAACATTTAATTTCATCTACTATCTCAGTGCCTTTGTTCTGTCTATCTTCCATACCTAGAATATTGCTCCTCTTCACCTCCGTCTTTTAGTTTCCCTGGATTCCTTTAAGACTTGTCTCAAATATTACCTTTTGGAGGAATCACGTCTGGGGTAACCCCAGCTATTAATGCCTTCTCTTTGAGATTACCTTTGTTTACTATCTTCCCCATATACGTTCCTTGAAGGTGAGTACTGGGTTTTGATTTTTGATATTTGGAGTTTTTTTGGTCTATCTTTGTATTTCCAGCTTTAGCACTGTCCATAGAAAATAGTAAGCGTTTTATAAATAGTTGATGATTGATGGACAGTAGGTGGAGATGGCTGTATTGACTTGTGTTCTATCACTTTATTAACATATAGCTTTTTACCTCCAGAATTTCGAAGGGTATATCCAAGAAAATGCAAATCAATTACCTGTTTATGAACCCTAGCATGTATAAGTTCTCACCTGGGTCATAGCAGGCAAGGAGAAGTGGATTTTTAAAATTTCTCATCTTAAGATAGTGCCTAAGCTTAGTCCCTAAACATGAGGAAGGACTAAATTGAGTCAAGAAAGCTGACAGGGAATGACCACATTGTAACAGTGTGAATATCAATAACAGAAGTGTGACAGTGAGAAGCCAAAGATCAAGTGACTGAGAAGACTCAGTAACTACCTGAAGACAATGGAGAATGCCCCCTGCTACATGAAAAATATTGGTAATGACAATAACATTTAGCAGCATGTATAGCCTAAGAGAAGAAGAAAAACATTCTTGACTGTTGTCCTCTCTAATAGACTCTCTGGCTTAAAAGGAAGAAATTCTTTGGGGCTCAAATTGCTGATCTGAAGAGGTTTGCAGGTTCTCTAGCTTGAGGGAACCCCAGGACGCTGAAATAGCTCAACATTGCATTAGCACTCAGCCAAGGGTATAGACATGAAAAGGTGCAGAAATCAGGCTCAGGGCTGCTACTTCATATAAAGGGTGTAATGCTGCTACTTTCAAAAATAAACCTTAATACTGTGTCAGCCAGTGGCCCAGAAGGAGCACAGAGGTGGGATAATAGGGAGGCTTACAAGAGGAGCAAGTTGAGGTGGAGTGCAGCATGTTCTTTAAAAACCAACTATTCCAATATATAGACTTGATGTTCAGAGTTTCTAGTTGCCCCAGGGACATAGTTTTCCCTTCTTACATTTCTCATTGCTATTTTTCTATAAGTGAAAGTGTGAGCACCTTCCTATTGAGTGCCTTGGTGGGGTTGTGACTCAGATTTATGGGTAGATCATCATATTTTGGGGCAGCTAGGTGGCACAGTGGATACAGCTCTGGGTCTGGAATTAGGAAGGCTCATCTTTCCAAGCTTAAACTTGACCTCAGACATTTACTAGATCTGTGACCCTGGGTAAGACACAACCGCTTTTGCCTCAGTTTCCTCATTTGCAAATCAGCTAGAGAAAGAAATGGCAAACTACAAAAGTGTCTTTGCCCCTAAGAAAAACCCCAATAGAGTCAAACTGAAAAATTTATATTTTGAATATTCTTGTTTTTACCTTTTCTTTGGCAAATAGTATTATTACTTTTTGCTCTTTGTTTAGTAAATGTTTCATGAATGTCTTCCTAATGCTTAACCCTCCTTAGCCCCCATTGGGTTGCTTCTAATTTACACAAAGTAATCACAGTGTCAATATTAATAATAACTAGAAATATATATAAAATATAATAATAAAATAATAACAGTGTCTTATACATCCGCACACATGGTTATGTCTAATACTTTGAGATTAGGTTATAACTGTGTGCCTGAACCTTTGTAGAACCACCCTAACCTGATGAAGTGAGTGCAGGTGGAATAAACAAGCCATGCCCAGCAAAGGTAAAAGAGAAAACCTGAGGACAGTTCCGCTCCCAGGACACACTAATAAAAAGCATTAGGAAGTCATCGTTGCTGGAAGAATAGAAATGTCTTCCTTCTTGCTGCTTTTGAAAACCCAGATTTAGACAAAAAAGAAGAAACCTTTTAGGGATGATCCTGGTCCCTTAAATGTGATGTGTGATCACCCATCCTTTAGAACTGCTTTATACAGCTGAACTCTCTCTTCATTAAGCTCTGTTGGTAGATGTGAAGTAATTTGGATCAGCTGAAATTTTCCTCCCACAATTTAGAGGATTGATGGAAGCATGTCTGTAATGGCAATGATACTAGGAGGCTAAAAAAAGAATGTTCAGAGGACCCTTTCCTAAAGTGCTAGTGAATGATTATCACAGATAGGTCTGAGACATTCCAAGAAAGCATTGAGAAAGTTGGGTTTTTTTAAGTGGGACAAAAAACATTGCATTAGGTTACTATGGCTGATCAAGCACATCTTATCTGAGCCTTAAGTGATGGATGAGGGGATGAGGACTTAATTTTTTGTAAAATTGCCTGGCAACTAGACAGTTTTTATGATAGGATGGATATATATGGAGTGTCATGATACCAGATAACCTACTTATTGATTTATCAGGATTTAGTTAGAGTAATTAAAAGAGAAAGATCCCATACTATTCTTTCCTTCCCAGAGGAATAGAGCAGATAGCATAAAATGAGAGCATAGAACCATCAGGCTGGTTAACTCAGTTTGACAAACCATCTTGCTAATGAAGTCAGTGGCTATTGTTTATCCTTTCACAGACTTCTTACCTTTTCCTTTTTCTTTTTCTTTGAACATGTGCTTTCTGTAGATCTTGAAAGCTATTTTCCAAATGCCTGACCTTGATCACAAGGGATTGAGTTAAAGGAATGATGAGGTTAAGTAATATCAAAAGAAATAAAAGCTGTTCGCATTTTGGTAGCCCTTTGAGATGAACAAAGCACTTTCCTCACAGCAACTCCACCAAGGTTTAAATAATCACTACCGTGGAAAAAAATCATAGCTCATATTGTCATTGTGACTGTGGTTCACTAATGTTTTTCTCCTCTACAAATGAACTTTCTTTATGATCTTTATAAGCAGCAAATGCCCTTGTGTTGTGATCTCAACAAATCTCAATTTCACTAGAGCAGGAGATCATAGGATCATAGATATACAACAGAAAGTGATCCCAGAGTTTATCTGCTCCAGCATCCGACCCCAAGTCAGCTCAAGAACTACTTTACACATAAAATCTTTCCCTATCCCCTCAATTATTGGGGCCCTCCCTCTCAAAACTTCATTATATTAATATTGGATATATTATATGTGATCTATACATGTCTTCTCCACTAGAATTATATTCCTTGAGGGCAAAGGCTGTTTTCACTTATGTCTTTATATCCCCAGTGTTTAGCACAGTACACAGCACACAGTTGAATGAAATCTTATGTTTATTAATTGATTGATCATTGTTAATTCATTAGTGGCACAGTCTTATACTTCCTATCCTCAGTTCGACAACTTCAAATAGAGAAGAAATCTATTTCATAAGACATAAGAATCATGATACTAAATTAATTAGTTTTAATTAATTAGTTAAATTAATTAACTAAATATATTCTCATTATTTATTTTCATCATATAAAAAGATAAGACCAAAACTTTTTCCTTTTGAAGACTTAATACATGACTCTACCTCTTGGTCCCAGATGAGGTGATGTTCTATGTCTGATAGAGGAAACAAGGGAAGTGTCACATTTGAAGAGCACAGACATTCTCTTTGACCTCAGTGGTTAGGGTTATGTCCCAGAACAGCTTATTTTCCCTTAATACTTTATAATTTTACCTTATGAATCTTTAAAGAAAGATTCTTAAAGAAAGCCACTTAACTTCTTTGAGAAACAAAGTTCAGATAAGTATCTGTAATCTAGGGTCATGACTTTTATGGATCTCTTGGTAGAGTTTAATAATAACTGACATATATAGAAAGTTTTAAATTTCACAAAGCACTTTGCAGATATGATATTATTTTGAGTGCCATAACAGTTCAGTAAGATATTACTAAACACTTTTTACAAATTATGCAACTGGGGCTCTGAGGAGATTAGAATTATTAAGGTCAAGTAAATGTCTGAGAGAAAGAGTTCAGAATCTTCTTCTTCCTCACTCCAAGTCCAACAAATTTTCCATTAGACCATGTTGAATTTAAATTGAGGGCAGTCTTTGTGATGGCATGATGTCCTTATGATGGAAAACATCATAGAATCATTAATGTAGAGCAGGAATGAATCATAAAGGTTTTTTTTTGTTATAAACTATTTATTAGTAGTCAAGGCCAGTGAAGTTGTTTACTTTTTTTGGATACACCCACAGTGTGACCTCTGAAGCCTGTCATCTTAGTGTGCTCTTCTTGAATCTGGAGACCCCAGAAGTGCCAAAGCCCACACAATGTGCCTGAATCTTCTTCAGACCCTCCAGATCTTCACACAGCTTATTGTTCAGACCATTGGCCATAACCTGGCTATATTTTCTATCCTTTACATTCTTCTGCCTGTTAAGGAACCAGTCTGGAATCTTGTTTTGCTGGGGATTCTGCATGATGGTGATCACATGCTCCACCTTATCTTCAAAGAGCTCACCAGCCCCACTTGCAGAGGTCAATGTGTGCTTTCCTCAGTACTACATGAGTATATCTTTGACTCACACCCTTGATAGCTGTGATAGCAAAAGCTATTTCCTGCTATCTATCAGTGTTGGTGTGGAGCACTCTCAAAATGTACTGGTATTTCTCAGGGATTACAAGAGACATGGCCGTAATGGTGGCATGAGAGCCTTCTCTGGAAGAGCTTAAAGGTTCTTTTTTGAAAGTGAAAAATAGTATGCTTTCATTTGCATTCAGGCTGCATCGGTTCATTCTCTGGAGGTAAGTAGCATTTTTTATCATGAGTTCTTTGCAATTATCTTAAATCCTTGTATTGCTGAGAATAGCTAAATCATTCACAATTTATCACTCTACAATATTGCTGTTATTGTATACAATGTTCTCCTAGTTCTGCTCATTTCACTCTTCATCAGTTCACACTGCAGCAGCTAGGTGGTGCAGTGAATAGAGCACCACTGCAGGAGTCAGGGGTCCTGAGTTCAAATCTCGCCTCAGACACTTGACACTCACTAGCTGTGTGACCTTGGGCAAGTCGTTTATCCCCAATTGCCTCATCCTGCGTTATCTCCAGTCATCCTGATGAAAATCTGGTCACCGGATTCAGATGATTCTGGAGGAGAAGTGAGGCTGGTGACAGCCCTCCCTCTATCAAAAAACAGTCAAGTGTAAGTCATTTCATTATTTCTCTGATGGCATGGTCTTCTTTGGCAATGAAGGATGAACACATGGATGTGTCTTCCCAGATTTTTTCTAAAACTGTCCTGCTCATTTCTTTTTTTTATTTGAATTTATTTATTTAAGTTTTCAACATACATTTCCACAAAATTTGGGGTTCCAAATTTTCTCCCCATTTCTCCCCCCCACCCCAAAATGCCAAGCATTCTAATTACCCCTATCACCAATCTGTCCTCCCTTCTAACATCCCTCCATATTTGTGAAATTTTGCAAATGACTTCCATAATAGTCGTGTTGTGTAATACTAACTATATTTCCCACCATCCTTTCTTACCCCCTATTTCTTCTATTATCTCTTTTGATCCTATCCCTCACCAAGAGTGTTGACTTCTAATTGCTCCCAACCATCATCCCTTGCCACCCTGCTTATCCCCTTCTCCCCTACTTTCCTGTATTGTAAGATAGCTTTTCATACCAAAATGAGTGTGCATTTTATTCCTTCCTTAGTCAAAAGTGATGAGAGTAAGCTTCCTGTTTTTTCTCTCACCTCCCCCCTTTTTCCCCCTACTGAAAAGTCTTTTACTTGCCTCTTTTATGAGAGATAATTTGCCCCATTCCATTTTTCCCTTTCTCTTCCCAGTATATTTCCCTCTCACTGCTTAATTTCATTTTTAAAAGATATGATCCCATCCTATTCAATTCACCCTGTGCTCTCTGTCTCTCTCTCTCTATGTGTGTGTGTGTATGTATGTGTGTGAGTGTGTGTGTGTGTGTGTGTGTGTGTGTGTGTGTGTGTGTGTAATCCCGCCAACTACCCAGATAACTGAAAAAGGTTTCAAGAGTTACAAATATTGTCTTTCCATATAGGAATGTAAATAGTTCAACTTTTGTAAGTCCCTTATGATTTCTCTTTGCTGTTTACCTTTTCATGTTTCTCTTGATTCTTGTGTTGGAAAGTCAAATTTTCTTTTCAGCTCTGGTCTTTTCATCAAGAATGCCTGAAAATCCTCAATTTCATTGAAAGACCATTGTCCCCTGAAGTATTATAATCAGTTTTGCTGGGTAGGTGATTCTTGGTTTTAATCCTAGTTCCTTTGAGTTCTGGAATATCTTATTCCAAGCCCTTTGATCCCTTAAAGTAGAAGCTGCTAGATCTTGTGTTATCCTGATTTATTTCCACAATACTGAAATTGTTTCTTTCCAGCTGCTTGCAATATTTTTTCCTTGACCCAGGTACTCTGGAATTTGGCTACAATGTTCCTAGGAGTTTCTCTTTTTGGATCTCTTTCAGGAGATGATCTGTTGATTCTTTCAATATTTATTTTGCCCTCTGGTTCTAGAATAGGAAGACAGTTCTCCTTGATAATTTCATGGAAGATGATGTCTAGGTTCTTTTTTTTGATCATGGTTTTGAGGTAGTCCTATAATTTTTAAATTGTTTCTCCTGGATCTATTTTCCAGGTCAGTTGTTTTTCCAATGAGATATTTCACATTATGTTCCATTTTTTTATTCTTTTGGTTTTGTTTTATGATTTCTTATAAAAGTCATTAGCCTCCATCAGCTCCATTCTAATTTTTTTTCTTTTTTATAAATTTATTTATTTAACATTTTATATTCATTTTCACAAGATTTTGGGTTCCAAAATTTTCTCCCCATTTGTCCTCTCCCCCCTCCCCAATACACTGAACATTCTAATTACCCATATCACCAATATGCCCTCTCTTCTTTCATCCCTCCCTTCCCTTACCCTATCTTCTCTTTTGTCCTGTCGGGCCAGATAACTTTCTATTCCCCATTACCTGTATTTCTTATTTCCTAGTAGTAAGAACAATACTCAACAATCGTTCCTAAAACTTTGAGTTCTATCTTCTCCCCATCCCTCCCTCCCCACCCGTTCCCTTTGGGGAGGCAGGCAATTCAATATAGGCCATATCTGTGTAGTTTTGCAAGTGACTTCCATAATAGTTGTGTTGTGTAAGACTAACTATATTTTCCTCCATCCTATCCTTCCCCCCCATTGCTTCTATTCTCTCTTTGGATCCTGTCCCTCCCCAAGAGTGTTGACTTCAAATTGCTTCCTCCTCCCATTGCCCTCCCTTCCATCATCCCCCCACCACCCTGATTATCTCCTTCTCCCCCACTTTCCTGTATTCCATTCTAATTTTGAGAGAACTATTTTCTTCAGTGAGCTTTTGAAGCTTCTTTTCCTTTTGTCTAATTCTGCTTTTTAAAGCATTCTTCTCCTCATTGGTTTTTTGAACCTCTCTTGCCAATTGAGTTAGCCTATTTCTCAAGATGTTATTTTCTTCAGCATTTTTTGGGTCTCCTTTAGCAAGGTATTGACCTGTTTTTCATGCTTTTCTTGCATCTCTCTCATTTCTCTTCCCAGTTTTTCCTCCACCTGTCTAACTTGATTTTCAAAATCCTTTTTGAGCTCTTCCATGGCCTCAGACCATTGAATATTTATTTTGGATGTTTGGGATATAGAAGCCTTGACTTTTATGTCTTTCCCTGATGGTAAGCATTGTTCTTCCTCATCTGAAAGGATGGACGAAGATATCTGTTCACCAATAAAGTACCATTCTATAGTCTTATTTTTTTCCCCTTTTTTGTGCATTTTCCCAACCAGTTACTTGACTTTTGGGTCCTTTGTCAAGAGTAGGGTATACTCTGGGAATCTGTAAGATCTCAGTTCCTCCAAGGTGACACAATGAAGCATGTACACTGGTCTGGGAGCAGTGAGGGATTTTTGTGCCCAGAATCTTAGCAGTTTCCTCTCCACAGTCACCTGGCCTCCAGTTCCACCAGCTACCTCAGGACCTCTACACAAGGCTGAGGTAATATTCAGCTCCTCAGTTTTCCCAGGGGTTTTTATGATCCAATAATGGATGCGGGCTGCTGTAGGAGCTGTGGGAACTGTTGCTGCCTGCCCAATGTGACCTCTGTGGCTGGCTTCTGCCTGAGACCAGAGCTATGGTAAGGCCCTTCTCCCTTGCCAGTCAGCTGAAAAAAAACCCCATCACTGACCTTTGGCACCTGTGGGTTGAGGGATCTGGGAACCACTGCTCCTGGGACTGTGGATTCTGCAACTTGAGATTCTGCCCCCAAGGGCTATTTGTGAGCCATTCCATTTGGCCAAGGTTGGGCTGGGCTCCACTCCATGTCTGGTGCAGCAGAGTTTTCCCGTGGGCCTTTCAGGTTATCTTGGGCTAGAAATCTCCTCCACTCTGTTGTTCTCCACTTCTGCTGCTCCAAAATTTGTTGAGAGTCCCTCTCTACAGGTATTTTATGGGCTTTATTTCTTATAGTACAATAATATCATTTCTTATACTACAATAATATCCCATCATTTCTTATAGTACAATAATATCCCATTATAATTGTATACCACAACTTGTTCAGCCATTCCTGAATTGGTGGTCATCTCCTCAATTCCTAATGTTTTGCCACACCAAAAAGTGGTGTTATAAATTTTTTGTACGAAAAGATCCTTTCCTCTTTTTAAAAAAAATCTCTTTGCGAAGCGGGGAAGAGCCAATATGGTGCAATAAGAGCAACTATTCACTTAACCTCTAAGAAAAACCCCTTCAGATACCTTTACAAAGAGAATCTGAGTGGATTTTGGATGGTGGTCTGAGGCAGCTGCCATACTGCAGAATCTTGTGCATATCAGCTCAGGACGGGAGTCCAGTGGAACTGAGGGAAAGAGAAGCACAAAACACCAGGTAATTGCAGCAGCTTCTCCTGAGACTACCAGCCTGCAAATTAAATGTCTATAAGTCACCAACTTGAACTTCTGGGAGCCAAGATGCCCGAGTGATCAATAATTGCTCTCTCCTTACTCTTGTTGACATTGAGGAGCCCAGAGAATATTTCCACAGGAAAAATCCTGAAACAGTGGGATCATCTTAAGGGGCAAAGAGTCTCTTAACCTGTGAGGCTAGGAAAATCCCAAAGGGGAGTCCCTCTTGCTGTAACTGAGGGGAACCAGTGCAGGACCGAAGCTGAGCCAGACAGCCCCACCTCAGCAAATTGGGAGGAGATCCTGAGCCCCACGGGGAACCTCATCATTGCCAAATTCCAGAACTATTAAGTGAAGGAGAAAAATACTTCAGACAGCAAGAAACAAGCAATTTAAATATCAGGGAGCTGTAGTCAGGATCTGGCAGCTTCTACATTAAAAGGCTGCAGGGATTGGAATATGATATTTTGTAAGGCAAAGGAGCTGGGACTACAACAAAGGATCAATTACCCAGCAAATTTGAGCATAATATTTCAGGCAAGGAGATGGACATTCAATGAAATAAGGGATTTCCAGACCTTCCTGATAAAAAGGCCAGAGCTCAATAGAAAATTCCATCTTCAAACACAAGTCTCAGGGGGTTAAAAATGTTTCTATTCAATATGGGCAAACTGTTTACATCCCTATAAGAGAAGATGATACTTGTTAAACTTGAGAATTGTATATTTATTATGATAAATAAAAGCAATATACTAGGATAGAGAGAATGGGTATAAAGTAAATGATTTGATGATAAAAATGTGCTTTAAGGGTGCCAAGGGATTGTAACAGCAGATATGAAAAGGAGGAGGCAGAGAAAGGTAAATTGTATCACACAAAGAGGCACAAAAATATATAACAGTAGAGGGAAAGAGGGGAGGGAGATGAGCATTGTTTGAGATTTACTCTCATCTGATTTGGTTCAAAGAGGGAACATCAAATTCAGTTAAGTATAGAAATCTAACTTGCTCTATAGGAGGGGAAGGGGCAAAGAAAAGGAAGGGGAGGCTAAAAGGGAGGGAAGAAGTAGTAAGGGTATAGGGAGGGAGGCTGAAAGAAGGAAGGAAAAACTGTGGGAAGTGGTGGTCAAAAATTAAAACTCTGTTGTGGAGGGGCAGGGAGAAGGGAATACAAACAGTGGGAAAGAGGATGGAAGGAAAGACACAGATATTAATCACAACTGTGAATGTGAATGGGATGAATTCTCCCATAAAAGGGAGATAGCAGAATGGATTAAAAACCTTAATCCAACAATATGTTGTTTACAAGAAACACATTGAAACATGGGAATACACACAGGGTAAAGGTTAAAGGTTGGAGCATAATATATTGTGCTTTAACTGATGTAAAAAAAAGCAAGGGTAGCAATCCTAATCTCAGATAGAGCAAAAGCAGAAATAGGTCTAATCAAAAGAGATAAGGAAGGAAACTATATCCTGCTAAAAGGCACCACAGACAATGAAGCAATATCATTACTAAACATATATGCTCCAAGTGCTATAGCATTGCTTAGAGAAATAGTTAAGGGGAGTTGCAGAAAGAAAGAGACAGCAAAACTATACTAGTGGGGGACCTCAACCTCTCCTACTCTGAACTGATAAATCTAACCTCAAAATAAACAAGAAAGATGTCAAGGAGGTGAATAAAACCCTGAATAAAGCAGATGTAATGGAATTCTGCAGAAAATTGAATGGGAATAGAAAGGAATGTACCTTTTTCTCAGCAGTACATGGCACATATACAAAAATTGAATGTGTATTAGGGTATAAAAACCTCACAATCCAGTGCAGAAAGGCAGAGATAGTCAATGTATCCTTCTCTTATCATAATGCAATAAAATTAAACATAATCAAAGGTCATGAAATGATAAACCAAAAATTAATTGGAATCTAAATAATCTAATCCTAAAGAATGAGTTGGTTAAACAACAAATCATAGAAACAATCAATAACGTCATTCAAGAGAATGACAATAACGAGGCAACCTACCAAATTTTAGGGGATATTGCAAAAGCAATTTTTAGGGGAAGTTTTATATCTTTGAATGCCCACAGGAATAAAATAGCATAAGAGGAGCTCAATGAATTGGGCATGCAACTGAAATAGCTCAAAAAAGAACAAATTGAAAATCCCCAAGTAAATTTCAAATTAAAAATACTGAAAACCAAAGGAGAGATTAATAAAATTAAAATTAATAAACTATTGAACTAATAAATAAAACTAATAGTTGGTTTTATGAAAAAAAAACAATAACATTGATAAATCTTTGGTCAATTTGATTTAAAAAAAGAAAGAAGAAAACCAAATTAACTATATGAAAAATGGAAAGGGTGAACTCACTTTCAATGAGGAGGAAATTAAAACAATAATTAGAAATTATTTTGCCCAACTGTATGCCCATAAATTCAACAATATAAATGGCCTAGATTAACAGAAGAGGAAGTTAAATACTTAAATAACCTCATCTCAGAAAAAGAAATTGAACAATCCATCAGTGAAATCCCTAGGAAAAATCTCCAGGGCCAGATAGATTTACTATTGAATTCTATCCAACATTTAATGAATAATTAATTCCAATACTATATAGACCATTTGGGAAAACTGAGGAAGAAGGAATCCTACCAAATTTTTGTTTTGGTTCTCATACCTAAACCAGGAAGAGCCAAAACAGAGAAGGAAATTATACATCAATTTTTCTAATGAATATAGATGCAAAAATTTTAAATAAGATATTAGCAAAAAGAATACAGCAATTTATCATGAGAATAATACATTATAATCTGGTAGGATTTATACCAGGAATAGAGGGGTGGATCAATATTAGGAAAACTATTAGCATTATTGATCATATCAACAACAAAACTAACAGAAACCAAATGAATATCTCAAGAGATGCAGAAAAACTTTGGACAAAATACAACACCCATTCCTATTTAAAACACTGAGAGCATAGGAATAAATGGAACTTTCCATAAATAATAAGCAGTATCTACCTAAAACCATCAGCAAGTATTGTATTAAATGTGGATAAGCTAGATGAATTTTCAATAAGATCAAATATGAAACAAGGATATCCATTATCACCACTGTTATTAAACATGATACTAGAAATGTTAGCTATAAGAGAGAAAAAAAAATTGAAAGAATTAGAATAGGCAAAGAAGAAACTAAGTTATCACTCTTTGCAGATGATATGATGATATATTAGAGAATCCCAGAAAACCCATTACTACTTGAAATAATAAACAACTTTGGCAAAGTTGCAGGTTACAAAATAAACCCACATAAATTATCTGCATTTCTATGTTACTAACAAAACCCAACAGCAAGATATAGAAAGATAAATCCTATTTAAAGCTATGGTAGACACTATAAAATATCTGGGACAAACCCAGGGGCTGTATGAACACAATTACAAAACACTTATCACACAAATAAAGTCAGATCAACGTAAGTGGAAAAACATCAATTATTCATGGGTAGGCTGAGCAAATATAATAAAAATGACAATTCTGTCTAAATTAATTTACTTATCCAGTGCCATACCTATCAAATTACAAGATAATCATTTTCTAGAGCTAGAAATAATAATACCAAAATTCATCTGGAAGAACAAAAAGGTCCAGAATATCAAGGGAACTAACGAAAAGAAATGTCAGTGAAGGTGGCCCAGCCCTACCATATCTCAAACTATATTATAAAATAGCAATCATCAAAACCACTTGGTACTGGCTAAGAAACAGGGGTAGACCAGTGGAATAGGTTAGGCTCTCCAGACACAGTAGTCAATGAATATAGAAATCTACTGTTTGATAAACCCAAGGACACCCCCTTCTGGGAGAACTCATTGTTTGACAAAAATTTCTGGGAAAACTGGATAACAGTGTGGGGGAAACTTGGCATAGACCAATGCCTGACACAGTACACAAGAATTAAGTCCAAATGGTAACATGATCTAGGTTTAAATATTAATACTATAAACAAATGAGCTCAGAAAGGAATAGTGTATTTGTCAGATTTATGGAGAATGGAGAAATTTTTGACCATACAAGAGACAGAGAACATTATGAAGTGCAAAACAGATAATAGTAATTACATTAAATTGAAAAGTTTTTGCACAAACAAATCCAATGAAACCAAGGTTAGGAGGGAACCAGAAAACTAGGAAAGAATTTTTACACTAGTGGGTGGTAGGGAAAGGACCCAGACTGGGCTTCAGGGAACCACTGGCAGCAGCAGTTCCCAGGTTGCTCAACCCACAGCTATAGACAGTTTCAGAGGTCAGTGGGAGGGCTCCTGCAAACAGGAGAGGGGAGTGTGGTCTGAACAACTCGCAGCAGTCACTGCACCAGTATCATCCATTTTTGAACTCCTCTGCCTGGAGCCCCTGGAGGAATTGAGCCGCTGATCCAAATATCAGCCCTGAGTGGCAGCCCTGCCCTCTGCCTAAAGCCCCTTGGGGAATTTATCCTCTGATGTGAATCTCAGCCCTGAGCCTGGCTCTGGGGGCGTGGGGAAGCACTGGTGTGGTGAAGCTTGAGGGGTTGTGCTGAGGTAATTCTACTTGCAGATTCTGGGCAGAAAAGCTTTTGGTTGCTCCCAGACCAGTGCACAGGCCAGGAGATGAGTAAATTCCTCTCCCTTGATTGTGCCACCTTGGGGAAACTGAGAACTTACAGGTCCCCAGAATATACCTTCCTCTTGACAAAGGACTCAAAAGTCAAGCAACTGGCTTTGAAAATGTCCAAAAAAGAGGAAAAAGATAAAAATATACAAGGTGACTTTCTTGGTGAACAGGTATTTTCTTCCAACCTTTTGGATAAGGAAGAACATTGCTTACCATCAGAGACCTCCAAAACAAATATGCAATGATCTCAGGCCATGGAAGAGCTCAAAAAGGACTTTGAAAATCAAATAAGAGAGGTGGAGGAAGAATTGGGAAGAGAATGAGAGTGATGCAAGAAAAATCATGAAAAACGAGTCAACAGTTTGCTAAAGGAGATTCAAAAAAATGCTGAAGAAAATAACATCTTTAAAAATAGATTAACTCAATTGATGAAGGAGGTCCAAAAAAGCCAATGAGGAGAAGAATACTTTAAAATGCAGAATTAGCCAAATACAACAGGAGGTTCAAAAGCTCACTGAAGCTAATGGCCTTTAAAAATTAGAATGGAGCAGATGAAAGGTAATGACTTTATGAGAAACCAAGAAATCACAAAACAAAACCAAAAGAATGAAAAAATGGAAGATAATGTGAAATATCTCATTGCCAAAACAACTGACCTGGAAAGTAGATCCAGGAGAGACAATTTAAAAATTATCAGTCTCCCTGAAAGCCATGATCAAAAAAAGAGGCTGGACATCATCTTTCTTCAAATTATGAAGGAAAACTGCCCTTATATTCTAGAGCCAGAGAGCAAAATAAATATTAAAAGAATCCACCTATCACCTCTTGAAAGAGATCCTAAAAAAGAAACTCCTAGGAATATTGTAACCAAATTTCAGAGTTCCCCGGTCAAGGAGAAAATATTGCAAGCAGCTGGAAAGAAACAATTCGAGTATCATGGAAATACAATCAATATCACACAAGATCTGGCAGCTTTTACATTAAGGGACTGAAGTGCTTGAAATATGATATTCCAGAAATTGAAGGAACAAAGATTAAAACCAAGAGTCACCTGCCCAGCAAAACTGAGTATAATACTTCAGGGGCAAAAATGTTTATTCATTGAAATAGAGGACTTTCAAGCATTCTTGATGAAAAGACCAGAACTGAATAGAAAATTTGACTTCAAACACAAGAATCAAGAGAAGCATGGAAAAGTAAACAGGAAAGAGAAATCATAAAGGACTTTCTATAGTTGAACTGTTTACATTCCTATATGGAAAGATAATATTTGTAACTCTTGAGATTTTTCTCAGTATTTGGGTGGTTGGAGAGATTGCACACACACATACACACGTGTATACATATATATATATACACACACACACACACACACACACACATACACAGAGCACAGGGTGAGTTGAATAAGAAGGGATGATATCTACAAAATAAAATTAAGAAGTGAGATAAGAATATATTGGTATGAGAAAGGGAGAAATTAAATGGGGCAAATTATCTCTCATAAAAGATGCAAGAAAAATCTTTTTCAATGGAGGAGAAAAGGGAGCAGGTGAGAGGGAAAGAGTGAAGCTTACTCTCTTCACATTTGACTTAAGGAGGGAATAACATACTCACTCAATTTGGTATGAAAATCTATCTTATGCTGCAGGAAAGTAGGGGAGAAGGGGACATGTTGGGTGAGGGGGATGATAGAAGGAAAGGCAAATGGGTGGAGGAAATAATTAGAAGTAAACACTTTTGGGGAGGGACAAGGTCAAAAGAGAGAAAAGAATAAATGGAGCTAGGATGGGATGAAGGGAAATATAGTTAGTCTTACACTACATGACTATAAAGGCAGTTTGCAAAATGACACATATATAGCCTATATTGAATTGCTTGCCTTCTCAGTGGGGATGGGTGGGGAAGGAAGAAGGGAGAGAAGTTGGAATTCAAAGGAACAAATGTTGAGACTTGTTTTTACATGAAACTGGAAAATAAGAAATAGAGGCAATGGGGTATAGAAATCTGTCTTGCCCTACAAGAAAAGAAAGAAGATTGGGATAAGGCAAGGGAGTAGGGTGATAGAAAGGAGGGCATATTGAGGGAAGGGGTAATCAGAATGCAAGATGTTATGGGGGAGGGGTGAGCAGAGAATGGAAGAAAATTTGGAACTCCAGATTTTGTGGAAATGAATGTTGAAAACTAAAAAAAATAAATGAATAAACATTAAAAAGATAGTAAAAATAATAGCAAGTTATCCTGTAATGAGCAATAGTGAATGACGACTGTGGTGATGTGGAAATTGGCAAATTGCATCATAATTAACATTGTTCCCGTTACTTCGGATAAGAGTTAACCAAGGAAGTGTGGAAGTTTTAGCTGTGGGTGTTAAACAATGATGCTTTTGCTAGCCTGTGCCAAAGTCATTTCTAAGCCTTCATCAGAGGCGTTTTCTCCATTCTGACATGGCCAAGTAAGGCTCCTTTAAAAGTCCCATAGAATTCTATTACATATGTCCAGGACTCTCACTGCTACTGGAACATTCCTGTAGGGATTAGAAAGCAGGAATCAACTCAGCAGATAGCATTCAAATGGGCAGCTCTAAGATGAATATTCATATAAAATGGATCTGTCCACAGTTTTCACTCTTGTTTTTCTAATTCTTCTACATACTGTGTTTGGGATCTTGGGATAGCCCAAGGCATGACCCCATGCCATTCTTATACCTGTCAACACACACATACTCATACCCCACAAGAAAAGAAGGAAGGAAACAAGCATTTATCTAATGCTTACTAGATGCCAGTCAGGCACTATGTGAAGCCCTAGGGATACAAATACAAGCAAAAAGAAAGACAACCCCCTAACCTTTAGCATCTTATGTTCTACAGGGGAAACAGTAAAACATGCACACACACATTTTAAAAGGAGGGAAGGAGAGATTTAAATATAATTGATTCCCTTTGTAATTCTACTTATTTTTTTTATTCATTTACAAACATTATTCTAAGAGGTCCATTGGTTTCACTTGACTACCGAAAGTGTCCATGAGAGGCAAAAAAAGGTTAAGAACCTTGCAGTAAGGGGAGTTCTGATGCTATACAAATCCATATTTTACTTCTCCTTTTTTCTGTGCCCCTCATACCTACTAGAGTGACTCCCTGTAGCTCATCAGATTCACCCTTTCAGCCCAGTCATAAACCAGACTAGTGTTGGACAGATGAGACACCAGACACAATTTTTAGTTCTTTGCCCCAAATGTTTAAATAATATCATTAGGTGACAGAAACAGAATAATGGTTATAATTCTAAGAGGAATATAAAGAATCAAGAAAAAGGAGAATGAAGACATTATGATTAGCGGGAAGTACAGTAGATTTGGAGACTGAGGACCTGAGTTAAAGTTTTGATTGCTACTTAATACTTGCGGGAATTTGAGCAAGCCATGATTTCTCTGAGCTTCAGCTGCAAGAAAAGAGAGTAGTACTTCCAGCTCTAAAGTTTTAGGCTTCAATGAGAGAGAAGGAAAGGTCTTACGAGCTAATGATAAGGGGAAAAGCCATCACCAGACAGAAAACCTAACATTGAAAAGAGGGGAAATACCTGATAAGGATAAAAAGGAGACAGCAGAAGTACTGAAATAGTATGTTGTTTTGGTCTTCACCAAACAAACAAATAAATAACATAAACAAGTTCCAATTTTCCTTTGAAATAGACAAATTTGAGATACTATAACAAAAAAAATTATCACCAAGGTGAGATACAATTTTGTAGGAATTTAACATTGAAATTGTGAAATATTAGTCAAAAAGTATGATTTTTCATTACAAATGAGCACAGAGGCAGAGAACGGTTAGACTGTGAATGCTACCCATAGGTACAAAAATGAATTCCATGAAGGACCTAAGAGCTGTGATCAATGAGTATCACTTCCATATCATTCAAAGGGAAGCTATAGCAAAGAGTAAGATCATTAAGACCATATAACCTTTTGAAGAAAAAAATCAAGTATTTCCTGGAAGGAAAAATTATACCTGATTATTTCTATACTGGCATTCTTGGATAAAAGAAAAAGAGTATATAGCAAAGGGAGGGAAGCTCAGTGGATATCACCGGATAGGCAGTTGAGAGTTTGGTAAGACCTCTTAGATCAGGTACTTTAATATTCCCTATCTTACAAAATGAGCAAACTGAGTCCTGACCAGATAACTTGCTCAGATACCAGGAAAGGTCTTCTGACTCCTGGGCCAGTGTGCTTTCCGCTATACCACACTGCCTCCTAATTCACTTTACACTTCCAGAAGAACATGTATACAAGGGTTTATGACTCCTTGAAAGCAAATATCTGTGGAATAGTATAGTCACTGGTAAGTAGCTGACTTAGAAATTAGTTAAAAGGAAATGAGTGAAAAAGGGGAGTAATAAATATCTTTGTTCTGGATAGAAATGTAAATTCTTCAGAGATCAAGGTTACAAATTTTTATTTTGCATTGTTATGAGTGAAATGGGGAGAATATAATGAAAGTTCAAAAAAATAATTCTTCTATTCAACATGACTAAGATGAAAATATATTTAATAGAAACATATGTGTAGGACTAATATAAGATGACACATTGTCTTGGGGTGGGTGTGGAGAGGGAGGGGAAAAGGAGGGGAAGGTAGGGGAAAAAATCTAAGATATATGGAAGTGATTGTGGAAAACTGAAAACATAAAATAATTTAATAAAAAGGAAAAAAATCTCTTCTTTTTCCTTTTGATAAGTATATTTATTTAAATTTTACATTCATTTTCACAGAATTTTGGGTTCCAAATCTTCTCCCCATTTGTCCCCTCCCCTACCCCCAATAGACCGAGCATTCTAATTTCCCCTATCACCAATCTGCCCTCTCTTCTATCATCCCTCCCTTCTCTTGTCCCCATCTTCTATTTTGTCCTGTAGGGCCAGATAACTTTCTACTCCCCATTACCTGTATTTCTTGTTTCCTAGTAGCCAGAATAATACTCAGCAGTTGTTCCTAAACCTTTGAGTTTCAACTTCTCCCCATTCCTCCCTCCCCACCCATTCCCTTTGGGAAGGCAGGCAATTCAATATAGGCCATATCTGTGTAGTCTTGCAAATGACTTCCATAATAGTCGCGTTGTGTAAGACTAACTATATTTCCCTCCATCCTATCCTGCCCCCCATTGTTTCTATTCTCTCTTTTCATCCTGCCCCTCCCCAAGAGTGTTGACTTCAGATTGCTCCCTCCTCTCATTGCCCTCCCTTCCATC
>CM053771.1:142103729-142119807 GCA_028658325.1 Potorous gilbertii | reverse complement strand
CAAGGTGCTATTTTCTTTGGCATTTTTTTGGGTCTCCTTTATCAAGGTATTGACCCGTTTTTCATGCTTTTCTTGCATCTCTCTCATTTCTCTTCCCAGTTTTTCCTCCACCTGTCTAACTTGATTTTCAAAATCCTTTTTGAGCTCTTCCATGGCCTGGGCCCATGGGATATCTATTTCAGATGTTTGGGATACAGAAGCCTTGACTTCTATGTCTTTGCCTGATGATAAGCATTGTTCTTCCTCATCAGAAAGGAAAGGAGGACACCAAGTTCTGTTTGGTTCATCAAGAAAATAACCTTTTATGGTCTTATATTTTTCCCTTTTCTGGGCATTTTCCCAGCCAGTTACTTGACTTCTGAGATTCCTCTCCAACCCCGCCTAGATCTGCCCAGACAGTCCTTGGGGTCTGAGATTCAAATGCTGCTCCCCAGCCTCAGGGCTTTCAGTAGCAGGAATGGCTGCTATTCAGGGTAATATTAAATTCAGTTTCTCAGGGTGGGGCAGGGCCACCTCCCAGGATCAGTTCCTTCAGGGGGTTTATGCAGAGTCCTTCAGTAATGGACCCGAGCTCCTGCCTACTTTGGGAGCTTCTGTCTGCTGCTTTCCCCCCACTGCTGCCTCCCAAGGGGGCCTGAGTTATGGTGACACCCCTCTCCCCTCTTGGCCAGTCCAGAAGTCTCTCTCACTGACTTGTGTGCCTGTGGGCAGAGGGACCTTCGTGGCCACTGGAGATTCTGTCCCTGAAGCCTACTGCGATCTGCTCCTCTCTGGGTTGTGCGGCCAAGGCAGGGCTGGGCTCTGCTCTGGGTCTGGTGCACAATGGGCCTTTGGTGAGGGTTTTTCAGGGCTCTCGGGAACAGAAATCTCCTCCACTCAGTTGCTGTGTGGCTTCCGCTGCTCCAGAATTTGTTGGGAGTTCCTCTTTATAGGTAATTTATGGACTGTGAGTTCAGAGCTAACATATGTGAATCTTTCTACTCCACCATCTTGACTCTTCCGAAGAAAAAAAATCTCTTTGATATACAGACCTTGCAGTGATATTTCTGGATCAAAGGATATGCAGTTTTAAACCGCTTTATGCATAGTTCCAAATTACTTCCCAGAATTGTTGGATCAGTTCACAACTCCACCAACCATGCATCAATGTTCCAATTCTCTCAAATTATCCCTAACATTTTTATCATTTTCTTTTTTTGTCGTATTAGTCAAGCTGATGTTTGTGCACTGGTCCCTCAGAGTTGTTTTAGTTTGCATTTCTCTAATCAATAGTGATTTATAGCATTTTTTCCCATATGCGTATAGATAGTTTTGATTTATTCATCTGAGAACTCCCCATTCACCTGCTTCAACCATTTATCAATTGGTAAATGATTCATATTTTTACAAATTTGAATCAGTTCTCTATGTATTTGAGAAATGAGGTCTTTATCAGAGAAAATTGCTGTAAAATTTTTTTCCCAGCTTTCTGCTTACATTCTAATTTTGGCTGCATTGGTTTTGTTTGTACAGTACCTTTTTAATTTAACATAATATTATCCATTTTACTTCTCATAACATTCTCTAAGTTAGTCATAAATTCTTCCCTTCTCCACAGATTTGACAGGTATACTATTCCATGCTCTCCTAATTTTTTTCATGGTATCATTCTTTGCTTATTTTATCACACTTTATGTCTAAATCATGTATCCATTTTGGCCTTATCATGGTTTATAATGTGAGATCTTGGTGTATTCCTAGTTTCTGTAAAATTATTTCCAGTTTTACCAGCTATTTTTATCAAATATTCTAACAAAAATATTCTTGTCCCAAAGGCTTTGATCTTTGGGTTTATCAAACACTATATTACTATGATCAATTATTACTCTTTATTGTATACTATGGGTTAACAAAGTGGTACAGTACAAAGAGTACCAGGCCTGAAGTCAGGAAGACTTATCCTTGTGAGTTCAAATCTGGCCACAGATATTTACTGGCTGTATGATTCTGGTCAAGTCATATAACCCTCTTTGCCTCAGTTCCTCATCTGTAAAATAAGTTGCAGAAGAAAATGGTAAACTCTTTTGGTACCATTACCAAGGAAACCCCAAATGGGATCATGAACAGTTGGATATGACTGAAAAGATTTTAACAATTATGTACCTCATTTTCCCACTGATCTACCACTTTATTTCTTAGCCAGTACCAGATTATTTTGATGATTACCATGTTATAATACAGTTTGAAATCTGGTACTCTTAGGCCACCTTCTTCTACATTTTTTTCACTAATTTTTTTTATATTCTTGACTTTTTGAGCTAGAAAAATGTTGTTATTTTCCAACCCTATGATTCTTTTGGGGAGGGGTAGCTTGATTGGTATGGAACTGAATAAGCAAATTAATTTAGGGTTTAGTAATTGATATTTTTCCGGTTGCTTACATCTGTCTTCATTTGTGTGAAAATTGCTTTTAAATAATGTTTATATAGTGCCTGTGTTTGGCTTGGCAGATAGAATCCCAAGTATTTTTTATTTTCTGCCATTATTTTAAATTAAATTTCTCTTTCTATCTGTTGCTTATGGACTTTGTTGGTAATATGTAGAAATACTGATGAGTTATGTGGGTTTATTTCATTTCCTGCAGCTTTGCCAAAGTTGTTTATTTCAACTATTTTTTTAGTTTGTTCTCTAGTATTCTCTAAGTATGCCATTATATGATGTGCAAAGAGTCAGTTTGTTTTCTCACCACCTATTCTAATTCATTAAATTTTTTCTTTTCTTATTGTTACCACTAGCATTTCTAGTACAATATTGAATAATAGTTATGATAATAGGCATCCATGCTTCACCCTTGAGCTTATTGGGAAGGTTTCTAGCTTTCCCCATTACAGATAATGTTTGCTGATGGAAACTACTTAACATTTTAAGGAAAGCTCCATTTTTTTCTGTGTTCTCTATTTTATTGAATAGGAAAGAGTATTAGATTTTGTCAAAAGCTTTTTCTGCCTGTATTGTCATAATCATCTGATTTTTATTGTTTTTTTTATTCATATGTTGACAGATTTTCTAATATTGAACCAGCTTTCTATTCCTAGTATAAATTCTACCTGGTCATAGTGTATAATCCTTGTTTTGTTTTGCTGTAATCTCCTTGTTAGTATCTTACTTTAAAACAATCAATATTCATTAGGGAAATTGGTCTATAATTTTTCTTTATCTATTTTTGCTCTTTCCAGTTTAGGTATCAGTACCACTCGTGTCAAAGAAGGAACTTAGTAGGATTCCTTCTTTGACTGTTTTACCAAATAATTTTTTAAAAAATATGGATTCATTTTGTCAGTATTGCCAGATTTAATGGTATATAATTAGGCAAAATAGCTCTTAATAATTGCTTCAGTATTCTCTTCATTTGTGGTGAGAACACTCCTTTCCTTTTTGATACCAATTTATTTTACTTTCTTTTTTATTTTGTTCACAATGGTTTGACAATTTTATTATTTTTTTCATAAAACCAGCTGCTATTTTTATTACTTAAATGTTTTTATTACTTTTAATTTTATTGATCTCAGTTTTGATTTTCAGGATTTAAAATTTGGTGTTTCATTAGGAATTCTTAATTTGTTCTTTTTTCATTGTTTATTTTTTTTGGTTGCATGCCCACTTCATTGATTTGTTCTTTTCCTATTTTATTAGTGTAAGTGTTTAGAGAGATAATTTTCCCCCAAGTACTTCTTTGTATGCATCACATATATTTTGACATTTTTTATTGCTGTCATTGTCTTTAATAAAATTGATTATTCCTATGATATGCTCTTTGACCCATTTATTCTTTTTAAAAATTTAATTATTTTCAGTTTTCAACATTGACTCCCACAAAATTTTAAACTGCAAATTTTCTCTCCATCTCCCCCCCAGTCCAGGACAGTGTGTATTCTAAGTATCCTTTCCTCCAATCTGCCCCCGCTTCTATCACCCCCCCATCCCCTTCCCTTCTATTTTCCTATAAGACAAGATAGATTTCTATACCCCATTGCCTATATATTTTATTTCTTAGTTGCATTTAAAAACAATTTTTAACATTCATTTTTAAGGATTTGAGTTCCATATTCTCACCCTATCCCTCTCCCCATCCACCCTCATTGAGAAGGCAAGCAATTTGATATAGGTTATACATGTGCAGTCATGCAAAACACCTCCATAACAGTCATGTTGTAAAAGACTATATTTCACTCTATCCTATCCTGCCTTCTGTTTATTCTGGTCTCTCCTTTGATCTGTCCCTCTACAGAATTGTTTGCTCCCAATTATCCCTTTCCTCAATCTGCCATTCTTTCTATTATTTCCCTTCTCTTATCCCCTTCCCCCCACTTTCCCATAGGGTAAGATAATCTTACATATACAATCAAGTGTGTATGTTATTCCCTCCTGAAGCCAAATCTGATGAAAGTAAGGCTCACTTAATCCCTCTCACCTTCCCCCTCTTCCCCTCCATTGTAAAAACTCTTTCTTACCTTTTTTATGTGAGATGATTTACTACATTCTATATCTTCTTTTCTCTTTCTCTCAGTACATTTCTCTCAATAATTTATTTTTTAGATATCATCCCTTCATATCCAGCTCATCCTGTGCCCCCCCTCTATCTCTCTCCATTACATATATATATATATATATATATATATATACATATATACACACACATACATATATACACACATACATGCATATACTTACACACAAATGCATACATATGCATATATACATATATACACATATATTCCTTCCAACCACTCTAATATTGAGAAAGGTCTCATGAATTACAAGTATCATCTTTCAATAAAAGAATGTAAACAGTTCAACTTTAATAAGTTCCTTATGGTTTCTCTTTCCTGTTTATCTTTTTATGCTTCTCTTGATTCTTATATTTGAAAGTAAAGTTTTCTATTCAACTCTGGTCTTTTCAATAAGAATACTTGGAAGCCTTCTATTTAATTAACATTCTATTTTTTCCCTGAAGTATTATACTCAGTTTTGCTGGGTAGGTGCGCCTGTTTATTTTTTAGGGAATTATTATTTAGTTTCCAATTCATTTTTAATCTACTTTTCATGTAATTTATTAAACATAATTTCTATTGCATTATGATCTCAAAAAGATGCTTTTAACATTTCAGCTTTTCTACTTTTGGTTGTCAGGGTTTTTTTGCCCTAATACATAGTCAATTTTTGTGTAGTTGCCATGTACCACTGTGAAAAATGTAATGCCTTTCTATTCTCATTCAATTTTCTCCAGAGATTTATCACATATAACGTTTCTAAAATTCTATTCCCCTCCTTAAATTCTTCATTGTTTATTTTTGGTTAGATTTATCTAATTCTTCGAGGAGAAAGTTGAGCTCCCCTGCTAGATTAGTTGTACTGTTTAATTCCTCCTATAACTCATTTAGCTTCTTTAAATGATGGTACACCATATGCATACATGTTTATTATTTATATTTCTTCATTGTCTATGGTGCCTTTTAGCAAAATGTAGTTTCCCTGTTTATTTATTTTAGTTAGTTTTATTTTCGCTTTTTCTTTGTCAGAGACAATGATTACTATACCTACAATTTTGAATTTTTCTTATTTTTTATTAATTTATTTTCAGTTTTCTACAATCACTTTCATAAGTCTTAGATTTTCTCCCCCTCCCTTCCTGAGATGGCATGCAATCTTATATGTATCCCTATCATTTTTAAACTTTATCTGAAGCATGGTAGATTTTGCTCCAGCCCCTTACCTTCTCTCTCTCTTTCTCTCTCTCTCTCTCTCTCTCTCTCTCTCTCTCTCTCTCTCTCTCTCTCCATCCTTCACTCACCTGTCTTTCCTTATAAGTGTTTTGCTTCTGGCCAA
This sequence comes from Potorous gilbertii, assembly GCA_028658325.1. Classification (NCBI taxonomy): domain Eukaryota; kingdom Metazoa; phylum Chordata; class Mammalia; order Diprotodontia; family Potoroidae; genus Potorous; species Potorous gilbertii. The sequence goes on along the minus strand of CM053771.1, from coordinate 142,113,942 downwards.
AGCCTCCCTTCTATGAAGTCCCCCCTTTATCTTATACTCTTCCTCTTCTATTTCCTTATAATGTAAAATAGATTTCTAGATCTAGTTGGGCATGCTATTTCTTCTTTGAAATCTACTCTACTTCTACTCACTTCATATGTATTCCCCTCCACTGTCATAGCACTTTTGCCCTCTTTTGTATAAGATAATTTACCCCATTATATCTCTCCCTTTCACCTTTTCCCAATGCATCCCTCTTTCTCATTCCTTAATTTTTTTATATCATCCTATCATAGTCAATGCACACCTATTCCCTCTATTTATTGAAACTCTTTCTAACTGCCCTAATAGTGACAAAGTATTTAAGAGTTAGAAATATCATCTTCCCATTTAAGAATGTAAACAGTTCAACTTTATTGAATCTGTTACATTTTCTCATTCCTGTTTATCCTTTTATGCTTCTCTTGAGTCATATTTGAAAATCAAATTTTCTGTTTAGCTCCCGTCTTTTCATCTGGAAAGCTCGAAAGTTCTCTATAAATTAAATATCCATTTTCTCCCTCAATGATTACACTCAGTTTTACTTGATACATCATTTTTGCTTCTAATCCTAGCTCTTTTGCTTTCCTGAATATCATATTCCTAGCCTTTAGTTTAGAAACTGCTAAATCCTGTGCAATCCTGACTATAGCTCTACAATATTTGAGTTGTTTCTTTCTGGCTGCTTCAGTATTTTCTTCTTAGCCTCGGAGTTCCCAAATTTAGTTATAATATTCCTGAGAGTTTTCATTTTGGAATCCACTTAAAGAGGTGATCAGTGGATTCTTTCAATTTCCATTTTCACCTTTGGTTCTAGGATATAAAGATAATTTTCCTTTGTAATTTCTTGATATATCAAATCTAGGCTCTATTTTTTTATAATAGATTTCAAGTGGTCTAATAATTCTTAAATTAACTCTCCTCAATCCATTTTCTAGGTCAGTTTTTTTCACCAATAACATATTTCACATTTTCTTCTATTTTTTCATTTTTTGACTTTGTTTTATTGTTTTTTGATGTCTCATTGAGTCATTAGCTTTTAATTCTAATTTTTGAGGAAATATTTTCTTCAGTAAACTTGTGTACCTCTTTTCCATTTGACTAATTAGACATTTTAAGTATGTTTTTCTTCAGTGACTTTTTGTGTCTTTATTTTTTGTTTTTGTGTCTCCTTTATGAAACATTTTTTTAAAAGTACCTATTTTTAATTTTCAAAATTCACTTTGAGAAGATTTTGAGTTTTACATTTTTTGCCTCTTTCTTCTCTCTTTCCCCAAGATAGCATGCAATCTGATATAAGCTATACATGCATAATCATATTAAATATATTTCCACATTAGTTAGGTCATGAAAGAAGAATAAGAACAAAAGGGGAAAAAGCTACAAGGAAGAAAACAAAATAAATGAAAGAAAATAGTATGTTTTGATCTGTTTTCAGAGTCCATCAGTTCTTTCTCTGCATGTGGATATCATCATAAATCTTTTTAAATTGTCTTAGATGTTTGCATTGCTTAGAAGAGCTGTCTATCAAAGTCAATCATCCCACAATGTTCCTCTTACTATGTACAATGTTCTCCTGGTTCTGTTCACTTCAATCAGTGTCAGTTCACTCAAGTCTTTCCAGTTTTTTTCTGAAATCTGCCTGATCATTGTTGTGAAATAATAATATTTAATTATATTTATATACCACAGTTTATTCAACCATTCCCCAATTGATGGGAATCCCCTCATGTCCCAGTATTTCTTCTGTCTTTCTTATTTGATTTCTACAATCCTTTTTAAACCCTTCTATGTTCTTTTTGGCCTTGAGGCCAAATCACATTTTTCTTTGAGGCTTTGCATGTAGCTGTTTTGGCATTGTTGTCCTCTTTTGAGTTTGTGTTTTGACCTTTCCTGTCACCACAGTAACTTTCTGTGGTCATGTTTTTTTCTCCAACCTATTTCCTGATTTTTTATTTCATGTTAAAATTTGTCTCTGCTCCTGGGTTGGAAGGAGTACTGTCCCATGCTTTAGATTTTTCAAGCTGATATTTTCAGAACTACTTCTGGGGACTTTGGTTCTCCCAAGGTTTTTGCAAGCCCTCTAAGGAGGGCCGTAGTCACTGATGTCCTTGCTTGTGCTGTGGTCTGTGAGTGAGCACAAGAACTCTTTCCTGCCATGGAAGTGAGATCAGGATCCCTACTCACCTGCAGCTGCATGATCTGCTGTACCAGTGATCCTTACCTTGGGTCTGTGACCTGGATCCCCATTTGGTTAATACAACAGAGAAAATTGTCTCTTATAATCTCTTTCTCACTAGTTGTCTGGCTCCCTTACTATCTGTGGGCTGAGAGCTCCAAGAGTTGCTGCTGCTGATTCAGTTGCCCCCAAAGCCTGCCATGGCTTTCTGGTATACATCATGCTGCTGTGGGGTGCTAGGCCTTACTGCTAATTTTCAGTGGGATTCTGGACCTTGTTGTTGATTTGCACTGGGTGCAGGATGTCATGGCTGGCTAGTACCTGTGTGGTGTGTCTTGCTGCTATTTTGTGCTGAGGCACAGGATGGCACTGCTGGCTTGTGCTAGGCCTCACTGCTGACTTGCTGGTGCCTACCTTGTTGTTTGCTTGCAATGGACTGCACTCCACTCTTACCTCAATGAGAAAGACCTTTACAATTAACCTTCTGAGTTACCTTGGGCTGGAAAATTGTTTCACCCCATTCTTTTGGTGGTTTCACTGCTTCAAAATGCTTTTTAAGGTGTTATTTTAAAGTATTTAAAGAAGAATTTAGGAAATCTCAGGTGTGAGTTCCTACCTTAATTTGCCATCTTGAGTTTGCCCTCCTACCTTAAAGTTTATAATCTCCTTTTATTAATGAGGAAAATGAGATCCAGTACAGTTAAGGGTCATGCTCAAGATTACACAGGTTGTAATTGAAAGAATTGAGATTTGAACTCATTTTCTGACTCTAAACCTAGGGTTATTTACCCAACTCTATGAGAAATCTTAAATGTATGTGCATTATATAGTTTTTATTATCCTTTCCACATCCTAAGAACACTTTGGGGCACTTACATTCCTCTTCAGAATGATGTGTTTTTGTTTTCTTTTTAGGTTGTCTTCTATATCATTTGTGTGACACTTGTGATCAGCATCAGTTCTTCCATTGGCCAGGAAACACCTGCCAATCCCAATGGGTTTTTGGTATAAATTCAGAAGCTAGAAGGATTGTCATTTTATTTGCACAATATCCTTATATCCTTTCTATTCCTATGTCCAATGTGATGGCATTTCACTTTGAGCACTAGACTTTTTTTCATATCTGTAAGCTAACATGCACAAATATTCATCAATGAACTAAAGTGTTAAGTGAACAATTTGGATTAAAGATAAAAAAGTTTCAAATGCTATAATGTTTTATATCTTTTCATGCTGGCGATTTCCAAATCCCATCACACGCATTATATAATTTTATTGATCAAGAGTCCCCAAATTTTTTCAGGCAGCTAGGTGTTGCAGTGGACAGAGTACTGCAGTTAAATAGGGTCAAGAAGGCTTGAGTTCAGATCTTGTCTTGGATGGACAATCTTGGGCAAATCTTGTAACCTCACTCAGCCTCAATTTCCTTATTTACAAAATTGGAATGGGAGCAGCTCGATGGCACAGTAGATAGAGTGTTGGTCCTGGAATCAGAAGGACATGCATTTAGAATCAGCCTTGACACTCACTAACTGTGTGACCTTGGGCAAGTCACTTAACCCCAATTGCCTCATCTTGGGTCATCTCCAGTCATTCTGATGAATATCTGATCACTGGATTCAGATGACTCTGGAGGAGAAGTGAGGCTGGTGACCTTGTACAACCCCCCCTCACTCTAAACAAAGTCAAGTACAAGTCATGTCATTATTTCTTCGATGACATGGTCTTCTTTGGCAATGAAGGATGAATACACACACACATATACACTTTCTAGCTGTGTATTCCTGGACATGTCATTTAACCTATTTGCCTCATTTTTTTTCATCTGAAAACTGAGTTGGAGAAGAAAATGGTGAACCACTCCAATATTCTTGCCAATAAAAACCCAAATGAGACTCACAAAAAGTTGGACATCACTAATTGACTAGACAACAACAATTGTTAACTAGGTGGCACAGTGGACACAGTTCTGGGCCTGGAATCATGCAGACTCAACTTTATGAATTCAAATCTAACTTCAGACACTTACTATCAGTGTGACCCTGGGCAAGTCACTTAACTCTGTTTGCCTAAATTCCTCATTTATAAAATGAGCAAGAGAAAGAAATGGTAAACCACTCCAGTTTCTTTGCCTAGAAAACCCCAAATGGGGTCACAGAGTCAGACATGACTGAAATGACCAAACACCAACAAAAACAAAGGGGAGAAATAATTGTATCTATTTTGTAGACTTTTTTATAATCAAATGATATTATAATATTTCTACACTTCCAAGTGCTATGTAATTATAGGATGATCTACTCTGCATCTTCTGCCTTTCCATTACTTAGACTGGAGGTAGAAGCATGGTGTCGTTTTTCTCTTCACTATTGGAAATCCCCACAACCTGTGGGTATGAGGCCATAGTTGTAGCTTTGAACCACTCTTACCTCCCTTCTGGAAATCTCTGAAAAGTAACTGCTGCCAGCTACACAATCAAGTAGGTTGAGTTTAAAGATAGACTGGTCGATTGAATCGACCCCTTGAAGAGCTCTGATTTAGAATCTACTGAAATATCCTGCATTAATTAAGCTGCACATTTTGTGAGCACACACACGCACAGAATGCTACTATTAGTGCTCCTCTCACCAGCAGTGGTTTCTTTTCCACAAGCTGCTCAAAGTTAAGTCATCAGACTGGTCGTGAGAACACAAGTTAACTAACAAGTACTATTCCCTGAACCATACTTATATAATCAATAATGCCTCTTTAAGAGTGGAACAGCCAGCCAACATCTGACTGCTTTATTCTTCTTAGGAGAAAAAAGGTAGAAAAGAAAAAGACAGGTTTAGAAACTGAAGCAGACAGGGAGGTCAAGCCCGTGACTGGCAGAAGGATAACTTCCCTTGCTTTGTTCCTAACTATTTTACTCAATTACTCCTAACCACAGCAATCTAAGACAAGTAGGGATGTTACAAAAATGGGGATGGTTCCCAAGTTCATTCAAAAGACTTTTAACATAGCAAGAATAGGACCTCAAAATTCAGAATACAGATTCTCATTCAGAACTTTCCATACCAAGATATAAACATACCCACTTACAAATGAGAAACCTTTAGGAATCTCTACACTGAGTATCTTAAAGGGAGATATGGGGTATCATAAAGGCTAGCAGCAGGGTTTGAGATCTCCCATATGTTGTTGGTAAATCACCTTTTAGTGCTTGTAATGGTACCCCAAATCAACAGTATCTCGTCCATTGGCATTTACTTCTACACAAGGAATTTGCCAGGCAGAGGAAAAGGAAGGAGTAGTAGGTCTAAAAGGAACCCAGGATCTGACGTTCCTTGAGGGGGTATTCCAGAGTCCTTTCAGACCACTACCTGACTAGTTTGGCACTCGTTGGGACTACTTTGGACTCAAATGGAAAGTTTCACTACAAAGCTTAGTTCAGCCTATCAGAGATACACATGAGGGGCACCCTTTATATTCCCCACACTATTCAGTTTCCCTTCACTTGAACAAAAGTCTTCCACTCATCCAAAGTGCTCAGGATTCCTTTCATCAGCTGTAAATTTTCATTCTCTCCCTATGGAACCTTTATTCCTGCTGCTCTTCTCTAAAGCCCTCAAGTATCAGCACTTCATTTACATGTATTAATAATATGATTAAAAAGTTGTTTTTATTATGGAAAAAAGTGGACACATAAAAATGAACCCATTAATATCAAAGACCCAGAAAAAAATACCAAGAGGGAGGAACTAAACAACCAAAACCTACATCAGGTACTACCCTAGGGATAAATGATATTACACAGAGCACACACAGTGTTGCTACCCATTCAATATCACCAAGGCTTATCACATACAGCTTTATACCCAAGGGAGAGCCAATGTAATTCTGGTCAAGCTTTTAATCTGTCCCTTACTGAATCTCAATACAAAGTAGAAAGAAACATGACCCAGGTAAAATAAAGATATTAAATGAAAGCAATATGCAAGGATTTTCTTGAAATCCTTCTCTGATTCTCGATTTTGTGGATGGGAAAAGAGTTTTCCTGGTGTACCCTGGGCCCTGAGGGTTAAACTATTTCTTTCTCCACCATGTTCTCATTATTACATTTCTCTTGAAGTGCTATTTGTATTGAGAAAGGGATGACAGTTGGAGGAGTAGCACAGAGTCAGAAAGGTATGTAACAGATATTTTATAATATTGTACAATTAAGCTTTTGCTACACTGGTGAGTTTAGATCATAGTTAAAAACATTTTTTCAGTGTGTTTTATCATGTAGAAGACTATACAAAGTATCATAGAAATATGACTTATAAGGCACAGTTCTCAACCTAGAGAACTTTATAATACATAGGTAGACAGATAAATATAGATATATATGTATGTATTTACATACACAGAGCTATAATATTTTAGAAGATGGGAGACTAGAGAGAAAATCTTGTAGGATCTTAACTTCATTATTCATTTCTGTGGACTTAGTATATGACTCTATGATCATGAAGTTGGGAGAGATGCTGAGAGCTGCTATAAACAAAACATGGGACACCATTGATACACAGAGTGTTTTGATGGGGCTCTTCAGGGTTGGACAAAGAAGCTGCTAGCACATACACATGACCAATATATTTTATTGTATGACATTTTTGTCCTTCATAGCATCATGGTATAGACACTTTTAGTAAAGAACTGAAATGAATATCTATAGATCAATGCAGATAAGTTGTACTGGGGCAAGTGTATACTGATGGTTTAATGAATATTTATTAATATTAATGGTTTCTTGGGGAAAATTCAATTAAGTTGAACATCCCTTGGGTATCTACTGCGTATACAGCACTGCAAAAGCTATTGGGACTATAAAGATAAATTGGAATAGGTCCTGCATTCGATGAGTTTATACTCTAAAGGGGTAATGTAAAAAGTCATGTGCACAAATAAATGGGATATATTTGTAAAAGAAGTAAGTGCTTCTTTTACACATATAGATAAGTAGATAAATTGAAAAATTTTGTGAGGAATATGGGAAACAAGAGATCTAGGCCAGAAAAGACTTCATGAAGGAGATACTACCTAATTTTGCCCTTGAAGGAAAGGACTGAGTGTAATAGGCAGACATGGATTTTAGCACAAGTAACGGTATGAACAAAAATAAAAAATAACATGGAAAGAAAAGATGGGAAAAACAACTGGAGACTGAGAAAAAACAATAGACTAATAAGGATGGAATAGGGGGTATATATTTGAAAGATATCTGTATGAGATAGGCTGAAGAGGTAATGATTTATGGGTTTTATGTTGCTTACATCCCCAAAATCTGAACAAGTGTTTTGAACTCTAAAGTCAGTGTATATCTTGAATATCAGGATGAAGAATTTCTACTTTAGTTAATATGAAATAAAGAACAAATGCATGTTTTTTGTATGAGAGAAATAATGAGAGTAGAACATTAAGACTATTACATAAACAGTTTTATGAAGGTTGAATTGGAAACTGAGAAGATCACAGAGGCTAAAGGGAGAAAAGATGGAAATGTAAATCGCTGGTTACAGTGGAATTGTAAAAGAGGTTACATAGCGAAGATATATTGCAGAAATAGAATCAACAGAACTTGAGAACCCATTTGAAACAAAGAATGTACTCCTTCTGATAAGTGATACTGAATTAATTTTGTGTCCAAAGATCTATGTTTAGATCAAGGCAGTGCCACTCACTTGATATGGGACCTTGAACAAATCCTTTAAACTTTCAAAGTCTCTGTAAAATAAGAATAACATCAGTTTTCCTGGAGCGAAGATGGTGGTAGAATAAGCAGTAAATCACCATAATCATCCCATATTTACCCTTTTACAAATCCTGGAACAACAGAACCAGTAAAAAGATGGGGTGAAACAATTTTTTTAGGTCAAGAAACTCGGACAAAATCCAAGAAAGGTCTGTCTCATTCAGGCAAAGGGAGAATGCATTCCAGGACAGGGAACATCTAAGTAAGCCAGTAGCAAGTCCCACCTCAGCAAATCACTAATAGACTCAACCTCAGTGTGGTAGAATAGGCAAATGCCAAAACCATGGACTATTGCATCCCACCCATCCCTGTTCCCACCATGTGCCTCAACATAACCAGGGGAAATAGGAAGACTCCAGCTCTGAGAACCATCAGGTGTTTCAATGCAGCCCTCAGCAAACAGGCAACCTCCAAAAGGCAGGCCTCCTTGAGCTTCAGTGTAGCCCCAGGGCAATGTAGAAACACCCCATAGACTTCAACACATGTGAAACATCACTACTAGGAAACTGACTCCGCACCAGATAAGCTGCCAGACCTCTATGGCCTCCAGCAATGCCAGCCCCTTCCCATCCCACTCCTTTAGCACAGAACCAGAAATGAGGATCCCCCATGAGGGTATCAGGGCAACATCAGTGCAGCACAAGGTGAATAGCCAGTGCCTGTAGCCACTGGCACATAAAAACTGAGATGATGTCATTCCAACCCTGGGAGCAGAGCTCTAATTTAAAAGAAAGGTGAAAAGCCAAAAAAGATGTGCAAAAAACAAACAAAAAAGAATCAGACCATAAAAACTTATGGTGACCAGGAAGATCAAGACATAAACTCAGAAGAGGAAAACAGTGTCAAAACACCTACGGTCAAAACCTCAGATAAAAAGCATAAATGGTGTCCATCCCAGAATAATCTCATACAAGAGATCAAAAAGGAACTTGAAAATCATATAAGAGATGAAAGAAAAATTGGGGAGAGAAATGCAAATGATGCAAGAGAATTATGGAAAAAGGAGCCAAAAACTTAGAAAAAGAAAATAACTACTTAGAAAAAGCAGAATTGATCATATAGAAAAGGAGATACAAAAATCCAGTGAAGAAAACAACTCCTTGAGGGGCAAAGTCAAGATAGCAGAGTAGAAGGATGAACCTGTAGAAGCTCGGCCCCATAGCCCATAAAATACCAAAACAAATTCTAGAGTAGCACAAACGACAGAGTGAAAGACATTTCCTGCCCAAGGCAGCATGGAAGGTCGAAAGGAAAGGTCCATTGCACTGGGAACTGAGCAGAGGACAGCACAGCACAGTGGGTGCCCATGCAGCACTGCAGGTACCAGGGCCTCAGGGCTCATGAAATCCTGGGCAGCAGCAGTTCTCAGATTACTCAACCCACAAATGCCAAAGGCAGCTTCAAAGGTCAGAGAGAAAATGCTTTCACCTGGGTGAGAAAGGAATGTGGTCTGGCTCCTGCACCTCCCAGGCAGCATCCGTTGCTGCAGCACAGTGTCCCTGGTCTAAAGCCCCTGGGGGAATCACGTGACTAATCTAGATCTCAGCACTGAGTGGCAGCCCTGGAGTGAAGAAGAACTTTGACTGACCTTGTGGAGCTAGTGGAAGCTCTAGAGAGGGAATTCTAGTCACAGATCCTAGGCAGAAAAGAGTGCTTGTGATTACTCCCAGACCAGAGCATAGGACAGGAGAGGCGTAAACTCCTCTTCCTTGATTGTACCACCTTGAAGGAACTGAAAACTTACAGGTCCCCAGAGTATAGTCTCCTCTTGACAAAGGACTCAAAAATCAAGTAACTGGCTGAGAAAATGACCCAAAAAGGGGAAAAACTAAGACTATAGAAGACTACTTTCTTGGTTATCAATTGCAAGCAAGAAATGGAGACCCAAAAAAATGTTGAAGAAAATAACACCTTGAAAAATAGGCTAACTATTGGCAAAAGAGGTTCAAAAAGACAATGAGGAGAAGAAAGCTTTCAAAAGCAGAATTAGTCAAGTCAAAAAAGAGGTGCAAAAGTTCACTGAAGAAAATAGTTCTCTCACAATTAGAATGGAACAGATGGAGGCTAATGACTTTCTGAGAAACCAAGAAATCACAAAACAAAACCAAAAGAATGACAAAATGGAAGAGAATGTGAAATATCTCATTGGAAAAACAACTGACCTGGAAAATAGATCCAGGAGAGACAATTTAAAAATTATGGGACTACCTGAAAGCCATGATCAAAAAAAGAGCCTAGAC
>CM053771.1:142085624-142103229 GCA_028658325.1 Potorous gilbertii | reverse complement strand
TGATAGATCTTTGAAGAAAATTGAATGGGAATAGAAAGGAATATACCTTTTTCTCAGCACTACATGGAACATTTACAAAAATTGACCATGTACTAGGACATAAAAATCTTACAATCCAGTGCAGAAAGGCAGAGATAATCAATGCATCCTTCTCAGATCATAACGCAATAAAAATTATATGTGACATATAAATGAATATTTACATGTAAATATATTTATATATACATCTGTTTGTGTGTATGTGGGTATCTACATATCTATATCCCTATGGATATATAGCTATATATACAAATATATGTGTGTACATGTATGTGTACATACACATACATATTTATTAACCATGACATAGAGATTCTCAGAAAGTGAGACTGAACTAGCTGTAAAAGAAAGAAATGCCAGAGAGAGTTTTCTTGGGCACTAAAAATTTAAGTGACCCCCAGAATTACACAATCAGTATTTGACAGAAGAGTAACCTGAACAAATCTCCCTGATTCCCTGGCTTTCTATCCACAATTCCAAGATGCTTTACTTTCATTCTTTATATCTTATAATTGGATCACAAGTGCCCAGGGATTGGATCTTGTAATATTTCTCCTTTGAGATGCAAAGTTAGATGTTTCTGGCAAAATTCCAATTCAATGTCAAAAGGAGGCAACTTGTAAAGAGGAAAAACCCATCTTCACTGTGACCAATAAATGTTGCTGTCTTTGCTTTGATGGCTTGTTTATAAGGATAGATTGCATGCCTTTAAAAATTTTTATTGATGTGTTTTGTTTTTAAATTAAAAATATTTACTGATTGCTTCCACTTTTTGTGAGTTGTTATTATATATTTTGTATATTGTAACAAAATAAAATAGCCAAATAAAATTAATAATACAATGGTACCATCTGAAAGTGCAAGCAACATTTCATACCTATTTCATACCCCCTCTTTTATTGTAATTAATAGAAAATGATTTTCTCTTCCTCTCACCCCTAACCTGTTGAAGAGAAAAAAAAGAAAAAAATACTTGTAATAAGCATACCTAGTTAAGAAAAGCAAATTCTCTAAATAATTATATGAAAATATTTGTTATACACCTTAAATCTATCGCCTCTCTATAATGGATTGCATGTTTCATAATAGGTACTCTGAAAATCATGAGTGGTCATTATATGGATCTGAGTTCTTACAGCTTTCAAAATTATTTGTTTTTTACAGTGTTATTGTCATTGCACAATTTTTTCTTCTGGTTTTGTTCATTTCATTCCTTGTCAATTTTTCATATTGATGTCACAACGTAAATTATCCTGTTTCTGTTTACTTCACTCTGTGTCAATTCATATCAGTCTTTCATCTTTTTTAAATCATCTACTTCCTTTCTGAATCATCTTTTGAAATGTCTTTTTAAATGATCTATTTCCTCATTTCTTAAAACACAATAGTATTCCATCACATTTACATTGCACAATTCATCAATTGATGGGCATCTTCTTCTATGTCAGATTTTTTTTTTTACCACAAGTAAAAGAACTTCTGTATATTTGTGTGTGTGTGTGTGTGTGTGTGTGTGTGTGTGTGTGCACGCACACGCACTTGCAGAACCTTTTCCTCTTTTTCTCATCTGTTTTGGTTGTAGCTATATCTTGTTAGGTAAAGCAATAACACTATATAATTCCAAATTGCTTCCAAAATAATGGTATTCTTTCACACATCTACCAAAAAGTATATCAAGATGCTTCTTTTTCCCCCCCACAGCCTCTCCAATATTTAATATTTTCTGGTCTTGCTGTCTTTGCCATTCTGATGGACATGAGACAGAATCTCAGAAAATCTTTTAATTTGTATTTCTCTGATTAGTCATTATTTGGAACGTTTTTTGCTATTTGGTTTTTAATAACCTGGGTTATTTCCCTTGAGAACAACCTTTTTATATATTTATATAATTTAGCAATTTGAAAATAGCTGTTTTTCTTTTATAAATTTAAAGCAACTACTTATATATCTTGGAAAGGAGTTTGTATCAGAGCAATCCGCTGCAAAGATTTTTTTCCAGTTAATCGTTTCCCTTTTAATCTTAGCATTATTAAATTTGGTTTATGCAAAACTTTTTCATTTTATGTAGTCAAAATTATTCAGTTTATCTTCTAGTATCCTTTCTTTTCCTGGTTTGGTTATGAACTTTTCTCCTATCCATAAATCTGGTAAGTTATTTTACATGTTTCTCTAATTTGTTTATCATGTGATTTTTTTATGTGGAGATCAGGTACTTACTTGAGGCTTATCTTCAAATTGTCAGACTAAAGGTTAACAAAAGGTTAACAAGTTGAATAGCAGAATCAAAATCCAAAATGGTATCGATAGCCTAGGAAAATGGGATAAAATGAATAAGACAAGTCCTAATAGTGTTCATTGTAAAGGCCTACATCCAGGTTTAAAAAAAAAGAATGGAAAAATTAATCTACAAGCATTTATTAATCATCTACTATGTTCCATCAGGGTAGCTAGGTGTTGCAGTAGATAGAGAGCAAGGCTTAGAGACTCATCTTCCTGAGTTCAAATCAGGCCTTCGATATGTACTGGCTGTGTGACGCTAGGCAAGTCACTTAACCCTGCTTGCCTCAGTTTCCTCATCTGTAAAATGAGCTGGAGAAGGAAATGATGAACCTCTCCAGTAGCTCTGCCAATAGAATACCAAATAGGGTCATGAAGAATAGGATACAACTACAAAATGATTGAACACGTGCCATGCTTTGTGTTAGGTGCTAGGAATAAAAGGAAAAGGGAGAAACAATCTCCTTTTACTTTTCAATGGCAGGGGAGGGAGAACAACCTGGACATAAACAGGAAAAAACAAATGTACACAGAAAGCAGAGGAAAGTCATTCTCCAGTCAGTTAGGGACTAGCATAAGCTTTTTGAAGATGGTGGCCTTTGAGTAGAGTCTTGGAAGAAGCCCAGAATTTGAAGATTATATCTTGGGCTTTGGCATCTCAGCCTTGAGACAAATCAGATGAGGCTGTGACAGTGTTGTGGTGGTGCACTGGGTAGAGTACTGGGACTGGAGTCAGCACCCTGAACTCCAAAACAGCCTTAGGTGCTTTCCAGCCATGTGACCAAAGGCAAGTCATTGGTTCTTTGTCTGCCTTAGCTTTCTCAATAGTAAAATGGGTTGTTATGAGGATCAAATGACATAATATTTGTAAAGTGCTTAGCAAAGTGCCTGGCTCCTAGAAGGCATTTAATATATGCATGCTCCCTACAAGCCCTCCCTTATCTACATTTCAGGAAGGTCTAAGACAAACTGGAGTACATCTAGAAGAGGCTGAACAAGGTGGTAAAGGAACTGGAGATCATGCTACAGGATAAGAGGTTATCATCAGGAGGGCTCAAGATGTTTAGACTAGATGATAGAATGGAAGGACATAAGAACAACCAGTAGAAGGTGCAGGGAGGTAAATTTCATCCAAGTTAAGGAAAAGTTCTGACAATTAGAAATACTTCAATGGGCGATAGGGTCCTTTTCGCTATGGGTCTTTCACCAGAGACTGGCTGAGCACATGTCAAGTATTTGATAGAGAGGAATCCTTTTCCAGCATTGGGTAGAATAGATAGGTTCTCAAGTGTCTTTTAACTTAGAGAGTATGTGATATTCTTAATTGTCTCCTAGTTTTTAATTTAGTACAATAAAATTTGGAGGTAGTGTGGCATAAAGATAGGCAGCTGTCTTAAAGTCAAGAAAAAAGACCTACCTGAAACACATACAAGCAATTTGACCCAGTACAAGTAACTTAATCTCTATGCCAGTGGTATGAAACTCAAACAGAAATGGGGGACAGTAAACTATATATAAAAATCCCCTCTGGCTACAGATCAACTCAGTTTTAAAATGCATCACTATCCAGGTTTGATCACATTTTTTTAAGTATTTCCCAATTACATTTAATATGGGTCAGGCCACATGCAGGAGTGTTTGGGGGCACATGTGGTCTGTGGTCCATATCATCTGTGGCCTACAGGTTAGATTCCTCTGTTTTGGACAAGTTGCAGAGAAAAGGCATTGATAGAGGTAGTTTTCTCAGCAGAGAGTTTCTTTTACCAATAAATCACAAGTTCACTCTCTATCCCTATTCCTATCTCTTACCTATCTCCCCATCCTCATCCTTCTCCCTGTCCCTATCCTTACTTTTTTCTTTAGTTTTATCCCTATTCTTATTTATAGCCCTATCCTAATACCCTTTCCTAATGTCACCCTTATCCTTATTCCTATCTTTATCTCCATCCTCACCCCTATCTCCATCCCTAATCTTATCCCTCTCTTTCCCCCATCTGTATCCTTATATCTTTCCCTATCCTTTTCCTTGTCCCTATTCCTATAATATACCTATCTTTGTCCCTATGCTCTCCTCCTTATCCTTATTCCTGTCCTTATAAAATGTAGGGCTAGGAGCTGACTTTCTACTCCACATTCTACCTCGATTGCTATATCAGGAGCTAGTACAAAATTGATATAAAATGTGACTGTTTTAGGTACTATTCCTACTCACTTCCCCTTCCTTGACATTCCTTTTAAGTCAAGACAAGTTGGGTCAATGGATTTATTCATCAATTACAATGTGATAGGCACAGTACTAATTACATAGAATATAAAAAGAAAAGGGGAAAAAACCAAGCAAACAAACAGTCCCTGCTCTCAAGGAGCTCATGGTTTGATGAAGGATACAGCATAAAGACAACTATACACAAACAAGATGTAGGCAGGATAAATTAGAGATCATCTCGAAAGGTAGGCATTGGCAATAAAGGGGATCAGGGAAGACATCCTGCAGAAGGTGAGCTTTTAACTGAGACTTGAAGGAAGACAGAACAGCCATGAGGCAAAGATAAAGCAGAGAATTCCAATGAGGCAGAAAAGTTCCAGTGAAAATTCATGAAGTTGGGAGAGGGAGTGCTTTGTGTGAGTAATATCCAGGAGGCCAGTGCCAGAGTACTGTAGAATACGTGGTGAGAAATAAGGTGGAAGAATACTGGAAAAATAGATGGAGGTATTTGTTGCCCCATTAACTATACTTCTTCAATACTAAGAGCACAGACGAAGTTTCACCAGCAGGTAACAACTCTGTCATATCCTAGACCCCCATATATGCTTCTAGAGAATACTCATCATCTTTGGCACAGCAGAGTGACTTTATGACAATCTCTAGGTGGATCCTAGCCCATGCAGAAAGTTTTTCACCAAGATGGAGGGGGGAACTCTAGAAAGGTTCATCTCTGAGATGAGGAGAGGAGAATGGAACTTTCACTGACTCCCAATCATCTGCTGTATCTACCTAACAAAATATCCCTCGACTGTGCAATAACTTGAGCTAGTGGGGTTTAAGTTTTAATTGTATTTACCAAGGAAAAGAAGAGGAGAGTAAGTCTTGCCACTGACAGTATCTTGGGCTGAGAGGGATGACCCGATTATTGGGGGATAATTAACAACTTTGCTGTCCTCAATATTAATTCATTTTGTCATTAAATTAATTAGCATTAAATAGATCCTTAAATCATTGTCTGTTTCTGGAAGGAGAGAGGTATTTTCAGATGCAAAGTCACAGAAACTGCTACTTACTTTGTAGGCCCTGTCTGGGGGCCTACAGATAGAGCTGGTAAACTTCAAGGAAAGGACCTGTCTAGAGTTTTTTCTTTTCTTTTTTTTTTTTTATTTTTTGGTCTAAAGCAAGTTGAACCAAATTCTATTCAGCTGCAAAACTAGCATTTGATGCTGTTTAAAACAATGTACTGCTCGATTCCAATCAATTTCATTGATACTTATGAAGTAGATGATATGTGCCTGGCACTGTGCTAAAGAGCTGAGGATACAGAGATAAAAATACAAAACCAAAACAATCTCTTCCTTGAAGGATCTTAAATTCTACTTGGGGGATACAATATGGACACAGGTTCGTTGCTGTCCTTTGTTTTCAAAGAGGACCAAAATGAGATCACCACAATAAAGTGAAGTTTCAGTGTATCTAGCTGTGTCTAATCAGACCAATACAAGCTGAGAATAATCTATCACAGGCTGGGCATAGATAGTCTGTGTGAATATGTGGGGTGAAATACTCCAAATTTATGCATCCTACATTTACTTTGTGCTGTCTCAATTCTGCTTTGCTCATAGAGCACGGCACCCTTTCTGATATGAGCACACCTTTGCTGAGCTCTCTTGTATCAGTGTCTCCCATGTTGCACAGTCAAATCCAAAATTCTCCAGAGAGACCTTGAGAGTGTCTTTTTTTCGCTTCTTCTAACCACCATGTGATCACCTGCCCTATGTGAGTTGTCCATAAAATAGTCTTTGGCAAGGGTACAGTTTGCACTTGAACAACATGGCCAGCCCATTGGAGTTGCACACTCCGAAGCATGGTTTAAATGCCTGGCAGTTCAGCTCAAGCAAAGACTTCAGTGTCTGGTAACTTATCCTTCCAGGTGATCCTCAGAATCTTCCTAAGACAGTTCAAATGGAAGCGATTTCAATACTGGTAGACTGTCTATGTTTCACAGATATACAATAATGAAGTCAGCACAGTGGCTCCACAGACCTTCAGTTTGGTAGTCAGGCTAATACATCTTCTCTCCTAAACTTTTCTTTGGAGCCTCCCAAACACTGAGCTACCACTGGCAATGCATCAATCAACCTCATCGTCAATGTGCACATCCCTGGAAAGTACACTATCAATGTAAATGAACTTATCCACAGCACTTCTCCATTTGTTGTAAATGATGGTTCCACCTATGGATGATGTGGTGGTTGCTGATGGAGCACCTGTGTTTTCTTGGTGTTAACTATTAGGTCAAAATTAGCACAGGCAGCAGAGAATTGATCCATACTTTGTTTCATCTCAGCTTCAAAGGCTGCATTGAGTGCACAACCATCTGCAAACAGAAAATCATTCACCAACACTCCCTCCACTTAGTCTTGACTTGTAGTCTTTTCAAATTGAAGAACTTAGCCATCAGCAGGGTAGTTAACCTTGATCCTGTGCTCATCCTCATTGCAAGTATTTGACAACATGGTTGAAAAACATCATGATAAAAAGCATAGGAGCCAGCACACAGTCCTGTTTCACTCCATTAGTGACTGAGAAGGCACGGGAGCATTGTCCATTATCCAGAATGCAGGCAACATGCCATCATGAAATTGACATACAATACTGATGAACTTCTCTGGGCAACCGAATTTTGATATAATTTTCCATAAACTCTCATGTCTAACAGTGTCAAAGGCCTTGATCAGATCTACAAATGCTGTGAACAGATCTCTGTTCTGCTCATGGCATTTCGCCTGGAGTGGTCAGGCAGCAAACACCATATCAACTGTTCCTCATCCCTTTCTGAAGGCAAACTGGCTCTCAGGTAAATGATCATCTTCCAGGTGAAAGATCAGTCTATTAAGGAGGACTCTAGCAAGAATTATGCCAACAATGACTAAGAGAGACACTCCCCTGTGATTGTTACAGGACAATCTATTCCCTTTACCTTTATAGAGATGGACAATGGAAGCATCTTTGAACTCCTGTGGGATTGCTTCCTATTGCCATATAACCTGGAATATTTCAGTCAGCTTTTGTGTGAGCAATGGTCTCCCTACTTTGTAAATCTCAGCTGGAATAGAATCAGCACCAGGTGCTTTGCCACATGAAAGGAGCCTAATGGCCCTCAAAACCTCTTCTTCACTTGCAAGTTCAGCTAAGGAGGGATTGACTTCAACCTGAGGTAAAATGGCCTTGGCATTGATTGATGATGGTCTGTTGAGAACATTGTGGAAGTGTTCAGCCTATCTCTCTAGGATCATGTCCTTGTCACTATTCAATGCAGCTCCATCAGCACTGAGTAGTTGTGCTGCACCATAGGTTTTGGTCCATAAATAGCTTTCAGGGAATCATAAAAGCACTTTGGATTGTTACTATCAGCATAAAATTGAATTTTATCTGCCTTCTTGCTGAGTCAGGAATCCTGTATTTCTCTAAGCTTTGCTTGTACTTTGATTTTGATGGAATTAAATGCTACCTTCTTAGAGGTAGATGAACTATCTTGCTGGTATATCCTGTGGAGTTCTCATTTTTCATTTAGCAGCTTCTGAATTTCCCCATCATTTTCATCAAACCAGTCTTGCTGTTTGTGAGTATTCTGACCTAAAATCTGCCCACTCCTTTTCTGCTCCACTGTTGCCAACTATGTGTTGGCTCAACTTTTCCCTCAAAATTGTGTACACAGAGAAGAGCTCTAATTTGTTGACATTAATTTTTCTGGTAGTCATTTTGCTTTGGGGGGCGGTACTTTTCATGAATGAAAATATTTAGATTGGAAAGGATAAGTCTATGATCAGTCCAGCACTCTGTGCCCCACATTGCCTTTGTCACTCTCACATCTTGTCTGTCTCTTCTCCTTATAATCACATAGTCTATTAGATGCCAATGTTTGCTGCGAGGGTGCATCCATGAAGTTTTATTGCACTTAGGTAAAAGGAAAACAGTGTTGGTGATAAAGTCATGCGATGCATGAGTCTTAAGCAGTAAATGACCATTGCTGTTGCTGTTTCCAACTCCATTCCTCCCCTAGGACTCCCTGCCAAGTTGGGTGGTCTAAGCCTACTCTAGCATTAAAGTCACCCAGAATTATAAACTTGTCTTCTTTTGGCACATTGATAATAAGGGTCTCTAAGTCTTCATAAAATTTTTCTTTGACCTCATCAGGGTTCATCATGGTGGGAGCATAGGCACTAATGATGGTGGTATGGCATTTTCCTGTGAGTGGAAATCGCATTGTCATGTGCCTGTCATTCACTCTTTTTGGCAGGCATACCAGCTTGCTTACTAGATGAGTTTTGATTGCAAAACCCACACCAACTTCACAGCACTCAACTTCACTACGTCCACTGCACAAAATGTTGTATCCAGTTCCACCTTCAGCAAGTTGACCTTCATTTCCCAATATTGTTTCACTGAGGGCTACTATTTGGATGTGATACCTGTTGAATTTTCTTGTAACAAGAGCAATTCATCTTTCAGATCTACTGAATTTTATGTTGTCTATAAGTGTGCACATGTTATATGTGCTGATGGCAAGTGAAATCATCTTTGCAGATGTTTTTTGTACATTTTGTACATTTCTTTGGGTTTCAACCTCAGAGTGGGATTCCCTACCTGCCCTGGTAATCAGACTAGGGTTGGGTAAGCAGATAATGTTTAGGGCACATTTTCTAACCCTCTTCCTCACACCAGGAGGTGAACAGTATGACCCTTAAAAGGCTACTCAGACACCCAGGGGCCTGCTGAGTCCCACTGCTGCTTGCAGTAAGAAACTACCCTATGGCCTAGACCGCCTGTGTGCAGGGTTGTGACTACAGCTCCCAGTGTATACGCAGCTGCTGCTTCATCACTTGCCTGTCTCCACAGGACTTTGAGACATAATAGTAAAATTATATGGGTGATGTCTTTTGATTCATGTGTAAATTGGATTTAAGTGAGATAGAATTGCATGAAGTCATCAGCCTCACTCTCTCCTCTAGAGTCATCATAGTCCAGTGGCAAGACAGAGTAAAGATGGCTGACAATGACTCAGGATGCAGTGGATGACCTAGGCATCTTTGACGTCTAACCAAATTCCAAGCACTCCACATCACCTGCTTCAGCTGCCTTCATGGCCAGTGGAACAAATTGTTCCTATCAGCCCATTCCACCAGAGGAAGTCTTCACATGCTTGGGGTAGACACCTCCCTAACTCACCAATGGGTTTGAGTTACCTTCAACCTGGTTTGGCCTGTCTGCCAAAACGGTTTACCAGGATGAGGCCGCTGCGCATGCCACAGCTTCTTGGAGCCACAGGTGAGAGTTGGGTAGAACAGGTGGACACCAAAGTGGAAAGAGCCCTGAAAAGAGCTCAGCAACCATGACACCAAGGATTATGGTCCTCCCTGGACACACCCTTTGGGTACAATTAAGTGGAAACAAAGTGCATTAAAGAAATATCAAGCAATTTCAGATGACAGAAAATATAAAAACTGGCAGATTTGTAAAAGGCTCATGAAACGGGTGATAAATGTTTTGTGTTTTAAAGAAAATTGGAAATTTTATGAGACAGAGGGAATTCCAGACATAAAGAACTATCTCCTCAAAGGTGAGGAAGCAAGGAATGAAATAGAATATGTGTGGAATGGGTAGTAAACAAGTTTGATTGAAACAGAGTGTACCAACAGAAGTACAGTAAGTTTTGACTGGAAACATGAGTGGGAGCCAAGTAATTGAAGCTTTTCATGCTGGGCTGGAGATTTTCTTCTTTAATCTAAAGGTAGTGTGAACCCACTAAAGGTTTTTGAGTAGGGGAAGGAGATATGGGATTTATATTTTAGAAATATCAACTTCATTTTTAAATTGTATTTCTATTTAATAAAAATATTTTCTCTCCCTCCTACTCCCTACCCTAATGGGAGGAAAAAAGAAAGAAAAACAAAATCCTTGTAACAAATATGCATAGTTAAGCAAAACAAATTCCCTTAATGGTCATATCTCAAAAGTGTCTCATTCTGCACCCTGAACTCATCTATGTCCTCTCCACTAGGGTATGGAAAGTATGCCTCTTCATTGGCTCTCTAGAATCACAGATGTTCATTGCATTAATTGGAGTCCTTTCGAATTTTTAAGTTGTATGTTTTTATAATGTCATTATGTAAATTTTTCTCTTGGCTTTCTTCATTTCATTGTTCATCATTTCCTATAAATCTTCAAAAATTGTTCATTTGTACAATATATATGTTATACTATTTGTTGTTTTTCAGTCATGCAGCTGTGTCCAACTCTTCATGACCCCATGGACCATACTGCCCATGCGGATTTTCCTGGCAAAGATACTGGAGTAGTTTGCTGTTTCCTTCTCCAAGGGATTAAGGCAAACACAGGTTAAGTGCTTTTCCCAAGGTCACACAGCTAGTCAAGGATCTGAGGCCAGATTTGAATTCATGTCTTCCTGGCTCCGGGCCCAATGCTCTATCCAGTGAACCACCTCACTGTCTCCTATGCTACACTATAAATTGCTCTAACTCTACTCTTGTCACTCTTCATCTGTTCATAAAAGATTTTCCATATATTTTCAGTTTTTTAAAATATCAACCTAGAGATATTTGGAAGTTGGACTGGGGAAGAGGAAGATTCTTCATAGCATAAGAAAGAGCTGATGAGAAACGGAATGAAAGTAAAAGCTAGAGAAAATGAAGCTGATGCAAAAAATGTATGCAGTTTGATTTTATAATTGATTAGATGGGGAAGAGGAAGGAAGGAAAAATCCTCCCTTCATTCACTACAATTCATTTAAAAAAATAAATGCCTACTATATGCAAAGGACTGAACTAAGCAAAAATGTACATACAAACATAAATGAGTCAGCCTTCCTTAAAAACAAGGGAGGCAGATAGCAAGAACACAAACATAACTAAAAGGAAAATAAAATATGTGTCTATGAGAGCTATAAAAAGATACTTTGTACTGTCCTATCTTTCTAAAGATATCGATTATAATAGCTAGCATTTCTATATTGCTTTAAGGTTTGCAAAGCACTGAACATTTTATCTCATTTTTATCCTCACAGAACCTTGTAAGGTAGATACTATTATTATACTTATGATGAGAAAAATGTGGTGGAGAAAAGTAAAGTTACTTGCCCAGGGTCACATAGACAGTAAGTGCCGGAGTGGGATTTGAACTCAGATCTTTCTGACTCCAAATACAGCACTCATTCATTGTGGCAACTGAATTAAGTAGTAAGTGCTACAGCAACATGGGCAATAATTATGAATAAAGACATGGAGACAGAAAGGACAAACTAAGTTAGGACTAAGAAGTTTCACTTTTATTCATTTCCTAGAAAACCAGAATCTACCACAAGGATTTTTTTCCTTTCCAGATACTTCTCCTACCCTATTGTCCTATCTTGTCTGGCTACTCCCTCTTAACCTTTTTTATTTGCTTTTCACTTGTGTAATACCAAGCCCACCTGAGGTTTTCTTGGCAGGGATATGGGAACTGTTGGCCATTTCCTTCTCTACCTCATTTTGCAGATGAGCAAGTAACTTTCCTAGGGACACACAGCTATTAGGTGTCGGAGACCAGATTTGAGTTCAGGAGGATGAGTCTTCCTGATTCTAAGCCCAGTGCTCTGTTCACTAGACCTGATTATCCCAGAGGCATTTCAAATCCAGCCTGTATAAAATGGAACTCATCTTTTCCCCAAGACTTCCCTCTTCTGAAATTACCTCTTATTTTCAAGGGCATTGCCATCCATAGTTATTCATTTTTGCAACCTTAGTGTCTTTCCAGACTTTTCAAGGCAGACAAGCTACTCTAGCTGAAGCAGTAGGGCACCCCAAGGGAGGGATAGGAGGCACCATTTGCCAGGTAAGTCAAACTACCACCACTACTTTGATCACCATCTCCCCTAAGATTCCGAGGCTACAACCCAGGACATTGAACTGGAGAGCTTTGGGAACAGCAATGCCCCCAAACTATCAGACTTGCTTCCATCCTACCTCCCTCCACCCATTATTGAAGGGAGAAGTCATTTTTTAGAGAGTGTTTTTCTTCCTTACCCCCACCAAGAACTGATGACCATTGCTACTTCTAGCTCAGCTCTTATAGTCATTTTTCAGGGATGCAATTCCTGTGAACAAGATGCCAGTCATCCCAACCAACTGTCAACTACCTGTCACACACAAGACAGGCAAGCCAGCCTAGTGAAGTGGTATGGCATTGTGTGGGAGAGAGAAAAGGAAGCATATGCCAGGCAAGTTAAATCACCACCACCCTCTTGATCATCATTTCCCCTCTGACTCTAATGGAGACAGCCCAGGACTCTAAATGCAAGAGCTAGTTGATCTTCCATATTCCTCTAAATTCACCTATCACCTCGGGTAGTGATATACCTAAAAGAAAGTTCATAGGAGCAAAGTTCTCCTTGATTAAATGACTATATATACACATATATGTATGTATACACATACGTATGTATATATATACACATATATGTGACTACTCAATCTTCTCTCCACCATTCAGAGATAAATAAACACAAAGCAATGGAAATTCATCGTTTACATTATAACATAAGCATCAAACATGCTTATAATGTCAATATTTATTAAGAGTATTCTGTTGGGCATACTACTATGCATTCTATCTTAATACAAAGTACTGGTCATTACAATGTGTGTGCTGGATCTACTTTACCTTGTTAATTTTTGGAAGGTAGGATTGTGCCTGTTTGAATTTCTCTGAGAAGGATTTGATTCAAACATTTACTAACCTGAAGTTATGGGCTAATTTATACCTTAAGGTCCCCTCTAGTTCTATAAATCTTTGTCTCTAATTGGATAATAGGACCTAACAGAGATACAAAAATATCACAACTCATAATAAGCATAGCACTAAAACAACCTACAGCTTATTTACAATTTAATCTAGATACAGTTTTAACTGTTATATACTTCTAGACTTTAAAGACAACTTATTTCCATGAGAAAAGGGAATAATATCAGTTTGATGATGACAAAGATATATGGGTAGTAGAGAGAGCTAGGAGTCAAAGGTGTTGTAAAACTGAAAGAACACTGGACCTGAAGTTAGAAGACCTGAATTCAAATTCTGCTTCTGCCTCTTAGTACCTATATGATAATTGGCCTATCACTGGAACTCCCTATCTTCACTGGTGAGTATGGTGGTATATGCCTGTGATCCCTTCTGCTAGGGGAAGCTGAAGCTAGTGAATCTTAAAGCTGAGAGTTCTAAGCTGCAATAGCATTATATCTGACCAGGTATCTGCACTAAGTTTGTAACTAATACAGTGAGTTCCCAACCAAAGAGGCCACAGGTGTGCCTTAGGAGGGACAAGCCAGTCCAGGACAGAAAAGGAGCAGGTCAAAGATTCTTGGATGATAGTGGGCCTGGGATTGGCTGCTGCACATCCAGCCTGGGTAATAAAGAGAGAGCCACTCTCAAAAATAGTGAATAGATAAATGAATAATTACCTGGATAAATAAAAAGGAGAAAATGAATGAATATATGAACAGATAACTAGAATAATTAATTACTTTTGAAAATTAAAGAAAGGGGTTGGATGAGATATTATCTAATGCTTTTTTCTAGTTCTAACATTGCCTGACTTGACCTCCAGTCTCTGCTCTACCATTTATTAGTTTTGTAGCCATCTCTCTGATACTCAGTTTCCTTATTGCTAAAATGGGAACAAAGTTACAACCCACCTCAAAGGATTTGTAACTGCACAGCACTATATAAATCTGAGCTATATGAGCTACAATATACTCCCAAGGCATGCTAGTGACCCAGCCTAATCTAGATTAAAGTGGAATAAGGCGGCTGAGTTTCTTATTCATCAACCAATATTAATATTGCTTATAGAAATAGTCACGGTACTCATAGAATTGTTGAATCCCGGGATTGGAAGGGACTTCAAAGGCCACCTTCTCTAAACCATAAATCCACAAGAATAAACATATGAGAAAAGTGGGTATATAGCCTTAACATGGAAACTTAGAATGAAAAAAATCCCCTATGTTTTGAGGAAGCTATTCCTGAAAGCCTAGAGTTTGCCAATTAAAGACTTTAATATTTCACATTCCAATATTACATTATATTCATGTTCCAGTTATATCATTCATAAGACAAAATAGGAACAATCATGGAATTTTTATATGCCCAATACCTAGAGTGGTTGTTTTATAAATGCTTGTTGACTGACAGATTTTTAACAACAACAAAAAATCCAACTTTGAATAACTTATGGTGGTTTTGACAGATGTAATGGAAACTTTCTCCTCTTTTAACAGCAAAATAGAAATTAAAAGCTGTATTTTTTTTAAATTAGGAGTCTAGCATTATCAGTCTTTAGAGGACAGAGTAGAATACACAGATGAATTACCATTTAATTAAGCTTTCCAAGAAACTTTTGAAGGCAGAAGATTAAATAAGGACTCTGATTTCTTGCATTTTAGAAGAATTTTTAATTGTTTTCCTGGTGATGGAGAAATTTAAAAACAGATCATGAGCTGCTAGAAAGAACTAGCAGATGCTTTCTCTCCCTTTTGTTGTTGCTGGTGTGAAAAAATACTCAGTGGAGTGTTTCAGCTGAGGTGGGGCAAGATTAGCAAAATGTCATTTCCACATACCAGAGAGGAGCTTCCTTTGCTGAAAACAAAAACATTTCCTACAGACCGTTTGTTTTACATTGCGGTGATGTAGCTAAAGTTGTATTAGCAGTATGGCCATATCTGAGTACAGAGTAAACAGAAGAAGGCTGTTAAGAGTGAAGGCATCATTGCAACATGTCAGTCATCAGTTAGAAATGTAGAACTACAGCTGACTTTAGAAATCATCTTGAGCAATGGTTCCCAAACTTTTTTTTCCTCTCAGGACCCCTTCATGTTTTTAAAATTGAGAACCATTCCAAAGAGCTTTTATTGTAGGAATCAAATCTATGAGTATTTATCATAATAGAAATTAAAACATGAGGATGAGGATGATGATGACTTGTAATGACAATGATACTAATATAACAATTTTGACCTTGTGGAGTCTCTGAAAGGGCCTTAGGGACCTCTAAGGATGTCTGGATAATACTTTGTGAACCATTGATCTATAGCAACTTTATCGTTTAATAAATGAGGAAACCAAGATCCAGAGAGATAAAATGCCCATTTTATGTACCCTAAGGTTATATAGATAATTAGTGGCATAGACCTAGTACCTAGTTCTTCTTATTCTTAGCCCAATTTAACAAATATTCATTAAACATTTATTGTGTGGAAAGCACTGTGTGAATCACAGTATTTTTTTTTCACTATGCCACAAATGATATGTTTAATCAGAAGCTAATTTGTAGCAGGGATTTCTTCACTGGGTATGTGTTTCGGGGCTTCAGGGGTGAAAGCAGACAAAGATTAGTGGATATACATGGATCAAAATAAAAAAGCATGATTCCTTTGGAGGAAAACATATTAAGTAGCTTCTTCATCTCTTAGAATCATTCTCCAATTAAATCAAAATGTAGTTTAACCTTCACAAGTATATATTTATTTTGTACTCTAAGGAAGACAGAGAGCAAATGACAATTTTTATTTGGATGTCACTTTGAACCAATGGATGAAGGCAACAACCTAAGCAAGAAACACAAAATGTAAATACATCAAGAAAAAATGTCTAAATATATTGAGATATTTGCATCCTAAAATCAAAGTTAAATAGAAGGGATACTTTTTTTTAAATTTTTATTTTATTTATTTATAAATGTTCTACAATCACTTCCTTAAAATTAAGATTTTATAACCCCACACCTACCCCCCTACTCCCCTCCCTCCCCATGACAGCATACAATCTTGTGTAGGTTCGACATATACTTTCCTATTGAGCATATTTTCACTATACTGATGTTATGTAGTCACACTGAGATAAGTGGAAGAAATCATAAAACAAATCAAAACATAATACACTAAAACCCACAGACACACAAACATGATCTGCTACATTCTGCGAATGACTTCCATATTTCTTTCTCTGAGTGTGGAAGGCATTTTGCCTTAGAAAATTGACATTGGGATTTTTTTTTCAGTAAGTTCTTGTGTTATTACAAAGTTCCAAGTCTACCAGAAAT
The DNA here is from genome assembly GCA_028658325.1 of Potorous gilbertii. Classification (NCBI taxonomy): domain Eukaryota; kingdom Metazoa; phylum Chordata; class Mammalia; order Diprotodontia; family Potoroidae; genus Potorous; species Potorous gilbertii. Next base: position 142,086,550 of record CM053771.1, on the reverse strand, counting down.
ATTTTAAAAACAATTATCACATATGCAATAAAAGTATTGTGAAGTATATTGTCAGAACTATAAAATAGCCTGTAATGTATTTGGGCAGTACCTTAACCAAAACTCATATAATATTAATGAAATATAGGGCCCATCACCCTAGGATAGCTATTTTAAAAAGATGAAAGCTTCTTCACCGAAACGAGGAAGAGGATTGATAAACAATTTTAGAGCACATGACATACTGGTCAAAAATGAAGAGAAAAAAGGTAGCTATCAGATACATATAATAGGATTAGCGAAATCTGACCAAAAATGGTTGACCTTTGAATGGACCCTATGACATACCTAAAATCTAAGAACAGAATAAACAGATATGGATAACAACACATTATCTCAGCTATTTTTTCTCTTTTTTTTTTTTAGGTTACTATCCTTTTTTTTATAAATTTATTTATTTAACTTTTTACATTCATTTTCACAAGATTTTGGGTCCCAAAATTTTCTCCCCACTTGTCCCCTCCCCCACCCCCAATAGACCGAGCATTCTAATTTCCCTTATCACCAATCTGCCCTCTCTTCTTTCATCCCTCCCTTCCTTTACCCCAACTTCTCTTTTGTCCTGTAGGGCCAGATAACTTCCTATTCCCCATTACCTGTATTTCTTATTTTCTAGTAGCAGGAGCAATACTCAGTGCTTGTTACTTAAACTTTGAGTTCCAACTTCTCCCCATTCCTCCCTCCCCACCCATTCCCTTGGGAAGGCAGACAATTCAATATAGGCCATATCTGTGTAGTTTTGCAAATGACTTCCATAATAGTCATATTGTGTAAGACTGACTATATTTCCCTCCATCCTATCCTGCCCCGCAATTGCTTCTATTCTCTCTTTTGATCCTGTCTCTCCCCAAGTGTTGACTTTAAATTGCTCCCTCCTCCCATTGCCC
>CM053771.1:142074289-142085124 GCA_028658325.1 Potorous gilbertii | reverse complement strand
TTAGGAAGACCTGACTTGAAATCTAGCCTCAGACTCTTACTAGTGGTGTGACCCTGGGCAAGTCATTTAACTCCTGTTTTACTATAAAATGAGGATAACATGCCTCCTTCCCAAGATTGTTGTGAGAATCAAATGAGATAATATTTGTAAAGAACTTAGTCTGGCACATAGTAGATGATTACTAAAAGCTTTGTTTCTCCTTTTAAGCTAAGATATATAGCATTATCCTGTTTATGGGTGGGTTCATGGCCTTTTGTTGGTTATGTATTCCTGAGATCCTGTGGTTACTACTAAGAACCCCGTATCAGAACAATTTTGTTTAAGTATAAAGAATAAAAGAGACAAAATTACAAAGGAAACCAACGGTGAGTTCCAAGTTCACAAACCAGCTGAAATTTATCCATGGAGGGAGGGGATGTTGGGAGAGCACCCTTGGCTATAGATGATGAAAGTGAGTTATAAGGAAATTAACTGACTTATCAAGGGCCACGCAGCTAGTTGGTGAGGTTGAACTCAGTTTTTTTTTTTAATTTCTAATCCAAAAATAATTCTACTCTATCATATCTCCTCCATTCCATGTGGCATGGAGTATAACCCTAAATTAGCCACAATATGAGATTCTCTTCCCTCCTCCCACCCTTGGTAGCTAAATATCCCAGACCATATCACATAGATGTAGAAATACTTCAATGTAGAAAACCTAGTCAGAGATAGTTAGACGATAATTAGCATTCAATCAGAAGGCAGGGATTTGACCAATCTAGAGCCAGGTTCCCAAATGGAATACCCCCTGGCAATGTTCACTATGTCCACAGAGTCTTCTGTACACTTGGAGGTAGCAGATGAGTCCTGCTCTGTGCTGGGTCAAGGGGCCAGGTATTCTCAACATGGCTCCAGAAGGAGCCCAGGCCCAGCCAGAGCACACAGTGACTCCTTTCCCTTCCTAGTTAGAGATGCTATGTAATTTATTCAGTGTGGGCCCAGGATTCCTAATTGGACAGGTGTGTGGGAAAACTCTGGCTGTGCTCACAGCATGGCCTACCATCGAACTTTTCATTCGACATTCTTTCAGCACATTCTGTCAGGCTAACCTTAAACTCTGTCAGGTCACACACAGGCAAGTGGTGAGGCTGGCCAAAAATGAGAGGAACAGCAAAGTTGTGAAAAATCAAATACTAACCTGCAGAGACAATTTTTTTCTTTTCTCAAAATTGCAAAGGCCAAAAATAAAATATCTATAAAAAATAACACCCTCCTCTTTTCTTTCTTTATGCCAAGTTTCTTTTCCCCATAAGCTTAGAATTCCTTCCTTTCCTCAAAGCATGATTCAGGGGCCACCTCCCAGATCAGGGCTTTTCTTATGCCCTTCAATTACCAGTAGTCTCTCCATCTTCATATTACTTTGCATTACTTGGTATACATTGTGTATTTACTTACTTATATGCTTGTTGTATCCCCTCCACAGATCGGAAGCTTCTTTAGGGATGGAACTGTTTCATTTCTATCTTTGTATCTTCAGCACTTGAACAGTACCTTGAATAGAGTAGGTATCAGTATTTGCTGTTTCTCTACTGTCCAGTCTTTTTCTTTTCTTCAATTAGGTTTACTCTTCATAATCCCATTAGGAGTGAGTTTTTTTTCTGTTTGTTTGTTTTTGGCAAAGATACTGGAGTGGTTTGCCATTTCCTTCTCCAACTCATTTTACAGATGAAGAAACTGAGGCAAACAAGGTTAAGTGACTTACCCAGGGTTGCACAGTCAGTAAGCATCTGAGGCCAATGTCTGAGTGCCCTCCATGCACTTAATAACTCTTCATTTAATTGAATTGAATGGGATGATTGGTTAACTTTTTCTTTGCGTGTGTAGGAGCTGCCCACTTTGGTTTCCATCTCTGAATCCTGGGATATTACCTTTGTTATAAAAGGGGAACCTGGAGACAGGGGAGCTGTACCTTCCACAAAACTGATGGGCTTAAACTTTTATCTGCAAAGGGCATTATTCAATTGTTTTTGAGGTTTTTTTTTCACTTGTTTATTTTTTTTGCTCTTTCCTTATTATCCTTCCTTCTGCCTCACTGTTGAAGTAATAGGTTATAGATCAGTCATGAGAGTCAGAAGCCCTATTACTTGCCGGCAGTGTGAATTTTGGCAGCCCATTTATCTCTCTGAGCTACACACACCTCATCTGTAAGATGTAAAATATTTGAATCATGCAAAATTATTAGGACAAAGTAAGCTAATTATGGGAGAGCACACTGTGTTGCTAAATCATTCAGTAAATCTAGAATTGTATTATCCATATATATGTATATATACATGTATATATATATATATATATATACATGTATATATACATATATATATTTGTAGAATTGTATTGTCCTGTTTTATCCTATAAATCTAGGACCCTCATCCTTTAAGATTCCTCCAGTATGATATGCCTGGGGACAAGTAGGCTTTCTTTTCTGTTCTACTTTCAACCAGCTAAAGTTCTTTTCACCTCTCCATGGCTCAGTTTCCCCATTAGGAACATAGGAAGAGGGAAGTTAGTTCTTTGTTGATGGCTTTCTGTAGAAATAGAGAGATGAATTATCTCCCAAGTGTTATTTTTGATGCTGTTTTGAAAGGCACTGATGGCTGTCCAAGCTGGGCTTCTGGCCAATATTCAGCTATGCTACCTTCTTCTATGAACAGTTAAACAGCTGCCATTCATCACTCCCCAGAAATAATTTCTCCAGCACTGTGTGTTATGTGTGCAGATTAGTCAGATGGTTCCCAGGTAATTATAACAATGAAATACTCTTGAGCTTAACAGGCCCTGGAGAATCATGGGAACACCTCCCAAACTGGCCCAGGCAACAGGTCAGCACCAAGCCCAGATGTTCGTCACAGTGCCTGCTCTGCTGACTCACCCCATTTAGTTCACGCAAGACAGCTGCTCCAGAAATAATGAAGAGTTTGGTGCCCACGGGGGAGCTCCCATCCTCCAGCTTCCTGCCAGAACTTCCAGCTGCAAGGAGGTGCTTGTGGCAGTGTTCCAGGCCATCGTCCTCTCCCCATGTGGCTCACCTGCTGGGAAAAGGAGTTTGACCCAGCCAGGAGCCCTCCTCCTTACTCTGGGCAAAACCAATCAGTCCACATGTCTTGGGAGTTTGGACCTGGCCCACTTGCTGAGTTTGCCAGCTCTCTGCACACATTTGGGCTGCAGGCACCCATGGCACATCTCAAGTTAACCTTCCATCCCAGGAAAAACTGATCTCCCATAACACATGCCATCTGTATACCTCAATTTGGCATTAGCTTCAGCAGAGGCAGTTCCAAACTAACAAGCAGGTCATGTTCTAAAAGTTTATGGAAAAATTGATTGATTGTGACTCCAAATGCATTTCCCCACAGGAGGAAAAGTGATACAGTCAAAAAAGAACACTAATTCTGAAGTCAGGGAGTCCAGCTTCAAATCCCATTTCTGATTCGCACTGTCTATGTGACCTTGGACAATCTGGCTCTAGGTTTCCTAATTGTAAAATGAGAAGGTTAGATTTAGTTGGCTTCTAGCTTTCCTTCTTTTTCTAGATTCATTATTCTATGATTCTGCATAGACAAATCTCATACCAAGGTCCTATTTTGATGCCTCACCATGTTTTAAGAACGGACCCTGGGTTCTTAAAGGTCATGATGGTAGGTCACATGTCAATTGCTCTCAAGTTAGAAAAGCTTGAAATATAAACCTAGTCACTTATTTTTATTTACACAAGGATGATAAGTTTGGAGAGGCGTATCTCAACAATGTTGGTGAACAGATCATCATTTATTTTTATTCATTCATGAATTCATCTCAAAAGGTGGAGAAGAATTGTAATCTAGATAGAAAGATAGATAATGTACCTATTTGGTAGTTACTAAGCACTAAAAGTACAGATATAAACAAATTAAACAATACCCATCCTCAAGGAGCTTACATCCTAGGGGGGAAACCAACACATAAAAGAGAAGGAGGAACCATGGAGCAAGGGGGAAAAGAATATGTTTAATTTTGAGTGAGGCTTGACAGTCAGATGGTGAAGAAATATAGATGGTAGTTTGTGCTGAGAGTGAAGTGAGCATATCTGAGGTCGCTAAATGACAGTACCAGCTAAGGATTCATCAATCAGAAAAGTGGACCATAGAGTGGAGATACCTCCATAATGAGAAGTCTATTATTGTGTGGGTAGAGAAGAGTTGGACTTGATTTTAAATGAGAGAGAGTGTATTAGGCTTTTATAGCAGTTGGTTTTCAAAGTGATTTCACATGCATTCAATTCATTTGAACCCTACCACAATCTTCTTGGTTATGGAGGTTAGGGGTTATTATGCTCATGTTGCAGATGAGAATTAGGAATCTTTTAGGAAATTAGCTGACTTGTTTAAGGTTACACAATAGAGGCAATACTGAAATTGAGGACTTCTGACCCTTAACCCAGGACTCTTCTATAAACCACGGCACAGTAGATAATATCTACTTACATTATACGAAATGTTTTGTAGCATTTATCTTAAATTTTAGCACTTGAGAAAAAGTAGGCTTAATTATAGAAGATGAACATGTAGGGGAGAACATTTGTGATATTTCTGAAAGGAGCTAGTGGACACATTAAAGGGCTCTACAGGTAGGTGCCTCTTATTCTTTATTATGTCTTATTATCATGTCTAATTTCAAATCAAAAGGCTTTTCTTTTCCTTGGTGCATCCATGGAAGTACTTATACTTATCAGGCATGATTAGAGTCATCTTTTGACTCACAGATAGAATAAAGAAAAAGAGAAATAGATAATAAAGAAAAAGAAAATACTAACTGGGCTAGAGCTTGGGGCAAGGGGAAAGAAAGGGTCTGAGTAAGAGCTGTATACAAAGGAAGAAAAATCGTAACATATTAGTGTTTGAGAGGACCTTAGAAATCACATCATTTAATCTCACACTTTTAAAATTGAAGGAACTTAGTGAGACCAATAGAAGTTAAATTAAATGACTTTTCCAATATCACCAGCTACACTGAAACTAGATATTTTGATGTCTAGTGTTGCCTCATCCCAAGTTAGAATTGAATTATGAATAGTTAAAAAGAACAAGCAGGCAGACAGAGCACAGCATAGGTAAACATACACATAAGGAAGAAGAAAAAAGGCAGTTGGGAGGAGATGATGGGTCAGATAATTTCTTATGTTAGCTTCTAGGTGACATCAAATTTCTTATGTTAGCTTCTAGGTGACGTCATTGATGCCTAGACAACGTGGTTGCTTTACCGTAAGTCTCATGTGGTTGAAGGAAAGGGGCATTGTGAAATTGACTATTGCAATGCGTGGGACTTTGCTATGCTTTTACTACAGGTGTTTCTAATAGAAGGAATACCTGTGTTTCCTTGTTTTGTTCCTCAGTTGTTCTTTGTTATTGTTTTCTTTCCCCACACATTTTCTTTTCAAACAAATTATGTGTGAATTTTTATGGGCCACTGATAGTTGATGTTAATTGAGACTGTGAGTGTTTAGTTATTACAATGCTGTGTTGAAGTTGTACTTTATGTGATTGAAACAATCAGAAATTTGATTTAGCAAGTTGGATTATGGGAGAATGCATAAAAGAGCATGAAAGTGAGAATATGCAAAACTGTGTGCAGAAAATTGCCATAGCAAATGAAGTTGCCATGGAAAACAAGGTTGTTGCTAAAGTAAGAGACTTTGGATCTAAATCCCACTTCTGCATACCTATAATCTATGTGGTCTTGAGTAAGTAGCATTAACTATCTGACTCTTAATTTCCTTTTCTGTAAAATTAGGGGTTTATTTTAGATGATCTCTAAGTACTCTTCCAGCTCTAAGTCCTATGATCATAAACCTGACCTAAAAATTGGCATGTTCCATTATTCTTGTATGCCCTACTGAAGGAAGCAGTTTATATATTTGAATTTTCATATATTTTGTATTTTTTAATTTTTTGTATTTTTTATTCTTTAATATTTTAAAATTATTTTTAATTTTTAATATTTTAAATTTTTATATTATTTTTAATATTTAATATTTTGTATTTTTTAAAAATGAACAGCCAAAGGAAGAACTTTTCAAATAGCCTTACTGATGAACATGTACAGATACCCAATACCCTAAGATTTATTAGCTGGTAAAAGTGACTTGGCAAGAACTAGTGGGGAGGAAAGATAAAAAACATCAACAAGAAAAGCAACTGATTTTACTTTCAAATCAAGAGAAACATATAGAAGAATCCAAGGCCTTGCATTCTAAGATACTAGGAGGAAGGTGATTTTGATATTGATGCTGAAAATTAGCAAGTGTCCAACTGCCATGACATTCTTCATCACCCACTTCCCTACTAGAGTTATGGTAATGTTCTTTATTCCCATGAACTCTATCTCTAACCACATACCTCCCCACCCCCTCCCCAATTTAAACCTATGGACATAAACTTAAACTCATGATATTTGGGAAGGAGCTTTAGTTAGATTAATCTAGGAGTCAATATTCCTGTCTAAACACTTCAGAAAATTAGAAAAGCTTACATTTAACAGGATGTACAGTGATTGAGGCCCATCATAACCACTCAAGTATTATCCAGACTATTTATCTGAGGTCTAGCTTAGGCCCCTGGAGATTCCTAGGGTACAGAGACAACCTAGCATTTAGAGCCAACCAAACATTATGCAGAGGATTCAGTGAAGAAAATTGCCCAAGATCACACTGACAGTAAGGAGCAGAACATGCTAACATGATAGTCACCATTGACATTGTCAAACTGCATTTAGAAAACTACATTCATTTATGGGGTGCCAATTTTATGAAGGCAAATGATAACTTTCTTCTGAAAAACTGAAGGATTTACAAGATAGAATGACCAGGATGATTAGGATGTAAAAAAACCGTTGTTTATAAGGAATAGTTAAAGGAGATAGAGATGTTTTACCTAGACAAGATTTTGAGGCAATAGGATAGCCATTTCAGAATAACTGGAAAAATTGAAAGAGAGGTTAAATTCATTTTATGTAATAATAGGTTACATATATATACCACCTTGAGGTTTGTAGGGTACTTTGGATATAACACTTTTTTAAAAAATTCTTGAAACAGCACCAGTTACATGCTATTATTATTTCAATTTTGCAGATAAGGAAACTGATACTCCTAGAAGTTAAGTGACTTGCCTGGGGTCGTGAGGCTAATAAATATCTATTGCAGGATTTGAATCTAGGCCTTCTTGACTCCAAAAGTTTGACATCTGCTATGCTAGAATTCCAGAGGGTAGCTTAGTAATGCAAGGGATAGCGTGGTAGACCTAGAGTCAGGCAGATTCATCTTTATGAGTTCAAATCAGCTTCAGACACTTACCAGCTGGGTAATGCTCAGCATGTCACTTAACCCCATTTACCCCAGTTCTTCATCTGTAAAATGAGATGGAAAAGGAAATGACAAACCATTCCAGTATCTTTGCCAAGAAAACTCGAAATGGGCTCATGAAGAGTTGGAGTCGGACAAGACTGAAATGACCCAGCAGCAACGGGGTTCCAGAGGTTAGACTTAGAACCAGTACCAATAGAAGTTAAAGGAGGCATATTTTTGGTTCACCATAAATAAGAAATCTACAATGATGAACAGCTGTATGGCAATGGAAAAGGATGTCTTGTAGTATAACGAGTTCCCCATTTCTGGATATGTGCAAGCAAAGGCTAGAGAAGGACTACAGTTGTATTGAGTGGAGAGTAATACATCATTCCACAGAATGGACTAGATGACTGCCAAGGTCCTCTCCAAATCTAATTCATTTTGCTTGTTCTACTTTTCTTCAACCTAAGGACATAGCATACTAGCCTGCAAGGATAAGGGGTGGTCCACTTCTCACACAGGAAATAATTTTTAGTTATAATCACCCTGCCTAGGGCAATGGATAATATACAGATTCTTAGAATGAAATAGCACATGATTGCTTATCCTGGGAATATATATGCCTGTATATACATACACATAAATATTTTTGTATATGTACATATCCGTGTGTATATGTGCACGTATATATAAAAATATATTGGAAGCAGCTAGGTTGCTCATTGGATAAAGCACTAGGCCTGAGGTTAGGAAGTCCTCAATTCAAATCAGGTCTCAGACACTCACTAGCTGTGTGATCTGGGCAAGTTACACCATCCTGTTTGCCTCAGTTTTCTCATCTATAGATGAGCTGGAGAAAGAAATGTTAAATCTCTCCAGCATCTTTGCTAAGAAAATCTCTTACCGGGTTATGAAGAACTGGACATGACTGAACAACAACAAATGGAAATATATAAATGTATGTGTGTGCATATGTGCGGATACATGTATGTTTATAAAACCTAAGGTTAACTGGTAGAGAAAAATTGTGATCCAGCAGAAGCTGACCTACTGGGGGAATGGAACAAGATAGTTATGGAGAAAAATGTATGATCATTTTTGTTGTTAAGACGTTTTTAGTTGTATCTGACCCTTTGTGACCTCATTTAGGGTTTTCTTGTCAAAGATGCTGGAGTCATTTGTGATTTCCTTCTATGGCTTATTTTACAGCTGAGGAAAGCGAGGCAGATAAGGTTAAGTGGCCCTCATCTATAGGGCAGAGCTCTATTATAGCTACTAAAAATGCTTTAATGGGTACTGTGGAAGGAGAGCTGCCATATGAAAAGAGAATAGGGAAAATACATGAGTGTATGGGGCATAATCTTTGGAGGAGAAATTCTCACAACCAAAATGCTAGTATCAGAGAGTTATCTAAGCAAATGTAATAAATAGTCTTGGGAGCTGTTAATCTTGTGCCCGTATTGATCACTGTCTCTTCTTGTTGTAAGTGGAATCTTCATCCATTCACCTTCTGGATGAACCTAAAAGGAGAATGGCAGAAGTCATATTAGATTGTATGATCTTTATGTTAACTTAGTTTAAAATAAAGTATTTCAAATATTTAAGAAAATCTTATTTGCTTTATATGAAAGTCATTAAAATAATAGAATTCCCCAAGTTGTAAAGGATCTCAAAAGCCATCTACTTCAGTTCACACCCAAATAAGAATCTCCTTTCAAACATTGTTTTTAACATTTTACTTTTATTTTTATACAACATTTTTATACAACCTTAGTAATACACTGATTTTAATGTGTGTGTTTTCCACTTTAAATAATAGGCACTTAGAACAGATTTTTTTTTCAATAAACCCTCACCATTAATTACCAATAACAACATTACCAGTAGCCGTCCTACACAATCTGGACTATGCATTGAAACACATAGTTCTTTAAATTAAAAAAAAAAAAGATGATGCAGTATGTTTGCTCTATTTCTTTTTTGGCAGTATGGTTCAGTGCCTGAGTTTTAATTCACAGTAATACCATTGCACAGCAATAAATTATACTGAAATAAATGTTGTGTATCATAGAAGAGATATGCTTTATTGTTTTTTAGTAATCTATTCCTCTCACAAACTCCCCTAGCGCAAATTAAAACTAAGAAAAACAAAACAAGAAAAAAAAACACCTGAAAAATAAAAACTTTAATGCATAACTGCACAGTCCAGCAAAACAAACTCCCACATTGACCATGTCTGAAAATAAGGGTCTTTTTATGCATTTTGAATTCATCACCTCTCAGGAGGTAAGTGGGATGTTTCATCTTCATTCTCTTGGGTTTGCAATTTATCATTGAACTGATAAGAGTTCTAAGTTTTTCAGTGTTGTTTTTCTCTATAATGTTATCATTGTATGTATTGTTCTCCCAGTTTTGTGCAGTTTGCTTTGCATCAGTTCCTGTGAAACAGTTCATTTCATAATCTTTACCACATTCCTAGCATTTTTATAATCAGCATTTTTTCTTAAATACTTCCATTGATGGGGTACCCAGTCCCTCTATAGCCTATTCCATTTTTGGACAACATGACAGATGTACCATGGGACAGTAGATAGGGAATTGCACTTGGAGTTTCAAAGATCTGTATTTAAATCCCACTGCAGACACTTACTAGCTGTGTGACCCTGGACAAATCATGTAATGTCACTGTGTCTCAGTTTCCTCCTAGGTAAAATGAAGGGTTTAGACTTGATCTCTTCCATTTCTAAGTCTATGAAGTTATTATTCTAATTCTTTGAGGATTTTTTTTCTTGGTTAAGAGATAGCCTAATAGAAAGAGAGAGAGAGACAGACAGAGAAAGAGAGAGACAGAGAGAGAGAGAGAGGGAGGGAGGGAGGGAGGGAGGGAGAGAGAGCGCTCTGGCCTTGAAGCCAGGAGGAACCTAGTTCAAATCCTGCCTTTGAAATATACCATCTGTGGGGGGCGGAGCCAAGATGGCGGAGTAGAAAGACTCACCTATGCTAGGTCCGAACCCACAGCCCATAGATTTCCTGTAAAAAGAACTCCTGACAAAATCTGGAACAGTGGAAGCCACACAGCAACACAGTGAAGGAGATTTCCGTTGCAGAGAGCCCTGAAAAACTGACCACAAAGGGTAACCCTAACCCTAACCCTAACCCTAACCCTAACCCGGCCACGCGGCACTGAGAGGAGCGCGCAGAGCCCAGCAGGCGGCAGGGACCTGAATCTCCGGGCGGCCGCGAAGGTCCCACCACCCACAGACGCACAGGTCAGTGAGAGAGGCTGAGAGGGGAGCGGGGGATCTCCGGGACTCGGACCCCCTGGGAAGCGGCCACTGAGGCAGAGGCTGAAGCAGCTCAGCCAGAGACTCCCAGAGCAGGCTGGAGCTCCACCCCAGCTCCACTACAAAGGATCTCTGTATAAACCCCCTGAGGGAACTGAGCCTGAGAGGCTGCCCTGCCCCCACCTGAG
>CM053771.1:142028941-142073789 GCA_028658325.1 Potorous gilbertii | reverse complement strand
ATTGGTGATATGGGTAATTAGAATGTCCAGTGTATTGGGGAGGTGGGAGGGGACAAATGAGGAGAAAATTTTGGAACCCAAAATCTTGTGAAAATGAATGTAAAAAGTTAAATAAATTTATTTTAAAAAAAAAAGAAAAAGAAATGTTCTAGTAGTAAGATTTCAAAATATGTCATTGCTCTTCAAGTTTGCTCAATGCAGTATTCTTGATAATTCTTTCTTCTTGCTGATATTGGTGATGGAATGTTTGCTTGAATAAATGAATGAGTCATAGTTTTTTCCATTGACAAGCATTTTCAAAGCTGCATTGATTCGTGTTTTTCCTATCTCCCTCATCCCTTCTCCCTCCTCCCATTTCTTCACTTTATCCAGAGCTGCAAGTGAAGCTGCTTATGGTGAGGCCACAGCAATGCGACTAGAAAGAAAGGGGCTCAGCATCATAATTCTCCATTGCTAAAGGGCTGAAATCAGAGAACTGAACATTTCACTAGAAAACCATAAGCAGAACTACCAGCCTATTAGGATAGGCAAAAAAAAATTAGAAACTTGACAGACACCAACAAATACAATCATTTGTGTTATACAAATGAAAGTGTGAATCTATATTTTAGATAGTTCACTGTTCTAAGTGTTCTAAGCATGTAAAAAATTAAACACAGTAATTGTAATACTGTCCTACATGTCTATGACTTTCTAAACTTAGCTTCACCTTCCTCCATGTATTTTAAGTTTGTTCCATTTATATAGTTTTCTTGCTTTTCTTTTTTGTTTTTGGAGGGGGAATATTACTATCAGTATCTACCATATAAGCTCCTCAACAACACACCCTCCCTTCAAAAAAAATACCTAATTCCTTTGTAACATACAATTGTAGTGAGCAAAACAGATCCATACCACCAGGTAGGAAAATGCATGTGCTATTGTGTATTTCTAGTTGATCACCTCTCTGCCAAGAGATGGGAAGAATGATTCATCATTCTTCTGGAGTCATAATCAGTCATTGCCTTAATCAGTGAACTCACTAAGTCTTCCAAAACTCTTTGTCTCTACCATGTTATAGTCATTATTTTCCAAGTTCTGTTTATTTCGCTTTTCATCAGTTCATAATAGTCTTCCTGGTTTCTCTGTTCTTTTTCTCCATCTCTTTGACATTTCTTAAAGAATAACAATTTCTTGTTGCTGTCAGTCATGTAGTCATGTCTGACTCTTTGTGACCCATTTCGGGTTTTCTTGGCAAAGATACTGGAGTGGTTTACCATTTCCTTCTCCAACTCAATTTACAGGTGAAGAAACTGAGGCAAATAGAGCTACGTGATTTGCCCAGAGTCACACAGCTTATAAATGTCTTAAGTCAGACTTAAACTCACCTTCCTGACTCCAGGCCCAACATTCTATCCACTGTACCAACTAGCTGCTCAGAATAGCAATATTGTGTTACATTCCTATACTATAATTTATTCTGCCTTTTCTCAGTTAATGGGCTTTCCTTTTGTTTCCAATTCTTTACTAAAACAACAAAAAAAAATACTGCTAAAAATAATTTTGAACATATGGATTCTTTCCCTCTCTCATTGATCTCTTGGGGGTAAAACTTAGTAGCTGTATTGCTGGGCTAAAGGATTTGAACAGTTTATTGACTTTGAGCATATAATTCCAAATTGCTTTGCAGAATGCCTGGACGAGTTCACAGCTCTACCAACAGTTCATTGATATATCTATCCTGCCACAGTCTCTCAAAAATTGTCATTTTCCCTTTTTGTCATCTTTGTCAATCTGATGGAAGGCATCTTAATTTGCATTTCTTTTATTATTCATGATTTAGAGCATTTTTCCATATGGTTGTTGATAGTTTACCTTTCTTCCCAGAACCTTTTTAGAAGGGGAGTGAGGTATGTTTTTAGAAAAGAGTTGTTAAAACATCTTTCTCACACTTATGGAGAGAAGCTTAAGACAAAATCTTAAAATAATGTTATTTTCTGATCTAGACAGTACAAGAAAGCCCTGAATGAATGGGGAAAGTTGTTGTGAGTAGAGTTGGAAAATAAGAAGGAGCAAAAGACAGGTGTGTCCTATGTTTATTTCCAAGGGGAGAGGGAGGAATTTTTCCTTCATTGACTTTGTACGTGGACCAGACCAATATAAAAAGTTAGCCCTTAGTATTAATATTTATACTTATGTGGCACTTTATAGTTTGCATTTGAATTCCTTTTTTAATTTTTTCAAGAATCCTAGGTAGGCAAAGTAGATATTACACTATTTTGAAAATAAGGAAACTGATGCTCATTAAATTTGTTGTACAACATTAAAAGCAGAAGCAGGCTTTATAACAAAATAGCTCATCTTCAACAAATAGTGAACGAAATAGCAACTATTCATTAAGCCAATAGTTGTGAGAAGAACACTATGCTAAGCTCTGCATGAGATTCTGATTTTAGATAACATATGCTTCCTGCCTTCAAGGAACTTATAATCTACCCAGGCAATATGGTACCATAGAATTTACACATAATTAAATAGCATTGTAGCATGCATGATTAAAGCACAATATAGCACAAATACTTGAGTTTCTTCTGTTTTTAAAAAAATGTCATATGTGGCCTGAAAAGGAAAAGTCTTGACCACTTAGGAGACTATTGAAGACTTTATGGAGAAAGGGCTATGCGGATTGAATTTGTGGACAAGTAGAAGTTAAAAAGAGGGAGAGTCAAGGGGGATTTCCAAGCATAGGAGAATTAGAGTAAGCAAAAGTATGAAAAATACCTAGGTGGCACAATACTCCTGGCCTGGAGTCATGGAGCTCAGAGTTCAAATCCAGTCTCACATCCTTACTCACTTAATCCTGCTTGCCTCAGTTTCCTCACCTGGAAAATGAGCCAGAGAAAGAAGTGGCAAACTACTCCAGGATCTTTGCCAAGAAAACCCCAAATAGGATTACAAAGGATTGGCCACTACTGAAAATGATTGAACAACAAAAACCATGGAAGAATGAAAACATAGTGGATCTTGAGTAGCCTATTTGGTTAAATCTTAGACTTTATTGACTTCCATGTCATTCTTAACTCCTACTTCTCCTTCATTCCCCCCCCCCATTTTCATTCAGCGGCTAAATCTTGCTATTTATACTTCCCCAAATTCTCTCACATTCTTCCTTTCCTCTCTACTCACACAGCCATTGCTATATTTTAGACCCTGCTCCTCTCTTGCCTAGCCTACTACAATAGCCTCCTAATTGATCTTCCCGTCTCACATTAATCCATCTTCCACGCAACTGCCCAAACGATATTTTTTTCTGAAGTGCCAATATGATCAAGCCATGCTTCCCCACACCACCATCCCTCCCATATACATACTCAGTAAAGTCTAGTGGCTCCTTTTTACCTTTAGTACAAAATTTAACTTCTCTTTTTGGCATTCTTTGCAACCAGGATCCATCCTATATTTCTAGTCCTATTACATACCTCTTACCCATACATATAAATAGATGGAATGATTGATAGATTTAGATCTGTCTTTTGATCTATTGTTCTATCTATCTGCCTACCTATCACCAGCCAGACTATCTTTACTGCTGCTTCTCACACATGACAATCCCATCTCTCATCTCCAAGTCTTTTCACTAGCTGTTGTCCCCCCCACACCCTCTTTGACTTTTCCATTTCTTAGAATCCCTGGTTCCTGCAGGACTCAGCTAAAGTGCCGCCTTCTGCTTGCAGCCTTTCCTGGTCTCCCTGCTGCTACCACTTTCTTCCATTTCTAAGACTATCTTTTCTGCCTCTGTTTTGTATATATCTTTATACGTGAAAGATCTCTCTCTCATTAGAATGTAAGCTTCTTGAGGGCAAGAATTGTTTCTTTCTCTCTACTTTACAATTAAGGGGTATTTAATAAATGCTTGTTGATTGGTTGATTTCTTGGTTGCACGCTGCATTGAATGAATTCTGTTTGCTTTTCTTCCTTTATCCTACTGATAAGGAGAACATAGGAAGGTGGGTATGAATAATCACCTAAGCCACTCAGATATATGTCCCATCAATAAAGATCTCCAAAGAATAGAGATCTTGAACAACACTGTATCTGAATCTGACAGGAAGAGTTTCTAAACCAATCATGTGTGAAAGCTATACCCCTTTTCCCTTAAATTCTGAGATCTTAGTTTTTCTCTGTTACAGATAAAAGCAGTAGAGACATATAAACCAGAGAGAGGAAGGAGAAAAAAAGGACAGTGGTATCCTTCTTATGAACCCTCTGGGACTGTTAGAGGAAAAAAAAGTACTTTCTTCTTTTTCTATCCTTCCAAGGGCAACTGTCCCTTGTTCTGTATTTACCTGCATTAGCTCTTAAGGAATAGACAGAGATTTCCTGAAACATCCTGAACCCCTCCTTTCAGTGTATAGCTTTAAATGCCAACTTAAACCTTCAGAAAGCAAGGAACTTTTCTTTTGTAAGAAAATTAGTCATCTAACAAAGAAGAAAGAGAAGGATGGTGACCAAAACCATGTTGGCTCTTATTGTCAGCAATGAGATTTAAAAAAAAAACACATCTGCACACATAAGGAAAAAATACATGGTGCAGGGGAAAAAAAAGACTAAAAGCAAAATCTTACTTTTTAGCCTATTAAAAAAAAAAGGTTTGAAGTTACAATAGAGAGAAAGGGAGAAGATTGTGAATTTAAGCCAACACTGCAGGGTTGGGGAGCATCTCAGCTTGGCTGTCAGGAGGAATTAGACTCTCAGTTCAGTAGGGGTTTTGCCTTTCCCTTTGAGTCCCTTTCTTGCTCGCTTGCTGCTGCCTTACAACTGCTCTTCTATCAGGATCCAAGTCATATAAGCATGGTGGCATCCCTTCAGCCTTAATATCTGAAAAATACATCTTCCAATGGAGTGTTCTTTAGCTTACCTGAGACACTATTAGTATCCTGGAGAAAGTTTCTGAACCCATCAAAGCCATATTAAGGGGCATTTGAGACCATTTAATCTCTTCCTCCTCAGCGTCTTCCTATACTGTCACTTCCTGACAAAAGCTAGATTCTAGAATGTCTCCTACTTTGTGTAGAAGTTGAAGTGAGCAAAAATGACTGCACCTGGCAAGGGGGATGGAGAAGCTTTGTACTAGTGATAAATCAAGTCTACTAGCATCTATTAAATGTATTTGTACCAGGTACTGTACTGGAGTTTTGCACATGACTTCCATAATAGCCATGTTGTATAAGATTAACTATATTTCCCTCCATTCTATCCTGCCCCCCATTTCTTCTATTCTCTCTTTTGACCTTGTCTCTCCCCAAGAATGTTTACTTCTAATTGCTCCCTCCTCCCACTTGCTCTCCTTTCCATCATCCTCCACATTCTGCTTATCCCCTTCTCCCCTACTTTCTTGTACTGTAAGATAGGTTTTCATACTAAATTGAGCGTGTGCATTTTATTCCTTCCTTGAGCCAAATGTGATGAGAGTAAACCTCACTTTTTCCCTCTTACCTCCCCTTTTTTTGTTCCATTGAAAAGGCTTTTTCTTGCCTCTTTTACGAGAGATAATTTGCCCCCATTCCATTTCTCCCTTTCTCCTATCAATACATTCCTCTCTCACCCCTTAATTTTTTTAGATATGATCCCTTCATATTCAACTCACTCTGTGTTCTGTGTGTGTGTGTGTGTGTGTGTGTATAATCCCTCTAGCCACCCAGATGCTGAGAAAATTTCAAGTGTTACAAATATTATCTTTCCATGTAGGAATGTAAACAGTTCTACTTTAGTAAGTCTCTTATGATTTCTCTTTCCTGTTTACCTTTTCATGGTTCTCTTGATTCTTGTGTTTGAAAGTCAAATTTTCTTTTCAGCTATGGTATTTTCATCAAGAATGCTCTAAAGTCCTCTATTTCATTGAAAAACCATATTTTCCCCTGAAGTATTATACTCAGTTTTTCTGGATAGGTGATTCTTGGTTTTAATCCTAGTTCCTTTGACTTCCAGGATATCATATTCCATACCTTTCAATCCCTTAATGTAGAAGCCGCAAGATCTTGTGTTATTGTGATTGTATTTCCACAATACTCAAATTGTTTATTTCTAGCTACTTGCAATATTTTCTCCTTTACCTGGGAACTCTGGAATTTGGCCTTGACAAATGAGGTAAGGGAGAAGTCAAGAAATATTTTCTGTAGGAGTAGGTTGGAATACTTGTCAATACTCGTGTCTGTTATCTTTCATCTGAAGCCTCCATTTCCTCTACTTTCTCTGCAGTTAAACAGATCCCAGATTAACACACACTAGCAAATTTTTCTCCTTTGCGGATTCTGTATTTCACAGATAGACATAGCTATGACTCCCATTCTCCCGGTTTCCGTAACAGTTGAGGTTAGGTTAAACCCTCACTTGGGGATCTATGGGAGGATTCTGACACAAAGGGATTTCTTCCCAGGAATACAGAATAATGACTTCACTCTAGTACTGCAGAGGAAATACATTGGAAGGTGAGGGAGAGAATGGCTTGATACATTGTGTACTGTCTTATTTGCAGTTTCATGTAAAATTGTTTGATCTGTTTTATAATTTTCTTAAAAAATTTGGTGGAGGGTTTA
Source organism: Potorous gilbertii (assembly GCA_028658325.1). NCBI lineage: Eukaryota > Metazoa > Chordata > Mammalia > Diprotodontia > Potoroidae > Potorous > Potorous gilbertii. The sequence goes on along the minus strand of CM053771.1, from coordinate 142,067,214 downwards.
GCGCCTTGTTTTCTGACAACTGCCTCCTGGCACATAATCTCTTCTCTTGTCATTTCATTCCTGAAGTATAGAATCATTTTTAAATATGAAGCCGTCTTCTCAGTTGCAGTGAAGATTTCAGTTATCTGATCAAAAAATATTTATTGAACACCCACCACATGCCCACTATGCTAGGTATAGTAACTGCAGAAAAACAATGTTTTTTTGCCTTTTTGAACCTTACAGACTATTTTTATTCATCCTTTGTACCTAAAGAGAACCAATGGAATATTATCCAGGACATAAGACCATAGGCTACAAAAACAATTGTAGCATAAAATCAAAAGCTAATTTCTCTGAACCTCGGAAACCCCATCTATGAAAAAGGAATAGTACTTGTAAGTACTTACCTTGACTAGTTTAGAGTAATGAACTTGTAAAATTTTATGTTATTTAAATGTTAATTTTATTATGATATCATGTGATATGACAATAGGTACAATATTTAATACAGAGTAAGAAGTAATTGATGAGGGTTGGAATAATAAGGGAAGGCTTTCTTCTGGGGAGGTAGGAATTTCACTGAGTCTGAAAGTAAGTGTCAGGTTTGTATAGCTAGAAAGGAGAGGGGCAAAAGATTCTAAACTGAGAGTACAATAGAAGATCAGAGGTCAATTTATTACAGGATTTGGGGGAATATTTAGTATACTAGCCTAAGTATCTTTTCAAAAGAAACAAATATATTTGTCAAGTGAATTAGCTGACTGAAAAGGTATTTTCTGAGAATGAGATTTAGATTTCTGGACTGTAAGATGAAAAGTTCCTGGTCATGGATGGACTTTAACTTTGAATAAGTCAATTAATCTTCCTAGGCTGCCATTTCCTCATTTGTAAAGTGAAGGGATTAGATTTGATGTCCTCTCAGGTCCTAGATTTGTGATCCTCTGATCCTGTGAAATCAAATGTATCTGATTAAGGTTGGTAATACTTGCCTGATGTGTCACAAATCTAATCAAAGGTACTTTATAATTCAAAGGATGAGATAATGGGGAAAAATATTTATGCATATCCACCAAGCAAGAGATCATGGTGAGTAGATACCATGAATGATGTACTAGTTTGATGGTCAAACTCAAAGAATATTAGGAATGGTTTAATGTTGCCTTGGAAGGAGGTCTCCAGTGGAGTGCCCAGAGATCTGTGTTTCAATCTGTATGATTTAACATTTTTATAAGTGACTGGAATAGAGGAATTGATGGTATGTTCATCAAAGTTACAAATAACACCAAGCTAGAGTGAAGAGCTAAGACTGTAGGACAGAGTAAACATCCAAAAATATATTGAGATGCTAGAGCAGCAGTTCTCCAGATACAGTCCAAATGCCCTTAGAATCCTGAGACCCTTTCAGGGAGTCCATGAGTTCAAAGCTATGATCACAATAATACATGTTAATTTCCGATATGAGAAATATAAAGAAGACAAAACTTACATAAAATTCCTTTGGGGACCTCAATAATTTTTATAAGTGTAAAGAGGTCCTGTGACCAAAAAGTTTGAGAGCCACAGGACTAATGCCTTGGGATAAATTTAATAACAGAAAATACAATAGGAATTAATGTACAGTGTTATACTTGGGTTCAAAAAGAGCAATTGTATAACTATAGGGTAAGCATAAGTATGGGATAAGCATGAATAGATCATAGTTTGGCTGGAAAAAAAGAAATCTCAGTTTGTAGTGGGCTGCAAGCTCAATATGTGTTAACAGTTTAATAAAGTAGCCCCAAAAGGGCTACTATGAGGTAGATACATAGCAGGCCCAGAAGGGGAACAACTTTGAAAGTTAGACAAAGGTGTTGAGATTCAATGGGGTGATCAACGGAGAACTATTGTAGATAAGATCTTGAGTAGGGAAATGGCATGTAAAAAATAATGTTTAACAACAATTAGTCCAGCTGTGGTAATGTAAGATGGTTGAATGACAGATCCTAGATCCACCAAAGTGCCATTAAAATGAGATCTTTGAAGACACATGGTAGCCATTTTTGCCCTGCTTGATTAAGAAATCCAGAGAAGCCCTACCAACAAAGAACCCATAGACTATCTGCTTGCTTTTTTCCTCAATTGCCTTAGCTCTATAACAGACCCCCATCTCCTTCCAAGCCAAACTTTCTCCCTCGTATCTCCTGTCCTGGATTAGTTTTCCAGAAGCACTCTTGCCTGATCTCTGGATTCAGTGCTTTGTTCCCTCACCTCCTCTGCCTAAGCTTTTCTCAGGCACTCAGATGGGTAGGCAGGAGCTGCTGTTTGCTCCCACTCAGCTAAGAAAAAACATCCTTATCTACTTCAGTTAGGACAGGGCCCAGTGACCCACCCTTGCAACCAGGTTTTTGCTGTTGGTTCCTGTGAAGCTGGCTCTCATGGGCTTGAAGCATTCTTTAGAGACTCTAATTAACCTAATAGGTGACATTTATTTTGCACTTTATGGTTTCTGAAGCATGTTCCTCACAACAATCTAGCTGTCTGGGCACACTGCCTCAGAACACTACAGCTACAGCACGAAGCTAGACATAAGGTGATGTAGGAGGATGGGGCAGGACTTGAAGAAGGATTGAGGAGGTTAGTTCATTAAGCCTGGCTAGGTACACTCATATCTAACTCTCACATAAGATCATAGGTGCTGAGCTAGAAGGGGGTCACAAGGGGTACCTTCACCCCCTTTTTTACAGATGAGGAAACTGAGGCCTAGGAATGTTAAGGGACTTGCTTAAGGTCACCTAGGTGGCAGGAGTCAGAGGTGTATTTAAACACAAGTCTTCTGACTCTAGGACCAATGTGATCTTTTCCACTTTACCAGTCTGCATGATAGCAATAATCATTTGTTAATGTCTGAAAATCCCTTGAGGAGATCCAAAGTTGAGATAAGATACTATTCCCTGCCCACAAATTGCTTGAAGAGAGGTAAGACATAACTTAAGTAGCTAAGATACATAATACTACATGATAAGAGAAGCTCCAAGGTACAGCTGCTGGAGTCATAGGTATCTGATATTTACTATCTATATGATGTTGGGCAAATCAATGTACTATATTTTTCTAATTCTCAAATTCATTATCTGTATGTTACACTCCTTTCTAGGCTCTGTCTTCCAACCCACTTGGTCGGTGACATATTGGGGACCATGATGATCCTACTCAAGGTTCTAAAAGCAACGCTGTAGATGGTAAAACTCCTAATATTAGCGTATGAGCCCCTATCACCATGCTTCCCCTTAACAATCCACCAGCAGACTAATTTCTTTAGCAGAGACATTTACTCAGATGGCATGCCATATATACCAGTTACAAAGTCTTTTTCCCCAAAATTATAGATTTATTCTCCAAACACAAAACAAACCTCCAAATAAAAGAGAGGGTTTTAGAGTGGGTATAAAATTAACATAAAAAATGGGGGCATATATGAAGGGAACACAGGGGAATATGACCTCATGACTTCTGAGGCTGGATTTTCTTTTTGTTTTTCATGATGTTCCCACTAAGATTACTTGTAACAGTAAAGGGTGAATCACATAACAGGACTAGATCTTTGCTTGGGTGTGATGTCTCACCTGATGAGTTAATCCCCTACTGTCCTGGGTTAAACACTTTGCTTGTGGACTACTCAGCCATCTTGGCTGCCACTGCTACCAGTTCCAGTTGCCAATATGACCTTTTTAATGACTATGCTAGATCAATGAGACTCGTTGGTTGCTTGAGAGCTCCTCTTCCAGAATACTCATTTGGGAAAGAAAAAAATACAAAAGAACCATGTATTCGGGGATGCATGGCAGTCAGAAAATCAGGCAGCTGATGAGCAGTTCTTTTCCAAATTGATGCCCAGAAAATAATGCAAAAAAATGGAACAAAGGAGGGGTATTTCTCACCTTTTCTACAGGAACTCAGTTTCAGCTCTCATCCTCTTGACTTATCAAGCCTTGAATCATGTTCCAAAGTTTTATATATTTGGTTGTTGGAGGCATAGATTGTTTGTAAATATTTTAAGGATCAAACACTTCTGATCCAGTCTTTCATTATATGTGAAATTAGAGTATTAGATTAGATGTCCTATAATGTCCCTTTTTACTCCAGATCAGAGGATCTCAAATTGCATAAAGAATTATAAAATAAAGTACTATGTGAGGTCTGAGGTAAAAATTGGTTGTCCATTGACAGACTTCCTATAAGAAATGACATTTGATCTGGGATTTGAAGAATTAATAGAATTCAACAGCAGGGCTTAAGAAGAGAACTAAGGTCATTCAAGTCATATTTTTTTGTTTGACAGAGTGTAGTCTCATTTGGCTGTAAATTAGAATCCCAATGTTTTAGACACTTAGACTATGGGCTCATGGTGTTTCCTTACATTCTTTGCATTAGTATGCTGTACTTTAATTAAAGCAATGACATTTTTTAAGGATGATTCCACTTCTTCTCCCTCCTTAATCAATAATTCATTTAATTGATGTGATGAAGTTTTAAGCATGTAAACAAGATAGTACACACAGACACACACACACACAGACACACACACACATACATATATATATATATATATATATATATATATATATATATATATATATATATATATATATATATATATATATCTAGTGTAATTACTTTATGAAGTATGAATTACATTGGTTGGGTCAAAAAAGGCTATAAATGCAATTGGTCAAGAATATCAGCCAAATCTATTGGCTTTATCTTTAGCAGTCAGGCTATGAGTGAGTTCAGTTTAGAGGGAAACACTCCAGAAACATAAGATTTCTGTTACTGAAGGACTTTCCAGGATGAAGCCAAAATGGCAGAGTATAGGAAGTATTTAGCCAATTTCTCCCAATATTCCCCTCCAAACAGCTTTAAAATAATGTCTCAAATCAAAAACTGAATTAGCAGAGCCAAAAACAAAAAGTCAGTATGAAACGTTTGTCCAGCTCAAGACAATTTAAAAAAATGTCTGTGACACACCGGTGGAAGGTGGCCTGGAGCCAATATGGACACAATACCAGTGGTGAGATAGGTGGTGGCAACAAAAGCAGCACAAACATCTTCAGGAGCTTTCAAGTCAAAGGGGACCTAGCAACTAGTCAGAAAGAGATTACCGAGGACCACGGTGGTGGCATTGGACATAAGGTCAGATGCTATTTGGCAACCTCATTGCCTATACTGACTTCTGAGCCACAGTTCAAGGGTGAAAAGGAACACTTTTAGTCATGAGGGAGCAGGACTCTGAGGAAGAGTATAAATTGTAATTTCAAAGGATCAGTGGCACTTCTTGGGTAAGAACCAGGTTGTCGACCAGGAGAATAGTGACTACACTTCTCCCCAGATCACACTGCTTTAGAAGTTTTGAAAACTTCCAAACCCCTGAAAACAACTCTGAAAACAGTAAAACGAAAAAGACTGAACCTTGGGCCATCACTCCTCCACCTGCTGCACTGGGATGTGAGCCCAACTTTAAAATAAAGCTTAAGGTCAAGAAATGGACTGGAAAAATAAGCAAACAACAACATACACAAAAACCTGATCATAAAAAATAACTGCTATGGTTGTAGGGAAGATCAAGATACAAACTCAGAAAAAGACAATAATGTCACAACAGCTACAAGCAAAACATCAAAGCAGGAGAGGGGAATGTGAAGTATAAACAAGCCCTACAAGAATTCCTGAAAGGGGTTAAAAATGATTTTCAAAATCAAATAAGAGTGGTAGAGGAAAAAACTGGACAAAGAGTTGAGAACAAAGGAAGAAAATGATAAAACAGATATAACAGATTGTTTAAAAGAGACACAAAAATACTTAAGAAATAACACCTTAAAATGCAATTGGTCATAAGAAAAAAGGTCTAAAACTTCACTATTTAATAAAAAGCAGAATTGGCCAAATAGAAAAGGAGGTACAAAAATTCACTGAAGGAACCCATTCCTTAAAAAGTAAAATTGGCCAAATGGAAGAGGAGGTTAAAAAGTTCACTTAATAAAATAATTACTTAAAAATTACAATTGGAAAAGTGGAAGTTTATGACTCTACAAGACATCAAAAAAACATCAAAAAAAGTCAAAAGAATTTTAAAAATAGAAAAAATGTGAAGTATCTCATTGTAAATACAAGTGATCTGGAAAATAAATGGAGAAGAGATAATTTAAGAATTAACACAGAGTTAAAAGGATTGGAGCAAAGTTTATTATGTCTCACCTAAAGTAAAAAAGGCAAGGGTAGCAATCATAACCTCAGAAAAGTTAAAATCAAAACCAGACCTAATTAAGAGAGATAATCAGGTAAACTACATCTTGCTGAAAGATACCAGAGACCATGAAGTAATAGCAACGCTAAACATATATGCATGAAATGGCATAGTATCCAAATTCTTAAAAGAAAAGTTAATTGAATACAGGAGGAAATAAAGAGTAAACCTATAGAAATGGGGGACCTCAACTTTCCTCTCTCAAAGCCAGATAAGTATAACCATAAAATAAATCTTTAATAAAGAAGTTGAGGAGATGAATAGAATCCTAGAAAAGTTAGATGTGATCGACTTTTGGAGAAAATTGAAGAATAGAAAGGAGTTTCCCTTTTGTCTCAGCTGTACATAGTACCTTCACAAAAACTGACAATGTGTTAGGGCATAAAAGTTTCACAACCAAATGCCAAAAAGCAGAAATTTTAAATGCGCCCATTTAAGATCATAATGAAATTTAAAATGACATTCAATAAATACGGATTTATATCACCTGGTACAAAATGAACTGAGCAGAATCAGGAGAACATGGCATACAAAAACAACAATATTGTAAGGAAGATCAATTATGAAAGACTTAGTTACTTTGATCAAGGCAACGAACCAAGATAATTCTGAGGAATCCATGATGAGAAATGCTATCTGCCCCCAAAGAGAAAATTGATGAACTCTGAAAGCAAATTGAAGCTTTTTAAAAATTTCTTTATTTTTCATGGTTTATGTGCTCTGTGTTTTCTTTTGTAATATGTATAATGTAGAAATATGTTGTATCTGACTTCATATGTGTAATTAATATCATATTGCTTACATAGTCAAAAGGTGGAAGAGAGTTGGGAGGGAGAGAATTTGGAATTCAGTTTTTTAAGGGGAGGCTAAAATATTTTAATATGCAATTGGCAAATATTTAATAACATAAATTAAAGCATATTTAAATTTTAAAAAATTTTGGACTTAAAATTATAGTTTGAGCCAAGACCTTTGGAGAGAACTCTTCCCTGGAAAAGGAGAGCTTTTTCCTCTCTCTCCTCCACACTCTCTCTTCATTTAACTTTGTCTTCAGAAAGGAAGGACAAATTGGGGATAATACCATATTCAGCAGAGAGGGAGATATAAACCAAGAACAAATATAAAGAAACACAGACATACTATATCTATACCTGTTTATGTGGGAAATTGATTTATTCATTATCAATTGGTTGTTAAGAGTTTTAGTAATCACTGTGTCTAATTTCTAGGACTTACATTGGAATTCATTTAAGAGAAGAGTTTGTAAGAGACTATGCAGCCAACTAAAACTGATCCTATCTTTTAAGGGAGATAAGGAAGATGGATGTAAGATGAACCAATAAACTGTATAAATAGTTCCTCTGATTATAAGGAGAGTCTTTGGTCACAGAGGTACTTTACTACTGGTAATTGTGAAAGAAAGAAAGAAAAAGAAAGAAAAAAAGGAAGGAAGGAAGGAAGGAAGGAAGACTTAGGATGAAACAGGATAGCCACTTAAGGAACAAAGCTGTAGATGTGATTTTCCTTGCTATGGTAGAGACAACGCTGTCTGGATTCTAGAAAGAAATCAGTCTTCAGAGTCCAACAGAGAACAATACTTATGGGGAACTTAAAGATTTTGAAAAGAAAGATAGACATCTAGTAATCAGGAGCTGTGAGTTTACCTTTGGGGCATTTATATTCTCTAAGTTTGCACCCATTATCCTCAGGAATATTGTCTGTGCAAAGGAATAGCATGTTTCTAGTTTGTAGGGGAGGAAGTTTTATACAGACTGTTCTTATTATATTACATTAGCAAATTCTAAAAGCTAATTAATTATGGTTGGCTAAAAATCAATGGGGATAACACCTGCTGGGATTTCATGATCCTTATTACCCCAAAACCTAACTTCTTTTAGTTCCCCATGAAAACCTGAGAGTGGGAGTAAAATTCATCCTCTGGGGACCCAGCTCACCAGTGCCAGGATTAGTTGGGAAGTAGCTCCAGAAGGGGATGCAATACACTGAATAGAATCTTTCTCATGAGTATTTGAACTTTGTGAATGAGAACAGAGGAAGATACCATCTAAAGAAAGGTAGGAGAGAATTCGACTATAAATGAAAAGCCTAGAAAAGCAATGAACCTGGGAATGTATCTGTATGACAAGCCCATTCTATTCCTTTCTGTTATGTCCTTCATTTCAGAGGTCTAGATTTCAGTAAGTGAGCTGAAGTAGGAGGTATGACTTGGCAAAGTTTACTACCCTCAGACAGACTCTTTTTGCAACTAACAACCCCTCAATTTGTTAAATATAAAGTAAAATCTTATCAGACTAAGAAACAGAAGTCATTAAAACTGCTAAAGTATGATTTTTCTGGATTTCCTATTTCCTGCTCCTCTTGAACCTCTCAAAGTTATCCAGGAGATTTTCCTGTGCCAATTTCCCTCCTTCTCTGTATTCTGGCATTTTGGTTTTCTTTCCCTCCTATCCCAGAACACAACAGAGAGACACTAAGTTTGTATACATACAATCATCATTATGTCACCTGCCTGTAAGGCTCTTGCGTAGATTTCTGGAGCTCAAGGCTTTCGGGCAGGGTCTGGTGTGTCTGTTGTACTCTAATGGGGCAATGGCAGCTGTACCCATCTGCCTGATGGATCTGTGCTGTCTGGGATGTGGGGTATCTACCCTCTGGCATAATTCAGATAGATAAGAGGTTTTCACTAATGTGCTGCTCCTTCTATCAAGTCTATGCAATCTGCATTCCAACCAGCTCTATTCAGGCTGCAGGGACAGGAGGCCAGGATCTAAACCCTTTCTAATTTCTTTCCTTAAAGCATGAAATTCATCTGTCTTCACTTCATTTTCTACATCTATCAGTCCCTGTTCATTTTATACACTTATCACCCCACCTCCACTCTTAATTCCCATTCAGTCATCAAAGGAACAGAGACCTGGGCATAAGAGACTCTAATCCAGTTTTGCCATTAGCTAGTCATACAATATTAGGGAAATATCTGGGCCTCTTTTTTCTCATTTATAAAATGAAGGAGTTGGACCAGAGTTCTTTAAGGTTAAGTGTAGGATTTTAAATATTTATTTTTTTATTTTATTTATTTTATTCTGAACTTAAGAAATAAAACAAATATTCCTATAACATAGTAGAATTTTAAAAAAGATGATTATACAAGAAACTGCAAATCTTTTATGTACAACTTGCTATTTCTTTTAAATATATAATAAAGTTATCAGGTGACTCCTTTTTTTGCCTTTTTTTCTTCTCTCACATTCCCACCTTACAGATGGCTATCAGGCTATCATTTGACATAAATCTCTCTCTCTCTCTCTCTCTCTCTCTCTCTCTCTCTCTCTCTCACTCTCTTTCCCATAATATATATCTATATGTATGTTTGTATGTATGTATGTATGTATATAAAACCATTCTTCTATTTATCAGGCTTTGTTTTTCCTCTGGATGCAGATAACATTTTCCTATATAGGTTTCTTGTAGTTAATTTGGGTATTTATAATAGCTAAAATGACTTTATTGCTCCAAGTTGCTCTTAAAACAATTTTGCTGTTACTGTATTCTATGTTCTCTTTTCTGCTCACCCCATTCTTCGCTATTTCATGTAAGTCCATCCATGCTTTTCTAAGATCATCAAGTTCATTATTTCTTATAGCACAGTAGTATTCTATCATGATCATATACTACAACTTGTTTAGCCATTCCCCAATTGACAGGCATCTTCACAATTTCTAATTCTTTGCCACCACAAAGAGAGCTGTGAAAATGTTTTAGAATTTATGAAGTCCCTACTGTGTACTAGGAATCTGCTGTGAAGGGGAGGAATATAAAGAAGGAGACAAAAATCTCAAAATCTCTACCTCCAAAATTAGATAAACTCTTCGGATATATTTTTCTTTCTCTCTCTCTTTATTCCCTCTTTCTCTAAAGGTATGTTAGAGGTAAGCCACTCAGTATGTGGAGAGCAATCCTTGGCACTTTTTCCTCTTTTCTGCCCTTAAGTTCTTACAGGTAAAAAAGACATAATACCAAAGAATATTTTTCCAAACAGGCAAGAAGAGCTAAGGTTGTTCTGGGGCCACTGGTCATTTTAAAGGCAACCTAGGAGGGGTTAGCTTATGGGAAAAGTACAGCATGTGAGACTTAGGCTTCCTGTCTAATGTATGCTGCAGTTGATATTGATGATGATGGTGATGACGATGACAATGATGAAGGTAGCTGGAATTTATATTGTACTTCAAGTATTTTATGTGTTATCTCAGGGCAGCACAGTGGATAGAGGGTGGGCCCTGAAGTTAGGAAGACTCATGTTCCTGTGTTTAAATCTGACCTTAGTAGATAGTAATTGTGCAATCCTGAGCAAATCACTTAACTCTATTTGCCTCAGTTTCTTAATCTATAAAATGAGATGGAGAAGGAAATGGAAAACCACTTTAGTATCTTTGCAAAGAAAATTCCAAATGGAGCCACGAGTCAGACATGACTGAAACAGCTGAACAACAAAATACTTTATCTCACTTGATTCTTATAATAACTATGTGAGGGAAATATATAAGGTATTATTTCCTCATTTGATAATAGTCTTAATAGTATAATTATTGGTAAGCTATTGCATCTTTATTAGAGTGAGATAGATTTGTACAATTGAAGTTGCTGACAAAAAACCTATGACTAATTTCCCTTTCTAATGTCTCTCTTTCCCCCCTCTTCCCTAGCCCATGGCACAGGGCCTGACACATAGTAGATGCTTAATAATTGTTTATTAATTAATTGATTGATACAATGGAATGTGAAAGTTCTTGAAATGAATTTTTTCCAGATTATCCTGTGATCACATAAATATATGAGGGGTCTGGAACAGAACTTAGCAATGCAAAGACAATGATTTTGCCTTCTGGACATAGCTTTTAAGTTTATTCATTTTAATCTGTATGGTAAATACAGAGCAATCTGGGACTCCTAAGAAGATTGCCATGAGTCAGATTCATAGAACCCTGAGATCACTCCCAGGATGAGCTGGGAGAATAAATAATACCTAAAGGAAAATTGACCAAGTAGTTATATTATCTTTTTGTGAGTTGAAAATATGTGTGAAAAAAAAAATAGATCTAGACTTAAGAACATTAGTTAGCTCAGGCAACTTCACTCCCTTCCTGATAGGAGAAAATTAATCAAACAAGAAACATTTACTAAGTGTCTACTATGTGCCTAGCTCATGTAGGTACTAATGATATAAAGACAGAAAATGAAATATCCCTTACCATCAAGGAGTTTACATTCTCTCAGGAGAGGAAATGCATAAGTATGCTCAAAAAAATGATCACTATAGAACATGGAACTTGAGCTGAACCTTGAAGGAAACTAAGGTTTCTAAGAGGTAGGAATGATGAGGGAGCATATTCCAGGCAAGAAGGACAAGTTATTCCAAGCCATGGCAATCTTTGAAGTACTCTATGAGAGAAATATTAAAAAGTCCTATTTGACTAAATCATAGAGAACATGAAGGGGAATGACCTACAATAAGGTCAAGAAAGGTAAGTTGGAGCTAGAGAGTGAGAGGTTTACAATATCAAGAAGAGTACTTAGTGTTTCATTCTAAAAGTAGTATTTAGTATAGTACTAACAGTAGTACTTAGTATAGTATTTAAAGCAGTATTCAGTATAGAATTTATAGTGGGCATTTAGTATAATATTTATAGCAGTATTTAGTATTTCACACTAAAAGTAATTGGGATCCCATTCTAGCCAAAGAACTGATAAATAGAAATACCTCTCCTTATGGAAAACAAAAATAGTGAAGGTCCTGAAAACTTATGTAACTTTAACCTGAAAGGGCAGTGACAGAGTCTCCTTTTCGTGTGAGAAAGAGATAACTTAGTTGACCCCAAGGGAAATGGGACACAGAGCCCTTAGAGTTGTGCCTAGTAAAAATCTGTAGAGGCTATGGGCCCAAAAGAAGAATTCTGAGCCTCGACCACACAAAACCAGCAGGAAGAAACCCCTGGTAGAAACTATATGTTATGCCTTTACATCCAGCAGAAATAGCATACCTAGCAGAAACTGTGACAAAATTTAATAGACCTAGCAGGAGCAGCACAGTGTCACCAAATATCACATTAGAAGCCCAGACATTAGAGGTGTGAGCTGCCCCTCCGCTTCCATACACAGATCCTACCTGTTCCCTCTATGTGACTTCCCAGTGATGGGGTGGGACTTTATGGAAGGTAATGGGGGAAATGGTTGATTGGGTTTTTTTTGCTATATTATTTCATTAAATGTTTTTCATTTGAGTTTGTTACATCTCCTGGCTCAGAAGCAAAAGTAGGTATATTAATGGGGTTTGTGACACATGATTTTGAGTAGATGAGAACTTAAATAATGCCTTGAATGTGGAGAGGGAAGAGGGGTGATATGTGATTTAGGACAGGAACCCCTAGATGTTACAGGTAGCTCTACCTTTTGATGGAATATTTCTTGGTAGTGTCAAGGTACATGATGGAGAAGATAAATGAATGCTTGTCTTCTATCAGTTTAGAAATCAAAGGAACAGAATATGAAATTCCCCCACTTAAATGAAGAATGATCAGTTGACCTAGAGTGTTCTTAATCAGAGTTCTTCCATGCAACTTTTCTTGAACACTCTCATTCATAAATTTCAGTGGTACTATGTGGAGGGATCACCTATTTCACTCTCAGATTATTATTTACTCTTTTATGCATATGTTTTGTTTTGTCCCTTGCTTTATGTGTGTACTTGGGCCAATTTCTAATCCCTTTTTGGGATTCAGGGTAGAAGAGAGGTGAGAGTTTTTGCAGATGATCTCTCAGGTCTTTCCTAAATGTAAATCTGTGATTCTCTCTTCTGATTCTCAATTAGGATAGAAATCTCATCCAGGACAGGGAACGTATCAAACTAGTGCCTTACCTATAATAAAAATTGAAAGGTTGATTGGTGTAGTTAACACTAATAGTTATTATAAGGAGTATGACAATTGGGGGTAGGGAGTGAGGATGATCATATTCTGTCCTGCTTCTAGTGAACAGCAACCACCTGCAAGGATGCTCTCAGAGACACAAGACCATCTGCTTCCAGAACAACTGAGGGATTCACAGTTGTTGAGCAGTAGAAACAGCTACACTTTCTTACACAGTCCTTAAAGGCTTTCACAGGGTGGGCTCTATTTCACTGACAATCTGCTGAGCCTGCCTATAAAGCATCATCTGGGTTAAGCCTATTGTCAGGAGAACTTTAAGACCTAGAGACATTTCTCACAAGGACTTCCTGTGGGCACAGGGAGAAACAAGCCCATTGCTTATGTTTTATGTCTCCTAATGCCTTGGATATGTATGCTTAAGCAGCTAAAACACATACATATATGCCTATACCCATACAACAACCCCCCCACACACAAACAAATCTATTTACTGTTTTGTAGGTTTTGATTCTTAAGAATGTTTACCACTTCACTTCAGCCTGAAATAAAAATCCTTTTCGATTTCCCCAGTCTCCAATTATTCATGAAAAATATCAAACTGAGAAACAAAGGCTTTTCTTCAGGAAAAAAATGAATGGGTTTTTCTCAGCCTCAGCAACATCAAACAATACTTCATATTGTATGGTGACAATTTCAAGAGGAAGGACTGCAGTGAGAGTGTTTTGCTAAGGAAATCCTCCTTTTCCTCATGTGCTCTGGTGTTAATAATTTAAAAGTCAGCAATTTCCAAACCAAATTATTCTTTGCTTGAAAAAGCTGCTGCCAGATACATCTATGTCAAAATACTGCCCACGTTGTCTGAGGCTTCATCCTGACATGAGCAACTTGATATGCAAACCTTAAAGGAAGTCAGGGTAAAGGGACAATTTTGGAGGATACAGTGGGATTCTTTACAACTTAGTGGATAAATGAGTGCACCTGGAGTCAGAAAGACTTTGGTTCAAATCTAACCTTTACTGATTTTGTGACTATTATAAGCTTTTACACTTCAGTTTTATCACCTGAAAAATTGGATTAATTACATTTGCCTCATATAGATGTAGTAAAATACAAAGTTCAAATGTGATAGTGTAGGTAAAGTACTTTGCAAACCTGAAGTCCCTATAGAAGGAGACTTCTACTGTTTTTATTAGTGTCCTGAGCTAGGATTCTTACCAGTGTTATAGGCTAACATGAGATTCTTACTTAGAGTTATGTTTTGAAAGATATCTTGTGACCCAGAGTATATGGGAAGACATTTGACCAGGTGGCTTGCCATAATTCCTTCAATATTTACTCGTAAAAATGTTTCCTGGGCAGAGCCAAGATGGCAGAGTAGAAATAGGGACCTGCTAGAGCTCTTCCCCTATACCCCTCAAAAAACTTGCAAAATGAGTCTAAAACAAATTCCAGAGTAGCAAAAGACACAAAATTATGGACTGAAGCAAATTTCCAGTCCAAGACAATCTGGAAGGTTGACAGGAAGTCTGGGCTGGGAGTGGAGTACAGTGTAGTGTGGGCCATGCCAGCACAGACAGAGTTGGAACAGGCCTTAGAGTACTGAATCACTGGTATTACTGAATCACTGGTAGTAGCTGTGGTTTCCAGAATTCTCAACCCACAAACACCAAAGACAGCTTCAAAGGTCAGTGGGAAGAGTCTCTCACCTGATTCAGAGGGCAGAATGGTCCGGCACTGGCCCCAGCCCAAGCCTCAGGCCCAGGGTTGTGGCAGCCAATGCTGAAGTTACAGTAGTTTCTGGAAGACTCCATTTACTACAAAACTCAAAAGTTAAGTAATTGACTGTGAAAATGAGCAAACAGAGAGAAAATGAACAGACTATAGTTTCTTACTTTCTCAATGAATAGGTATTTTCTTATATCGTTGGCGAAGGAAGATCAAAACATACAACCAGAAGAAGATAACAAGTCAAAGTTCCTGCATCCAAAGCCTCCAAGAAAAATATAAATTGATCTCAGGTTATTGGAAGAGCACAAATCAAGTAAAAGAAGTAGAGGAAAAATTGGGAAGAGAAATGAGAGTGATACAAGAAAATCATGAAAATCAAATCAACTACTGTCTGAAGGAAATCTCAAAAATTAGGCTAACCCAAATGGCAAAAATGATTTAAAAAACTAATGAGGAGAAAAATGCCTGAAAAAACAGAATGGCCCAAATGGAAAAAAAGGTCCCAAAGCTCTCTGAAGCAAAAAATTCCTTCAAAATTAGAATGGAGCAAATGGATACTACTGATTTTATAAAAAATCAAGAAATTATAAAACAAAACCAAAAGAAACCAAATTCCAGAATTCTCAGTTCAAGGAGAAAATATTACAAGCAGTCAGAAAGAAACAGTTCAAATGCTATGGAAACACAATCAGGATAACACAGACTTTAGTAGCATCTACAATAAGGGATCAGAGGGCTTAGAACATGGTATTCCAGAGGTCAAAGGGTATAAGATTAAAACTAAGAATCACCCACCCAGCAAAACTGAGTATAATCCTTCAGGAGAAAGAAATGGAACTTCAATGTTTGCAGATTGGGAGAAGGGTAATTAGAAGCAAACACTTTGGTAGAGGGACAGGTCAAAGGAGTGAAAAGAATAAATGGAGGGCAAGACAGGACAGAGGAATATAGAATTAGTCTTTCACAAGATGACTGTTATGGAAGTGTTTTGCATGACTACACATATATAACCTATATCTAATTGCTTGTCTTCTCAGTGAAGGTGGATGGGGAGGGGGAAAGGGAGAGAATGTGGGTCTCAAAGCTTTAAAAATGAATATTAAAATTGTTTTTACATGCAACAAGGAAATAAGATATATAAGCAATGGGGTATAGAAATCTATCTTGGGAAATAGATGGGAAGGAGGTGGGGGGGTGATAGAAGGAAGGGCAATTGGATGAAAGGGTAACCAGAACACACACTATCCTGGGGGAGGAGGAGGAGGGAATGAGGAGAATATTTGAAATTCAAAATTTTGTGGAAGTGAATGTTGAAATCTGAAAATAATAATTTTTTAAAAAATGTTTCTTGACCACCTACTTTGTGCATAATTATGTGTTATGCTATATGTTATGGGGTGTCACATAATGAATTCTATGTAATAGGTGCTCAACAAATACTTGCTTAGTTAATTATAAATACATGAATAAGCAATGACCTCACTCCCTACTTTGAGGTTGGAGAAGAAGTAGGGAACAATCAAATTAAGGCAAAGATACGTGTGACATATCTTTTAGCTACTGGACACTGAAAGTCATGAACTCAATATGAGAAAAAAAAACTTGGTGACATAGGAGGCAATATGTCAGGCATGACAGAGAAAATCTCTCTATGTATCTGGCCCATGCTCACCTGTGATCTTGTTCCATGACTGGTGTGTTACCCTTGACAAAAAGCAGTGGGAGGTCACACAGAGCAATGGGACACCAAAGAAAAACTGATGGCCACAAGACAGGTACTAAATGTATGCCCCACATGTGGTGGAGAAGCGAAGACTGATGTCCAGAATCTGTGAGTCTTTATCTAAAGATTTTCTGTACTTGGAGCAGGAGTAGAATTTCAGTATTTATGCATGAGTTGGTGCTCTTGTGGATTCCTTTGTCTGTTTGCAAGGATGGCTAAAGAGGGATAAGTCCACTGATCTTGGCTTTCTCAGAAATCCTGGATTCAGAGAGGCCTATGAACTGTGTGGAGAAGACATCTGTGGGCGTTTAGCCCTGTGGTTGATATTTTGTAAAGTACATAATTATTGTTTTTATTCCTTCTAAGCAAAGCATAAATACTGCTACTGCAAATACTAATAATCATAACTTGAATTTATATATCACTTTAAGGTTTACAAAGCACTTTCTGAATATTGTCTCATTTTATCTTCACAATAACCCTGGGAAGTATCTGCTGTCATTATCTACACATTACAGATGTGGAAACTGAGACAAACAGAGGTTCAGTGACTAGCAAAGGCTCACACAACTTAACCCAAAAGGGCCAAGGTCTCCCACTGCATCCTGGGTCATCTCCAGTTGTCCTGATAAATATCTGGCCACTGGATCCAGATGACTCTGGAGGAGAAAGTGAGGCTGGTGACCTTGCACAGCCCTCCCTCACTCAAATCAAAGTCAACTGCAAGTCATGTCATCATTTCCCTGATGTCATGTCCTCTTCAAAAACAAAGAACAAATACAACAATGTGTAAGATAGAATTTGAACTCGTCTTCCTAATTCCAGTTCCAATGCTCTATCCACTGTGCCATCTCTAGATATAACTGTGAGGAGTTCCATCATCAAGATAATAAGTAGCAATATCCAAGAAGAGACAGGGATTTGCCATTTGGGTGAGCTAATTCTGATTGGTTAAGTTCTAGTTAACCATATCCCTTAGGCTAGGAAAATGGCACAAATCTAAGGAGAGGCAGAGTTAAGTATGGAAGAAAATAAAGATTTATTAAGTGCCAATTATGTGCCAGCATTGTACTGAGAGCATCACAAATATTATCTCATTCGATCCTCAAAACATTTTTGTGAAGTAAAGTGACTCTCTGAGAAGCTTGTAGGACTTGATACTTCCCCAGCACTTCTGATCAGCAGAGATCAGCGTGTAGTAGCCAGTTAGTGCAGGATAGTCTAGCACCTAACCTTTCCTATTGAATGATATTAGATAAGCTACTGACAGTGACTTCTAGGCCTAGCCCTTGAAAAGAAATGTAGAAGACACTAAGATATTTAAAACATCCCCCACCTCCTGCCCTCAGGGAGTATATGTGCAACTATGCAAATTAGTTAGAATAGACCCCTTTTCCAGAGTGGATGTGGTGGAAAGTTAATGTAGCTAGAGACGTCCAAAGTTATTGATGGATCCTAAATGCAGTCCTTGACATGAAAGAAATTCTGCAAACTTCTATGTTTATCCTTGAATGATTAATTTGTCGGCCTGCTTCAAGACCCTTCCCACTTCAGTCCATCATCCAATCAGCTGCCAAAGTCATCTTCTAGAGCCCGAGTATGACCATATCGCATTTTCCCACCCACATAAATTTTGGTGGTACTGTTCATACCCCTCCAGGATCAATGACCAGTTTGACTCTTTAACCTTTTAAAACCTAGTCCCTTTCTACATTTCCAGTCTCCTTACATTCCATTACCTTTCTCAAGCTGTGATACAGTCACACAGGCCCCATTTTCCCAATTTATACCTTTTCACTAGCTTTCCCTCATGCCTGAAGTATTCTCCCTCTTTGTTTCTGCCTTCTAAGGACTACATTCAAATCCTGCCTTCTGCAACGTCCAACGTCCCCTCAGTGTTAGTGCCTTCCTTCTGAGATTACCTCCATTTTACCCTGTAATCTTTTATGTCAAAAAATCTTGTGTATCTCAATCTAGTAAAGGAAACAAAATTGGGAGAGTGAATTGTTAATTTTCAGTGTGAGTACTGACCCCTTGGAAACTGACAAATGCTATAATCGAGACTTGATTTATTGTTTTGTTGGTTGTCTAGACTTAAGAAAATCATCAGAAAATGCTAGTAATGCATATCAAATTTTAAAAGTGTACCATGGTATTTTTTTTCAGTAAGTTAATTATTTACCAGTACATCAATGGTAACAGAGAGCTGTGAAGCTGTTCAGCACATATCACTCTGTGTGTGTGTGTGTGTGTATGTGTGTGTGTGGTGCTTATACCCTGAGTAGTTCATATGCTAGCAGTTAATTAGTAACAAAATGTGAAACTGTTTCTCTTCCTCGATATCCTGACCAGAATTCACAGAATATATCAAATAATAATATGGCCTAAAAAAACAAGACAATAACAGAAAAGATTCCACAGCAGTATACAGAATTGTAAACATTTAGCGGTGAAAAGGGACCTCATCACAGCCAAATGGTGCAGGGGAAAGAGTACTGGACCTAGAGTCAAGAAGACCAGATTAAATTCATCTTTAGACACTAAATGTATTATCCCAGGTAAATAGTTTTCACCTTTCCTCAGTTTCCTTACCTGTAAAATGAGGATGATAACAGCACCTACCTCACAGGTTGTTGTGAGAATCAAATTCAATATTTTAAAATGCCTGGCACAGAGTAGGCATACAATAAATTCTTATTCCTCTCTGCCCCCAGGTCATTGCCTTCATTTTATCGATGTTGAAACTGACTCTCAGTGATGTCAAATCATCTTCCTAAGGTCACACAAGGAAATGATTTGGTGTCCAATAAGTGAAAGAAATAATATGTATGATGGAAGTTTAAAGAAGGAGAAACTCATTTGGGTCTGAATTGATCAGCAAAAGCTTCAAGTAGGGGCTGCATCTGGTTGAGCCCCAAGGAATAAGATAATGCATTTTCATTCTTCTTTATATTTCTTAGTTGTTTTTTTCTAAGAGCCCTCTAAATGTGATCCATAATGGCACAAAAGTGTTTGTTCCATCTTTGCATACAAAAAAAAAGCTTAAGAATATCTAATGTCCAGGCCATCAGATAGAGCTTGTTATCAGAATGTCGATCTAGAAGAGATGCTGCAAATGGACACTGAACTGAATCAAAGCTGAACAGGAATGGAAGAGTAAGTCTGATTATTTTTGGAAAAATTCACAGTTCCTTGAATTGCCCCAAGCATCTCCCCAAGGGGAAAAATGTTCCTTTTTTAAACACCAATAATCTTATGTTGATGTTGTGTGGCTGTGAGTCAGGAAGACTGCAGCGTCCAAAGAATTAAAGATTCATTTAAAGGACAATAGAGAACTACATGGTGGGCTGGTCTGGGCATGCTGCAATACATTACAAATGAGGAATCATGCCAGAGAAGTGATTTAAAGGATGTCATCTGGGAAATGTATAACTGGAAAAAAATATAATGTACTGGATATATATAAAGAGTGAGGGACCAAAAATCCACTGGGTTCAGTCAATGTGAAGAAAGCTTGGGCACTGCCCCTAGCATATTGTATGGACCAGCATGCTGAATTTATTAGAGTACAAGGGTGAGGACTAGGCAAGATGGTCAGATACATGGGTGGGTTGAAATGTTTATCACTGGAAGGACGCAATGAGATCACTAAAATCACTGAACCTATGGAGTATTGTTTTACTAAAAGAAAATTAGGTGATATTTCTAGAAAACCCATTGCTTTCATCACCATGTGTTACTTACAAAGTGAAATAATTCCCTTTCTAGTCTTAATCTAAGAAGATATAAAATCACCCAAATGCAGTAATTGGTTTG
Organism: Potorous gilbertii; assembly: GCA_028658325.1. Lineage (NCBI taxonomy): Eukaryota > Metazoa > Chordata > Mammalia > Diprotodontia > Potoroidae > Potorous > Potorous gilbertii. The sequence goes on along the minus strand of CM053771.1, from coordinate 142,046,741 downwards.
GTTTGACACTTTTATTGGCATTGTTTGGGCATTTCTTTCTGACACTAATGAACAGTTCACATATGCAAATGAGCCATTCTCTTTGGCTCTGAAGACAGCTGAGCAAAATTGTAGCTTCCAGGGCCAAAAATGAATGATTGGCCTAGCAAGCAGCTATGCTAAAATCTCTGAGGCAATTGTGGTCCAGCTTCCTAGGTAGACTAATGTATACTGCATTCTCATTGGGCATAAGGAGTCCAAAGTTCCCCACAGAATATTTTAACCTAAGCTCTCCGTAGGGCTCATTTCTTTTTCTTCTGCCCCATTAGAGCCAGGCCACTAGGTGAAAGCCAAAAAAGAAATCTGGAATTTCTCCTGCAGTTTATTGCATTCCAGGACAGAGGAGACACACAGAAGAATCTTTGGGGGAAGGGAGCAGTTGAGGAGGAGGAAAAGGCTTTAGTTTTTCTTTTTCTGGAAATATGGAATAACCACAATATTTTATCTGAAACAAAGACCACTCTTTTCAACAATGATAGTCTTTTGCTGTTATTGTGTTGTTGTAAGTCATGATACATTATAACCTCCAAAGAATTAAAGTGCAGGATCACTCAAAAGACAATGGAGGTCCATATTGTAGGTGTGAACAGGCTGCAATACATTGCAAATATGGAGTTGCAAAGGAGATCTGGTAGGTATAAAGCTTGACACAAATGACATGTATGACCAAAAAAAAAAAAAAGAAAGAAAGAAAATGGGTCAGCATGGAGCAATCTGGGATAAGCAGTATTCATCTCATGTACTTCATGTACATGTTCACAATGTTAAGAAAACACAATGTAGACTTCAGCATGACCTTCTGGGAGTGCACACAGTATGGGCAGTTATGGATGGCTTAAAATTTGCCTCACTGGAGACAATACTAATATTTATGAGGTCACAGATCCTCTGCAGTATTTGGAATATCTCAAAGTTAAGTTTCTCATACTATTGTGATTTTAAGAGGGACATGAATCTCTATTTCATATTCAATGACACCAAAAACCATTCCTCTCTATCTGCCTCTGACTCTTACCTTTCATCTTTGTCTATGTCTTTCTCTTTCTCTGATTTTCTTCTTCTCTCTGTCTCTGTTTCCCTGTATTTCCATCCATCTGTCTCTTCCTCTGTGCATCAATCTCTGTTACTGTCCCTCTGTGTCCATCTCTCTTTATCTATCTGTGTCTTTGTTTTTTTTTTCAGTTTCTGTCTGTTTCTGTCTCTGTCTGTCTATATCTGTTTCTGTCTCTCTGTCTCCATCTCTCTAGCAGTCTGTCTCTCTCCCATCTCTTGGAAATATTACATCTGTTACTAACCAGAGAAATTACCAGGGTCTTTTTTAATGGCATTCAGTCTCACTTGCTCTAGGACTCTGGTGGTGATGATTTTACTTTGCTTTCTAAAAATTCAAAGGAGCAGACTCATTAGTACCAATAAGAAATGCTTCAATGAAACCATGCATTTAGAAACATAATGGGGAAGGTCTCTCTGCCCTACTGTGTCCTGCAATCAGCACCTTCACAGGGTCCTCTGAGGGAAGCAGGCTTGCTGGTAAAGAGGTAGTTTTCTTGTAAACAATCTGAAGTCAACCTTTGGGTTAAAAGAAATATATAATCTTCTCACTGGACTTTCTTCTCCTAGAAGTTCACCTTGTCCTCATCTATGCCTCAAATTCCAGGTCTGGGATTTGATAATTTTTCTCACAAATACCCCTCAGACCTTCCTTGTATTTTCAAGAATTATTAAAAGACCTCACTGGATGTTCCAGGTCTCCAATATAGGCTACCCTTGGTAAATCATCTCCTAAGTGCTACCGTCCTCCATAGGATACTTCTAGAAGAGTCTGATCAGATAAATTAACCTTTTAATCTTTAGGATATAGGCATATTGAGATAAACTAGTACATCTATCATGGTTCTAAACCTCATCTTTCCCCATTATTCTTTGGTTCCCTTTCCCATCAACCTTGAACTTATAAAGACCTTTCATATTATAGATACAATGTGTCTGAAAGCTACCCCATAGCATTTTTGGGAATTCATCCCCCTCAAATAACATAAAATATTTTCCCTATAAAAGACTAATAGGACAAGGTCCTAGGCATTTGTCCCTGGCAATTGAGTAAAATCAATACAGTGTAACAATTTCAGGATACTCCAAATAATTTGGTGACTCATCCGGTTAATGCTAAATAAAATAGAAATACTGGGTAATATATATATATATATATTATATATATACATATATTATATATACATGAAGAAAGAAACTATCATGAATGTTATATATGTGTTTTAATTCCATGGTGGTGATAGTTCAAGCATGTCAACAAAAACTCTGTTATGGCCCTTGGTATTGAGACAGACCCTAGAAAGTGTGTGTGTGTGTGTGTGTGTGTGTGTGTGTGTGTGTGTGTATGTGTGTGTGGTTTGTTGTATCACATTTGAAACATAGTGGGACAAATGATATCATTTATTCAAATTGTTTCCTTTTTTACCCAAGTTTATTTAACCAAATGTAAAATGAGTCTAGAAGATTTTCATGGTTCCTCCTGTTCTATATTCCATGATTTTAGTATGTATTGGTAAAGAGATCTGAAGCACCTGATAAGAACTCCCACTTTCCACTCATTTAATATGAAAAGTATTAAGTGAATTAGGAGGATGTTGAATGCCAACAACTAGAGAGAGTTGTTATTGAGAAAACAAGGGTAGAAGAGTGGCAGAGAAGGACTTCTTGTTCTGAACACTGGAGATTCTTTAACATTTCCAGGAAAAATAATAAAACAATGCTGATTTTGAAAAGCTATGCTTGTCAAGGGCAACAAATTCTTTTAATGTTTGGATGCTACTGGCATCTGAATTCTGGGAATTAACCCTGATACCCAATGTTTGCTTTTGGATTCTGTTTGGTGTATTTTATCTCTCCTTCTGCCCCCAGGGTAGCAGTCATGCAATTTATCTGATTAGCAGTCATGCAATTTGTCTGATTCTTACCCTTATTCAGGAGTCTTAGACAGTTTAGTCATTCACCTATGGGAAAACATTTCCTAAAGTCATATACACTGTGTGTGTATGTATATATATATATATATATATATATATATATATATATATATATATACATTCGTATATATTCCCACCCACTCACGTAATTCCCACATTTAAATATCCCATTTTGACTCTTCTCTCTTATGAAACCCAGTGTCTGATATAGTGAAAAACAGCATAAACACTGGTATGGATGTTCATTAGCCACAACTGATCAGGTTTTGTTTTTTCTTCTGTGTTTCCTGATGCCATAGATTATATTCCCCTTCCCTCCCTCTGTTTCTTATTGTTTTTGGTAGGGTTCATTTTGTTTGCTTTTTTGTTTTGTAGAATGATGAGTTCAAGCAGTGTGATATGTTATAATGACCTACATCATTTAGGAATATACTAAACTCTTGTCCCTCCCATTTAGATCTGTTCCTGAAAAGATAAGACCATTTCCTATAACTAGATAGTGAAAACAGATTTAATGATTTTAGGAAGAAAAGTGGTTCAGGAGGGAGGGAATCTGAATTTTAGGCCCAGCTCTTCCACTAATTAGTTCCACAATTTTGGACAAGCCATTTATATGTTTAGTGTCCTCATTTGTCAGTTACTAGATATTTCTTTCAGTCCTTTCTAGCTCTAACTTTCCATCCTTTCAGTCACAATATAATTCAGTCATCGCATTAAAAGTCTGTTTTTGATCCTCTCCAGGAAAGTCTTGGTCTGGCTTGGAGGATATAAATCTTTATCTTCTGTGTCACTTCACTAGTCATTTTATTCACTCAGAGCCTTGGGTTTTGATAAACTTTGGTTTATCATATAGTCATTAGTTTTCCTCAGCCCCACTCTCATTTTTAAAGAACAATTTTCTTCAGTGAACTTTTGAATTTCCTTTTTCATTTGGCTGATTCTGCTTTTTAAAGCCTTCTTCTCCTTATTGGCTTTTTGGACCTCTTTTTCCAATTGAGTTAGCCTATTTTTAAAGGTGTTATTTTCTTCATCATTTTTTTTAGGTCTCCTTTAACAAGCTGTTGACTTGCTTTTCAAGCTCTTCCATGGCCTGAGCTCATTGCATATTCATTTTGGAGGTACTGGATGCAAAAGTCTTAACTTCCTCTGACAGTATGCATTTTTCTTCATCATCTGAAAGGATGGAAGGAAATACCTGTTCACCAAGAAAGTAACCTTCTATGGTCTTATTTTTCCCCCTTTTTTGGGCATTTTTCCAGCCAGTTACTTGATTTCTAAATCCTTTGTCAAGAGGAGGGTCCTAGTGCTCCTCCTCACTCAGGACCATGCTCAGGGCTAAGATTCAGATCAGCTGCTCAATTCCCCCAGAGGCTTTAAGGCGAACTGCTCCCATAATGGAAGCTGCTGCCCGACTTGGTCACTGGGCCACTGCCACACAGCACTGCTGCTGCCCTGCTGCTGCTGCCTCCACTGCCTGGGACCCATGCTGGGGGGTACCCTGCTCTCCTCTCACCCAGTTGGGAAAGCCCTCTCACTGACCTTGGAAGTTTTCTTTGATGCTTATGGGTTGAGGGATCTGATACCCTTCCTGCTGGAGATTCTGGCCTCGAGACTTGTTCTGGTCCTGTTCTTCCCAGTACCATACAGCCAAGGCTGGGCTTCACTCTGCTCTACCTATTGTGGGATAGACTTCTCCTGTCAGACTTTCAGGTTACCTTTGGCTAGAAATCTCTTTCACCCTGTTGTTTTATATCTTCTGTTGCTCTAGAATTTTTTGAGAGTCATTTTTTACAGGTATTTTATGGGCTGTGGGGGAAGAGCTATGGTATGTGTGTCTTTCTACTCCACCATGTTGGCTCTTCCACACTTTTGTCACCACTTTGAGTGAGAAAGTGAGTTAAAGCTGGAGATTTACCATGTTTTTCAAAGCATAAGAATGTTGGTTTTGTCTGACTTCCATCTCTAGGAAAGTCTTCTGTTTGAAGCCAAGGTAAGAAAGTAAAACTGGCATCTGAGACTCCACGAGGTCAAGGTGACTTGGTTAGTAATGAACTTAGCTGGCAAAAGCAAGGGAAAAGAAATATCTGCCCTAATAATTGTAATTTTCAATCAAGGCACTTGATTATGATATTTAGAAACCTGGCAATTCAGAGAACCAATAAGAGGAGGGAAGGAATTTTATTGGTCAGTATGTCAAATTATCAATTACTTATTTTGTGCAACATCTGAAACCAGGCACAGATGGCACAATTCAGAGGGAGGAGATAATACAATGCCTGAACTTCTGGAATATATTTAATTCAAAAGAGGATTGGATAAAGATTGATAGGTGCTTACTGGTGCCTATGGGACAAAAATCTAAACACATATATGACCAACTATAGCCATACTGATATTCAAAAACAGAAATGTGAAACATCAATGTTTAGTATTTAGGGAAATATAAAGGACATAAAGATAGTAAGTGAGGGAGTCACTAGAGGGACTTCAGTGACTAGATCCAGGTTATGATTTAAAGTAGAAAATAATGGCATCATTTGTGAAAAAAGTAGCATAATTCATAGAGATGGATTGGGCCAGTTAAAATATTGGGATCAAAATGTCTTTTGAAGCAATTTGAAGCAATTTGTAAGCATGGGGATATATTGACCCACATGTAGAAAAAACTGCTTCTTTCGAGATAGGTTTATTTATTTCAGAGGCTTTTAACCTGAAGTGTATGGATCTCTAAGGGATCTATGGAGATACTTCAGAGGATATGTGGAACTGGAATTTTTAACACTTTTATAGTATTATTTCAATACAATTAGTTTATGCTTCTAAAAGCATTAGTCTGAATCGGAGTCCATAGACTTTCCCAGACAGCCAAAGGACTATAACACAAAAATGGTTAAAAACCTTTAACTTATTCTTAAATAGACACATTGGCCATACCTAAATTCAGAGAAAATGATTAAGGGACATTTAGGAGCAAATGATAATTTAATTACTATGTATTGGAAGATGTAGCATGTGGTTCAATAGTAACATAGTATAGAGAAGTCAGTGCTCTACAGTAGAGAGCTGTAGTCTTTTCATGGGAGATCTTGAGTTAAAATCCTACCTTTAATGGCTACTATCTGAGAAGCCTTTGAAAAATCACTTAATCTCCCTGGACATGTTATGTCATCTGTTTTCATGAAGAAGAAGTCAGAACAAGAGAGCAAAATTAGTTCAAACTTGTGCAGGGATTTATTTTTTCTGCTCTTGAAGTCAGAGCCAATAAACCTGATGGTTCTGAAAGCTGCTTTTGGACAGCATCAATTGGCCCATTTTCAGATGAACATGTGTACTCATAAATAATAACTAACAAAACACACATATATTACATAATGTATGACACACTATTTTCTCTGAATCATATTGCCTAATACACACCATGTTGAAATTTCAGAGGATTCTCTGATCCTAGATGTAGGAACATAATTTTAGAAGTGAAAGGAACCTCAGGAATCATCTAGATTAATCCCTCATTTAACAGATAAAACAATAGGCTTAGGGAAATTACATGAGCTTCCAAAGACTAAACAGATTTAGAATAAGAATACACACATATTATATCTTTTGGGGATTTAAAAAGAATTTTAAACACATTGTCTTATTTGATTCTTACAAATGAGGAAACTGAGTCAGATAGAAGTTAAGTAATTTGTCCAGGACCATACAGAGCTATCCATATGCAAATAGCTGAGCCAAAATTCAAGCTCAGGTTTTGCTGACTCCAAGAGCAGAATTCTATCTACTTACAGAATGTCTAATTTTTGATGTTCTCTATTATAGGATACGTTTGATGCATATAATAATAATGAACATATTAATAATAATGTGTTCCTTTTATAAAATGATATTCCCCCATCTTCTCTCAAGATGAGGTTTGAAATTTTTTTTATATTTTTTCAGTACTAATAATGAGGGATGAGTTGTGTTAAGGCGTCCTCACCTTCTCATTTTGCTTGCCTTGTAACCAATATTTTCAAGATGGTTGGCCAGGAATAGAAGAGCACAGATTTAGACCTGAAACAGACCACAAAGGTCATCTAGTCCAAGCCCCTCATTTTACAGATGAGGAAACTGGAGCCCAGAGAGGTTAAATGATGGAAATAGGAATGAAATGTCTGGGCAAAAAAGAGAAAGTGCTATAAGCTACCAAAATCTTTCAGTGAAACAAATATGGGCTTGATACATCGATAAAGCAAAATAACATTTAAAATAAAAAGAGCTAGACCAATATTACCAATGAATTTTGATGCCAAAATCTTGAGATTAAAAAAAAACTCAGCAAAGACACTATAGCAATATTTCCCCAAAAGAATTCATTATGATAAAGTTGGATTTATACCAGAAATGTAATAGTTCAATATTAGGAAAGGAATTAACATAATTAATCACACTAATAACAAAAATGATTGTATCAATAGATGGAGAAAAAACCTTGGACAAAATACAGTGCTCATTAAAGTTAAAAGCACTAAAAGCACAGGAATGGAAAGGGCTTCCATTACTGTGATAAAAAACACATATAAAAATCAAAATTTAGCATTATTTATAATGGAAAAACATTGAAAATTTCTCTAATAAATCAGTGATGAAGGAAAGATGCTCACTGTCAACTGTTTTTTGGTTCACATGAATTTGTTTTATCACTATTGCATAATGGTCTACACAAAGGTATGAATTATATGACTTGGAAAGGACTGTGAGCAGCTTAAAACTGCACTGCCCTTCACCCCCACTGCCACAACCAAGGGGCTGAAATTCTGATCTAATCAATTGAATGTAGCAGCAAGGACCCCAACATATACAGGAGGGTACAGATTCTTAGATCTGTTTTTCTAAAAGGAAAGCAACTTTTGAAGGATCAACAATCGACTTTAATCAAACAGATAAATCACTCATTTAATTCAGGGGAAAAAGTCATCACCCTGAACTTCAGAGAAATAAAGACCAGCAGACAGGGCTTCCACCTTCCAACATATATCACAGATCAACAGACAGATCCAACCGTCTGACCATTACATACATACATAGTTATCAGAGAGAGAATCACCAACATCTGGGTTTTCAAAGCCTGGAGGTTCCTTAGCGGCTACCCAGAGTCTTATTTGGCCAAACAGATTTCCAATGAGTAAACCCCTAAACAAAGCCTCACTTCAGAGTATATATACACTTTTCAGAGCCAGAGGGCACCACAACCCTTGAGAACCAGTGCCTCATAAGAAATTAATAAAAGGTGTGAGCCTTCCACAAAACAAATCTCCCCTAATCAAACTTTCCTTAATGGGCAGACCTGTTAATGGGTGGGGAAGATCTTTAACTGTCATCACTATAATCAATGTTACACTGAACAGAACCAAATAAAAGTCAGTTTCGTATATATACATATGCATAATCAGGGTGGCCTGCATGTCATTATAGAATTCCTATACCAGACTTCCATTTATAGTGCCTAAAACTAAGACAATCAAGAATGATTTGAATACCATTCCTATTTTCAGAAAAAAAAGTGTCAAACCCTGAGATCCTTAAGGATTTATCCATGATCACACACAATGGGCCAAGCAAGTGGTCCTTCTCCTGTGACTTTCATCATGCGCCTTTCTTACTAGTCTCTTTTTTCCAATTTTGGGGCCAAGATCTTTTTCCAGTGACAAGTCTCCTAGGCACCAAGGGAGCAGATCATCTCTTTCTAACAGCTCTTCTCTTTGGGATTTCTGTTATATGACAGTGCTCTACCATTTCAATGACCTTTGGAAGCATTGTGACAGAATTCCCGGTACATAGTCAGTATGTCCTGAGAGGACCAAGTTGATGATGGAATCTTATATTTATTGTGACCCCCCCCGCCCCCAGTTTCTTTTATTGCTCTCTGGAATAAGCTCCTTTTAAAAAAAATATTTGACTTCATTGAGTCTTTGTATATTGTGCCTGTGCCTTGAGGCATTCCTGCAGAGAGTGCAATTTTAAAAATTTGCAGGGGGATGGGGAATGAATTAAATGAAAACATACACTTAGAAAGGAGTTTCAGAGGTCATCTACCCTGGCCTCTTACCTCTGGGCAAGAGTATTCCTAATTCTTTCTAAAAAAGTTGTTTATTATTTCTCTATACAGTGCTTATTAAGAAAGAAAGAACCTGGTGAATCTGACAAGCAGGTGGCCCGGGGAGGAGAGCAAATGAGAAACAGAGTCCACTTTCAGAAAAGTCTTGCTGGACTCAGGGTACTTAGTGTTCTAAGGGAGGTTTAACCCACAAAGTAGACTAGGTTTGGTGATTATTTCCTCATTGTACAGAAGAGAGAGAAGAAGAGCAATGAAACTCATTGGACTCCCACATTTTCCACTGTACCTAGCAAGTCTCAAGCCTGCATTACCAAACCACCATCTCATGTCTCTTTCTTTGTCCACTGCTTACTTCTTATCCTGTCTTCTGTTCTTATTATTTGATTTTTAACTTCAGGGGCTAAGAATAGAGAGCAACATTTCTCCCATCTCAGCTGAGAGCTCTGATGGTTATACCCCTTTCACAAGAGTCAGCTTAAAGGACACCTCCTCCCAAGATACTTACTTGATTTCTCATGCTTCTCTCCTGTTTTATATATAGCTAATGCCAGGGGTTGCAACTTTTGTAGTTGTTTCTGCTAAAGATGACATGTAAACCAATTTTCACTCAGGCCAGTTACCACCATTACATAGCAGTAATAGAAAAGCCTATCAGCCCTATGTAGGAAAGGATAGGCTTGAAAAACAGAAGGCTACCACATTTCCCTGGGTGCAAAGGTCTTTGGTTTGCATGTTCCATGAAATCAAACCTACCTCAAGGAATCTCTATGATTCCTAGGACCACCCCACCCTCCTGATAATTGACCATCACTAGTGCTCTGATCATCTTATGGCATTCTGCATTTTTTACCTTCCCACACAGATAGCTTGAAAAAAAGATGACAATTTGGACTTGGTAATTGTTTCTGTTCTTCTATAATCAGGGTCCCATGTCCTCTGACCACCAGGCCCATCACTTCCTGCACAGGCACAACTATAAAGATAGGAAAGTCCAATAAAGAGTAGGCTGACCTTGTGGCATAGTATCCCTGTTCACCACCTTGGTTTTATGTTGTGCTTTTAGACCTCCAGACACTCACAGAACAGCCTTCTGCCATGTAAAGGAACACATGTAACACAGGGGAACACAAACACAGACAAGCATGGGAAGATACTAAAGTAGTCATTCACTCCAGAGGGGCTTTCTTAATACATCAAGGTTTACCTTGGCTCCTCTGCTTTCTGCCAAGGCAAAACAGTGATCTCTACAAGTGTTAGGGCAAGCCTAGACAGAGCATTAGCCCAGAAGCTTAAGCTATTTTAGTCTTTCCATATTTGGACTTAATTTTCCTACCTTACAGATCATGCTGATATTTCCTTTACCAACAGGCCTCATCTTTGCCCCACTTGCTAACACGGATCCCTTAACAATATCTGATGGAATTAGAACACTTAAAATCTCAACCTCCAACCCCTCCTCCCCTCTCCAAACACATAGCGTTAGCTCTGCATGACTGGCCTGTGATTCCACACCTCTAGGGTTCAGCATGGTATAGTTGAGAGTGTGTGGGCTCTGAAATTAGAAGGCCTGAGTTCAACTCCTGCTTCCCCCACATACTAATTTATATGGCCTCAGCAAAGTGACTTGACCCCTATGGGCCTCAGTTTCCTAAATGAGAGAGTTGCATGAGATGGCCTATGAGATCTCTTCCAGCTTTCTATTTATTATCCAATGACCTTTCTTTTCATCACCCACACACACACACACACTGCCACACAGTACCATCATGACACTTGAGACATGTACCCCAATCTTTATCATCTGGTTCTGGACTACTTTTCCATACTTACTATATTATTTTCCTTCATACACATAAAATAAAATAGTCACAAACTGACCTATTGCTGTCCCTCACACATAACATTTCCATTTATATTCTGAGCCTTCATTGCTGGTCCCCCATGTCTAAAATTTGTTCCCTCCTTGCCTCTGTCTCAGAATTGCTAGGCTCATTCAAATCTCATTTCAGATACTATTTCTGATCTCCCCAACTGTTAGTGCCTTTCCTCTTATTATCTTGTGTGTGTGTGTGTGTGTATGTACACAGAAACATACACATATTCACGCAAACATATTCCCTTATAGAAGACTCCTTGAGATTAAAAATTGTTTCGATTTTGCATCTGTATACTCAGTACATAACACAATGACTGGTATATAATAACTGCTTAATAAAAGTTTAATGGCTGTTCTTGAAATCTGCCACTGCAAATCCCTCTTCCCCAGTCAGGGCTTCCCTTCCTAAATATACTATTTCTCACATTCAGGGGTGTCCACTGTGGAGGGTTACATTCAGCTGGGCAGCACTTGTCATATCTTTTCCTCCCTACATCCTTTGTACAGAAAAAAAATGAAAGACTTAAATTTGAAAAGCCAACACATGTAATCAACCACAGCCTATTAGAACAGTTATGTTGGTTTTAGCCTAGGGGCAATGTAATAACCCCACAGGTCTTTACATTCCTGTTCTGCTGCTTTATATAACTTATACAAAACAAAATTTTAGTGGTGTAATCACAATAACCCAGAGCTTGGGTTAGGAGAGTTCTTGATTTTTAGAGACATGTTCAACTCTTTTCCCTAATTTAAATTTATGTTTATCTCTAGCCAACTGCTGGCTTCTCTGTTTAAGACAAAATTCATCATATAGGAAACATTTAAATACAGTAAATGAACAGAGCTTATTACTTTATTACCAGGCAGGAATGAGAAGGGGAAGTTGAGGAAAGCTTCAGGGGTGGGGAACCTATGCCCTCAAGGCCACATGTGGCCCTCTAGTTCCTCAAGTGCAGCCCTTTGACAGGCATTAAGGATTTGTTCTGTGAGGCTTAGATTCCGTCAAAGTACTGAGAAGAAATGCTGCTCAGCATTTAAGGTCTTAACACTTTCTTCTCAGTCTGTCTGTCATACAGTGTATGTTTCCTTAAGAATTTCTGCGCATTAGGTAAGGCTTCTTTCCAGCTTAAAGATCAGGATAGTTACAAAAGTTCTCAATGCTGAGAGGGAATGCTTGTCCCTCAAGCATTACAAATACCAGGATGCCAATCAGTTCTCAAACCCTTATAATACACTCAAAGTTCACCATTCCGACACTTGCTATAAATTATCTGCTCAGCTACCTTCCACAGAATTCCGGCTAGCCAAGTCTCCAGGAGAATCATATTAAAATACCTAGCTGCCTGAGTTATCAGAACTCTTTTTGGTTATCTTAAGTCTTTTTTCCTGACACATGCCATAGGTTTCTGCCACTTTCGTTCCTTTAAATCTCCCGGTTCCTGACTGTCTTCTACTTTTCTCTGACCACATTGCTCTGTCTTCTTGCCTTTGGGTTTCCTATCATTCTGCTTGTTGTCTGACTTCTATTTGCTTGCCTGGCTCTAACATAACCTTTCTCTGACTTTTGATCCCTAGGTGAGCCGAAACACTCACTCACCTGGTTGCAGAACCTCAATTCCACTTTGTCTGCTAGCTTCCAGGTCCTGCTTTCCATCTGATTGGCTTTTTTCCATACCTAATGTTTATCCCATGATTCCAACCCTGACTCCAGTCTCCTGGCTCTAAATACATGCTCTAGAGTCTATGATCTACTGCCAGCTACATAACCATGCCAACCATCACACCCCACTTCAAAAAGTTGGCGCATTCAACACATCACTCCTTTGCCAAACCTAACCAATAAGAACACCTGGCCCATTCTCTCTCATGCTTCCTCTAACACCCTGGAGAGTCAGTGTGGTCAACACTACTAACACCTTAGGCTCTTCATGCTTTTCTGAAGGATTCTAGAAAAGATGCTTCATAACTCACATAGCCCTTTATTTGAACACCGGCTTGGGTGATTATCATGCACTGTCTTGTATGATAATTATTCATGTATACAGTTATTCCCACTAGACTTCTAATCTCTATCCCAGAAGGGACTGCTTCTTAGCACTTTTGTATTTGCCACAGGGACCAGCAAAGAGTGAGTATTCAATAAATATTTGTTGAATATTCAGTTAAATCAGTTGCCACACCCCTAACCACCATATTGACAGTTACTGCTGGAAACAGTCAGGGATGTGATGGAGCTAGCTCAAATGGTCCCATTGTTACATTTTCAATGTGAACATTTTTACTTTCAAAACAAGCAAACACTAAAAAGCAGTGTTTGAGTTACTGTTTTGTTGATTTTATGGACTTAAGAAAGTGATAATGAATAGAAAAATGTTAATGATGCAAATTAAACTTAAAAGTGTGTCCTGTGAACATTTTTTTTCAATTAGTTGTTAAGCATTTACCAGCACTTTGCTTGAAGTGATTTACTTTGAGAACTCTCTAGGACATCTCAAAGCCTTGGGAAAGCATTATCACAACTACTTACTTCTGCCCTGTCTATGATCCTAGGTTGACACCTCTAGAAATGGAAAGGACCTTAGAGGTCTGGCACACTTGTTTTACAGATGAAGGAACTGAGTGACAAAGCAGGTAAGGTGACATGCCCAGGGGTCACATAGCTAAGAAGTGTCTCAGATGACAAGTGAATACGGGTCTTTCTGAATCCAAGTCCAGGTAGCTAGTCGTTATTTGGGAAGCAATTTTAGTGTGTACAGCCCTGTTTTTGACGCTTTACATGGTGGAGGGGGGATTTGAAAGCAAGAGAGTGGAAGCACATTCCCTGCCCCATAGGAGCTCACAAGCTTGAGCCCAACACATTTAGCGAACAGATTCCCATGAAAACCTCAGGAGAGTAACAGGGGAGATAGATTTTCAGTTCCATCGAGACTAAATCTGTTTGAGTATTTTAGCCCAATGCTAATAACTCTTTGATCCATGATACATTTCTGAGACATTGTCTATTTCCTAGAAATAGAGGTCTTATACTATCATACCCACATTTTCCTCTGGTTTCATTAAGTATTTATCATTTGTTTCCAATCCCCTTCCCATTCCAATGTTTTTATTAGTTTGTTTTGATTCATAACTTGATGTCATTACTATAGGAAAGTTTACCTTTAAGGAAATAGGATTTATCAATGTACAGATACAGCTTATCAGTAAGTTTCAAGGGGGAAAATTGCCTAAGACAGCCCCCAAATGGGATAGAGGGAACATAGAATCAGAGGGAGAATAACATGACCTTAAGAATGGAGACTGCTAATGGCAAAGGTAAGGGTTAGGAACAAGTCTCAGGATTTGGATACAGAATGACACCCACTTCAAAATATTGCTTCCATATAACAGTGCTTAATTCATGAATTGACGTTTCTGAGTGAGCCTCCATCAAAAAAGGAGGACAGGTAAGATCTATAGAGGCAGTAAAATAGAAATTAGATGGACGAGGCAGCACAGACTTGGTACTTCAGAAGTTTTATTTCCAAGTGGTACACAGAGGATATGGAAAAGAGATAAGTAATGATATTACCCATGAATAATAAAAATAAAATTCAGAATAGACTAGAAGAGAAATAATGAGGAAGACAAAGAAAAGGAAAACTTTTAGGAAAGGACCCAGTAACAAAATGTTACTAAAACCAAATAAATGAGAGATTGAAGGGGGAAAGGGAAAGGAAGATTCTGAACAACTTAACAGAAAATAAGGAGACAGACAGACTGAGACAGAGATGGAGAGAGATGAAAAAAGGAGACAGGAAGGAAGGAAGGAAGGAAAAGGAAGGGAGGAAAGAATAGAAAATTTAAATAAATTCCAAGTATTTAGGACAGGGAAGGAAGTAGGAGATGGAGATTTGGGAAGAGTCTGTGGGAATAGACTACAGTCAAAGTACTGTAAACAAAACTAAGTATTGGGGTGAGGTACTAACTTAGAAGAGAAAGGGGGTAAAAATCAATACAAAAGAAACAAAAGGAGGGAAACACAAACCTTACAATCATAACTTTAAATGGACTGTATTAAATGGTACAATAAAAGAAGAGTAACAGAACAAATTAACAACAAAAACAATTTGTTTCTATATAAGAAATACAGTTACTAGACATATACACAAAATTAAAATTAAAGATGGGTACAAACTTTACTATGCATCATTTGAACACACATACAAGAGAAATGAGAATAGGAACAGCAGTCGTGTTATCAGATAAAGCCAAACTTGAAATTCACAATATCAAAAGAAATAAACAGGAAAAATTTGTTATGCTTGAAGGAACTACAGAAAAGAAATGAAAGGCAAGACATCAAAAATATTTCCACCACATATAGTTACACAATAATTGTAGGATAGTTTAATGTTCCTTTAACAAAGACAGAAAATTGCATAGTTAGACAAACAGAAGGAAAATATGGATTGGACAAACTATTGATGCATTTAATGATATCATCTGAATGAGCATATTAAAGAATATAACTATTTTTCAATACTTCATATTATCTTATAAAAACAGATCATATCCAATGTATTGATGAATTATGTTAATTTTTTCTCTTTCTTTTTTGACATAAATATCATTTATTAAATGTGATGGCTTTCTGGGTGAGTATGGGGAAGGAATAGTTGGGGAAACTATGGTGATATAAAAAACAGAAATCAATAAAATTTTTTTTAAAAAATAGACTATGCTACAGGATATAGAGAATTATAAATTAATGTAAAAAGGCATCTTTATAGACCTTATTGCAGTAAAAATAATAACTAATTAAAGGAACATAGACTCAGAAAACAAAAACAGATGTAAATAATTATGTGAAAGAGAGTTATATCTTTGCAATAATACACACAATTTCTCAGATGCAGTAAAAGTTGTAGTCAGAGGAAAGTTATGTCTTTGAAAGCCATTAATAAAACAGAAAGGAGGGCATAAAATAATATCCATTTTTCAAAATAAAAATTCAACAAGTGAACCTCACATTAGCACAAAAGAAGACATCTTGAAAATTAGAAGACAAATAGATAAAATAGAATATCAAAAAGGCTATAGAACAGATAAATAAAATTAAAGCTGGTTCTTTGAAAAGGCTGGCACATTAGAGCATTTCTTCATATGACTGTAGATAACTTTGATTTCTTTATCTGAAAACTGTCTGTTCATATCCATTGACCATTTAGCAAAGGGCAAAATCAAATTTCAAAAAAAAAACTAAACTAGGTGAAATTAAAAAAAGAAAACAAAAAAAAGGGTATAAATTAATTATAATTACAATATACAACTAAAATATATACTGCTCAAATCCAATTATGATATGTACAATTATGCATAATTATATTAACAACAGATATATTATGAAAAAATTGATCATTTCAAAAAACTCCAGATTCTTTATCTACATATATACATATCTCTATCAGGGGTATGGGGTGTTCAGGGAGGACTAGAACTTCTGGTGTGAAGGTTTTCTGAGTCCTTTTCAAGGCTCTTTCCCCTTTGGTTTCCACCTGTTCCACTCAACTCTCACCTCTGGCTCCAGGAAGATGCAGCATGTGCAACAGCCACACCCTGGTAAAATTGTTTTGGCAGATGGGCTAAATCAGGTTTAGCCTCAAGCCTCAAACCTTCCAGTGAATTAGGGGGATGTCTGTCCCAAGCATATAAAACTTACTCCAGTGGAATGGGTGGATGAGAACAATTTGTTCCAAAAGCCATGAAAGCAAATGAAGCAAGTACTGTGGAGTGTTAAGAGCTTGGTCAGACATCAAAGATGCCAAGGTCATCCACTGCATCCAGTCATCCTGACTTCTGTTCTGCCACTGAATTTCCATGACTCTAGAAGAGGCAATGAAGCTGATGACTTTGTACAACTCTGTATCATCTAATTCCAATTCATGCTTGAGTCAAGACACCACCCCATGAGATTAATGGTCTTATTCTAAAATGAAGGACAGATAACATATCTATATATGTGTAGACATATAAATGGGGGGGCAGAGCCAAGATGGCAGAGTGAGAGCAACGACTCACCTAAGCTCTCAAACAAACTCCTTCATGTACCTCCGAAAGGAGAATCTGACCAAATTTTGGAGGTGCGGAATCCAGTGGGAGACAAATGGTGACAGATTCGGAGCTCAGGTTGGACTAGAGGATCCACGGGAAAGGTCTGTTCTGTGGGGGTGAGCCCACAGCGCACAGCGCTGCTCGGCCAGCACAGCAGAGCAGAGGGGACCCGAGAAACCTGAGTGGCGGGCGGAACCAGAGGAATAGCACTAAGGGCAGGAGACAAGCTGAACCAAGTCAGTGAGAGCTGTGGAGCGCCAGATATCAGCAGCTCCAGAGACCTTCAGCCCGAAGATCAAACTTCTGTAAGTCACCTACTTGAACTTCTGGGAACCAGGATGGTGGAGTGATCAGTAAATGCTCTCTCCTCCCCCCTTGATGACCGTGAAAGAACCATAAAATATTTCCTCAGAAAAATCCCAGATCAGCAGAAACAGCAGAAGGAGGCCAGTAGTCTCATAACACCTGAGACGAGGAAAAGAGCTAAGAGGGGTTCCTCCTACAGTGGCAGAGGCAAACCGGAAGGACAGAGGACCCAGGGCAGGGAAAACTTGCACTAGGACCCAGGCAAGCCTCAGCACCCGGAGAGGAGCCCCAGAAGGGGTGGGAACATGCATTAGCATCCAGGCATGCCTCAGCTGTCCAGGGGAATCAGAAAGACAATAGGGCAGCTGGGATTACCAGCCCCTGAGCTTGCCTTTGCCTCAGGTCAGC
>CM053771.1:142005773-142028441 GCA_028658325.1 Potorous gilbertii | reverse complement strand
AGAAGAGAGGGCAGATTGGTTATATGGGTAATTAGAATGTCCAGTGTATGGGGGAGGGGTGAGGGAACAAATGGGGAGAAAATTTTGGAACCCAAAATCTTGTGAAAATGAATGTAAAAAGTTAAATAAATTTATTTAAAAAAAAATATACCATCTGTGAGATCCTAGACAAGTTATATCCTCTCCCCATATTCTAAAAAAACAAAATCTCTAAGACTCTAAGTTGCAGAGAACTCCTAGATCTGTTTTGGTAGAGAGAGTTGTTCATGCTAATGAAATGACAAGTGTAGTCACCATCCTTTCCTTAAGAAATCATTTAATCCTTCAAAGCCTCATTTTCCTCATTTGTAAAATGGAGAGAATAATACCTACATGTGTCCAAAAATAATATGAGGAATATAGTATAGATCTCCAAGAGACATGTGTAAAACACTTTGTAGACCTGAAAATGCTAGAGAATGTGAGCTTTTGGTAAAAAAATCCTCTCTTGAATTTCTATCTATTACTCCCAGTTCTTTCTTCTGGGGATAAGGATAGAAAAAAATTAATCCATTTTTCTACATGACAGTCCGTCAAATACTTGAAGATAGATATGTACCCTGCAAATCTTTGCCAGGCTAGATATTCATAATGCCTTCATCCTGTCTTTTTATGGCACGGTCTGAAGCCTCTTCCATAACCTGGTCACCCACCTCTGGGCATCTTGTGACCATCCTCCCTAAAGTTGGGCATCCAGAGCTAAACACAATACCTCAGACATAATCTGGCCAGTGCAGAATACTTCATTACTCTTCCTTTTCTCATCTTGGATCTTAAGATTGCACTACTGAAGATGAAGAAGAGGACATAAGCCTTCGGGGCTGTTATATCCCACTGCTGGCTCATGCTGCATCTGTCATCCACTAAAATCTCCAGGTGTTGTTATTGTTTTAATATACATTGTGCTCTGACCATGTTGCTCTTATCCTGTGCTTAATTGTTTGGACCCAAGTGTAGGACTTGACGTTAACATTCCATTTTCATGTTCATTTCATGAATATGAAATTTCATTTCTGTAAAATGGGGACAATAGTACCTACCTCCCAGGCTTTTTGTAAGGATCACATGAAATAATAGTTTGAAAGCACAGTGCTTGGAACATAGGAGGAACGATATAAATGCTAGGTATTTTATTCTTATTATTTTATTAGATTCAACCTATCATTCTAGTCCATTAATTTTATCATCCAATGTATTAGCTATGCTTTCTGGCCTCATGAATCTCATGGAGTGGTAGCATTATTCCAATTCACACTGCAGATTTCCTTTGGTCTGGAACCAATTACCATATTTTACGTAATTATAACTTCAAATAGTGTAAATCCTAATACATGCTATCACTTCCCAGGATTCATTATTCATGCTAATTGAGACCTAGCTGTAATTTGCAAATCTGGTAAACGTGCCTTTTATAGCTTCCTCCAAGTGGCTGGTAACAATTTTGAACAGAATATGGCCAAATATAGTCTTGGCATATTCTACTTGTGATGGGGTACTGTAGGAAAAGTTCTAGATGTAGAATCATGGAATGTGAGTTCAAATCATAATCACGGACAAATCTAATTTTTCTGAGCTTCGGTTTTCTCCTTGTTAAAAGGAGGGAGCTGGACTTGACCTCTAAGATCTAATCTGGCTCTCCATCTGTGATTCTGTGACCTCCCTATAGGATAACATCAACAAATTAATTAACATTCTTTGGCTTGAGTTATTAAGTCAATTCTAATTTAACCTAAAATATCCTAGGAGACTATGAGATACATTATCAAATGCCCTGCCAAAGTCTATTTTTAATTGAATTCAAGAATTACTAAATACCTAGTATGTATAAGGCACTTTGCTAGTCACTGGCACAGGAAAATAAAAAGTGCAACAGTTTTAGCCCTCATAAAGAACATAAGGAAAAAGACTAGACCTGAACTTTTATTGACATAGGAATCTTCCAGCTGAGAAAATTAGCTCTGCTAATATAAATGACTCCTCTCTCTACAACTCACCATCTCAGGGATGCAGGGGTGTGTGGGCATCCACTTGTGTCCAAGGAAAACTAATTGTTAAGTTTTCAGTTTGAGTCTTTTTAATCTGGATATTGACAAATGCTACAAGACAGGGCTTGATTTTCTGTTTTGTTGATTATCTAAACTTAAGGAAGTAATGGGGAAAATGCCAATAATGCAGGCTAAATTTGTGTGTCATGGGTATATTTTTCCCCCAGGAGGGTTGGTTGCTAAACATTTAGCAGTACCTCTCTGTAGGGAGATGTCTATAGCACCAAGAGCTGAAGTAACAGATAGTGTGTGTTAGAGATGGCACCTGAAGTCAGGTTTTCCTGATTTCAGAGATGTCTCTCTAACTACTAAGCAATACTACCTCTAAGGTACAGACTATATCCAAAAGAAAAGTAAGGTAATTTTGGGAGGGAGGGTACTAGCAACTGGGGATCAGGAAAGCCTTCATGTAGTAGATGGTGCTTGAGCTGAACCTAGAAGAAAACAAGAGAGAGAAAGAGAGAGGGAGGGAGAGAGAGAGAGAGAGAGAGAGAGAGAGAGAGAGAGAGAGAGAGAGAGGGAGTGATTAATGGGGATAGGCAATGCAAAGGCCAAGAGAAGGGAAAAGTGTTTTATGTGAAGAATGAGACAAGGGAATAGCTAGTAGGTCCAAATGGTCCATCTACCCATCTAGTTGCCCTATCAAAATAGAAAATGAGACTAGTCAGGCGTGGTCCATTCTTGATGAATCCATGCTGGCTCTCAGTGTTCTCCATTTCCATTTCTAAGTGCCCACAAACCATCCCTTTAATAAAATGAGTTGGATTCTGCCAGAAGAAAAATGATCTTCTAATTAGAATGTATTACTGGAACATGAACCTTTAGAGTAAAGAAATTAAAGACTTGGCATAAGGCATCTGAAAGATTGCCAACCCCTCCTCTGGAGAGATGAAGACCTTTCATGGACTTAAAATATATTAAATTTCTCTCTTTTCACTGTAGCACTCTTTGACCTCTTCTGTTTCAGGTTGAATCCATTCATTTTCTCAACAGATGCTTATCGATGACCTAGTAGGTACATAATCCTGTATAAGGTGGTATGGAAGAGATTAATGCATCTGCTGATTGTTTAATTGATAATTTACCAAAATAATATTTAATAATTATTAAGTGGGTACTATATATATATATATATATATATATATACATATATATATAATATGTATATATACATATATTGTACTTTATCCTGTTGGAGATAGGAAAATAAATAAGATGAAATCCCTGTCCTCAAGGTACTTACTATTGAGAGATGACATGCCACATATATACTACATATATTTTACTACATGTAAAAAAATTTACATATATTTTACCACATGTACAAAGTTAGCAATATTAGGTAATATATATGGGTACCCAATAAGCACTTTCTTTATAGACCTTATTTTCTGTCCTTTAATCATATTTCTGAGCCTTCTTCAAAATCCCTCCAAGTTTTTTTTTCCTCCTCGATTTCATTTTGGTCATGAAACTCAGAAATTAACATATTCATCTAAGGAATTTGAAATGTGATGGGGAGATTTTCTCATGATTTACTTCCTTTTGTGGTTGGTGGCTTCCTTTGATGGATTCTGAAAACAGCAACAATTTGAGCATTATATGTAAAGAAGATAAGGTTCTGAATGAGAATTAGGTAAAATATAGAGTAGAGAAGGTCACCCATTCCCTCCACCATCATCCAAAGTTTCTTCCTCCTCTCTGTTGGACTAATTATATCTGCACCAAGGGAGCACCATCTTTGACATTCAGGAAAAGACAGAGAACCCCAGGCTCACCTTCTTTGCTATAATTGCTGACCATTGTTAGAGGATTCCCACATCACCCATTTCCTTTCTCCAATCTGGCTCCTGGCTTCTGAATCCTCCCTTGTAATCCTCAAACATTCCCATAAGGCTATACTAGAAAATGGTACGCTTGGTTAAAGGGCTACTACACTAAAATGCTACCTTATTTGCCTTTGTGTGCATCATGTGAGTTTCATAGATGGTGGCATGAATTTGCCAATTCAATTTCAGCTGGTAACCTTCTATATAACCTTTAGATTTTCTTCTGTTTTGCCTTATCATACATGACTGGTTATTCCCCATCTTGTCATTAAATAGTTTGTTCTTTCTTCCCCACATTGTTACACTATGATTTGTTTTGAATTTCATATTAACTTCTGACCTATTTTTCTTAGTGCTTTTAGTTTGTATCATTCATTTAACAATTATCTGCATGTTATTTGCAACAATGCACTTCTTTCATGTGTATAAATCACTCTCCTGATTCATAAAATCTCAGAGCTGAAAGGATCTCAGAAGCAAAGTTGTACCTGAAGGAGAATCGTCTCCATATCACACACAACAGCCTTTGCTTGAATATCTTCAGTGTGGGGAAGCTGCTATTTCAAGGCAGTCCTTTTCACCTTTTAAAGAACATGAAGTTATAAAAAGCTTTTCTTTAAGTCTAAAAGTAGCATTTTTTCCCTATTTCCTCAGTTCCTACCTCCACCTTCTAGGGCCAAGCACTCACAAGGAACATAAACATATTCATGCATATACATATATATATATATAAATAATATGTATATATAGATATACATAGACATATGTAGACATATCTATAAATGTTACATAGAAAGATAAATATGATAGTTATGAAAGAGAGAAAAAAGCAGACAGCAAGATAGGTAGGTAGGTAGATAGATTCCCAAGAATGGGGAAATTTATTCATTCATTTATCAAATGGTTATCAATGCTAGGTGCTGAAGGGGATATTGGTATATATATGTATAAAGCTTGTCCTCAAAGATCCTATAATCTTATCTATTAGGAGGTAAGATGTGCGAACTTGGGCAAGTTGCTTAAGTTCTATGAGCCTCAGTTTTTTCAACTATAAAAATGAGGATACTGGTCACTAGAATGACTAGACTAGAAGATCTTGAAGATCTCTTCCACTCTTAAATGATGATAGCTACAACTTCAGATGGTACATGATAAGCACCATATTAGTGGTACGTGGTACCATCTGGATTTGGGGAAAGAGTGGGGTGGGAAAGTTCACTTCAGACTTCAGAGTCTGAAGTGGTCCAGAAAGACTTCATAGCGGAAATGGCTTATGAATTAGTCCATGAAACATTGGATAAATTTTAATAGAAAAAGATGTGGGAAAAGTCTATCAAATGGAAGGAATAATAAGAGGAAAGCTATAAATGGGAATAGGAACATGGCAAGTCTGAGGAATGTCAGACAATTGTCTCCACTTTGGTCTCATTTACAGACTTAATGGGAAATAAGTCTAGAAATAAGTTGAGTTCTAGATTAGAACTCAATTGTGAGATGGCTTTGAATGCATGGTTAAAGAATTTGGACTTTTTTTTTAAAGCAGGCAATCTTTTTAGTAGTAAACAATAAGATGGCATTTGTAGAAGACTGATGCAGTGTTGGAAAATAGTATGGATGAGACAGGGAGTAAATTACTACAGTAATCTGGAGGTAAGATTAATTGGGTCTGATTTAGAAAGATGGCAGTCAATAAAGAAATCAAGGGAAACACATCGCAGAGATTGTGAATAAAACTTTTTAGGATTAGAAACTAGTTGAATAAAAGCAGGGAGAGAAAGATAGAAAGGTGACAGTCAATAATCATTTATCAAGCACCTATTATATGCCAGGCTCTGTACTAAGCACTAGAGGATAACTCTAATCCTTTGAACCTGGATAAATTAGTAAATCATAACTGTTGCAGTGGGTAAAAATGCCTGGATTTGGAGTCGGGACAACTCAAGTGCAAGCCCTCCCTCAAATACTTATTAATTATGCAATGCTGGGCAAGTCACTTAACTTCTTTTAGCTTCAGTTTCTTTACCTATAAAATGGGGATAGTAACATCATTTATCTCTCAGGGTTGTTATGAGTATAAAATGAGATAACGTGTATATTCCTTTGAAGACTTTAAAATACTATATAAACATTTGCTGTTCTTCTTTGGAGGATGCTAATACCATTCAGGAAAAATGAGAAGTCAAGAGGACTTGCTTGGTGGGGGAGTCAGGTTACTATGCCAGGAGAATATTGGGAAGCTGATGAATTCAGTTAAAACCTATTTAATTTGAGGCTCCAAAAATGCAAAGGTCCATAGAAAAATGTCCATCCTACAGTGCAGTAAGTAAAAATTATGAAGCTGGATTTTTAAAGGAGACTCTTTGGAGATTGGGAGATCTGGATTTGGGAATCATCCATGAAAGAGGAGAAACTATAAGAGAAGCTAAGAAAATTCCACAGGACAAATTATAGAAAGAGAATAGAATAGAGAAGAAGAGAGAACCTTGGGGGATGGCCACATTAAGGAGGAGAAAGGGTGGCAACTGAAGAGAGAAAAATGATCAGAGAAGTAAAGTCCCCAATGGTGTAGTATCATGGAATTCCACATCCCCTACCATAAACTCAAAATCAAGTAAAAAAGATGAACTAGAAATCTAAAGTTCCTTGATATAGTTATAGATTTAGAAATAGAAGAGCAAAAAGCCATCAAATCTAACTCTCTCATTTTATAGATGAGGAAAACAGAGCATGAAGTTAGTATGTACCTGAGGCAGGATTAAAATTCAGGTCTCCCTTCCTTCCAATCCAGTATTCTATCCACTGCACCACCTAACTACCTCCTAAGAGGCATCCAAGATTCCTGTAAAAATCACATGTGGAACTACAGTTCTATATTTTGTACTAATTTAAAGAATCTTGCTACCTGAATCTATGACCACATTCAAGTAATTTCTAACCCTGATAAATGTTTCTTCACAGTATCTCTCACTTCTTCTCCTTGTTTTGCACATTGGTTATCATCACTCAAGTTTAGCACCTAACATTCTAGAGGTGCTCTAGCACTTCCTTTACCTGAGTATTGATGGTTCACTCAGGGACTGACTCGAGTCACAAGATTTTCTTTGTCCCCACCTAAAGATCTTTTCACATCTTCCTTCATGGGAGTCTGTTGAAGGGGATGTGGTGATCTCTGAAACTGTAGAGAGGAGGGAAGAAGAAAGAGAGGATATGAGGAAGGAAGGAAGAAAAGAAGGAAATAGGAAGGAAGAAAGAAAAGGAGGAAGGAAAGAGAGGAGGGAGAAGGAAGAGAAGGGAGGAAGGAAGGAGGGAGGAATAAAAGAAAAGAAAGAAAGAAGAGAGGAAGGAAAAGAAAGGAAGGAAGGAAAGAAGGAAGGAAGACAATTCTGAATTTTTATTCTGTTCTCCAGAGAGGAAGTTTGAAGTTGTGGGAAAGGCATTAGACTAAGAGTTAAATTTGGACATATTACTTTGCCTTTCTGGGCCTCAGAGTCCTCATCTGTAAAATGATGGAGTTGCACTCCACCAAATTTAATTAAAAATGCATTTCTTAAATGCCTTTGTTCAAGGAAATTTTTCCAGGTTCTAGGATTATAGAGACAAAAATTAAACAGTTTCTTCCCTCAAGTAGTTTATATTGTACTGGATAATCTCTGAGTCTTCTTCTGGTGTGGATGACAATGATAGTGATGATGATGATGGCAGTTCTTTTGAACTTCCTATGTATCATATACTATGCTGAACAAACCTGAGATGTAGGTGCTGTTATCATGCCCAGTTTACAGATGATGAAACTGAGGTAAAGAGAAGGTAAAGGACTTGCCATGTCACATTGTTATTAAGTTTCTGAGGCTGGCCTTGAACTCAGATCTTCCTGACATGGACCCAGTGCTTTATCCATTGTTCCCCCTAAATGTTCACTTTAAAAATATCATGTTTTTTTTTCAGGGTAAGTGGGATACTTGTGTTCATGATTCTCCATACTACCTGTGGGAAAACATATGAATAGAGCATGGACTAGGTATGGTGGAATACCTTGACCCACCCACCTTTAGACACTCTATGCTGTAATGAGAAAGAGAGACATGAAGGTTGTGTACAGCTTATTTCATTGTCGTAAGACAACTCCTTTGGATGATTTACCCTAAAGAAATGTCTTCTCCTCTGCTACTGTATCAGCAGAAGCAAATACTAGTGAAGTTCAGTGATGGATCAGAAAAAATAAATTGAGAGAAAAAACAAAATGAGTATGTCTTTTCCAATTGAGATATCTTCTTACACTACCCTATCCCAACTAGCCCTGGGCAAGGTACTATTATAACAGAACTCCCTGGATCATAGCTTGAAGGTTAAAGATGGACAGCTAGGCTTTCCATGCTAAAAGCATTGACTTCCCCCTGGGGCAGGGGATGGGTAATATCAGAGTCTACTTTGCTGCAAGCTGGGCATCTCCTCTTTCAGCTAATTGGATCATGGAGAGCAAAACAGAGCAGTCTTCTACGGTATTACAATGCTCTTCTGCTCCAGGAAGAATTACAGTCTGAGAGCAGGAGGCCAGTGGAAGGGAAGGCATGGAAAACAGGCTTGGATGTCCATTTCCTCAAATGTTAAACCATGAAAAGCGACACATTTAATGGCCTGAGGTTTTAGGATTCTAGGCCAGTCGCTGTTGCTATGGTTTTGCAAGATCATTCATTAGAGACCAGAAAGAGCAGCTTAACCCACAGACCATCAGACCAAACAAGTTCAAAGGGTACTGTGATTAACTACTGCAGAAATGAGTCCCTTTATTTGTCTTTCTCCAGAAGTAACCTCTTTCAGAATGGTTACCACAGGGGTTGGGGGAGGAGGGCTTCAAGATTGTCCAAAATTATTTTGTAACTCACTGGTGCTGCTTTTTCCAATTTGTTCTGTGATCTTGTAACTATTTCCCCAGCATCACCCCTCCAAACTATACATTCCCAATCCTATGTCTATTCCCTCCTTTATTCCAGTTTCCTCACTGGACTTCCCAATCCTCCCATGTTTCTATTCATTACTTGCATAATTTAAGTTGAGATTCTGAAAGGAAGAGGCCTTCCATCTCCAGTATCAACAGCACAATATTAGTACTAAAAATTAAAATACCACTGATTGGCAATCCATTACTATATTTTGCCACCTTTCATTCAAGAAACTCAAGTTACTTTAGCAAATATAATTCCTATCTCATAGATAAGAAGATAGAGTTACAAGGAGAATGACTCGTTTACTCATCTTTACTCGGAATCCATACAGAGTCCAATTCCTGATTCCTCCATTTGCTCCAACAAATAGTCCTATTTAGTCTTACAGAATTCTTTCACATAAGCCCCACACTACTTCCTGAGCTGCAGCTTTACTGGCCCCACACCACTTTGTGTTCATTCCCTCCTTTATGCTTTTATATTTCATCTAGTCACTGATACTTCAATGCACTCACAGAGCCAAACACACTTAGAATTTTAGTGATAGAAAAAAAAACTGCAGAAGTCATTTGATCCAACTCCTAGTTACATCATGAATCCCATCACCCACATCCCTAACCAATGGCTGTCTAAGCTCCGTTTAAACACCTCCAGGGATGGGGAACTCACTAGCCCATTGTATTTTGTGACAGCTCTATTTCAAATCATTTTTTTGTTTTCTTCTTGTATCAAATCTTTGGTTCTAGTTCTTCTCTCTGAGACAAAACAGAAAAAATCCAATCCTTCACAATCTTATGGTAATGATGGATGAATGAATGAATGAATGAATGAAGAAAAAATAAGTACTTACAAAGCCCAAGTACTTTTCTAGATACCAGGGATGCAAATAGAAAAGCAAAAGAGTTTTTTGCTCGCCAAGAGTTTCTAACAGGGAAACATGGTATACAAGCAATTAGTGTGTAGATTAGTGGCTAGGGCTCTGTGCTTGGATTTCGACAGAGCTGGGTTTACATCCTGCCTTATACACTTACTAGCTGTGTAATCCTGGTCAAAACACTAAGCCTTTGTCTGCCTCAGTTTCCTAATCTGTAAAATGGCGAAAGAGCATTACTCTTATTAAAGAGCATTCACCTTCCAGGACCGTTGTGGGAATCAGATAAGACAATATTTGCAAAGAACTTTGACAAACTTGAAGTGCTAAATAAATACGATTCTTAGCACTATTTTTATCATAATGAACTACAAGTTGTCAGTATCCTCCTTAAAATGTCTCAGAGCTGAACCCAGTCCTGAAATTTGATTTAACAGATTTCAGTGGGGCTGTCCCTCCCTTGACCTGAACATGATTTTTATACATGCATCCAATATGAAATTGTAGGAGCTCTTTTGTCTGTCATATCACAAGACTAATTTCTATTGGGACAAGTGCATCAAGCCTAGCGTCAGGAAGACCTGAATTAAAATTTGGTTTCAGACACTTACTAGTTGTTTGATGCTGGGGAAGTGACTTAACCTTTGCCTCAATTTCCTCAACTGAAAGATGGGAATACTAATAGCCCCTAATTTCCACTGCTGTTAGAAGAATCAAGTGAGATAATTTTAAAATGCTTGGCAAAGTGCAGTATATAAATGTTAGCTATCATTATTAGATACTTTTCACTTAACAACCTGTCCATATAAATGTAACCACTTGTATTATGCATGATTTTTTAAATATATCTATGATCTTTGCATTTACTGCTAAGCGATGTTTTTCTTACTAAACTCATCCCATCATTTTAGTCTTTCAGGAGCTTTCTTCATCCTTTGTCATTAGCAATTCTTCTGATCTTTATTCCATCTACAAATATGATGAGTCTATCCTCTAGGTCTTCACCTAACTCACTTCTACATCGATATTTCTGATTTAATTGATATCTCCTAGTGACATAGATCTCATCCCCTCCAAGTCTGAGTGGACAATTTAAAACAAAGATGAAAAAGAAAAGAAAAAAAGTTTATCATCTGATTGCCAGTCTTCCAGGAATGAGGCTCTCCAAACTTAGGCTGATCCTTGACCAACAGACATGCATTAGTTGTTGGACCTGTGCTTGAATCCTTTCCTATATGGTAGCAACTGACAATATATAACACAGTATGTAGTACCTGGCACATAAAATAGATGCTTCATAAGTGCTTGTTGATTGGTTGATTTTTTTTCTTTGCTTGATTGTCATGAATTTCACTTGTCAGCATAGCCTCAAGTCAACACTATGTCATAGTGAAGCTAAGAATTCTTCAAAGGAGAGGTTACATGGAAAGAAAAAAGCAGTGTGCAGAAGAAAGAAGAGCTACATTTAGAAGCTAGGAGCAAGAGGGACACTGGAGGAAGACCTTAATGTGAAAGGCCATGGGGAAAAAATAATAAATAGAAGAGGCCTGCAAACAATGAATCAACATGTCGAGTCATTAAATATTATATGGTCTCAGTCCTCTTAGATTCCAGGTATAAAGGTACAAAGACCTCCCTGTTCAAAATGGGCTTATCTTCTAATTGACAGAGCCTTGCTGTAATTATAGTTTTCAAAGTATTTTCTCATTCATTTTCTCATTTGATCTCCTACAACACTATGAGAAAGAAATGATGATCGCCTGTTATAGAGAAGGAAATGGAGGCTGCTAAATGTTGAATAAATTTACTCAAGGACACATAGCTAACCAGTAGCATAGGTGGAAGAATAACTTTACTTTTCTAACATCTGATCCAAGATTCTTTCCATTACATCATTTAGCAAAGATTCGAGAAGGTCTTGAAATGATTAGCAGTATCTTAGGGTACGTGAAAACAAAGTTAGTTTGTTTAACATGGGGGTCAGGCCTGACAACCTTGTAAATGAAAGCCAGTAGGTCAGTAACACTTTTGCAAGGGTGCTGGGAGCATTGACTGCTCAGCTTGCACGGGGTAATCAAATCTTGTGTTAATGGCTAGGACGCTGCTGGAGATTGGAAACCCTTCTCTTGTGGAAACTTTCCCAGTGCTATTCCCAGCATCATTTTGCGATCAGGCTCACAATCCAGTCTTGCCAGACCGACCAGCCAGAGACCACAGCTGCACTTAAAGATAGACTGCTGTTTCCATTCCAAGGGGATATATTTATTGTCTTTTAATTCCTCAGACTCTCCCTGGGTCCCCTCAGCCTATTTGGCAGCACCTGCTGTGTCTCTTTTCACAGTGAGCTGCAAATCAGAAAACCCTCTCCCCTTCTTCTCTCCTTCCAACCACAAATCAGCAAGTGAAACACTGACTCCTGGAATCTGTGGGATCTCATTTTCCTATTTTATTGGGTCTCTTCTGACTTTTTAAATACAGCACTCAAAACCTTGGACTTCTAGTATGGGATAAGGTTTTATTGCCACTTCAAAAAGTAATTTCCATCTGTAAGAGTCTGCAGCAAATTCTCAAACTAGAGGAGGCAGCCTAGCACAGCGGCCAACATGCTGGACATGGCACTGGGAAGATCTAGGTTTGACTCCTACTTCTGGACACTAGCTACCTGTGTGACCCTGAGCAAGCCCCTAAACTTTTGACTTCAGCTACCTCATCTTTAAAATGAAACTACAATTATCCCTTCTATATTGTAGGAATTTTAAATTGCCCCATGGGGCACTTTTCTGATCTAGAAAATCCAAGTAAAAATTTCTGATCTAGAAAATCCAAGTAAAAATTTCTGATCTAGAAAATCCAAGTAAAAATTGTCTGACCCTCCCTTCAAACCAGAGAAGTCTAAATTATTATGGTAATAAAAGATAAAAATTCTTGATATCATACCATACAATACATACATTGTATGCATTTCTGAGTTTCTAAACTTTTTCTGTGTTGTCTACTGGCCTTCTAGTGTCATCCGCATCTTCTGCAAAACTCCTGCAAAATTAAAATTTAATTTCTTATGAAGACCGGAAATATACCGAAACCCACGATGGGGAAAATTGCAGTGTGGGAGCGATAACTATAGTAACAGTGTGTACCTGAAGACTGGTTGAAGGTGCCCAAAAGAGAATTCTAGTTTGTAGTTTTGTTCAGTTGTTTCAATCACGTCTGACTTTTCATGACTCCATTTGGGGTTTTCTTAGCAAAAATATTGGAGTAGTTTGCTCCTTCCTTCTCCAGGGTATGAGAAAACTGAGGCAAGCAGGATGAAGTGACTTGCCCAGGGCTATAGATAGTAAATTTTTGAGGACAGATCTGAACCAGGTCTTCCTGACCCGAGGGCCAGCATTCTATCTATTTCCCTATTTAGCTTCTCCTTGTATATAGTCCTTTGTAATATATAAATGTCAATAGTATCACACTATCCTCTACTCCTAAAACAAACAAACCGAAATAACAGCTAGCATTTGCCTTTTAGGGACTTGGCAAGAACTCTTCTAAGTAATTTACAATTATGTCATTTGTTTCTGCCAATAAGTATGGGAGGAAGGTGACATTACTACCCCAATTTAACAGATAAGGAAACTGAGGTAGATAGATACCAAATAATATGCCCAAGGTCACACAACTAGTAGGTATCTGAGGTTATATTTGAACTCGAATCTTCCTGACTCTAGACCGTAGCTTACTGAATGAACCTTTCCTTCAATTCTAATTCCCTTTAATTACAACTCAGCCCAATAACTGCCTCCTCTACAGACCTGCCCTTGATCCCTTCCCCCATTGGGGAAATAATATCTTCTTTACCCCTTTCTTTATAACATTGTTTAGATCTCTCCTTTTCATTGACAGTATCCCAATTAGGTATATTTGACCTGAGTTTGAATTTGTAAAACACCTCCGTTTGAATCCTGCCTCACACACTTAGTCACATGCCTGAGTTATTTTGCCAATAGACTGAAACATTATGGAGGGCAGGGGATCTGTAAGTTTTCATCTTTTTGTCTTCAGAGCCTTGAACTCAGTGAATGCTCCATTAAATGTGTGTTGGATTTACTTCTATTGAGTTGAACCCAGGATCCCCAAACTGTGCCAGGCCTTTTAAGAAATTCCATCAGCCTGCAGCAGGCAGGTGACAAATATGTGAGTGTTTTCCTTTAGAAAATGCTCTGATGGTTCTTTTCTGTCTATTGCTACTTAGCAGCAGGTAAGGGGAAAAGGCCACACAGGAGAAAAATCAGGCCCAGTGATGACTAAAAAAAATTCAGAATAGTCATAATAAAACCTTAACAGCACAATTGTCTGAGATTAGATTTCATAGGTCATGCAGAAATATGCAAATCACATTAAAATTATACGCAAACCAAGCTCAGTCCTTTAAACTGCTATGTACATTTGGATATCCTTTCTAGAAAATTCTTTGTGGAGGTGAGAAACATAGTTCAGGAGGGAAGAAGAAATTCTGCCTCCTGATTTGACTACTTGTGAGCATAAGCTACCAGGGATGACTCAAAATTTTCACAGCACTTTTCCATATAAGACAGGTAAAGAAAGATTAATGGACAGAGGGATGCTGAGATTAGCCTTTGATACTAAAATGTTTCCTTGTTTTTACTCCCAGAATGGCTCAAAGCCTAGATCGCCTTTTAACTACAGTGCCAAGAGGCTTCTAATAGAAAGGAGAGGGAGGCTGAGGCGGGGGCAGGGTGGTGGTGGAGGTGTCCATAATGTGTCAGAGTTCTTCTTCTTCCGCTCTCTCTCTCTCTGTCTGTCTCCCTCTCTCTCTGTCTCTCTCTCTGTCTCTGTCTCTGTCTCTCTCTGTCTCTCTCCCTCTCTGTCTCTGTCTCTCCCTCTCTCTCCCTCTGTCTCTCTCTGTCTCTCTCTCTCTCTCCCTCTCTCTCCGTCTCTCTCCATCTCTCTCTCTGTCTCTCTTGTCTCTCTCTCTCTCTCTGTCTCTCTCTCTCTTTCTCTCTTTGTCTCTTTCTCTCTCCTTCCACCAATCTGTGAAGCACTGAACCCAAATTTCCAATCCCCTGGAGTCAGAGGTAAAGGGAGAGGGAGTAATGAGATCTCTAAATTCCCCAGCAGCTCTAAATCCTAAAATTCCATGACACTCTGGGCCTGCTCTCAACCTAAGAGCCTGGAGCTCATCAAAAAAAAAAAAGTCATTTATTTTAAAATATTACTCTGCCATGACAATGGTTATCCCCTCTGGCCTGAATCAAAGATCCTTATACAGCAGCAGAAGTGGTGGGTTACATTTAAATCAAGTCAAGCCCTATCAGTCAAGACAAGATGCATTTATTAAATAACTACTGCATCAAGTCAAGAAACATTTATTAAGCACCTACTGTGTGATAATAGATAGGAAGGACAATTTCTCAACTATTAAATGGAGAAAATAATATTTTTAACCTATTTCAGAAGGTTGTTAGAAGGATCGAATTGATAATAGACATAAGGTGATTTGTAAACCACAGTCAAATACAGTGGGAGTGATTGAAGATTGGAGCAGAGAGGAGGGTATCAAAACACTCCTCACAATAATGTAAACATTGAAAAGTTGTACCAATTCAGAGCACCTTGATAGTACAGTGGCTAGAATGCTGGACCTGGAGACTTTCTGAACCCAGGTCTTCCTGAGTTCAAATCCAGCCTCAGATACTAGAAGTGTGACTCTGCAAGTCACAATCTTGTTTACCTTAAGTTTCCTCATTTGTAAAATAAGCTAGAGAAAGAAACAGCAAACCACTCCAGTTATCTTTGCCAAGCAAACTCCAAATAGGGTTACAAAGAGTTGAACACAACTGAATAACAATGAAGTTGGAAATGCCCTGGTTAGGGTCATAAACTTAGACATAGAGAGGACCTTGGAGAACATCTAGATGATGAACAAAATTGAGTGTCAGGCATAGAGTGCAGTGGCCTTGAATTTGAATCCTGCCTCGCACACTTAAGAACTGTGTGACCTTGGGCCAGTTCTATAATTCCTCTCAGCCTCACTTTCCTCATCTACAAAATGGGTATGATAATAGCACCTACCTCAAATATTTGATGAGGGAATTAAATAGCACATAAATCATTTTGCAAGCCTTAAAGGGCTAGGCAATCGTTACAAAACTTATGATTATATCTTATCACATTCATTTCACAAGTGAGAAGAGTGAGACCCAGAAAAGGGAAGTGACTTTGCTGTGATCTTGTAAGTGGTGTCACAGCTGAGAGTTGAATCTAATTCCTCTGACTTTGATGATGGTTTTTTTCCCCTACTTTGTCTGATATACTCTTTTCTCTGGGCCCAGAAATGGATTATTCATTTGTAGTCAAAGGATTGGCCTACTTAATAGAGCACATCTCTCACCTTCAAATCCTGTGTAGTCCAGACAAATCGGTGCACTTCCTGTTCCCAGAATTGGGCAGTCTGTCTTCTACCTGACTGCCAGCCTTTCCATGATTCTCCCCAACATCTGAAGTGTATTCCTTCCAGGCCTCTTCCTTCAAGGCCGTGCTCAGGGGCCATACATTCATCTTCAGAATGAGAGGATTAGATAGACAGACAGACAGATGGGTAGATGGAAGGATGGACAGACAGAAAAATAGATAGATAGCTGGATGAATAGATACAACCTTTTAAGTCTCCAGACCATGATCCTATATCCAAGTTTTCATGATCACCCCAGTTAGTAGTGTTCTCTGCCTGCTCCTGAAATAATAATTTACATAATTTCACACCTGCATATTCCCTAAGTAGATGGCACAGTGGGTGGACTGCTGGGCCTGAAATCAGGAAAACTCATCTTCCTGAGTTCAAATTGAGCCTCAGACACATATTAGCTTTGTGACCCCAGGCAAGTCACTTCACCTGGTTTGCCTCAGTTTCCTCATCTGTCAAATGATCTGGACAAGGAAATGGCAAACCACTCTACTATCTTTGCCAAGAAAACCCCAAATAGAGTCAAAAAGACTCAACCACAACTGAAAACAACTGTACATGTATCCCTCATGTGACACTTGAAGACCCCCTTCAGAATAAGCACTCCAGATTAGTTCATGTAATACCTTCCTTAAACTTATGGAAAGGCATCCTGCCATGGTCTTAATTAACCAGAAGGGAAATGTGATATCTGAGTGTCCTACCAGGTGTCACACTCTTTAAATACCAGCTCATTAACCTCCTTACTCCCTTTCTGATATAGTCCCCCCCTCCCCTATAGACTTCTTAAAGGCTGCAATATTCCCATTAGCCACCAGAGGGCAATAAGTAGTTTTGTTGAACCCCTGCTTGTTCTAGTCTGGCATTAATCCAGACAATGAAATGGAATATTATTCAAAGGTATAAAATCTGCAACTCCATGCATAGCTTCGAGCCCTCACTCCATATGTAGATGCATCTTTTTTTCCCAGGCATGTATTCTCTCACACATTCTCAGGACTGAGGCATTCAACTACTGTATTACACGCAGGAAAAAATGACATCGTCCCTCCTTGAGGCTTTAGTCTCAATTTCTGTTTGAGGATGTAGGCCAGTTCCACAGGGCTGTGCTCAGGTTGTCCCACTTATCTGTCTGGTTCTTGGAGTGTCTGTCATCTGCGGCAGCAGCGACAGCAGCAGAAATACTGGATGTTATTGTTCAAATAGAAACTTCAAAGCCTCCATCCTAAAGTCAGCTGCCCTTCACGGGTATGATGTTCCGAAAATCTGATTCCAAGTGCAGTTGTTGGTTGTTCCCAAAGCCTGAATGGTGATAAGAAAGCTAGAATCTCAAAGGGAAAAATGCAAGAGAATTCGGGGTGGGGAACCTGTGGCCCCCGCCAGGACCGGAGACCACAGTTTCCCCACCCCTGGAATAAGTGAAGCAATCCTTGAGACCAGGCAATAGCTCTCCTTCCTTCCTCTTGCCTTTCCTGTTGCACCTGCAGGGCACTATAGTTTCCCTGTCTTCTCACTGACCTAGAGAAGAATCATATAACCCTATTATCTGAAATTTCACAAATTTTGTTTCCTTATGTGGAAATTTCTGAGGCCCCTGAGGTCATATAGAAAATAGTGATGCAGAAGCACCTACTGTGAACATGTTGTATAACTCCAACAAAATGTAAACACTACAAGAAAAAAAATAACTATTTTGATAGAAAGACAAAACATTTATTAAACACTTGCTTTGTGTCAGACACTGTGCTTAGTGCTGAAGATACTTAGAAAAGAAAACGTGACACTCCCTGAATTTAAGGCCCTTATATTCTACATGGGAAAGTCAGTATAAAATGAAAAATGTGAGGATTGGTGCCCATATGGGGACATGGTGAAGACACTACAGGAAATGGCCTGATCATCTGGTTTCCAGCTGTATTAGCCAAAAGGCTTAGCTAATAGATTGGGAGAAAAACTTAGTCTGAGGTTGGGTAAAGATGGCTGATGGGTAAAGCCACAGCAGAGAGACTTTGGGAAGTGGTTTGGCTCCCAGATAGATAAGGAAAAAAGTTGGACAGAGACAAGAGTTGAGTATTAATTTCCATAGCAGTGGTTTTTATTTTGTCTTTTAGTCAGATTTTCAGCCAAGTCTGGGGCAATTTCTATGAGACTCTCCTAATTAGTGAAAAGAATGCAGATAGATTATTCTGACTGCTTGAGGGTTGGAATCGGTCAGAGTTTTAGAGAAGGGAGAAAAATCTTCATTCCTTCTTCAAGAAACACTTGTGGTTCCTGACTCTCTTTGGGATCTATCTCAAAGAGGAGAAAAAAAAGAAAAAGAAAAAAAAAGATTCTCTTGCTGCCATGTAAGGAAGCTAACTCCTCCACATGTCCTTGATCTCCAGCTTGACTCCTTTGAATGAAATCTGGACCTCCTGTCTTATGGTGGAGCTAGAGTTCATCTTGCTTCCATTTAAAAACTTCCTTCACTCTTGTGTATTTTGTGGTATATTCTAATCTGTAGACTTTCCTTGATTTTTGTTTGCGGTCTGCTTGGATTCATAGTTTGTTCACTATTTGCTATTTATGATTGTATTTTGTGTAACTAGCCTTTGGCGAAGAGTCAAGTCCGTGAATGTAGGCTTGGGATACCTTCCTTAAGAAATAGACCAGGGAAGAAACTAGTAGTTTTCTGTTTTGAAGCAACTGTGACGTTAGAACGTCATGCATGTATATGTACATATGTATATATATATATATATATATATATATATATATATGTATATATATGTGTGTGTAGATACACAAATTTTACACAAACATACACACACACACACACACCTATTTTTTTCCTAGCTCAGTACCCCTTCTCTCAGAGAAAAGAGCATCTAATCTAATGGTACCCTTCAATTCTCCCATCAAGGTAGGAATCAGTCTTCCTTGGAAAGGAATGGGAAAGATTCCAAAGATATCTATCAATGTCTTCCCTTGGGCTGACTGTCTATATGCTTAGCTCATCCTGTGGTATATGAACTTGGTTTAAAAAAAAAAACAATATTTTTATGACTATTTTAGAACAAGTGACTTCCTTTATAATCTTTTTATTTTATATTTTTAAAAGTCTTATTCTGAGAAGGGTTTCACATGCTTCACTAGATAGCCAAAGAGATTCATGGCACATAAAA
Organism: Potorous gilbertii; assembly: GCA_028658325.1. Taxonomy (NCBI): domain Eukaryota; kingdom Metazoa; phylum Chordata; class Mammalia; order Diprotodontia; family Potoroidae; genus Potorous; species Potorous gilbertii. The sequence goes on along the minus strand of CM053771.1, from coordinate 142,009,078 downwards.
ATGTTTTTAAAAAATGCCCACATAGCTATCTCATGTGAACATGCACATGTTACACAGGCAGCATTTCTAGGTACTAATTAAGTGATAGAGTTCTAGACCTCCAACCCCCATTTCATTAATGAGAGGAAATACCAATGTAGAACCTCCACCTACTAATACGGAAAAGCAACTCATTTATAACACATTCTTTAAGAGTTTCCTAGGGCAATGAGAGGTTAAATGACTTGCTAACTCTCAAGCAATCAGTATCGTCAGAAGCAGCATATGAATGCATCTAAGCAGAGTGTTTTGCTCATGGTCAATGTTTAATAGAGGCTCAGGGGATAGAGAGCTGGACCTGGAGTCAGGAAGACCTGAGTTCAAATCTAACCTCAGACACTTACTAGCTATGTGACCGTGAGCAGGTCGCTTAACACTGTTTACTTCAGTTTCCTCATCTGTAAAACATGAACTATAGAAGGAAATGGCAAACTACTCCAGTATCTTTGCCAAGAAAACCCCAAATGAGGTCACAAAGAGTCAGAAATGACTGAATAGGTGTTTAATAGATGCTTTGTGGATTGAATTTATCACAAGAAACTTGGATAGCAGGCAATGAATGTTTTAGCTGCAGAAAGACATGTAACCATATACTGGTGTGTGGGGAGGGTTGAGATTTCCCTCAATTGAAAATAAGTACCCACAGGAATTCCATCCCAGGTCTTCGGTGTATTTATAATGAATTAATTAGATTATCAGTTTGAATACTTGGGCCTTATAGAGTTGGAATATAGATAATGTCTGGCTCTGTCTCAGTGAGGGTTAGTATAGCTGCAGCATGTCCATCCCAACCCTCTCATCCAATCTAAATCAGATTATAAACCATGTCTGTCCCCTTATTCCAAATCCAGCACTTTTTTTTTTGCTATACTCTATGACTTTCTATCTGCTATCCTTTATCATTGTCCCAGTCACCCTAAACAATAGGTGTGCTTCTTCCTCAATCTCCTTTTCATCAATAAAGCTAATGTGACACCCCACTAACTGTTATTTAGTCTTATCATTCCTAATAAGGTTTAGTTTATTTTTAGCTTCAATGCGCTTGACACTAGTCTCACATGATCATGCAGCCTTTCTATATTCATCATCTATTACTTGTTCTCACTTCTGTCTTCAGAGCATATCTTCACAGACTGATAACCACAGAATTCAAGAGTTGGAAAGGACTTCAGAAGCCATGTGGTCCAACTCATACATGAAACCTTTTATAAGTGTCATCCAGAATCAGCCTGAAGACATTAAAGGAGGAATAACCCACCATCTCTGGACGTAGTTGTTTCACTTGTGGTCAGCTGTTAGAAATGTATTATTGACTTGAGGCCTAATTTTTCCCCCTTGTACTTTCTATCCCTCTGCTCTATCCCTCTGCCTTCTTTTGCCCAATAGAACAGGGTCATCGTACTGGCATGTATTCAAGAAGGGTTTTAACCCCAACTCTTCTTGACTCTGAGGTCATCCTTTACTCCATTTTTGTACATTTCATATTCGTCATTTTCTTCTCCATATGAGAGTTCTTCAAATACCTGAAGATAGCTACCATGAACTCTGTCTCCTATTGTACCACCCCCCAAAAAATATTGTCTTCTCTAGACTAAACATATCTACATCTTTCATCTCTTATTTTCTTTTGAAATCTAAGTTGTTATCTTATTAGTTCCCCTGGTTAAATTATCATTTAAATGCATAAGATCTACATGTTTATTTACCTAGACCCAGTCTCTCTCCTGAACTATCACCCTTTATAACCCATATCTTATAGGCATCACAAACTGAACATTATTAAAGATAGAACTTGTCATTCTTTCCCTCAAACTCCCTTGGTAACTTTCTATTCCTGTTGAGTGCACCCTCATCTTCTACTTCTCACCAAGCTGTTACCTCAACACCATCCTCAACTCTTCATTTTCTCTAGCCCCATATCTATAATCTCGTAATTTCTACATTTTCAAGATCTTTTATATATTCTTGTATCCTCACTCACAAACTCACTTTTATAAGCCCTTAGCAGCCCTCACCTAGACTACTGAAGTAGCCTTCTATTCAGTCTCCTTTCTTTGGACTCTCCCCATTTCAATTCAGCCGCCACTCATCCACCAAACTGATTTGTTTTCTAAATTATAGTTCTCATCATATCACCTCCATCCCCTACTAAACAACAGTGGAACCCCATTATCTCTGGCATCAAAAATAAAGACTTCTGCTTGGCATGTAAATTTCATCATACCCTGGTACTTTCCTCTATTTCCAGTCTTCTGACATTTTAGACCCATCTATATAGTATACAATCCAGCAATATTGGCTTACTAGATGTTCATCATATGATGTTCCCTCTCTCATCTCTGTGTCTTTGCACTAGATTTTCTTCATGTATAGAATGACCCTCTTTCTTTATCTCTGCTTCTTACATCCTTCCCTGACTTTTTTCAAGACCTAAGATTGCAGTTCACCTTTTATAGTGAGCTATTCCCTGTCTCCCCAGCTACCTTCCCCTCTCAGATTTCCTTGAATCTGTTCTGTATATATTCTGTGCATTCCTAATTATTTACATGTTGTCTCCTCTACTAGAATACAAGCTCCTTCAGGGAAAGAACTATTTTTGCCTTTCTTTTAATATTCAGAATTCGGTACAGTACCTGACCCATAATAAGCCTAGAAATATATGTTTACTTGACAATTTATGCATTAACACCAGGTTATTTAGACAAGTCGTGTAAAACTCACATAGAAATGGAACCATTAAACCATCCTAACCATATGTAAGGATCCCTGTGGGCTTCATAGTGACATAGAAAACCACATATAATGCAGCCCTCCTGCAACATGTTTGACATTTCTGCTTTATACAATTCTTCCTTTTCCTCCTCAATGGATTTGGTTTGTCATTGTGTCTTCAAAAGTTTCTATCCCTTCTGGACTATCTTCCTCTATAACATATAGTCCCTCTATAAAATAAATGATCAGATCCCAGCTCCCCTTTCTCTTTGACATCTGATTTTTAAAAATCTAGTTTACATGTGATACCTTGGCTGGCTTTCCTTATCTTCTTTATCACAAATTCTAATGCAAAGTTGTCGCTTAGTCCAAAGCTTTCCATCATTCCTACCTCAGCAACTGGTTCTTCCTAGTTTGTGAGGTTTAGTTCCAGAATGGTGATTCTACTTGTTGGCTTTTCCTCCTTTTGAGTTATAAAATCATTAAGGTAAACAAAGAGAACCTCAAGTTCTCTCCTCCTCTCCTCCCCTCCCCTCCCCTCCTCCCTTCCCCTC
>CM053771.1:141966234-142005273 GCA_028658325.1 Potorous gilbertii | reverse complement strand
CCTCCCCTCTCCCGTCCCCTCCTCTCCTCCCCTCTCATCTTCCCTCCTCTCCTCTCCCCTCTTCTCACCTCCCCTCCACTCCTCTTCTCTTCTCTCTCTCTCTGTCTCTCACACACACACATACACACACGTAAAAGCATCTAGGCTCATAGTACTACCCCTAAAGGAGGTTTAAACTCTACTTCAAAAGAAAATAAATTTGTGGTTGATGGAAAGGAAAGCTCACTAGCATTCCAGAGACAACTGAAGCCCAACAACCTCAAGCCTTATAGTACTGTTCTAAATCTTTGGGGCAGCACACTCAGATGGGGAGTACACTTGGAGCTGCTAAAGAGAAAATTCCTCTTCCAATGAGAATTATGCTAAAAAATACCACCTTAGCAATAGAGGGAAAATTCAAGGTTTTTGATTCTTTGTTTTATGTATCAGTCCTTCCAACTCTGGGGTCATGTGATTGACATTTTATTTTATTTCCAAGAGGCTGCTGTCCTGCTTAGGTACTCTCAATCTGTACCTAGAGCTCATGATTTTTCTGTTTTAATCCATGGTGTCCAGAAATACATATGTTATGTTCAGATATCCCTCCTTAATGAGCCACACATTTTTCAAATCTGCCTTTCTCTTTTGAAGCCCTTGCCTTTGATTGGCAGTAGTTAAGAAAATACTTCCTATGTTCCTAAGATGATTAGTTTCTTGCTCAAGGCTTTATAATCCTTAGTGATGTTTTCTAGATTGTTTCTTGTAGTAACCTGTAGTCTTATGAGTTACTAGGAATGGGTAATCATGATCATGTGTGACAAGTTTACAGGTCTTGGGGAGTTTTCAGTTCTGTCCTAGGTGTGTGTACCCAAAAGATAATAGACCTCTTCCCTATTGCTTATTTTGGTTTAATTATTAGCTGCTCTAATAACCCTCAGGAAGGAGTGACCAAGTAGCACTGTCTATTATTTCTCTATCATTTACTCAATTATCTCTTTCACCTAATGACATCATCGATTCTTATTGTGATTCCTTGCCCAAGTGGAAAAATTAGTGGCAGTGCCAGGACTGAGATCCACTTCTGTCAAAAGAGTGCTCAACCACTCAATGACTCTGCCTACTAATTAGTTTATTGCCCATGTTTTACCTGATCACAAATGTCCTCAGAGTTTTGTTAACTTCTATAAAATAATATGGGTCTGCTTATGCAAATGCTGCCAGATCTCTGAGATATCAATTATTAAAAGCCTTAGGGTTTTACCATGAGCCATTGCTAAGTTTAACTGCCTGGAAGCCCCTGGGAAAATTCTGAAAACCACAGATCCCAGAACCTCCAGGGATAACCATCCTTTTAGATAAGCATCTTGGCCAAACAACTTCATTCCTATAATTAAAATCGCCTTTTACTTGTCTTTCTTATTTGAGTAGAAATGAGGTATCCAGGAAGCAGGGAAAGGAAAAAAGAGAGTGAAAGAAATAGAGGATGTAACCTAGCAATCAGTTTCCATGTCTGCCAAGCCTCTATACATGCAGAGTTTAAAAGAAAAAAAAAGCAAACAAAACCTAATCAAGAAAAATAAACAACATTCTCATTCACATTACTAGATTAATATAAACATTTAAATTCCTATCAGGATAAAAGACTTCTTTCCCTAAGGGAAAATATAGTTCACCTAGAGTCATGGTCTCCAACTCTCAAAACTTATTGTGCTTGACAAGTAATACAATCTTTATTTTTCCCCCATCTAGGACAGGAGGGCTATGTCATATCTTCTCAGAGCATTCTTGGCTTCTGTAACAGATCATCACCACGGATCAGGGCAGATATCCCCTCTGTAAGGGAACAGTATTGGTCTTTGCTATTGTTATGAAAATACCTTTAATTTCTCAATAGATGTGAATTCTTTATTATTATAAAGAAACTAAGACTTAGGGAAGGGAAGAGATTTAAATGAGAAAAAGGGACTGAACTAAAGCCCACGTCTGCAGACAGGCCATTAAATGACTAACATAGTGTCATTTCCTTGGGTGAAAATGCAAATGTGCAAAAATTCAAAATTTTCTGTGATTTCTCATATGTTGGGAACTCTCTCCACTAGCATAAATCACATCTATTGATGACTCAGTAGATAAATGGTAGGAAGTTGCCTTGGCAGAGTGAGATGAAGTGACTCCATCCTCAAAGTCAGGAGATGCCCTGACTTCACTAGCATCTTGCCCAATGTATCTCGCTTTTCCTATTAAACCTTCAGATTATCAAGTCTCTGCTCTTCTCCAACATAATTATGTTGCAATTTTAGAGCATATCATAAGATCCTAGGATCTAGAGGTCACTTACTACAAATTCCTCACTTTATGTATGTGGAAGCTGAAGCCAATACTTCATACATAAAATTCTCAATAATTCAATTCATAAGCTTGAATTTAATAGGATTTTAGAGCTGCAAGGGGGAGAAAAGGACAAGCATTTATGTAGTGCCTACTATGTGCTAGGTATTGTTCCAAGCGCTTTACAAATTTTATCTCATTTGATCCTTATAACACCCTTCAAGGTAGGTGTTACTATAATCCTCATTGTATAGTTGAGGGAACTGAGGGAAATGAAGGTAAGTGGCTTGCCAACATCAAGTAGCTAGTAAGTAAGGCCAGAGTACAACTCATTGTGGCACCAGCTGCCTGCAATAGCAGAAATGAGACTTAAGACGTCCTCTAGGTCACCTAACTCAGCCTAGAGATGAGGGAAATAAGGGCAAGGGAGAGGGGGTAGTGGTAAAGTGACTTGACAAAGATCACAGAGTCATTGTGTTGTGGTTCAGTTGTGCTTAACTCACTACCTCCTTCGGAGTTTTCTTGGCAGAGATACTGAATGTAGTGCTTTACCATTTTCTTTTCCAACCTATTTTTACAGATAAGAAACTGAAGCAAACAGGATTAAGTCACTTGCCCAGGGTCACACACCTAGTAAGTGTCTGAGACTGGATTCAAAGTCAGAAAGATAAGTCTTCCTAACTCTAGGCCTGTATCTCCTACCTGTCCTGGTAGGGTTATCGATTTAGAGATAAATGGAACCTGCAAGGTTATGGAATCCAAATTTCTCCTTATTTTATAGTAGAGGAAACAGGGGCATAGAGTGCTAGAAAAACAGAAGAGCAAAGATCTGAACTCAGATCCTCTAATTTCCAATTTAATATTCTTTTCATTGTAGAGACTATACTATCTTTTAATTTTGTCATTTATTAAGGTTTACTACAGACAAGGCACTAGGCTACCACCCATATCCATTTACCAGCAAGTAACCATTGGTAAATAACATCATCTTTCCACACCTCAGTTTTCTCATAATGAGAACACTGAACTCCACTTGGCCTGGGAATAAACCATGCCATTTATTTATTTCTAGGTAGATGTCACTCCTTAATCATGATTTAGGCTAAATGTCATTCACATTTCTTGAGCACCTACTAGAGGGATAAGGAGCTCTGGAAATATTCTGGGTGTCCAGAGGAAGCCAGCCTGTGACTCAATATTGCCAATAAAAAAAAAATCACAAGAAGTTTCTTCTCTGGGTGGATAAGTTGTTAGACTGAATTTCAGTAGATTTTAGAATGGAAGGGGCCTTAGAGATCATGTACTATAGTCCAAACTATCTCAAAATATCAATGAAGAAACTAAAGCCCAGGGAACAAGAAGCAAGGATGATGTGGGAAATAGTGCCAAATTTGGAGCCAGGAAGTTTTGTGTTCATATCCATCCTCAGACACTAAGCTATGTGGCCCTGGGCAAGGCTTTTAACCTAACTTAGCCTTAGTTTCCCTGTCTGTGAAATGAAGGTAATACTAGAACACAGGGTTATTTTGAGGGTCAAATGAAATTTTAGATAGATAGAGAGATAGATAGATATTTATAGATATAGATATATAGATATAGATAGATATGTGAAACACTTTGCAAACCCTTGAGGTACTAGGTAAATATGAATACTCTATAGAGATGATTATTTCTATGCTTCTGTGTGCCAAACATCCATCAGAGAGAGAGAGAGAGAGAGAGAGAGAGAGAGAGAGAGAGAGAGAGAGAGAGTTCCTACCTCCTTGTCTGTGGGACAAGTTGTTCAGTTTATGGACCAGACTCAGATCTAAAACACCAAAAAAAGAGCTTTCCTCAAAGGTGTTTGTTCAAAGAAACAGGCCAATACTACAGTCTCCAAAGAAGACCTTTCATTTATGATTGGTTGGACATTCCATGAAGGTCATATTGACCTCCAATCTTCTTACTCTTTTCTCAACTGTGTGAGGCAAGTTAGAAGAATATGGCCCAGTGAGAGTGATTTCCTAACGAGTCAGGTTTAAAATGGACATCCTGAAGACAATACAATATACTTTAACAAATGGGATTTTAATGCTCTCCAGGTCTTTCCCTGCTCTGTGAGATCTGCCACGTTAAATCTCTTTGTTCAGCTCAGACAGGTCATTTGTCAAACTCTACCTCATTATTAAAAATGTATTCAATGGCATTTAATGAGTACATATGGATTCAGTGATGATCACAAATCAAATTTTTGGAAAGTCATATTTTTAGCTGTACTGTCCAGCTCTATGAATATGTAGCAGTGCCTTAATACTGTCCTTTCTTATTACTGGAGCTGAGGCTAATCTTCATAATCTTCTTCAAGGATTTGTAACTCTTTACAGGTGAGGGAAGCATGAAACCTGGAGAAACTTTAGCAGAGCCCAGAAAAGGAGCTCCAGGGATCAAGCTTCTAAGGTTTTGATTGCCCCTGTGTGTGACCCTTCCTTTGACTCATATAAGCTGTATGACCTTGGCTCTTAAGCCTCTGATGACCACATGTAGTCAATGAGGGAGTCAGACTATGTGCCTTCTGACATGTCTTCCACCTGTAGATCTATGAGCCTATGAGTCTATGAACAACTTTATAACTGATGTTTGCTCATTAATTCTTTTTATATTTAAGGGCTAGCACTTGTAGAATGTTTTATAAATAACAAATATCCCACAAGTGATATTGATATTAATAATAGTAATTGTCTTATTAAATTCAAATTAAAATTGTCGAATGCTTCAAACATTAATCTGAACCACTACCTTCTATCTCCACACAATCATAATATATCACAAAAAGGAGAGGGGGAAAATGTATTTCCTTTTAAATTCCAAGTAGAAGCCTGGAATTGAACCTATAATCCACCAAGCTGCACTCTGAACCCAGAACACCGGCATTTTTGAGTTCTATTGTTTGTTATAGCAGAGTATATATGGAATGGGACAGCTAGGTGGCGTAGTAGATCGACTGCTGGACCTGAAGTCAGGAAGACCCATCTTTATGAGTTCAAATCTAGACTCAGACATTTATTACCCTTGTAACTTCGGTCAAGTCAGTTAATTGTTTGCCCCAGTTCCTCATCTCTAAAATGAGCTGGAGAAGGAAATGACAAACCACTCCAGTATTTTTGCTAACAAAACCCTAAATAGGGTCATAGATATGACTGAAAGAACTGAACAACAACCTTCTAGTTCCATGTGGTGAACTGTACTAACATCTCATCAGAAACCTCCAGCTTCCTTCTTCTTCCATTCCCAATTTTCCTTGCATGTCCTTGAAACAAAGGACACAAGAGGTCAAGACTACACAGGTGAGGAACCCCATCTCCTATCATTCCCCAACATATATTTCTTTGGGCTCCAGGAGAGAAGTAAAAGTAACTTTAAACCATAGTTATCAGAGTGCTGTTACTTAATCCTATCAAGTTAATTCAGAAATGTGCCATGTATCCAGCTCCAATCTCTGTCGCTGAAGACCCTGTTAATACCAGGGGCATGTCGAGCTTGTAGAGGTCATCTTCACCTCTGTGATTCATCAGTGTCTAGCAGCAGTCAGCTCAGTTCATAATCTTTTCTGGGGTTCCTCAAAGCCCTTCCTGTGTCCAAGCAGAATATAGGCCTGTACTATCTATCTGCTTCTCCCCTATGTTTACTGTGGGGCTTCGTCTGAACGTAATTAGATTTGCTCTTTGCAAGAGCTTCTTTTATCTGGAGACACACGCAGCTGAAAGCTAGATCTATGAGATGCTTAACAATTTTGCCTTTCCATTTTGCCTCTTTATTTCTCTCTGTAGCCCAAACCTTAAAAGTTAAAACTAATTTATTTTTTTCCAAGACAGATGCTGCAGCCATTACTTTGGGGGTTAAATGGCTTTCACTCTCCTAAAATGGTTAAGATGCCTACATTATTGGGTTACTTCAGCTCCCAGTGATCCACAGCCTGTGGGCCACTGAGGTCACAGGGATTTTGGAAGCAGAGTGATGGAGTCTTGGGGGCTCTATCTTAACTTTAGAAACTTCTGCATGTACTCTATGATGGAAAAGCTGCCAATGAAATTCTTAATAGCTCTCTGGCTTCTCAGAGCCCAAGCTGGGATGAGAAGAGAACAAGACAAAGTTTTGCTCCCCCTAGAATCCCTGTTCTCATTCTCAAATTCTGATCCAGAAGAATTGAATACTAATATTATCCAAAGTCCTTTTGGAATCCTTTTTGAAATATTAGGTCACAAAATTATCAAGGCATAAGGAACTCTATTTCCTTTGCTTTAAAAAAAAAACCTTTATGAAAAGTTTTTTTTTTACAACTTTCTTTGAATAATCTCTTCCAGTATCTCGTTATCCTGAGGCTAAGGAAGTTTTCCTTCATATCTAACTCAAATCTTTTCTGCTGCAAAATTTATCTCTTTCCCTACATACCCCAGCCTGATCAGAAGGGCTCTTATGTTCAAAAGGAATTACATTTGTTCTTATTGCCCCCCAGGACAAAATTATGAGCAATGGGTAAAAGTTACAAAGAGGCAAATTTAGGCTTGGTAATGACTAAGCAAAACAAAATAAAACAAAAACACACAAAACTTCCTCATACTTTGAGCTTTCCCAAAGTAAAATATCCTGCCTAGGGAGATGGTAGGGTCTGGGTCCTTGGAGGTCTTTCAGCAGAAGCTGGGTGATCATTTCACTGGTATATCATAGTGGGAATTCCTTTTCGGTATGAGTGAGAAGAGATGACAGCTAAAGTCCAGATCCCTTCCAGCTGCTGAATTCTGTCATCCTAAGATTCAAACTACTCCCCTTTATTAATTTTACATTCCCACCAAACTGGACAATTCTCTGCCCCTTGTTCTTATCTTGCCCTTTCTCATTTCTCTGACTTTGCTGACACAATTTCATATGATTTTCAACCCTACATCACTTTCTAAAAATCTCCCTCCCTTTCTTTGATTCCCTTCACACCTCCATCAAGCTTTCCCAGAACTATCTGAGTACAAGTATTCTCTCCTCTTCCCATTTCATGAGGTGCTTTGCCTGGATCTCCATTTTTGTTCTTTTCTAGTTCTCCCAAGAATCACTGTTACTTGTGGTGCATCTATCCATTTCAATTCAAAAGACTGTTGTAGCCTCACATGGTGGATCCCTAATAAATGCTTGATTAGTTGTACTGACATTTCAGAAAATATTTTCTTTTCGATCTTCTTTCTTTCCCCCACTATGATAGAATTTTAATATAGCTTTTTACAAATCCATCCTCTGTTTTCCTCAAGGGGATCAGAGAACCATAACCTCTGGATGAGGAAGTTAAATGAGCAATCAAATCCAATCAAATCAACCTCATTTCCTAAATCTTCATAATTTTCTTGTGATCTGATTTCATAGGAAATCTTTCCTTGGAGAAGACAGCAGATGCCTGGGGCCTGAGAACTGATGGTCTCTGCTCTTTCATCTTCTCTTATGCTGCCATCACTCACAAAGCTATCTAATCTCAGTCTGAAATAAGTCTTCTGTGATAGTAAATTCATCAGATGAATTCAACCTTTTGAGAAATGGCCTTTGATCCAGGCCAGATTTTGTGATGGCAAAGGAATTTTTGGCTCTTCTTGGACTATTTTTGGAGAAATAAAGTGGAATTTGGAGGGCTTTGACAATAGATATTTCACCTGGAATCCAAGGAGTTTATAAACAACACACAAGGAGATGATACTGCAGAAACCATGAAAAGAGACAACCCTAGCTAGCATCTGAGGACCAGTTTGATTCTACTTTCAAGTAGAATGAACCAATAGGTGATTCTTTTTCTTAATTAAATTATTTTATTTGGTTTCAGTTCTTAACAATCACTTCCAAATACCTTTGATTTTTTTCCCCTCCCTCCCCAATCCCTCCGTGAGATAACATACAATCTTATATAGGTTCTATATGTACTTTTCTATTAAATACATGTTGCATAGAAGAATTAAAACAAATGGGAGAAACCATAAAATAAAATAAAACAAAGCATAATACAAAAGAAAATGGTCTGTTTCTATCTGTGATTGAATTCCTTAGTTCTCTCTCTGGAAATGGAAGGCATTTTGCCTCGAGTCCAGTGGAAATTATTTAAGTTCATGGATTTCAATGAAGTACTAAGTTTATCAGAAAAGTTCTTCACACACTGTGACTGTTGCTGTGTACAAAGTTCTCCTGGTTCTTCTCCCTTCACTCAGTATCAGTTCATATAAGTCTTTCCAGGCTTCTCTGAAGTCTTCCTGTTCATCGTTTCTGATAGCAAAATAAAATTCCATTATATTCATATACCACAATTTGTTCAGCCATTCCCCAATTGATGGGCATCCCCTTGATTTCCAGTTTTTGGCCTCCACAAAGAGAGCTGCTGTAAATATTTTTGTACATATAGGATGCTTAACCATTTCTGTGATATTTTTGGGATGGAGTCCCAGGTGTGATATTGCTGGGTCAAACAGTATGTATATTTTTGTAGCCCTTTGGGCATAGTTCCAAATTGCTCTCCAGGATGGAAGGATCAGCTTACAGTTCCACTAACAATGAATTAGTATTCCAACTACCCATATCTTCTCCAACATTTATCATCTCTCTATTGTGTCATGGTAGCAAATCTGACATATGTGATGTGGTATCTCAGAGTTGTTTTGATTTGCATCTCTCTAATCAATAGTGATTTAGAGCATTTTTTCATATGACTATAGATAGTTTTGATTTCTTCCTCTGAAAACTTCCTGTTCATATCCTTTGACCATTTATCAATTGTGGAATGACATGAATTTCTGTACATTTGACTCAGTTCTCTATATGCTTTAGAAATGACGTCTTTATCACAGACACTAGTTGAAAAAATTCTTTCCCAGTTTTCTGCTTCCCTCATAACCTTCATTGCATTAGGTTTATTTGTGCAAAAACTTTTCAGTTTAATGTAATCAAAATTATCTATTTTGCAATTCATAATGTTCTCTATCTCTTGTTTGGTCATAAATTTCTCCATTCTCCATAAATCTGACAAATGCACTATTCCATGCTCCCCTAATTTGTTTATAGTATCAATATTTATACCTGAAACATGTATCCATTTGGACTTTATTCTTGTGTATGGCATCAAGCTTTGATCTATGCCCAGTTTCTGTAACATGATTGTCCATTTTTCCCAGCAATTTTTGTCAAATAGTGAGCTCTTATCCTAGAACCTGGGGTCCTTGGGTTTATCAAATAGTAGATTGCTATATTCAGTTGATTACTGTGTCTTGAGTACCTAACCTATTCCACTGGTCTACCTCTCTGTTTCTTATCCAGTTCCAAGTGGTTTAAAGCATTGCTACTTTATAATACAATTTGATATGTGGTAGGGCTAGGTCACCCTCCCTAGCATTTCTTTTCATTAGTTCCCTTGATATTCTGGACCTTTTGTTCTTCCAGATGAGTTTTGATATTATTTTTTCTAGCTTTAGAAAATAATTATCTGGAAATTTGACTGGTATGGCACTGAATAAGTATATTAATTTAGGTAGAATTATCATTTTTATTGTATTAGCTTGGCTTACCCACAAGCAACTGATCTTTTTCCATTTACTTAGATGTGACTTTATTGGTGCTAAAGGGTTTTGCAATTGTGTTCATACAGTCCCTAGGTTTGTTTTGGCAAGTAGACTCCCAGATATTTTATAGTGTCTACCATAGCTTTCAAAGGACTTTCTCTTTCTATCTCTTGCTTTTGGTCTTTGTTAGTAATATAAAGAAATGCATATGATTTATGTGGGTTTATTTTGTAACCTATAACTTTTGCCAAAGTTGTTTATTATTTCAAGTAGTTTTTTAACTTGATTCTCTGAAATTCTCTAAATATATCATCATATCATCTGCAAAGAGTGATAACTTAGTTTTTTCTTTGCCTATTCTAATTCCTTCAGTTTCTTTTCCTTCTCTTATTGCTACAGGTAATATTTTTAGTACCATATTGAATAACAGTGGTGATAATGGACAACCTTGTTTCCCCCCTGATCTTATTGGAAATGCATCTATCTTGTCAGCATTTCAGATAATGTTTGCTGATGGTTTTAGGTAGATACTGCTTATTATTTTATGGAAAGTTCCGTTTATTTCTATGCTCTCCAGTATTTTCAATAGAAATGGGTGTTGTATTTTGCAAAAACTTTTCCTGCATCTGTTGAGATAATCATGAGGTTTCTGTTAGTTTTGTTGTTGATATGATCAATAACGCTACTAGTTTTTCTAATATGGAAACAGCTCTGCATTCTTGATATAAATTATACCTGGTCATAATGTATTATTCTTGTGATAAGTTGCTGTATTCTTTTTACTAATATCTTATTTAAAATTTTTGCATCTATATTCGTGATTGAAATTTGTCTATAATTTTCTTTCTCTGTTTGGCCTCAGCCTGGTTCAGGTATCAGAACTATATTTGTGCCATAAAACCAATTTGTTAAGACACCTACTTCCCCAATTTTCCCAAATAGTCTACATACTGTTGGAAGTAATTGTTCTTTAAATGTTTGATAAAATTTGCTTGTAAATCCATCTGGCCCTGGAGACTTTTTCTTAGGGAGTTCATTGAGGGCTTGTTCAATTTGTTTTTCTGAGATAGGGTTAAGTCCTCAAATTCCTCTTCTGTTTATCTCATCAATTTATATTTTTAAAAATAATTATCCATATCATTTAGATTATCAAATTTATGGGCACACAGTTGGGCAAAGTAATTTCTAATTATTGTTTTAATTTCTTCCTCACTGCAGGTTAGTTCACCCTTTTCATTTTTGATACTGGTAATTTGGTTTTCTTCTTTCTTTTTTTAAAATCAGATTGACCAAAAGTTTATCAATTTTATTGTTTCTTTCATAAAACCAACTGAGTATTATTTATTAGTTCAAAAATTTTCTTAATTTCACTTTTCTTAATTCTTCCTTTGGTTTTCAGTATTTCTTTTTGGTATTTACTTGGGGATCTTCAATATGTTCTTTTTTGAGCTTTTTCAGCTGCATGCCCCGTTCATTGACCTCCTCTTTCTCTATTTTATTCATGTAGGCAGTCAAAGACATATAACTTCCCCAGAAAACTATTTTTGCAGTATCCCATAAGATCTGGTAGATTGTCTCATTATTCTCATACTCTTGAATGAAGTTGTTGATTGTTTCTATAATTTGTTGTTTAACCCACTCTTTAGGATTAGATTGTTGCTTCCAATTAATTTTTGGTTTATATTTTCATATTTTTTATTTTCTTGCATTTTCATTGCATTATGATCTGAGAAGGATGCACTGACTATTTCTGCCATTCTGCCCTGAATTGTGAGGTTTTATGCCATAGTACATGGTCAATTCCTCTATAAGTGCCATGTACCACTGAGAAAAAGGTATATTGCTTTATATTCCTATTCAATTTTCTCCACAGATCATGATATCTACCTTATTGAGAGTTTTACTCACCTCCTTAATTTCTTTCTTGTTTATTTTGAGGTTAGATTTATCAAGTTCAGAGAGGGAAAGGTTGAAGTTCCCCACTAGCATAGTTTTGCTATCTAGTTCTTCATATAACTCCATTACCTTCTCCTCTTAGAATTTGGATGCTATACCACTTGGAGCATATATGTTTAGTAATGAAATTGCTTCATTGTCTATGGTACCTTTTAGCAGGGTATAGTTTCCTTCCTCATCTCTTTTGATTAGATCTATTTCTACTTTTTCTTTGTCTGAGATTAGGATTGCTACTCCTGCTTTTTTTTTTACATCAGATGAAGCACAATATATTCTCCTCCAACTTTGACATTTACTCTTTTGTATGCCCCTGTTTCAAGTGTGTTTCTTGTAAACAACATATTCTTGGATCATGATTTTTAATCCATTCTGCTATCTATCTTTGTTTTATGGGAGAGTTCATTTCATTCACATTCACAGTTATGATTACTATATGTGTCTTTCCCTCCATCCCCTTTCCCCTTGTTTTTTTGCTTTTAATTCTCCCTTCTGCCTTCTCCTCCACAATAGAGTTTTAGTTTTTGACCACCACCTCCCTCAGTCTTCCCTCCCTTCTTTCAGCCCCTCTCCATTTTAACCCCCCTTTCCCTTACTATTTCTTCCCTCCCTTTTAGCTTCCCCTCCTTTTTCTTTCCCTTTTCCCCTCCTACTGCCTATAGAACTAGTTGTATTTCTATTCTTAACTGGGTCTTGTTCCCTTCTTGAACCCAATCAGATGAGAGTACCTCTCAAATAATGCTCATCACTCTATCCTCTTTTCCTCTACTGTAATATATTTTTGTGCCTCTCTCTGTGATATAATTTATTTTTTTCTGCCTCCTCCTTTTCACATCTCCCATTACAATCCCTTCCCACCCCTGAATCACATTTTTTATGATCACATCATTTAATTTATACCCACTCCCTCTATCTATGCATATCCTTTCTACATATCATAATGAATATGAAACTCTCAGGATTAACAAGTATCATCTTCCCTCATAGGAATGCAAACAGTTTCATCATATTGAGTAACAAGCTTTTGTTTTTTCTCCTGCTTACCTTTTTATGTGTCTCTCAAGATCTGCCTTTGATGATTTAATTTTCTATTGAGTTCTGGCCTTTTCATCAGGAAGACAAGGAAATCCCTTATTTTATTGAATGTCCATCTCCTTGCCTGAAATATTATGCTCAACTTTACTGAGTAATTAATCCAGGTTGTAGTCCCAGCTCCATTGCCTTATGGAATATGGTATTCCAGTTCCTTCAGTCTTTTAATGTAGAAGCTGCAAGGTCCTGTACGATCCTTACTGTAGGTGCTCAATATTTGAATTGTTTCTTTCTGGCTGCCTGCAGTATTCACTTGATAGTTCTGAAATTTGGCAGCGATATTCCTTGGTGCTTTTAGTTTGGGATCCCTTTCAGGAAGTGAAAGGTGGATTCTTTCAATGACTATTTTGCCTCTGGATCTAGGATTCTGGGCGAATTTCCTTGATAATTTCTTGGATGATATTGTCCAGGCTCTTTGTTTCATCATGACTTTCTGGTAGACCAATAATCCTTAGATTTTCCCTCCTGGATCTATTTTCCAGGTCATTTGTTTTTCCAATTCGATATTTTACATTTACTTCTATATTTTTACTTTTGATTCTGTTTGTTTCTTGATGTCTCATAGATTTATTAGCTTCTACTTATCTGATTCTAATTTCTATGAAATTGTGTTCTTCAGTTAATTTTTGCACCTCCTTTTCCATCTGTCCAATTGTTCCTTTTAACTAGTTATTAGGCTTTGTTCTTCCTTGTGCATTTGTCCAATTGTCCTTTTAAATTTTCTGTGTTTTCTTTTATTCATATTTTTATAGTCATTAGTCAGTTTTTCTTCTATTTCTCTAATTTGGCTTTTAAAATCCTTCCTGAGCTCTTCCAAGCAGGCTCTTTATGCTTCAGACCAGTTCATATTCCCTTCTGAAATTTCAGAGGAGAGTGCAGTCTCAATGCTGACCTCTTTAGTATTTGTGTTTTGGTCCTTGTCCCCATAGAAAGATTCTATGGTCTTTTCTGCTTAGCTTCTTACTCATCATAGTAACCCTTTTCCTGGCTTTTAAAGTAGATTTCTGCCTCTGGGGCACAGGGGACTACAATTCTTGTGCCTAAAACTTGAGGCTTTGTGTGTTATGGCCTCTGGTTCTTTTAGCTAGAAGCTAAAATTCTGCAGCTTACCTGGTGCTGAGCTGGCTGGTGATGGAAAGCAGAGGTCAAGTGACATCTTTTTGAGTTTCCCTCAGTTACCCTGAAACTAGCTTGTTAAGTGTGGGAGACAGGTGGCCTGGCCACAGGAGGTCTCCTCTGCTGAGCCAGGTCATAGACATGCTCAGTGGTTCATGATCCCATCTGCACTAGTGTCTTCCTGATTCCTTTGAGTGCTGAGGAATGTCTGGGTTCCTGGTATTGGTGGTTGTAGGTTTCACCCCCTTGGGACTCAGGATCTTCTCCTGGTTTGCTTAGGTGGAACTGTCTGGGATGGTTCTAGTCGTGCTCTGCTCCCTTTCAGTCACAGTAAGAGAGATCCTACTTAGTGATCTTTCCAGCCTGCTGGGTTGAGAGTCTGTTTATCCATTCTGCTGCTCCTGCTGTTCCAGGATTTTTTCTGGGGCGATATTCTCTGGGGTCATCAAGGTCAACAGGGGGAGGGAGATGGCAATTATCAATCACCCTGCCATCTTGGCTCTTGGAACTGGAAAACCTGGGTGATTCTTTTGACATGTTTGGGACCAAGTTATGAATGGAGAAATTCCCATGTTGGAAAATTTTTGAGGAGGGGGTCTCCCTCAGATTTCCTCTCCATTTCTTCAGAATGAGACTAGAACCATTACAATCAGGCCTCTCTGCTTCTATGGAAAATTGCCTTATAGCATGACTCTTCAAGTTCCTCTTGACTTAGTCAAAAGTAGTGGAGTTGGAGTCAGAGGAGCTTAATGTTCAAGTCCTGACTTTTAGTATATGTATGACTTTGGGAAGTCATTTACTTTTTATGGGTCTCAGTTATGTTTTCTGTAAAACAATTGGATTAAGTGACCAGGAATGAGGAATCTGCAGTGTCAAGGCTACATGTGACCTTCTAGGTCCTTGGGTTCAGCCTTTTGACTGAATCAAAGTTTTACAGAACAAATCCTTTTATTAAGGGGTTTTGTTCTGTGAAGTTTGGATTCAGTCAAAGAGCCTCACTTGAGAATCTAGAAGACTGCATGTGGCCTCAAGGCTACAGGTTCCCTACCTCTAGGTTAGGTAAACCTTCAGTTCCTTCTGGGCTCTAAATCTGTAATCCTATGTGACTTCTCTTAGAAAGATTCCATATTCAGGTGCTGATCAGAATGAGGAAGAACAATTCCCACCCATTTGCAGAGACAAGGATGGATGCTTCATTCAGGAAACCAGTGTGTTAAAGTGAAAAACAACATGCCAAAGCAAACCTATTCTGCCTCTCTGCTTCCCAGACCCACTTAAAACAAATGCCCATGTCCACTCAAAACACCTGTGCTTTCTCTCATCTGCTCCAGTTCCCTGAACCTGATTTCTCAGAGTCAACAGTATGCTGTATTCATCCCTTTCTTTCATCCATTGCAATTCATCCTGAGGCTAAAGAGAAAGAAGCAAAGTTATGACTTCACTCAGCTCAAAGGTGCCTAAACATGAAACCTTCATTATTCTCTCCCTTCTCCTTTCTACCCCCTGCAACACAAACCAAATACTCATAGCCCAGTCAATGCCCTTACTTTGGGGTCATGTGAAGTATAAATATAGATTAATGGCAACTCACATTTCCATATTTATGCAACATCTAGAAGACTTGATTTTTATAAATACTACCTCCTTCTATCCTGTGATGGAGAGAACAGATTTGATAATCTGTGGATTTCACAGATGAGGAAACTAGAATGTAGGGTGGGGTTGTGAGTTGAACAACATATATAGAACAGTTTAAAATGGCAGGGTTATAATGTGAACCCTTCTGCTGCTAAGTTTAAGGTTCTTTATACTATACCAGACTACCTACATGTGATTTGTCAATGTGTATATGTGTGTATGTGGTAAATACCTCAAAACCAAGTGATTCAAGTACTGAAGGTTCTTGCTCTTTCTCACTGTTATAATCCCAGGTATTTTATACTGTCTACAGTTATTTTAAATGAATTATGAAAGAAGATACTATCCACCTCCAGAGAAAAAAGTGAAGAACTGATAAATAGAAGTTTGCATAGTATAGTTTTGTGTGTATGTATGTGTGTGTGTGTGTGTGTGTGTGTGTGTGTGTCGGTGGGTGTGGATGAGTGTGGGTGGGTGTGGGTGTGGGTGTAGGAAATTGTGTTCTTCTCTAGTGTGAGATGGGGAGGAAGGAAAGAACACAGTTTGGAACTTAATTGTAACTCAAAAATATAAATTAAAAGTAAAGTATTGGAGGTAAGATTCAACAAACATTTGCCTGTGTAAAGTTCATTCCTTGTGAAATTGCTTGTGTGTCTGAAAATTATTCCATTTTAAAGGGCGTACAAGCTACAAGGAAACACACTGGGCTTTAAATAAGAAGATCTAGGTCAAAGTATTAGTTTAAAAGATCACTTATCCTCTCTGATACTCAGTTACCCCATCAGTAAAATTGGCATGATTATATCTGTACCATCTACTTATGGGGTGATTATTAAAAGATGTAAAATATTTTATAAATGTGACCTATTGTTATTTCCTTTACATACTCCTCTGGATCCTTGTGGTTTGTCTTGAAAATTTAAGTTCCTAGAAAGTAAGAATTATTTTTAATTGACTGCAGATAGCACCTAAAATAGGTAACTCACAATAAACAAATACTAGTCAGAGGTGTTTTTGACTAGTAGTCATTATACAAAATAATTTTTCTTAGAGTAAAAGCTAGAAATTCAGATGGGGACCAAAGCCAGTGATGAGAGTTTTAGGGAAGGGACCAAGGAAAGGAACATAGTTCTTATTATCCCGGCAAACTGCCTTTTTTTAATGCACTAGGTTTATAGGCAAGATGCCTGACAATACTGTGACAAGTAATTAATGCAGTCCTAGGAATCATTCAAGGTCATAGTCAGGATATCAAATTGGCCCAGAAAAGGATATCGTGAAGTCCAAAACAGACAGTATCAGAATCAGAAGTTACCAAAATTAAAAGTGAGTGTCACAAAGAGAGTAAGAATCAAGCCATGTTTGCAACCTTGAATAGCACAAACTATTATTAGTGACTATTATAAGTATTACTGTCATTTATTATTATTATTAAGTTAACTGAGCTGTTCAAGCCTTTTTTTAAAGAGCCTTCTTTCAAGGGATTCACTTACTAACAGAGTTAGGAGAGTATCATGGACGGAAAACAAGAAACACCAACACTGATAGTGGTGTCAGAAGACTTACAATAGAATTCTACCTCTGATGATTACTATCTATGTCACTTAGAATTAGTCATTTCATCTTGCTGGGTTTCAATTTCTGTTTTTTGTAATTCTATTTTTTAAAATTTATTTTCAGTTTTCAACATTCATTTCCACAAGATTTTGAGTTCCATATTTTCTCCCCATTTCTCCCCACTGCTCACCCCAAGACAATGTGCATTCTGATTACCCTTTCCCCAATTTGCCCTCCCTTCTATCAAACCCCTTCCTTCTCTTATCCCCATCCCCTCTATTTTCTTAAGACTAACTATATTTCCCTCCATCTTATCCTACCCCCCATTAATTCTATTCTCTCTTTTGACCCCCATCCCTCTTCAAAAGTATTTACTTCTAATTATATCCTCCTCTCATTTGCCCTTCTTTCTATCATCCTTCCAACCCCCTTCTTAGCCTCTCCTCCCCTACTTTCCTGTAGTGTAAGATAGAGTTTCATAGTAAATTGAGTGTGCTTGTTATTCTCTCCTTAAGTCAAATGTTATGAGAGTAAGCTTCACTTTTCCTCTGTTACCTCCCATCTCTTTCCTTCTATTAAAAAAAGATTTTCTTGCCTCTTTTATATGAGAGATAATTTGCCCCATTCAGTTCTTCCTTTTCTCCTCCCAATATATTCCTCTCTCAACCCTCAATTTTATTTTTTTAAATCTCATCCCTTCCTATTCAACTCACCCTGTGCCCTCTGTCTATATGTATATAATCCCCACAACTACCCTAGTATTGAGAAATCTCTCAAGAGTTATAAGTATTATCTTTCCATGTAGTAATGTAAACAGTTCAACTTTAGTAAGTCCCTTATGATTTTTCTTTCCTGTTTACTTTTTATACTCTTCTTGATTCTTCTATTTGAAAATCATATTTTCTATTCAACTCTGGTCTTTTCACCAAGAATTCTTGAAAGTTCTCTATCTCATTGAATAGGCATTTTTCTCCTGAAGTATTATACTCAATTTTTCTGGGTAGATGATTCTTGGTTTTAATCCTAGTTCCTTTGACTTCTGGAATATCGTATTTCAAGCCCTTCAATCCTTTAATGTAGAAGCTTCAAGATCTTGTGTTATCCTGATTATATTTCCACAAATACTCAAATTGTTTCTTTCTGGCTGCTTGCAATATTTTCTCCCTGATCTGAGAACTCTGGAATTTGGCTACAATATTCCTAGGAGTTTGTCTTTTGGGCTCTCTTTCAGGATGTGACTGGTAAATTCTTTCAGTATTTATTTTACCCTCTGGTTCTAGAATATCAAGGTGGTGCTGTTTGGTAATTTCTTGAAAGATGATGTCTAGTTTCTTTTTTTGATCATGGTTTTCAGATAGTCCCATAATTTTAAACTTTCTCTTCTGAATCTATTTTCCAGGTCAGTTGTTTTTCCAATGAGATATTTCACATTTTCTGCTATTCATTCCTTTGGCTTTGTTTCCTGATTTTTTCATAAAATCATTAGCTTCCATCTGCTCCTTTCTAATCTTTAAGGAATTATTTTCTTCAGTGAGCTTCCATCTGCTCCCTTCTAATCTTTAAGGAATTATTTTCTTCAGTGAGCTTTTTTCCATTTGGCCAACTCTGCTTTTTAGGGCATTCTCATTCTTCTCTTTATTGACTTTTTGCATCTCTTTTGTCATTTGGGTTAGTCTATTTTTTACAGCATTATTTTCTTCAGCATTGATTGAGTCTCCTTTACCAAGCAGTTGACTCGTTTTTCATAATATTCTAGCATCACTCTCATTTCTTTCCATGTTTTGCTCTACTTCTCTTAGTTGATTTTCAGAATTCTTGTTGAGCTCTTCCATAGTCTGAGACCAATTCATATTTTTCTTGGAGGCTTTGGATGGAGGAGTTTTGACTTTGTAGTCCTTTGTTTGCATGTTTTTGTCTTCCTTGTCACCAAAGTAAAATTCTGTAGTCTGATTCTTTTTTCAATTTTTACTCATTTTTCCAGTCATTTACTTGACTTTTGAGCTCTTTGTCAAGGTTGATCTCCACTTCTAGTAGATAGGGGGAGTGTACTGTCAGCCACTTGATCCCACACAATCTGTGGGTCTAGAGCTCCAGAAACAGTTGCTGTCTTGGCCCCTGCTGCTGCTATGTCTGCCGCAGGTTCCACCACTCCCTTCCCCATCTTCAGCCCTGAGGCTTGAGCCAGACCATTCCACTCTCCCACCTATATCCCACAGGCTTTTTCCACTGACTTTCCAATTTATCTTCAGCATTTTGGGGTCCTGAAGTCTGGAAACTGCCACAGGTGTGGGAGATTCAGTCTCCCCAAGGCATTCTCAGGTCCTGTTTGTACATGGCACATGCTGGACTATGCCCTGTGCCCTACAAGGTGCAATAGACACTTCCTGGTAACCTTCCAGGCTGTCTCTGATTGGAGATTTGCTTCACTCCATCATTCTGTGGGCTCTGCAGGTCCAGAATTTGTTTAGAGCCATTTGTTACAGGTATTTGACTGGACTTGGGGGCAATGCTCTAGAAAATGCATGTTGTTACTCTGCCATTTTAGCTCTGCCCCTTGAGTTTTAATTTCTTAATCTGTAAAATAAAGGGAGTGGATTTTATGACCCCTTCAGTCACTTCAGAATGGTTTAGTCTCCTAGGTGAGAGGTTATTCTGGAATGAAGGTCAAAGTAGAAGGAAAAGTGAAAAAAACAGGGAAAGCTTGATGCTGTGAAATATCTGCTACTCAGAATCTAATTTCCCTTTTTCAGTGGAGGTAATGAGTCTCCATCATGTTGCTCCTATTTTAAAGCCACAGTATTTTTGAGATAACACAGATATTGAATTCCTAATATATAAAGCACACCTACTGTGTACAGAGTTGTATGATAGGACTAAGGAGGAAATAAAATTGAAAGAAGACATGATTCTTGTGATGATGCTAATTACAGTCTAGTAAATGAATATGGCACCTTCCCAAATAGCCATTGTTTTTGTTGCTCAATTATTTTCAGTCCTTCCCCTCATGATCCTATTTGTGGCTTTCTTGGAAAAGATACTAAAGTATTTTGTTTTCCTTCTCCAGCTTATTTGACATATGAGGAAACTGAGGCAAACAAGGTGAAGTGACTTTCACAGGGTCACACAGCTAGTAACTGTCTGAGGCCAGATTTAAACTTTAGTTGATGAACCTTCTTAATTCTGAGTATAGTACTTGCTCCTCTGCAGCACCTAGCTGCCCTAAAATAACCATAGTATATGAAAATGAATAAGATGAATCTGGCATACTGCTACATGATATCTAAATGGAAAAAGGTCATTTTTGGGTAGGGAGGAAATAATTTTGAATGGAAGGTTAAAGGGAAAAAGAGTTTGGCAGTTTTAGGAGGCCCATTTTTTTTTTCTTCTATGAGAGTTTATTGAGACTTTCCTTTAGAGTGAAAGGGAGCTATAATTCCCCTGACCTTCCCAACTTCTACTTGCCTCTCTGAAACATCCAATTGGTTTGTTTGAGCCAAAGTCTCTCTGAGGAGTATCTCTGTAGAAAGAAACAAGTTTACAAATGCCCTTAACTTCTTTCCTTTATTCTGTTCATCAACCCAGTAAGTCTACTTCAGCTTTTTCAAATCAAAATTTCAAATTTTCAAATGGAAATGTTAGAGAGCAAGTCCCTTCAAGGTTCTGTATTCAATGAAGTGGTAACTAGCTTATAAGAGCCCATAGTAGTCTGTAACTAAGAAAACAGAGTTCATTAAAAGTGAAATAGAAAGATAGAGGTGAAGGATAGTGTTCATGCATCTCCAAGGTAGTAAGATACATATATTCTTAGGGTTAACAGTTGCTCACTCTGGATTTCCAGGGAATGTTAATTGCCTTTCAAAATGTTTTCTGTAAAGAGACTAACAATTACAGTGCTCCAAGAACCATTACTTACTTACTGAGGCCATGTTTGGGTAGTAATCAAAACCATTATCCAACTCTTCTCCTGCTCCATTGTCAAGAGGGAACAAACAGGAGCCTCAAAATCAGAATTTGAATTTAATAAGAACTAAAACTCACTAACAGATGTTAAAAGGGGAAAATCAATATTAGCTGGAGGAATATCGGAGTTGAAAGCAAGAATTGCTGTCAAGATCCTAGGGCCTTCTATCTGAAACTAAAATAGCCTTGCTCCTAAATGTGCCTTAATTTCCTTTCTTTGCTTTAAAATATAGAGTGATTAATAAAGGTTAGTTAAGTTAATACTAAAAACAATAGTAAAAATAGCTAGGATTTTCATAGTATTATAATTTTATAAAATACTTTATAAACATTATCTCACTTTATCCTCACAACCTTGGGAGTTCAGGGCTATTAGTATTATCCTCAGTTGCCAGATGAGGAAGCTATAATAACCAGAGGTTAAGTGATTTACCGAAGGGAATTCAGCTGATAAATGTCAGAGACTGGATTTGAACTCAGGTCTTCCTCACTCCAATTTCAGCCATCTATATCAATGAGTCAAGGAAACACATACACACACACTCACACACACACACACACATATACACATACACATACACACTTTTCAATTCAAAATTTGTTAAACATCTATTGGGGAAATAGCAAAAAAAAAAGACCTGAGGGAACAATGGTTTTCTCATCACTATTTGTCTTCAAGTAGAGACTGGATGGTCACTTAGATAAAAGGTTATCAGGGTGGGGAACCTGCGTTGGTTCAGGTACGGGTTGAACAATATGACCTCTGGAGTCTCTTCTAAATCTAAGATTCCATATTTCCAAGAAATCTAGAAGAGCCCAATGCATCAGAATTGTTTCCTGGAGACTAACTAATGTAACATAAATTGTAGGAGAGGGAAGGCAAACTGTGTTGTTCAACATCTACCTTTCTGTTATATGGCATCTCATCTCTACCTCTTGGGATTTTCTATGTCACCAGATTGTTGACTCCCAAACCTCTCTGCCCTTCGAATCTTAGCTGAGCTTCATCTTCCCTTCCTCGCTCTCTTCTTCCCTGGGCACTAAAATGTCACCCCCATTTGCTTTGCCCTAGTTACATCACTAGAATCTGTGCCATTAGGAATACATGCCAGCCGAGGTATCCCTGGGTGTTAAACTTTACTACCGTTATCTTGAGTAAGTCATTTTCCAACTCTGTTTGTGCCTGCACTTTTCCGCATATAAAATGGGGATATAATAACACTTACCTTCTGCAGCTCGCCAGGGTGTTATGAGGATTAATTAAAGTTCTTTGAAGGTGACAAGTCCTGAGCATGCTTATTACTAGCTCAGCAAACTGCCTGTTTAATACCCTGGGTCTCTAGGAAGGTCAGACAAGCTTCCACAAGCACAGACCATAACTACCATTTTCCCGGCATTACTTTCTGCCGTGCTCTGTTGTGTAGAGAACCTGGGGGTGTTCTTTGGAGAAGGTGCTTTATCAATGGGATTAAATTGTATAAATAATTGAAAAGTGCCAATGTGCCTGAAGAGTGCAGAATGTTCTTTCATTATTCTTTCTATCTTCCCTACCCCATGGAGAGATGGCCCAGAGTGCTCTAAAGTGTGCTTAGTTTTAAGGTAAACAGCCCAAAGCCTAGTGTTAATTATTTCTTGTCATTTACATGACATTTTGCTTTTGAAAAGTAGTAAAGACTATAATGATGGAGACTAATGCTGTGATTCCTGTTTCATGGATGGAGAGACTGAGGAAAGGGAAGGTGACTAAGAAACTTGCCCTAGGCTATGCAGCAAGTGAATGGTAAAAACTAGAATCCATAGACTTAGATTCTGAGCCTTGGGAGGGGCATTTGAATCTCTCTAGTCTCAGTTTATACTCAAAACAGAAATCCTTGGTGCAATATCCTGAAGAACTGGTCATCTAGCCTCTATGTGAATGATTTGATTGATTGGAAATCCATTATCTTACAAGCAAGTTCATTCTACTATTGAACAGACAATACTAATTGTAATAAAATTATTCCTTGTTCTGTCTCACTATAATTTTCATCCATTGGTTCTTCCCCTTGAAGCTTAACAAAATTGGCCTAATTCCTCTTTTATTTCATAGTTCCTCATTTATTTAAAGACAGTGATCATATTTTGCCTGAAATCTTATTCTCTCCAGGCGAAATATCTACATTTACTTCACTAATTCCTCATGTGATGTAGTTTTCAGAGTCATCTTCTTGGTCACTAGGGACATCTAGCTTGGCAATGTTCCTCTTCATAGGTGGCACACAGAACTGAATATACTACTGGACATGGCAGGAATAATATTGAGTACAGTGCTATTAGTATGTCCTTATTATGGATACTGTGTTTCCATTATGCAGTCTAGGTTCACACTAGTTCTCATGACAACTGCCTAATTTTGTGCATTTATTCATCTTCTTATTCCCATTCAAATTTCTCTCTTTTTTCTCTCATTCTCTCTGTTTCTGTCCCTTTTGCCCTCCCCCTCCTTGTCTCCCTCTCCTTTTTCCTCTCTCCCTCACCCTTCCTCTCCTTCCCTTCATCTTTCAGGACTTCAGTTAATGGTTTTTGTAGAAATGACCTTTTGAAAAGTTTAAGACCACCTTTCCCCCAAGATGGTGCCATAGGCAAGGAAGGAAGCTGTTGTCCCACCCAAGAAAGCAGCCAAATCCAAGGTCTTGAAGGCCAAGAAGGCAGTGTTGAATGGTGTCCATAGCCACAAAAAGATCTGAACATCCTCCACCTTCCAGTGACCCAAGACATTAAGGCAGCCCAGATACCCTTGGAAAAGTGCCTCTTGGAGAAACAAGCTTGATCACTATGCCATCATTAAGTTTCCCTTGACGAAGACTGAGGACAACAACACCCTCATCTTCATTATGGACGTCAGGGCCAATAAGAATCAGATCAAGCAGGCAGTAAAGAAGCCATATGATATCGATGTGGCCAAGGTCAACATACCGATCCAGCCTAATAGAGAGAAAAAGGCCTACATCTGGCTTAGTCCAGACTATGATGATATTGCCAACAAAACTGGAATCATCTAAACTGTGTACAGCTGTCCCACTTCACCTACAATAAAAAAGTTTTCCAGGATAAAAAAAAAGAAAAAAAAAAGAAAAGTTTAGGACCATACATTTAATCTCTATGAAGTTTAGTTAGTTTATACCCATCATTCCAACTTGTGATCCTTTTAAATTCAGATTTAGTGATACATCATATTAGTCAGAGTCATAAGTATCAGTTTGGTGCCTAGGGAAAGTAGCACAAAGCATACCTGGGACAAGTAACATGAAGTTCATTCCTTTGGCCTTCTAGGTAGAAGAGACTTGTTAGTGTGAAACTGAGGGAGTTACTTGACCTGCCCGTCTGTTGTTTTCCTCATCTGTAAAATAGACATAATAATAGTAGTCCACTCACAAGGGTCTGATGAAAATCCAACAGGATAACATCTGTACAATACTGTGCAGATCTTAAAGCACTGCGTACATTCCAGTCATTATAGCCCTTAGTATTTGGCAAATATTCAGTAATTCTCCGTTGTGTTCTAGACATTGGCTAGGCACTGGGGATACAAAGACAAAAATTAAATACTCCCTGTTTATTAGGGGAAAATAGCACACATCCATGAAAGTAATTGTAAAATGTGCAGAAAGCAAATGAAAAGTAATGTTGAAGAGCAGGGTTTAAAGTACCTGGGAAACCACCAAGGGCCTTGCAGGGAAGCTGACACTTGAGCTGAAATTTGAGGAAAGCTAGGGATTCCAAGACATGGAGATGAGGAAGGAGGTACACAGGGACAGACTGTGCATAAGTGTAGAGACTGGTGATGACATGTCACCTATATGAAATAGCATATAGTGTTGTTCAGTTATAATTTAAAATAGATAAAGGGAGTGAAGCAGAATCAACCTGGAAAGATATATCAGGGTGAGACTATGGAGGACCTAATATGGCCTGTGACCTAGGGAGGGATAGGGGCTTTTGAGCAGGGGAAGAGAAGGGAGTACATATTTATATTTATATAGCACTTTCCATGTGCCATATACTCTGCTAAGTGCTTTTTACAAATATTAGTTCATTTGAGAAAAGCAAACTATGCTTTAGCATGGCCTCCCTCTGGGCTAACCCCTACCGTTGCAATATTAGTTGGGTTCCAAGGGATGACTACATTCTGATTCAAGGGGCCAAATTCCTAAACTCATCATAGTTCATAACTCCTTAACCATGTATTTATTTTGTCTTATCATTTGGAGGATATAATTAGCTCAAAGCAAAAACATTTACTCAAATGATATAGGAAGAAGAAAAGAAATAAAACACCTCCCACAAGCTTGGGTCATGCATATATAAACAAAGCATCATTTGGAAAAGTGGCTACAAATAGAATTTGTAAGTAGAGATACACTTATGCAGTGGGCACATGTATTCAACGTAAGTGGCAACACAGAACTTTGTAACGCCTTCTCTTGATGTCTTTGTGCTGCTACTCATGGGCCATGAAATCTATTCTGTATGAGTCACTTTCTGGTCTGCTTCTGGGCTATGGCTTAGTACGTAGCTCTCATGCTTGACTATAATCTCCTCCATTACCAGTTGGGGGCTTAAGTGAAATATTGACCCAGAATTCTGCCAAATTCTTTCAGAATTCACACCCTAGCACCATGAAGAGTTTTGGTCTGAGGCTTGCCATCTCCAGAGCAAGTACCTCAGGATTAGCTATTATACATTTTATCCCACTCATGGATTCTACTCCCATTATTTACCAGTAATGGTATCTTGCAAGATGAGAGAAAATCCCCTTTCTCCTCTTTGTACACTCCCAAGAGACAAGAGGGTAAATGTAAATTATTCTTTCAAAATTCACCTTAGAATAGAATCAGCTTCCTTTTATCTAGGATACAAAAGGCATGGCTGACCTGTGACCCAATCATATAAAATTGCCTATGTTCATAGCTTTATATTCCAATGACCCTATAATCCCATCAGGTTGCTTAAGGAACTTCATACTTTGTTGTTAGGTATGTTCAGATAGTTCCTTTATACTCTATTGTCAGATTATTTAGGAAAACTCAAATCCTTTTACATTAGAAAAATCAATTGAGTAACTCTGAATTAGATGAATTGAAGGTCAGGAATTAAGAGATTATTTCAACAATCTAGTAAAAATGGTGATGAGAGCTTGAACTAGAATGGTATCTGTGTGAATGAAGAGAGGGGGACATAGATAAGAAATACCATGAAGGTAAAATTAACAATACTTGACAAATGATTGAATATGGGGTGTGAGGTGGAGAGATTAAGATGACTTTCAACTTCGATAACTGAAAGAACTGTGGTGCCCTCAAAAAATAGGAAATTTCGGGGGCAGAGAAGTCTTTAAGGAGGAAATAAAGAGGTTATGCTTGGGTATGTTAATTTGGGAGTGTAAGACATGCCAAATGATAATGTGCAGTAAGTGTCAGTGATTCCAGATTGGAGCTCAAGAGAGACTAGGGCCAAGATGTCAATCAGGGTGCCATTCTCGCTCATATGATAATTGAACCTACTGAAGCAATTGAGATCAACCTGAGATAGAAGAGGATTCCAGATAGAATTTTGGTGAATATTGAAATTTAGAGGATGAGACATGGATGGTAATAGAGAAAAGGGGTCCAAAAATATAGGCAGATAGATAAGTGGAGAACCAAGACAAAGTAGTGTCATGAAAGCACAGAGGTGAGAGAATATCAAGCAGGAGAAGAGAGACAATAATGTTAAATGCTGGATAAGTTAATAAAAATAACAGATGAGAGGGGCCATTGGATTTGGTGAGTGTGAACTTATTGGTAATCTTGGATCTGGTGGTTCAATTGAGAGGTTAGGAGTCATTACAAGGAGCTTGAAAAAATGAGAAAAAAGGAAGTAGAGGCAAAAAATGGAAATAGCTTTTTATTTTATTTTTCTCTTCTTTCTCCTTTTGCCCCACCCAACTCTCCCCCCAACACACACACACACACACACACACACACACACACACACACACACACAAATGGAACTGGAAGTGAGGATATATAGAATTCTGGCTTTACGAGGTATTATGGTCAGAGACCAGACATGTTTGTAGACATCAGAGTAGGAGCCAGATAGGTAGATTTTTGAAACTGCTAAAAACTATATAAAGGGGTAGAGTCAAACATAAAAGTAAAGAATTTGGCCTTGGCAAAATACAGGATTGTCAGAGCCTTGGGCAGTGGAGGAGAGGATGAGAAATATTATCAAGGGGCTTTGGATTGTAGAATAGGGAAGAAGATGGAGTTCAGAGTGAAAGGTAATTATTTTCGTAGCAAATTATGAGTCCAGAGGATCTTCTGGGTGGGGGAGTGAGAAAAAAAGCAGTGAGGATTGAGAAATGAAGAGAAAGCTTGCAATAGCTGTAAAGAGCTACAGAGAGTGGAACCGTGAGTTAATTAGGAAAGAATGAAATGATTGTTTCATCATAGTTAGAATGTAGTTGAAACTCAAAAGGTTGGGGTGTGGAAAACATATGATGTCTTTTTATATAGCTTTTTTTTCTTCCTAGGTGACAGATATAGTTATTTCTATCTTGGTAATGGACTAAAAATTCTGTCATTATTCTATAAATTTCAGGAACCTATGTCAGACCCTTAGACGACCCACCATAATTTAAGACTTGATATTAACTATGCCTCCCAACCATCCTTTGAAACAATGATCACTTCTGGTATTTTCTTTATTGGTAAACCTAGATTATGTCACTTGAAGTTCACTAAGTATGGAAAGACAGTTCTAGGGGAGTGAAGGAGGAAAAAAGTATATCTATGAGACTGAAAGTAGCTAAAAGCAGAAATTATAGCAAGGGGAATGAAGGAATGAAAACAGATTAGAAGCTGGACATTCCCAACAATATTTCTTTAAAATGGGTCACCATTAAGTCCATTTCAAAAGCTAAGAAATATAATTTTCCCAGATTCCATAGAATGATGCTAGCCAAAGCGAGAGGAGAACTTTGAGTTTCTAGCCCCCCATTCTTGCTACATGTGGTCCAGTAGGCCAGACATTTTCTTTTGTATGGATGTAATACTATCTATCCCGTTTCATCTCACTTCCATTTCGCTTATTTTTAAACCCATTTGTAATACTGTGAGAGCTTCTCCCTATCCAAGGCCTGAGTGCAGCAAGATTTCCTTAAAATAATATGGAATAATCCTTCTTTAGTCTTCCATTCCAGAAAGGCCAGTGCCTGATGATGGCAAAAGCTACTTTATAATTTTACGGAGGAAGAACAAGCAGTTTGCCCTTCTACCTAGTCATTAGCTATCTGACTACTGGGCTTTCTCTGGCCATTAAAGTCCACCCCTGAATCCTCTTTTTTGGAAATGTTGCTATGGGAATCATCATTCATTTTTATTTTTTATTAAAAAATTTAATGCATTGCCATTTCACCCTCTTACTGGCAATGATTGCACAAGGAACTGAACAGCAGCTGAGAAGAGTCCTAAGTAATCTCTGGAGAAATAAAAGAAGTCGTATTTGAATAATCTGCAACCAACACTTATTATCTAGGTTACAGTCTTTCAGTGAATACCTCTATGCCAGCGCATTTGGGTATAAATAGACATATACCCTGGGAATAAGAAGAATGGGGTAGGGAGGTAGAAGAGAGAGGGTAAAGCAAAAACTCCTTGTGAGGAAAAAAAAAGTCAGAGCTTTGAAAAATTAAAGCTGTAATAGCCCAGAGATCATTTCTTGAATTGAATGAGGAAGACACTCTCTCCTCCAATATACGGTCGGGGGTTGTTGGCCTGAGTGAACATTTTGCCTTACAGAATTACAGTGCCTGAGGAGAGCAATCCAGTTTAAACAGAATTTCATAGAGGTTGATGAGATTTCTGAGGACAAAGGAAAGATACATTGCATGTAACACCGGCAATAATAATAAAATAAGATGAAGAGTAGTTCAAACACATGTAACAAACACAAACTGAGTAGAGGGTCTGTCTATTCATTCTGCACCAAGTCTTCTGACTCTGGTAGCTGCAGGCACATGACTCCTGGGATGGATGGTTCATTGGAGAGGAAAGAGCCAGCAAAGACCAACAATGGTAGCAGGAGACAGAATGGGACCTCCCAGCCTGAGAGATGGGGGAATAGATCCACAAGGTACTGGATTGGAGGAAGCATAGGTAGTGGTCCTCAAAGCTCAAAAAGCATGGTTGGCAGTCCTTCTTGAATCTGAGATGGGCAGAGCAGCAGTAGTGAGATAAGCAATAGAGCCAAGGAGCATCCAGGGTTGGAGATGTTTGGGGCAGGCTGTGGAATCTCACAATAGCATACAATTCCTGATGGATGATCATGTCCTAGAGTAACAATACCTGAGTAACTGCCAGAGGGTGCCTCATGGGGATTCTGGCTGGGAGGACAAAGACGAGGAAGAAGTGGGAGAATTGGGGATGTTGATGGTCCAGGATGAGTTCCTCCAAAGATATTTCTTAGAAGACTGAGCTTCCAGGACCAAAGTGAGCAAGGATAGTTATGGGACTATTTAAAATTGGAGAAATGGCTCTCATAGACTATGGAGGAGACACAGAGGCTTCAACAGCAGTGGAATACCTGGTGCAGGGACTAGCAGCTGAAATGGAGCTACCAAAGATGGAGAACCATCAGATTCAGTGGGAGAATGAAATGTGGGACTGAGAGGGCAATGGCCCTTTGGAGAATCTGGGCTTCCAGGGGAACCCTTTCCTAACCTCTCTCTAGCCCCCAGGGTAGGAGACTAGAGGCCTTCTAGCAAACGAGGTGGGACAAAAATCTCTTTGTTAGAAGATAAGTAATATTTTTCATCATTGGATCACTAGAATCATTGCTGGCCACTGCATTAATCAGAATTGCTAAATATTTTGAAGTTTTTTGTCTTTACAATCTTGTTATCATATAAATTGTTCCTTGAGTTTTGTTTATTTTATCACGTGTCAAGATGTGCAGTTCTTCTCAAGATTCTCTAAATTTCTCCCTTGCATCATTTCATTCAGTACAAATATATTCCATTTCATTCTTTTGTCATAATTGACTTAGTCATTCCTCAGTCAATGGACATCTTCTCACTTCTTTGTCTCCATCAAAAGAGCCATTATAAATATTTGTCATCATATGGGTCATTTTTCTTTTTACAAAGATGGCAT
This sequence comes from Potorous gilbertii, assembly GCA_028658325.1. Taxonomy (NCBI): domain Eukaryota; kingdom Metazoa; phylum Chordata; class Mammalia; order Diprotodontia; family Potoroidae; genus Potorous; species Potorous gilbertii. Next base: position 141,974,921 of record CM053771.1, on the reverse strand, counting down.
ATGAATGCAACAGTTATCAATTCAGAGAGATATAAATTGAATGACTGACATCTCTAATATTCCCCTTCTCATGTGTCAGGCTAGTCAAATACCAGCTTTATCAGAAAATGGGACTACTGGGACTCATTTTCCTTAAAGCTCTAAGTAATATTTCAGCTTCTTCTATGGGGCCCAAGAATTGTGCATTTGGTGTTTGGAGGCTTATTAAAAGTCTGTCCTTGAATGAGCTAAGGACAGTATAATGAGCATCTCATAGCTTTGCCACTTGGTTGTGAGACATAGACCCTTCCATGACTATAATCTCTCCTATACCCAGAGATTTTGCCTGAAGGAGAGACAATTTCTATTCTCCCCATTAATCCTTTGGCAATTTGGAGATTTGGAGGTATTTCTGCCTTGGATGGTCAAGAACTCTATGCCATGACTATGAATTTTAAGTGTAAGACTGATTCGTTGTGAGGCTTATGAAAGTTAATGCCAACATTTTATTGTCATATACCATGTTCCCGACTATGAGGATACACATGTATGGATACATGGGTTGAGAACTATCTTTTGAGATAACCAGACTTCTAAAATGGGAGCAGATAATATGGTTGCTGACTAGTTCTTCTCTGCAAAGGACAAATGCTAGCTCGGGGCAAAATGCTCTTAGTGTAACCTAACAGCGCTTGTAGCACTAAATACAATGACTAGCACATAATATGTGCTTAATAAATGTTTATTGACTTAAGGACTGACTAATGCATTATTTACATCATGTAAAGGCTCTCAGGCTGAGCTAAAATGAATACTGTAAAATACTGTATAAAGAAGCTTAAAGGTTCATAGAAAAATACCATATATCAAAGTAGTCATGAGTCACATAAACTCTAATCACTTCCTGTAGCAAATAAAATCTTCTGGATATATAGAAGATATCTAGGAACTCCTCTCTCTAAAATTCCAGTTAATCACCATTGTTTATTATTATTCGATTTTTTTTTTAATAGGTAGTACTCTTCACCACTCTCAAAGAAAGGCAAAGGTCCTTAAGTCCATTATATTCTAACTCACACGTTAACTTTTCTCCACAGATATTCATTCATTTGTTTCATGGGTATATAGACTTCCATTGTTCTACTTTTTTAACAAGCTATACATGGGTGTGGTGGTACACACAAATCCTGAGAGTGGAGAGGTTGAAGCTATAGATCACTCAAGCTCAAGAGTTCTGAACTGGATTGGGAGAAGCTGATTGGGTGGTCAGCCCCAATACGGGAAATTCTGGTGGCTGAGGGACACAAGATTTCTCTAGGAAGTGTATGGGTCATAAAGTATGGGTCAACAAAGCAAGTGAAGGTTCAGGAATGACTGTGACCATTGCATATCTCATAGCATGGGGAAGAAAGTAAAAACAAAGGGAGGAAAGAAGGAAGGAAGGAAGGAAAGAAGGAAGGAAGGAAGGACATGTAATTATTACCTATGTTTCATTGAATTTTTATTATTGTATTGACTATTTCCCAATTATATTTTAATCTGATTCAGACCACTCTCAGAAGTGTTGTGGGCAGCATGCAGCTGTATGTTTAATTCCTCTCTATTACAGGACCTCGAAGCACATTTCTGCTCCTAAGTTTATTATCCTATGATCGTGGGCAGCCTCTAATTACTACCACAGTGATTTTTGTACATGAAAGTGAACTGTGTTATGGCACATTATTTTGAGTAAATATCCTTTGGCACTGATCTTTACCTTTCAAGCCTCATGATCCTTGAAATTCTACCAATTTTATAGGTAAAAGGATTGATGAACACTGATTTTGAGTTGAATAGCTTATGAGCATTAATATGATTTGAATACAGAATCAGAATGCATCTTCCATCTTAATTTAGGCCAATCAGATGAGGCACCATGGGAGGAAACCTGGCCTTCAAGATCTACATTAGCTGCTTGTTTCTTGTGTCACCTTGGGTAAATTAGTAAACCTCTCTGAGCCTTGGTTTCTTTGTTTGTAAAATTATAGGATTAGACTGGATGATCTGTAAAGTTTCTTCCAGCATGAAATCCTTTGAGTTTAATTGCCTTTTTAAAAAAAATCAAATGAAATGCTTCAAGAACATTTTTTAAGTCTGGACACAAATTTGATTGGTTTTTTTTTCCTTTTGTTGGTGGTGGCAGTTGTACTTAGGAGTAGGATCTGATTTATATTAACCTGTGTTTTTCAGAAAAATAAGTTTGTCTGCAATAGAGAAAGGGAAACAGAAATGTCCATGCTAATGAACTTCCACTCTGCTGGACTGACTACATCAATCACCATAATTTGTAAGAGATGATGATGAATTTCTTTCCAATTTCTCTGAAAAACAAAGGCTCCTGGAACAACATGGCTGATTTGCAGCTTAGGTTTGGGAAAGTAACAGATAAAGTGATACATGGGAGACACAATAGTTTGAGAAGGAGAACAGAAGACTGAGAGATTCAAATTCCCCAGTGATTTCCTTTTGATCACACAGAAGTATATTCTTAAAGTTATATGCATCCCTTGGAGAGCATCTAGTCCAATTCTCTGTACTTACCTTCTCTGACTTTCACCCTATACAGATATAGGTCACAGAACCATAAATTTGGAATGGAAGGGAACCGAGAAGTGATCTAGTCCAACCTCATTTTACAGATGAGTAAACTGAGGTTTAGAGAGTTTACAAGACTTGTCCAAAGTCATAGAGGTAGTAAGTGACACAACCAAGATTAAAACACCATGTTCACAAAATACAGCAGGCACCATTTCCCCTGTACCACACTCCTTCCTTGGTCCAACCACAGACCTACAAGTACAGTTCAGGTATGAATCCACTATGGTAGCAGGGGTGTTTCTAAGCACTAGATGTTCTACCAAAGACTGTCCATTACCAAATATTTCATAAGATCTAGGATTACAAGGTGGAATAGTCTCCAATAAATCATCTGATAAAATCTATGCATTTGACAAATGAGCCTAAAACCATGTAGATAGAGATATATGTAGAACATAACATAGTCAAGATTTGAACTTGAATTCCCTAACTCAAAATCCTGCACCTTCACTGCAATAGATCATACAGATACAGGGAGTAATCATGATAGTATTTCAAATTTTATCTTGGAGAGCTTTTGTCTGTTGCTATCACTCCTTTGGGTTATATAATCAATTACCTCTAGATGACCTGGTTGTATCTGCTCTCTTAGAGTATTGGCCAACAGGGAACCTTGATCTACACAATGGATCCCAGGATTTAAAGTTGGAAGAAATCTTATGATCATAGAGACCAAACATCCCTATTCTTCCCTCCAACCTAGTCTAGAGAAAGTTAGGAATGATGAATGAAATACTCTCTGTTCTCTGAGTGTCCAGTGGGGTGGTCTGGTCCTTTGGTTGATGTTGTTATTGTCATATCTGACCCTTGTGAACCTGTTAGCGGTTTTCTTAACGAAGAAACTGGAGTGGTTTGCCATTTCCTTCTTCAGCTCATTTTATAAATGAAGAAACTGAAGCAAACAGGGTTAAATGATTTGCCCAGGGTTACATAGCTATTACGTATCTGAGGCCAGGAGGATGAGTCTTCCTGATATGAGGTCAGACACTCTATCCTCTGTACCACCTTGCTTCCTTAGGTCTGGTCCTACTTTCCAATAACAGACATCATCAAATGCCTTATCCATCCTTAGACCACACGCAATCCTATCCTGAGATGTCAGAGCCTACTTAGGGTAAGGCTGTCCCTATACCACCTACAGCAGAGAGCTTCACAAAGAATTGTGTTAGTCATTTTCTTCAGGAGCTAAAAGATTCAGGAGCTATGGGCAAAGCCCTTTCCCACCAGAAACTGATTATGGTTAAGTGAATAATCTATCAAGAGCTTCACATACAAAGATGATATTATGAACTCACTCTCAACCTGGCCTTGGTCTTTCTGATGGGGTGATGGTTTTGCTCACTCAGATGCTGTGCTATGTAACCTTCATTGCACCCTAAACCCCAGCTTAATGTCTTCTAGTCAGTGGCCATAGAGCAAAGCACATCTAACTGGTATTGAATGAGGGATAGTGCCCTCATTAGCATCATACACAAATCAGCTGAGCTAAATGGCCACCATTAACTAAGTGATTGAAGGTCAGGAAAGACTAGCTTTGAGAAAGGGAGACAAAACAGACTAACTTTGAGAAAGTAACTTTCCAAGAATAGTCTGCCTTACAGATTTTGTGTGTGTGTGTGTGTGTGTGTGCACATACTAATGTATATTTATCTCCCATTAGATTGTAGGCTCTTAGAAACAGAAGACTGCATATTGTGTGTCTTTGTAGTAAATCCTTTACATGGTACGAACTTGAATAAGCATGTTGATTATGGAAAAAATAGCTGATTATGTCCTTTTCTTCATAGCCAGCTTAATTTACAATCCTCACTATATCCATATCTGCATGGGGAACTGTTTGCTGACAGTTGAGCATGTCTGCCATTGTATCCGGCCACAGCACTAGTTTTTAGTGGCATTCTGTTCTCTTTGGGAAATATCACCTGAAAAATCACTGCGACCACAGAAGATTGAATTTGTCAGGATTTAGGAGTTGCGTGATAAAATATAACTTGCAGACTCCAAGATCACATCACCAGCAAGAAACCTTGAGATGTATCCCATGTCATCTGAACCTCCACAAGGGGACAATGAAGAAACAGAATAGGTAAGAGAGAGACTCACAGGCATATCTGCATTGTGGGTCATCAGAAATTGTCTACATCAATGTTGAAAGCATGGACATCTTGCAACAGATGGGCAGAGGTAATGTAAACTCAGTCATGCCACTCTCAGGAGGAGAAGCTCATTTCTGACAGCCCTAAAGAACCCAGTAGACACAACTCAGCTTCCCATGGTTATGCCAATCTCATGCAAGGTCTCTCACCAAGGCCCTGTCTGGAGGCTTCACACATCTGGGTAGGCTGAGTTGTCATGGTGTCACTGACAAAGCCATGGGAATCATCAAGGCTTTGAAGTCCCAGCTCAAGACCACAGGGTTAGACAATGTCAGGTGTGTGTGCTCTATACAACCCTACAGGGTAATTACCTACAGGGTAATAACATGGGATTTTATGGCTTTAAAGATGGTGCAGTGAATTTTTCTCTCAGTAAAATATGCTCTCTCCTCATTTTACTGACAGTTCTGAATTTGTTTGGTCCCTCTGGGAGGAACTCCAGGTTTGGATGCACCTTATTATCTGCGTTTATGTTTTTGTTTCGTTTTGAACTTCTTTTTAAAGTGCCTGCTTGTTTATGAAGTGAAATTAACCACTCAGTCTATCTGCATAATACGGATCCATACCAACTAGTTCACACTCTAAAGAGAAATCCTAAAAATACCAGCACAGCCCCTGATCCCTCCCAAACTCTTCCATGTCAAACGCTAAAGCTGATGAGGATAGATAGAGCATGAGCAGAACACTTGCAAACTTCCTCATGGAAAGCAAAAAAATGAGAAGTCAGGAATGCATCAGGAACATTGGGAGTCAAATAGAACTTTTAATTAATTAATTAGTTTGTTTCTTTGTTTTGGGGAGTCAGCTTGCCTTACAAATCAGTCTCTTGGTATCGTTGTTCTGGAATGGCTTACAATACTGTTTAAAGGTAAGAGGTGAAATAGCACTATATCATATATATTATATTATATATAATAGCGTAATTATATACTATAATATGGTATTATATTATAATTATACATAATATGTAATGATAATCTTATAATAATTGTCAAAAAGGAAAAAAGCATTTATTAAACACCTATTGTCTGCCAGGATTGTTGTAATTGCATTTCCAACATCATCTCGTTTGATCCTGACAACACCCCCCTGAGGGGTAGGTACTATTACTACTCCCATTTTACAGTTGAGGAAAATGAGGCAGGCAAAGGTTAAGTGAATGCCCAGGTTCATACAGCTAGGAAATGTCTAAGATTGAATTTGAATTCAAACAGTCCCCGACACTAGACTGAGTGCTTTACCCACTGTACCACACAGTGTATTAATGGCAGCTCATATTTATACAGCCCTTTGAGATTTGAGAAGCTCTTTACAAAGATTATTCCATTTGATCCTCACAGAAACCCTGGGAAGTAGGTGCTTAATAATAATATATAATAATTTGTTGTCATTATATAGATGAGGAAACTGAGATAGTCATTTAATGAATTACCCAAGAATCATAGAGGTAGTAGGTGTCTGAGGCTAGATTTGAAGTTAAATCTTCCTGACTCTAAGACTGGTACATGATCTGTTGAGTTACGTATTTGTTCATCTTCTTTGCTAGAATTATCTGATGTGTGTTCAGCTACAGTTCCTCTTTGTTCTTATCGGAAGAGTAGGAAGATCTGCTTCTGCAGCATTTGTAGTGACTTACGTACCTCTGTCATTCAGGGAAGCCTTCAGAAGGACAATGCTTGGAATAAACAGTGAAAACATAGGCAAGTTAGTAGTAGGAGAAAAGAGATTCTTCTTCAAATCTAGCATACAGATTGCAAAACCACACACACACACACACACACACACACACACACACGGGGTCCATCATTAAGTGGTCTTTTGGATGGCGAATCCAAGATCAAATAAATACTTCACTGTGAGCTTATCTTCTCAGAAATCTGTTTCTGCCTTAATCTAGCAAAGGGTTTGGCACATATATTATATAATGTGCCTGCCAACTCTAATAGTCTATGATTCTGCATATGAACTCTCAAATAGAGTATACATAAAGGACTCTGAACTGAGATCACAAGAGATCAGGTGATTCTTGTCGTATTTTGTGTTTAATTCATGGGACAAAATGGAAGTTTATATACTTCTACACATTCTTACCAGATAAGAATAGGGACTGGACTTGTGATTTCATTGTTATAGGAGGAATTTCCAGGTAAGGAAATTTTTACCAATGCAAATCAGCACCTATTCTGCTTTTGAAGAATTGCTCATGGCATTGAGAGGCTAATTACAGCCCAAGATTACACAGCCAATATGGGGTAAAGGCAAGACTGGAACTGAGCTGGCTATTTATTCATTATGCCATACCATCTCTCGGGTTATCACACAGACAGGCAATTCTTAATTACCAGGCTGATCTTTCATTGATACTGTTTTCATCATGTCGGCACCCATTTCAAAAATCTTCAAAGGCTCCCTATTATTTACTATAGCAAGTCTCAACTTCACTGCCTGGTTGTCAAGGCTCTTATTAGTTTAGTTCTTCCTGTCTTATTCAACCTTATTTTCTATAACTCTCTGAAAGGCATAGTTTCCACTCATCTTGTTCCACATCTTGCCAAAGTGAGGCTGATGACTTTGCATGGCCCTACTTCACTTAAATCCAATTCACTTGCGAGTCATGGCATCGCTTCCCTGCCATCATTGCTTCTTTTCAAGGACAAAGGACAAACAATGGAAGTGAAAGACATATTTTTTCTCAGAATCAGAAGCCGCCTGCCTTTACTATGTACTGGACATTTAGGATTGGGCATATCATTTGTTCTACTTAAGACTCATTTTTCATGTCTGTGAAATATGTGCATCTTCCACCTCATAAAGGTGTTAAGAGGGATGTGCTTCTAGACATTATAAAAGTTTAAGAATCATGAAATTTAGACTAGATTAGGGGCTTAGGAATGAATGTTTGTGAATAATCTCCTCATTCCATATGTAAGAAAGCCGCAGCCCAGAAAAAACATGAAGATGACATCACCATTGTCATAATTGTCATTGTGTTTTGATTGTTGTTTGTTGTCATTGTTATATTATGACTATTAATTAGACTGGCCTCTTCACTGCCATATATATTCATTCCCATCTTTGTATCTTTTCTTATGAGCTCCTCAAATGGAAGGTTTTTTTCTTTTCTCACAATCCAAATCCATGCCCATTTTCAAGGCTCATTTCAAATCCCTCATCTTTCCTGAAGTCTTCCCCTAAAATCAAAGTTGGAAGGAAATTAAAAGAGGGAAGTCCACAAGGGTGGCGTGGGTTTGTGCTTCAGGCGGTAACAGCTCCATGAACTTCAAAATCACCAAAACATATATTCTAGGGGTTGGAAAGGACCTCAGAGGCTGTTCACTCCAATTCCTATCTGAAGCACAAATTAGTACCAACCTTACTCCCCTCTTTCAATTCTCCTATCTCTTGAAGCCTGTCTTGAAAAATTAAGCTCTTAATTTGTATCAAGCCATATTGCACATTAAAAAAAAAAAGGTTTGGCAAACATGACAGAACAAGAAAAAAAGATAAATGCTGGAGACAATGTGAGAGAGTTGGAACACTAATTCATTGTTGGCGGACCTGTGAACTCATCCAACCATCCTGGAGAATGGTTTGGAACTATGCCCAAAGGGCTACAAAAATGTGCATACCCTTTGACCCAGCAATATCACTACTAGGACTATATCCCCAAGAGATCATAAAAATGGGAAATGATCCAACATGTACAAAAATATTTATAGCAGCACTCTTTGTGGTTGCCAAGAACTGGAAATCAAGGGGATGCCCATTAATTGGGGAATGGCTGAATAAATTATGGTATATTAATGTAATGGAGTACTACTGCACCATAAGAAATGATGAACAAGAAGACTTCAGGGAGGCCTGGAAGGACTTATATGATCTGATGCTGAGGGAAAGGAGCAGAACCAGGAGAAC
>CM053771.1:141937222-141965734 GCA_028658325.1 Potorous gilbertii | reverse complement strand
GAAATATAGTCAGTCTTACACAACACAACTATTATGGAAGTCACTTGCAAAACTACACAGATATGGCCTATATTGAATTGCCTGCCTTCCCAAGGGAATGGGTGGGGAGGGAGGAATGGGGAGAAGTTGGAACTCAAAGTTTAAGGAACAACCGCTGAGTATTGTTCTTGCTACTAGGAAATAAGAAATACAGGTATTGGGGAATAGAAAGTTATCTGGCCCTACAGGACAAAAGAGAAGATGGGGTAAGGGAAGGAAGGGATGATAGAAGAGAAGGCAGATTGGTGATATGGGTAATTAGAATGCTCAATGTATTTGGGGGGAGAGAGGGGACAAATGGGGAGAAAATTTGGAACCCAAAATCTTGTGAAAATGAATGTAAAAAGTTAAAAAAATAAATTTATTTAATAAAAAAAGAAAAGAAAAGAAATAGTAGATGCTTTGAAATACAAAAAAAAGTTTTAAAATCAAATTTTAAAAATTGTTTTTACATGTAACTGTGGAAAAATAAAATACTAAATAACAATAAATGAGGTTTTATTGAGTCAGGACATTGCAACTTCACTCTATAGTTGTAGGAATAGGCAAGAAGTTACTTTAATTTTAAATTTTTATTTTTTAACGTTGGTTCTACCTATCTTGCAAGAAAGGATAGAAGTTTGGGTATCTTGGAAGATAGACTTCCCAGGCTGGAAGTACAGTAGCTACTCCCACCTTGAGTCTTTATTCAGTACAGGAGCTTTGACCTATTCCATTTTCTGCAGGGGACAATTCTATCCTCCTTAGACAAACTGGTAATTCTCTCTCTGTGGGGTTATCACTGTGTTAAAGCCGAGCATAGTTCAAATATGTAGCTAATTCAGCTCATTGCAACTCAAAACTCTGGATAACATAAGATACACAAGACTTAGCCTCCCCTGTAAATTAGGATTACAAACACCTGCCACCATTCCTGGAAAGAAGAACCTTTATACAGTACTTTAAGGTTTGCAAAACACTCTTCTCTCAGTAGCCCTGTGAAGTAGGTAGTACAAGTGTGATTCACTATGATTTACAAAGAAAGAAACTGATGCTCAGGTAAATGACTTGCTTAAGTGGCACATCCTTATGGCATCAGACTGAAAAGAGGGCATCAGGCCCTCTTACTCTAATAAAGCCACAGATTGAATGTACTATGGCTTCTGCTGTTTTGAGAGGAATCAACAACTGTGATATAATAATATATTGATCTAACATCACAAATTTGACTAAAAAGGGGAAAATATTGATTAAATTACCCTAGAATGGGCATTGGTGCTATGTATTTGTTTGTGTTGGGCAAGTTCAGTATTTGAGATCATACTTTCTCTTCTCATTAGTGCATTTGTTAGGGTTTGATTAAATGATTAAAACCAATTTTACCCACAAGCTTCTCTTCTAACTCTCTCAGCCCCTCATTATTTTTATAACAACTTCTCATTTTTCCTCTTTCATATCTTCCTTTGCCCTGCTGTGCTAAACTGTCTAAGTGAAAAAAAAACAAAACACTAGAAAGACTTGGAAAATGTACTCAAGTTGGAACTGCCTTCGCTGGCAGATTATGTGCCAGTCCTATCTTAATTACATTTCTGCCGTATCCTGAGGGCAAGTCCAGTCAATTCTTGATGACCCAATGGGGAATAAAATCCTCCTTGCAGGCTGTTCAGATCAAATTAATATCTCCATGTTACCTTTTCCCCTTGTCGGGTTCTGCTTTATCACACTCATGGGACAGTGAAGAAAAGCTCTGAATTTGTAATCCCAAGACTCATATTCAAGCATCATCTCTTCCACTCATTAAATGTATGATCTTAGGCCAGGTACCATATGCATGTACCTCAATTTTATCAATTGTAAAATAAGATAATGATAGCTGAGATAACCTATTTCATAGATTTTTTTTTTAAAGAAATCCGGTTTAGTATGATCATGGCCCTTTCCTGCTCACAAAACGTTAGTGACTCCCTATTGCCTCCAGAGTAAAATACAGATTCCTCACTTTGGCACTTAAAGATCTTCACAGTTAGGTTTTGGTCTCACTTTGCAGACATATGATACCCTTTCACAAACTGTACATTCCAAAGAAACAGATCTCTAGCTTCTGCCCATTCACATTTTATATTCCTTTTCTAACCTCCATGCCTTTTGCACAGGGCCCCTTAATAAAAGGATTTGTCCCAGGACTCAGTCAAAAGGTCACACTCAAGGACCTAGAAGTCCACATGTGGCCTCGAAGCCACAGGTTCTCCACCTCTGGTCCAGGCTATATAAAATGGCTAGGATTTACCCCCTCTTCATTTCTACCTTCTGAAATTCTTAGCTTCTTTCAGTGTTTAATTAAGGTGTCACTTTCTATAAAAAGACATTCCTATTCCCCTTAGGTATTAGTTCTCTCTTTCTTTTCAAGGTAGATTGCTTTTATCTGTTCCTTAATCCCCAAGTCTTAAGAGATTCCCCCCGTCAATTATTCATGTTTACTTTGCATATATATGTATATGTATATTACTTATCTCTATACATTCTCTTTCCTTCATGGAATGCAAACTCCTTATGGGTAGAGAATATTGAGTTGGATACTGTATTTTCAGCACTTCTCTTTTTTTAAGTAAAATGTTAGCTCTTTGAAGACAGGAGCATAGTATCACTCACACATAGTAGATGTTTAATAAATACATTAGAGATGGGATAGAAGCAAGATGGCAGAGTACAGGAGGCAACCAAGATGAACTCTCCCTTCTAACCAATTTTAAAATAACTCCTCGTATCAAATTTTGGATTAGCAGAGCCAACAAAAGGTCAGAGTAAGACGTTTTTCCAGTATGAGATAACTAAGGTGGTCAGCAGGAGAAGTATGTGACACAAGGATGGGAACCATCCCTGAGCCCAGTAGCAGCACAAGCAGTAGACCATGAAAGTGACTGCAAAATGGCAGCTCCCAGAATTCTCAGTCCAGAGACAATAAAGTGGTGGGGAAACAGGTCAGAAAGAGATTAAACAGCACCTTATGCTGACAGTGTGTAAAACAGATGCTGATTGTTAACTCTATTACACATAAGCAATTCTGGGTCATAGTTCCAGGATGGTGGAAAGCACTTGTGGTCCATATCATAAGGGAGCAGGAGCTCTGGTCACAGATCCAAGGCAAAGAGGAGTACTAAGATTTGTAGTTAGAGAAGAACAGGGGGCTCTTTCTAGGTAAAGATCAGAGTGCAGACCAGGAGAGCAGTAACTGCACACCAAAAACTTGCAGGAAAAAACCTCTGAAAGTAACCTCATGAAAAAGCCTGAAGACTGGGATAGCAATGAATAGATCTCAGCTTTAACCAAACAACAATAATGACAATGAAGGGGGTCAAACAATTGATGAGGAGGAGATTAAAGATTCTCTTTGCTAGCATTGAGGTAAGACTCTGTTGCTTTGTCCATACTCTGATCTGGGTTGTAATCCTAGGTGAGAGCTCCAAAACAAGGAGGAGCACTAGCACAGCAGAGATTGTTGCCACAGTAGACTTGGGACCTTCCTCACAGTCCCGGGGGAAAATAACACTTGTGGTCACTCACAGACCAGATCATAGGCCAGGAAAATAGTAAACACCTCTCCTTAGATCATACCACTTTGTAAGAATTGAAAATTTGCCATTCCCTAGAAGAATCTTTGCAAATAGCTGCACAAAACCCCTGAAGCATGGGACAGCATGACCTCTACACTGTAAGCAGAACTCTACTTTAACAAAGAGATTCAAGTCAAATAATGTGCTGGGAAAATGAAAATAAACAACAGGAAAAAAAGTCATATCTTAGAAAGTTACTGTGGTGACAAGGGAAGTCGAAACACACACTCACAAGACAGTAAACTCAAAGCTCCTACATCAAAAGCCTCCAAGAAAAATATGAATTGTGATTGTATAGCTCAAAAAGTTTTGAAAATCAAGTAAGAAAGTTGGAGGAAAAATTGGCAAGAGAAATGAGAGTGATGAAAGAAAATCATGAAAGACAAGTCAACATCTTGGCACAGGAGAAACATATACAAATAAAAATACTGAAGAAAATAACAACTTAAAAAAGACTAGGCCAAACGGTAAGAGAGGTACAAAAAATCCAAAGAAGAGAATAATATCTTAAAAAGCAAGACTGACTAAGTGGAAAAAGAGGAACAACAATTCACTGAAGAAAAAAATTCCTTTAAAAGTAGAATTGGCCAAAGGGAAAAGAAGTACCAAAATGTACCTGAAGAAAATAATTTCTTGAGATTAGAATGGAGCAAATGGAAGTTAATGATTTTGTGAGAAATGAAGAAACAATAAAGCAAAACCAGAAGAAAGAAAAAATTGAAGACAATGTGAAATATGGAAAATAGATATAGTAGAGATAATTTTAAAAAATACTGAAAGCCATGATCAAAAAAAGAGCCTAGATATAATCTTTTAAGAAATTATCAAGGAGTATGACTCTGTTATGTTAGGAGCAGAGGGTAAAAGAGAAATTGAAAGAATCTACTATCACCTTTTGAATGACATACCAAAATGAAAATACCTAGGAATATTATAGCCAAATTCCTGGGTTCTCAGGTCAAGGAGAAAATATTCAAGCATCTGGAATGAAAGAATTCAAATATCATAGAGCTACAATCAAAATAACACAAGATTTAGCAGCTTCTACATTAAAGGATCACAGGTCTTGGAATATGATATTCCAAAGGACAAAGGAGCAAGCATTACAACCAAGATTTACCTGCCCAGAAAAACTTCAGGGGGAAAATGGATATTCAATGAAATAGAGGACTTTCAAGCATTCTTGATGAAAAAACCAGAACTGAATGGAAAATTTGACTTTCAAATACAAAAATCAAGAGTAGCATAAAAATGTAAACAGGAAAAGGAAATTATAAGGGACTTAATAAGTTAATGTGTTTACATTCCTACATGGGAAGATGTAACTCTTAAGACCTTTCTCATCATTAAGGCAGTTAGAAAAAGTATGTATAGCTAGAGGGCACAGGTGTGAGTTGAATATGAAGGGATGATATCTAAAAAAAGTTAAGAGTTGAGAGAGGAATGTACTGGGAGAGAGGGAAAGGAAGAGATAGAATGGAGTAAATTAGCTCCCATAAAAGAGGCAAGAAAAATATTTTACAGTGGAGAGGAAGATGGGGTAACTGGAGGGTGAGTGAATGAAGCTTACTGTCATCAGAATTGGCTCAAAGAGGGAATAACATACATTCTGAATTGGGTATAAACATCTATCTCACCTTATAGGAAAGTAGAAGGGGAAAGCAATAAGAGAGGAGGGAGGTGATAGAAGGGAAGAACGGATTAGGGGAGGGTGTAGTAAAAAACAAAACACTTTTGAGGAGGAACAAGGAGAAAGAAGAGAGAATAGAATAAACGGAATGGGGGAAATAACTTGAAGGGAGATACATTTAGCAATAGTTACTGTGGAAAAAAAATACTAAAGCAAGTTTCTCTGATAAAGGCCTCATTTCTCAAGCGTATAGAGAATTGAATCAAATTTAAAATGAGAGCCATTCCCCAATTGATAAATAATCATAACATATGAATAGTTTTCAAATGAAGTAATAGAAGCTATCTATAGCCATATAAAGAAAAGCTCTAATTCACCATTATTTTGAAAAATATAAATGCAAACAGTTCTGAGATATTGCTTCCTACCTATTAGATTAGCCAATAAGACAGAAAAGGAAAATGGCAAATGTTGGAAGGGATATGGGAAAAGGGAGATATTAATGAATTGTTGATGGTGTTTTGAACTTATTCAACCTTCTGTAGAGCAATTTGGAATTATGCCCAAAGGGCTATGAAACCATTCATCTTCTTTAACTTAGTAGTACCACTACTGATTCTGTATCCCAAAAGAGATAAAGAAGAAAAAGGAGCAATATGTACAAAAATATGTATAGCATCTCTTTTCTGGTGATAATGCATTGGAAATTGAAGGGATGCCCATCAATTAGAAATTGGCTAAATAAATTGGAGTATGTAATTATGATGGAATACTATTGTGCTATAAAAGTGTTGAGCAGGGTTCTCTCAGAAAACCTGGAAAGACTTTCATAGGTTGATACAAAGTGAAATGTACCATGTACAAAGTAACAGCAATATTATAAGATGATTGGCTGTGAATGACTTAGCTATTCTCAGCAATTCACCAATCCAAGACAACTCTGAAGGACTTATGATGAAAAATGCTATCCATCCTCAGAGAAATAACTGATGGTGTATAAATAAAAATGAAGCACTTTTTTACTTTATCTTTCTTGTTTCTTTGTCTAAGTTTTCTTTCACTACACGACTATTATGGATATGTTTTGCATGACTACATGTATATAACCCATATGTAATTACTTACCTTCTCAATAAGGAAGGGAGGAAGGGAGATAATTTAGAGCTCAATGTTAAAAAAAATGAATGTTGAAAATTGTTTTACATGTAACTGTGGAAAAATATAATACTGAATAAAAATGCTAGAAGAATCCAAGAAAGAGCTAGGAATGTTAGCGGAAAAAATTGGGAAAAGAAATGAGTGTGATACAGAGAATTATTAAAAGAGAATTAATTGCTTCTTAAAAGAGGTACAAAAATAGTGAAGGAAATGGAGTCTTAAAAGCATAATTGGGCAAATGGTACAAGAGGCATGAAAACTCTTTGAAGAAAAGAACTCCTTAACTTTCAAAGTCAGACAAGGTCAAGTAGAAAAAGAGGTACAAAAGTTTACTGAAGAATATAATTCCATAACAATTAGAGTAAGGCAATTGGACACTATTGACTCCATTTCACATCAAGAAACAAACAAAAAGAAAAGGAAAAGAGAAGAAAATGTGAAATATCTCACTGGGAAAATAGTTAACCTGAAAAACTGATCAAGAGGAGATAATTTAAGAATTACTGAAATACCTGAAAACCATGATCAAAGAAAGGAGCCTAAATGTCATATCTCCAGAAATTATCAAGAAAAACAGGCCTGATATTGTATATCCAGAGGGTAAAATAGGAAGAGAAAGAATCTATCCATCACCTCCTGAAAGAGATACCAAAACAAAAACTCTGAGGAATATCATAGTCAAATTCTAATGCTACTAGGTCAATAACTAAATATTGCAATCAGCCAAAAAAACTCAATTCGAATATCATGGAACCAAAATCAGGATCACATAGGATTTAGTAGTTTCCATGTTAGAGGACCTTGGAATATGATATACCATAGGTCAAAGGAGCTGGGATTAAAGCCAAGAACAATATATCCAGAAAAACTTAGTATAATCCTTTGGCAAGTTGGGGGAGTTACGGACATTTATTGAAAAAGAGGATTTTAAAACATTCTTGATAAATTACCAGAATTGAATAGAAAAATTGCCATTTAAATATGACTCAAAAGAAATATAAAACAGTTAAACATGAAAAAGCAATCATAAAAGACTCAATAAATTTACACTGTTTACATTCCTATATGGGAAGTTGATACATGTAACTACTCAGAACTTTATCATTATTAAGACATTTAAAAGGAGTCTATTTATAGAGGGGAAATCAATATGAGTAGATTATGTAAGAATAATCTAAAAATATGAAGGGTTGACATAAATGAATGCACTAGAAAATGGTGGGAGGAAAGGGTATAATGGGGAAAACTCATATAAAGGAGGAGTATAAGGATATATTGGAGGGGGAAATTCAGAGATGACAGGCAATTCTTGAATATCATTATCAACAGAACTGCTTCAAAGAGTGAAGAAACACACACACACACACACACACATATATATATGTATATATATATATATATATATATATATATATATATATATGTATATATGAAAACATCATACACCTACAGTTGAATATGGAAATCTATCTTATCCAATGGGAAAATAGAATAAGGAATATGAAGGGGGGGGGCATGCTAAAAGAAATGAAAAATTAAGGAAAGAAGTGGTCAGAATTGTTGTAATGATGATCAATTGTGAAAGATGTGGCTGCTCTGATCAATACAATCATCAAAGACAATTCCAAAGGACTCACGATGAAAAATGCTGTTTACCTCCAGAAAGGGAACTGATGAATTTCAAGTGAAAATTGAAGTATAATTATAATTATTTGGTTTTTTTTGAGGGGGGTGCTTTTTGTGATATGACCAAGATGGAAATAAGGTTTGCATGATTTCAATGTATTATCAATATCATTTTCTCAGTGGATAGGAGAGATAGGGTGGGAGGGGAGAATTTGAAACTCAAAATTAAAAAAAAAGAATGTTTAAATAAGTAATAAATTTTAAAAATGTGTATGGCATTGAATTAAATGTCACTTCAGAAAATTAAAGCTCCCTCTAGATGCAAGCTGCTGTTGTTTTTGTTTGTTAAAATATACTGCTGAATTTGATACATCCAAAGGAGATGCCTACTTGACTAAAATTTAGAGGATTTCTTTGGTCCCAAATCATACTACTCTTTGTTAAATGATTTAAAGAGAAAAATAACTCTTTGTTTCTAAGCGTTTTTCAAACAGACTGCCTAAACACTCTTCTCATTGATGAAAATCCTCTCACCTGGATCTTGCTGATGGCCTGTTAAAAGGCACCATGACCCTTCCTCATGGCTTGTCTGAATTAATAAAGGACACAGCAGAGACCAGGTTGACAGCTCTGCTTTGGTCTCTCTGCCAGGGCTTGCAGGACCCAGACTCTGTCTGCCATTTGAGATGAATGGAACATGGGTAGCAAACTCATCAGACTGCACAATGAACAGGCAATGACTTCTCTAAGCCCAATGCTCCAAAGTCTCTTAGCACTTCTGACAACTAACAAATGATGGCATTTGCCACCACCCTCACAAATAACAGACCAAACTTAGAAATAGGGGTTTTCATCCTTTCTTCTACAGCTAAAGAACAGCATATACACAGAGGAGTCTGAAATGTCAAGGTTGTAAGAGCCTTGTAGCAACTTCCTCCTTTTAAAGATGAAGAAAGTTAGGCCCATGAAGGAGTTGTAGTCTGCCCACATCATATAGTTTTATTAAAGTCAAGAAATTAACCTTCTAACTATATTGATTGTGAACTTATTAAGCTGACATATACATCATTAAAGGCAATTCTCCTGCCCAATGATTAGCAAATTCTTACCTCCCGCACCCTTATCTCTGAATCAAAATTACTATCCAATGAGATTTTAAAAATCCTTTGTCCTTCCTACCATCATTCCCATCTGTATCTTATTCAATCTTATCCTTCTGTAATCCTTACTTTCTTTTAACCTCCCCTTCAAGCATTGCCTCTGGAAATGCAACTATATATTCTTTTTATCTTAATAGTACTTTTTACCCAATTACATGTAAAGATAGTTTTCAAAATCCGTTTGTGTAAGATTTTGAGTTTCAAATTTTTCTCCTTCCCTCCAGATTCCCTAACACAGCAAAAAATCTCATATAGGTTATACTTATACCATCATGTTAAATATATTGGTACATTGTCTGTCTGTGTTCCTACTTCGTTTTCAAAGAAGACAATGACATCAGAAAAATGATGACATGACTTGCACTTGACTTCACTTTGAGTGAGGGAGGGCTCTGCAAAGTCACCAACCTTACTTTCTCCTCCTGAGCCATCTGAGTACAGTGACCAGATATTCCTCAAGATGACTGGAGATGGCCCAGGATGCAATGGGAAAACTTTATCTTTTTAGGCTGACCTTTCCAAGTACTCACTTAGAGGGAGTGGACAGGCCTCTTTAAGAAGTAGTCAGGGAATGGACCTTTTAATGAACAAAAGAAAAAATAACTAAATCAACAGAAACTGTTACTAATGATAATCACTCTAAGCTAGCCATTAAGTGGAGTTTTGGTAGGGACCTGTTGTCTAGTCCATGGGCTTCAAAGTGCACTGGGTTTAATGTTTTGGGAATGAGAAGGAAGAAAGGAAGGAAGGAAGGAAGGACATCTTACCAGAAAACCCCAAAGCCCCAAAAGCCCCAAAGAAAGGGAAGAGGGAGACAACAGGGAGAGGATGAACTGGGTTACCCAGCTAGCTGGCTCTCCACTCAGGTAGCTTGGTCTACTCATAGTCTGTTTTCATTCTTTGTTTTCAAAGAAGACCATGACATCAGAGAAATGATGACATGACTTGCACTTGACTTTGTTTTGAGAGAGGGAGGGCTATAAAAGGTCGTCAGTCTCACTTTCTCCTCCTGAGCCATCTGGGTGCAGTGACCAGATATTCATCAGGATGACTGGAGATGGCCCCTATTGATATATTACTTCTATTCTGAAAGAAGAATCAGATCAAAAGGGAAAAATCATGAGAAAGAGAAAACAAAACAAAAAAGAGGGAAGATAGTATGCTTCAATCTATGCCCACCCTTTCTCTGGAAGTAGTTAGCATTTTCCAACATGAGATTTTTGGAACTGCCTTGGATCATGGTATTACTAAGAAGAGTTAAGTCTATCATAGTTGATCATCACACAATGCTGCTATTACTATGTAAAATGTTCTGATGCTTTTCATTTCACTCAGCATCAGTTCATTAAAGTCTTTCCAAGTATTTTTGTAATTGGCTAGCCCATCATTTCCTATAGAATAACAGTACTTCATTATATTCATGTACCACAACTTGTTCAATCATTCCCCCGTTGATGAGGATCCCCTCAATCTCCAAATTTTGCCAGAACAAAAGAGCTACTATAAATAGTTTTGTACATTTGGGTCCATTTCCCCTTTTTATGATCACTTTGTGATACAGACCTAGTAGGGGTATTGCTGGATCAAATGCACAATTTGATAATCCTTTGGGCATAGTTCACAATTGCTCTCCAGAATGGTTGGATCAGTTCCCAACTCCGCCAACAATGCATTAGTGTCCCAATTTTCCCACATCTTCTCAAACATTTACCATTTTCCTTTTCTGTCATATTAGCCAATCTGATAGGTGTGAGGTGGCACCACAGTAGAGGTTTTAATTTGTATTTTTTCTAATCAAGTTACTTAGAGCATTTTTATATGACTTCAGCTTTAATTTCTTCATCTGAAAACTGCCTGTTTATATTCTTTGACCATTTATCACTTGGGAATGACTTGTATTCTTAAAAATTTGACTCAGTTCTCTATACATTTGAAAAATGAAGCCTTTACTAGAAATACTACCTATAAAAATTGTTTCCAAGCTTTTTGCTTCCCTTCTAATCTTTGTCACATTAGTTTGCTTGGGAAAAACCCTTTTTAATTTAATGCAATCAAAATGGTCAATTTTGCATTTCATAAAGTTTTCTATCTCTTGTTTGGTCATAAAATCTTCCCTTCTCCATTGATTTAAGAGAAAAATGACTTATTGCTCTCCTAATTTGCATATGGTATCACTCTTTAGGTCTAAATCATGTTCCCATTTTGACATTTTCTTGATGTAGGGTATTAGATATTGGTTTATGCCTAGTTTCTGCTACACTATATTCTACGTTTCCCAGCAGCAATTTTTTGTCAAATAGTGAGTTTTTATCCCAGAAACTAGGACTTTGGGTTTATCAAACAGTATATGACTATAGTCATTGACTAGTGTGTCGTGTGTACCTAAGCTATTCCACTGATCCACCAGTGTATTTCTTAGACAGTACCAAATAGTTGCCTCTTTATAATAGTGTTTTAGATCTATACAGTGAGGTCACCTTCCTTTGTATTTGATTAATTCCCTTGATAGTACTGACTTTTTATTCTTCTGGATGAATTTTGTTATTTTTCTAGCTCTATAAAATAATTTTTGGTAGATTGATATAGCACTGAATAAGTAAATTAATTTAGGTAGAATTGTCATTTTTATTATATTAGCTTTGTCTATCCATAAGCAATTGATATTTTTCCAAATGTTTAGAGTTGACTTTATTAGTGTGAAAAGTGTTTTATAATTGTGTTCATATAGTTCTTAGATTTCTTTTGGCAGTTAGATTTCCAAATTTTTTTGCTGTCTACAGTTATTTTAAAAGGAATTTTCCTTCTTTCTCTTGCTGCTAGGCTTTGTTAGTAATATACAGAAAAAATGCTGGTGATTTAAGTGGGTTTATTTCATTTCCTGCAACTTTGCTAAAGTTGTCAATTACATCAAGTAGGCTTTTTAGTTGATATTCTAGAATTCTTTAAATATACCATTATATCATCTGCAAAGAATGATAGATTTGTTTCTTCTTTGCCTATTCCCATTCCTACACTGCCTTTTTCTTCTCTTATTGCTAAAGCTAATGTTTCTAGTTATCATTTCCATTGAATAATAGTAGTGATAATGGACATCTTATTTCATCCCTGATGTGATTTGGAATGCTTCTATATTATCCTCATCATATATAAAGCTTGATGATGATTTTAGATGGATGCCATTTATCATTGTAAGGAAAACCCCATTTATTCCTGTACCCTCTAGTGTTTTCAATAGGAATGGTTGCTATATTTTGTCAAAAGCTTTTTCTGCATCTACTATTGATTTCTGTTGGTATTGTTATTGATATGGTCAATTGCTCTGACAGTTTTCCTAACATTGAACCAGCCCTACATTCCTGGCATATATCTTACCTGGTTATAGTCTATTATCCTCATGATGAATTTCTGTAATCTTTTTCCTAATATTTTATTTATTTTTTAGCATCCATACTCATTAGGGAAATTGGTCTATAATTTTGTTCTCTACTTCAGCTCTTTCTGATTTAAGTATCAGTATCATATTTGAGTCATAAAAGGAATTTAGTAGGACTCCTTTTTCACCTATTCCCCCAAATAGTTTAGATAGTATCAAAATTAATTGTTCTTTAACTGTTTGGTAGAATTCACTTGTAAATCTCAATTTATTGGCATATTGTTTGGCAAAATAACTCCTCATCATTATTTTGATTTCCCCTCCATTGATGATGAATTCACCCATTTTGTTTTTGATACTGATAATTTAGTTATCTTCTTTCTTTTGTAAAATCAAATTAATCATTGGTTTATCTATTTTACTACATTTTCTCATAAAATCAGCTGAGTTTTATTTATTAGTTCAACAGTCTTCTCACTTTCAAATTCATTAATCTCTCCTTTGATTTTCAGAATTGTTAATTTGGAGTTTAATTGAGGATTTTAATTTTTTTCTTTTCCTAGCTTTATTTTCTAGTTCCATGCTCAATTCATTGATCTCCTCTTTTTCTATTTTATTCATGTAAGCATTCATATATATATACGAACTGCTTTGACAGCATCCCATAAGTCTTGGTATTTGTCTCATTATTGTCATTTTCTTGGATGAAATAATTAATTGCTTCTATGAATTGTGATTTGAACCACTCATTCTTTAGGATTACATTATTTAGTTTCCATTTAGTTTTTAGCCTATCTTTCCATGGTCCTTTAGTACATGTATTTTTAATTGCTTTGTGATCTGAAAAATATGTTTAATATTTCTGCTTTTCTGCATTTCATTGTGTGATTTTTTTATGCCCTAATACAGGGCCAATTTTTGTGTAGGTTCCATGTACCATTGAGAAAAGGTATATCATTTTCTATCCCCATTTGATTTTCTCCAGAAGTCTATCCTATCTAACTTTTCCAAAATTCTATTCATAAACTTAACATTTCTTGTTTATTTTGTAGTCCTGAGAGGGTGAGTTGAGGTCCCCCACTAGTATAGTTTTGATCTCTATTTCTTACTGTAACTCACTTAATTTCTCTAAGAATTCAAATACTATTCTACTTGATGTATATATGTTTGGTATTGATGTTACTTCATTATTTATGGTACCTTTTAGCAAGATGTAGTTTCCTTCCTTATCTCTTTTAATTTTATCTATTTTTGTTTTTTCTTTGTCTGAGATCAGGATTGCTCTCCTTTTTTTTCGGTACTTAAGCTAAAGCATAATACATTCTACTTCAGCCTTTTATCTTTACTCTGTGTGTATCCCTCAGCTTCTAATGTGTTTCGTGTAAACAACATACTCTAGGTTTCTGGGTTTTAATCCTCTCTAGTATCTATATTGCATGCACTTTATGGGAGAGTTCATCTTATTCATATTTGCAGCCATGATTATTAACTCTGTGTTTCCCTCCATCCTATTTTTCTCTCTGTTATACTTTTCTTTCTCATTTCACTGTCCCTCCTTCCCAGTGTTTGGCTTCTAACCACCACCTCCTTCAATCTGTTCTCATTTCTGTCAGCCCCATCATTTTCTTTCCCCTTTCCCCTCCTACTTTCCCACACAGCAAATGAAATAATCTTTTTACAAAATCTTACATTTATTTATTTATTTTCAGTTTTCGACATTCACTTCCACAAGGGATGTGGACTCAAGATGGTGAGACACTTTCTAGATCTCTGCCCCCAAGTCCAGTCAAATACTTGTAAAAATGGTTCTAAACAAATTCTAGAGCTACAGAACCTACCAAATTATGCAGTGAAACAAATCTGCAGGGCAAGACAGCCTGGTCAAGAAGTGTCTGCCATACCATGATGGAAGCAGAGCACAGTCCAGCATGGGCCATGCTGGAATAGACAGGACCTGAGCAGGCCCTAGGGAGACAGAATCTCTTGCACCAGTGCCAGTTTCCAGACTTCAGAAACCCAAAACGCTAAGGACACATTGGACTGTTAGTATCAAAAGCCTGTGGGACCAGTGTGGGAGAGTGGAGTAGTCCAGCCCCAGCCCCAGAGTAACTAAGAGGGGACGGGATGGAGAAACCCCCTGGAGCCACAGCAGCATAGGTGCAGAGACTGTGACTATTTCTGAAGCTCCAGGTCCACAGATTGGAGGGGAGGGTGGATTCAACACCTGACAGTACACCTCCCACCCCCACCCTTCAATGTAAGCAGAAAAATACCTTGACAAAGAGCTCAAAAGTCAAGTAAATGGCTGAGGAAATGAGCAAAAACAACAAAAAGAATCAGAATATGGGATCTTATGTGGTGACAAAGAAGACCAAAGTATGTAAACAGAAGAAAACAAAGTTAAAACTACTTCATCCAGAGCCTCCAAGAAAAATGTGAATTGGTCTCAGGTCATGGAAGAGCTCAAACAGGATTTTGAAAATCAAGTTAAGAGAACAAAAGTTGGGGAGAGAAATGAGAATAAAGCAAGGAAATCATGAAAAATCAGTCAACTGCTTCCTAAAGGAGATCCAAAAAAAGTGCTGAAGAAAATACCTCTTAAAAAAATAGATTAACATGGGGGCAGAGCCAAGATGGCAGAATGAGAGCAACTACTCACCTAAGCTCTTAGAAAAACTCCTTCAGATACCCCTAGAAAGAGAATCTGACCAAATTTTGGAGGGGCATAATCCAATAGGAGACAGACTGTGGCAGATTCACAGCCCAGGACAGACTAGAAGGCCGACAGGAAGAATCCATTCTGTGGGGCTGGAGAAGCACACAGAGCACAGTGCAACACATCCCTACCATGGCAGGGCTGAACAGGAAGCCCTGGGGAAGGCCAAAGCAGCAATAGCACTGTGGAATCTCAGGCATAACAGCCCAGAATGGTAGTCCAAGGAAACCAAGCAAGTAAGAGTCACGGAGCCTCAGGGATCTGCAGTAGCTGCTCCTAATCAACCCGCAGATTAAATGTCTGTAAGTCACTTACTTGAACTTCTGGGATACAAAATGACTGAGTGATCAATAAATGCTCTCTCCCCCTCCCCTTGATGACCTTGAAAGAACCATAAAATATTTCCCCAGAAAAATCCTGGATCAGTGGAATTAACAGAAAAGGCAAACAGTCTCATAGCATGTGAGGCTAGGAAAATCGCTAAGGAGGATTCCTCATGCTGTGGCAGAAGGGGAACAGAGCAGGACTGGAGCTGTCAAAGACAGCCACACCTGAGGGAACCAGAAGGAGATACAGAGCCCCAAGAGGGGTAGAGCCTCACAACCACCACCACCAGGACCCCAGGCATTCCTCAGCACCCCAGGGGAAATGGGAAGACACTAGGACAGTCAAGATTACCAACTGTTGAGCTTACCTATGATCTAACTCAGCGGAGGAGATCTCCTGTGGCAAGACCACCCCTCTCCCACTCTTAATGCAGCCAGAACCAGGGTAACTGCAGGGAAACTCTAAAAGACTTCACCTGGCCTCTGCTTTGAAACACCAACCATTTCAGCACTGGGCAAGCTGTTGCATTTTAGCTGCTAGCTGAAACCAGAGGCTATAACACACAAAGTCTCAAGTTTCAGGCACAAGAACTGTGGGACAGAGCCCCCTGTGACCCAGATGCAGAGATCTCCTTTAAAAGTCAGGAAAAGGGTGATTATCATGAGTAAGAAGCAAAGCAGAAAAGAATCTTTCTATGGGGACAAGGACCAAAATAAAAACACTAAGGAGGTTAGCATTGAGACTGTAATCCCATTTGACACTTCAGAAGGGAATATGAACTTCTATGAAGTACAAAGAACTTTCTTGGAAGAGTTCAGGAAGGATTTTAAAAGTCAAATTAGAGAAAGAGAAGAAAAACTGACCAATGATTCTAAAAATATGAAAAAAGAAATCAAAGAAGAATTTAAAAGGACAATTGGACAAATGGAAAAGGAAGTACAAAACTTACCTGGAGAAAATAACTCCTTAAAAGAAACAATCAGACATATGGAAAAGGAGATGCAAAAGTTAACTGAAGAAAACAATTTGATAAAAATTAGAATCAGGAAAGTAGAAGTTAATGAATCTATGAGACATCAAGAATCAGTAAAATAGAATCTAAAGAATGAAAACATAGAAGAAAATATAAAATATGTAATTGGAAAAACAAGTGATCTGGAAAATAGATCTAGAAGTGAAAATCTAAGGATTATTCATCTACCAGAAAGCCACGATGAGAAAAAGAGTGTGGACAATATCATCCAAGATATGAAGGAAAATTGCTTAGAAGTAATGGATCCAGAGGGCAAAATAGTCATCGAAAAAATCTATCATTCACCTCCTGAAAAAGATCCCAAACTAACAACACCAAGGAATATCATTGCCAAATTTCAGGACTATCAAGCATAGGAGAAAATATACAGGCAGTCAGAATGAATCCATTCACATATCTAAGAGCTACAGTTAGGATCATATAGGACCTTCTAGTTTCTATATTAGAAGATCAAAGGAATGGTTATATGATATTCTGTAAGGCAAAGGAGCTGGAACTACAATCAATGATCAATTACCCAGCAATTTTGAGCATAATATTTCAGGCAAGGAGATGGACATTCAATGAAATAAGGGATTTCCACATCTTCCTGATGAAAAGGCCAGAACTCAATAGAAAATTTCATCTTGAAACACAGGTCTCAAGAGAGGCATAAAAAGGTAAACAGGATTAAAGAAAAACTTGTTACTTAATATGGGCAAACTCTTTACATCCTTATAAGGAAAGATGATACTTGTTACTCTTGAGAATTGCATATTTATTATGAAACATAAAAGGGATATACAAAGATAGATAGAGTGGGTATAAAGTAAATGATGCTATGATAAAAATGTGATTTAAGGATGCGAACAGATTGTAACAGGAGAAGTGAAAAGGAGGAAGTAGAAAATAGGAAATTACATCACAGGAAGAGTCATGAAATTATGTTGGAGTAGAATTAAAGACGGGAGGGAGATGAACATTCTTTGTGAGGTACTCTCATCCGATTTGGTTCAAGGAGGGAACAAAAAAACTTAATTAAGTATATAAATCTAACTAGCTCTATAGGTAGAAGGAGGGAAGGGGTAAAGAAAGAGTAGGGAAGACTAAAAGGGAAGGAAGAAGTACTAAGGTAAAGGGGAGTAAAAAGGAGGGAGGCTAAAAGAAAGAAGAGAAGACTATGGGAGGTAGTGGTCAAAACTTGAAACTCTATTGTGGTGGGGAAAGGAGAAGGGAGAACTAAAAGCTCAAAAGGTAGGAAAGAGGATGGAGGGAAAGACATAGATAACAATCATAATTGCGAATGTGAATGGAATGAACTCTCCCATCAAATGGATAGAAGACTGGATTGAAAGCCATAATCCAACAATATATTGTTTACAAGAAACACATTTCAAATTGGTGGATACACACAGGGTAAATGTAAAAGCTTGGAGCAGAACACATTGCGCTTCACCTGATGTAAAAAAAAAAAAAAGCAGGAGTAGCAATCCAGATCTCAGACAAAGCAAGAGCAGAAATAGATCTAATCAAAATAAATGAGGAAGGAAACTATATCCTGCTAAAAAGCACCATAGACAACAAAACAATTTCATTACTAAATATATATGCTCCAAGTGGTATAGCATCCAAATTCTTAGAGAATAAGTTAAGGGAGTTAAAGGAAGAAATAGAGAGCAAAACTATATTACTGGGGATCAGGAACCTCCCCCTCTCTGAACTTGATAAATCCAACCTCAAAATAAGAAAGAAGTTAAGGAGGTGAATAAAACTCTGGATAAGGTAGATATGATACATCTCTGGAGAAAACAGAATGGCGATAGAAAGGAATATACATTTTTCTCAGCAGTACATGGCACATATACAAAACTGACTATGTATTAGGGCATAAAAACCTCACAATTCAGTATAGAAAGGCAGAGATAGTCAATGTATCCTTCTCAGGTCATAATGCAATAAAAATGTATGTAATAAAGGGTCATGGAAAGATACATCCAAAATTAATTGGAAACCAAATAATCTAATCCTAAAGAATGAATAGGTTAAACAACAAATCATTGAAACAATCAACAAATTCATCCAAGAGAATGGCAATAATGAGACAACATACCAAATCTTATGGGATACTGAAAAAGCAGTTCTTAGTGGAAACTTTATATCATCAAATGCCTACATGAATAAAACACAGAAAGAGGAGGTCAATGAATTGGGCATGCAGCTAAAAAAGCTAGAAAAAAAATTAAAAATTTCCAAGTAAATACCAAATTAGAAATACTGAAAACCAAAGGAGAGATTAATAAAATTGAGATTAAGAAAGCTATTGAACTAATAAATGAAACAAGGAGTTGGTTTTATGAAAAAACCAATAAAATTGATAAACATTCAGTCAATTTGATTAAGAAAAAGAAAGAAGAAAATGAAATTGCCAAAATCAAAAATGAAAAGGCTGAACTCACCTCAAGTGAGGAGGAAATTAAAACAATAATTAGAAATTACTTTGCTCAACTCTATGCCCATAAATTCGACAATCTAAATGAAATGAATGTTTATTTAAAAAATAAAAATTGCCCGATTAACATAATAGGAATTTGAATACTTAAAGAACCCCATCTCAGAAAAAGAAATTGAACAAGTCATCATTGAACCCCCTAAGAAATATCTCCAGTGTCAGATGGATTTACAAGTGAATTCTATCAAACATTAAAGAACAATTA
The DNA here is from genome assembly GCA_028658325.1 of Potorous gilbertii. Classification (NCBI taxonomy): domain Eukaryota; kingdom Metazoa; phylum Chordata; class Mammalia; order Diprotodontia; family Potoroidae; genus Potorous; species Potorous gilbertii. The sequence continues at coordinate 141,946,389 of CM053771.1, read as the reverse complement.
ATTCCAATATCGTAGAGACTCTGAGAAAACCAGGGAAGAAAGAGTTCTCCCAAATTCTTTTTATGATACCAATATGGTTTTGATGCCTTAACCAGGAAGAGTCAAAACAGAGAAAGAAAATTATAGACCAATTTCTCTAACATATATAGATGCAAAAATTTTAAACAGAAATTCAGCAAAAAGAATACAGCAACTTATTACAAGAATAATACATTATTATCAGTTAGGATTTATACCAGGAATGCAGGGCTGGTTCAACATTAGGAAAACTATTGTCATTGATCATATCAACAACAAAACTAACAGAAACCACAAGATTATCTCAATAGATACAGAAAAAGCTTTTGAGAAAATACAACAACCATTTCTTTTGAAAACACTGGAAAGTATAGAAATAAATGGAACTTTCCAAAAAATAATAAGCAATATCTACCTAAAACTTTCAGCAATCTTTATATTTAATGGAGGTAAGGCAGATGCATTTCCAATAAGAGCAGGGGTGAAACAAGGATATCCACTATCACCACTATTATTCCATATGGTACTAAAAATGTTAGTTGTAGCAATAAGAGCAGAAAAAGAATTGAAGGAATTAGAATAGGCAAAGAAGAAACTAGTTTGTCACACTTTGCAGATGATATGATGATATACTTAGAGAATCCCAGAGAATCAAGTGAAAAAGTACTTGAAATAATAAACAACTTCAACAAAGTTGCAGGTTACAAAATAAACCCACATAAATCATCTGCATTTCTTTATATTACTAACAAAGTCCAACAGCAAGAGATAGAAAGAGAAATTCCATTTAAAGTTACAGAAGACACTTTAAAATATTTGGGAGTCTACCTGCCAAAGCAAATCCAGGGAGTATAAGAACACAATTGCACAACACTGCTTGCACAAATAAAATCAGATCTAAGTAAGTGGAAAAATATCAATTGCTCATGTGTAGGCCAAGTTAATATAGCAAAAATGACAATTCTACTTAAATTGATTTACTTATTCAGTGTCATACCAATTAATCTCTCAGATAATTATTTTCTAGAGCTAGAAAAAGTATTATCAAAATTCATCTGGAAGAACAAGTAGTCCAGAATATCAAAGAAACTAATCAAAAGAAATGTTAGGGAAGGTACCCTAGCTCTAACAGATCTCAAATTGCATTATAAAGAAGCAATTATCAAAATCACTTGATATTGGCTAAGAAACAGAATGGTAGACCAGTGGAATATGTTAGGCACCCAAGACACAGTAGTCAATGAATATAGCAATCTACTGTTTGATAAACACAAGGACCCCAGCTTTGGGGATAAGAACTCACTGTTTGACAAAAATTTCTGGAAAAACTGTATAACAGTGTGGCAGAAACTAGGCATAGACCAATGCTTGGCACTGTACACAAGAGTAAAGTCCAAATGGGTACATGATCTAGGCATAACAATTGATACTGTAAACAAATTAGTGAATCAATGAATAATGTATCAGATTTATGAAGAAGGTAAGAATTTTTGAGTAAACAAGAGACAGAAAGCATTATGAAGTGCAAAATCAATAATTTTGATTACATTAAACTGAAAAGTTTTGCACAACCAAACCCAGTACAACCAAGATTAGGAGGAAAACAGAAAACTGGAGTAGAATTTTTGCAATTAGTGTCTGTGATAAAGGCATCATTTCTAAAATATATAGAGAACTGAGTCAAATACAAGTCATTACCCAATTGATAAATGGTCAAAGGATATGAATAGGCAGTTTTCAGAGGAAGAAATTAAAGCTACCTATGGCCGTATGAAAAAAATACTCTAAATCACTATTGATTAGATGGATGCAAATCAAAATGTCTCTTAGATACCATGTCATATCTATCAGATTGGCTAACATGACAAGACAGGAAGATGATAAATGTTGGAGAAGATGTGGGAGAGTTGAAACACTAATTCATTGTTTATGGAACTGTGAGCTCATCCAACCGTTCTGGAGAGCAATTTGGAACTATATCCAAAGGGCTACAAAAGTGTGCCTACCGTTTGACTCAGCAATACTGCTTCTTGGAATGAATCCCAAGAGAATATAATAATGGGAAAGGGTCCCACATGTACTAAAATATTTTTAGCAGCTCTCTTTGTGGTGGCCAAAAACTGGAAATCAAGGGGGTGCCCATAAATTGCAGAATGACTGAATAAATTGTAGTATGTGAACATAATGGAATACTATTGTGCTATAAGAAATGATGAACAGGAGGACTTCAGAGAGGCCTGGAAAGACATATATGAACTGATGCTGAGTGAAAGGAGAAGAAGCAGGAGAACTTTTTACACAGAAACAACCACAGTGTGTGAGGAATTTTTTTGGTAGACTTAGCAATTCATTGTAATACAAGGATTTAAAAAATTCCCAATAATCTCTTAAGGCAAAATGCCTTCCACATCCAGGGAAAGAACTGTGAAATGGAACACAGAATGAAGAAGATCATTTTCTTTTGTGTTTTGTTTTAGTTTGTTATATGAGTTCTCCCATTCATTTTAATTCTTTTATGCAACATAACCAAGGTGAAAACATATTTAATAGGAATGTTTATGTAGAACCTATATAGAATACTGTCTCAGGAAGGGAGTGGGAGGTAGGGGGAGGAAGGGGAAAAATCTGAGATATATAGAAGCAAGTGTAGAATACTGAAAACAAAAAAATAAAAATAAAAAATCAAAGAAATCAAAGTAAAAAAAATAGATTAATCCAATTGACAAGATATCCAAAACCCAATGACGAGAAGAATGCCCTAAAAAGCAGAATTTTTCGGATGAGAAAGGGGACTCAAAAGTTCACTCAAGAAAATAATTCATTAAAGATTAGAAATGTGGATATGTAAGCTAATGATGTTATGAAAAATCAAGAAATTACAAAACAAAATGAAAGGAATGAAAAAATATCTCATTGGAAAACCAAGTGACCTGGAAAAATAGACCCAGGAGAGACAATTTAAAAATTACGAGATTACCTGAAAGCCATGATCATAAAAGAGGCTAGACATAATCTTTTATGAAAATATCAAGAAAAATTATCCTGATATTCTAGAACCAGAAGATAAAATTGCAAGAATCTACTGATCACATCCTGAAAGAGATCCCAAAAGAAAAACTCTTACAAATATTGTAGTCAAATTCCAGAGCTCCCACCCAGGTCAAGAAGAAAATATTGTAAGCAGACAGAAAGAAACAATTCAAGTATTGTGGAAATAGAATCAGGATAACACAAGATCTTGGACCTTCTACATTAAGGGATCAAAGGGTTTGGAATGTGATATTCTAAAAGTCAAAAGAGCTAGGATTAAAACCAAGAATCATCTGCCCAGCAAATCTGAGTATAATACATCATGGAGAAAAAAATCATCATTCAATGAAATAGAGGATTTTCCAGCATTCTCGATGAAAAGACCAGAGCTGAATAGAAAATTTGACTTTCAAACATAAGAATTAAGAGAAGCATGAAAAAGCAAACAGGAAATAAAAATCATAAAGGACTTATTAAAGTTGAACTGTGTACACTCCTACATGAAAAGATAGTATTTGTAACTCCTTAGACTTTTCTCAGTATTTGAGTAGTTGGAGGTTATTATTTAAATATAGACAGAGAGTATAGCATGAGTTGAATAGGAAGGGATGATATCAAAAAAATAAAATGAAGGGGTGAGAGAGGAATCAATTGGGAGGAGTAAAAGGAGAAATGAAATGGTGCAAATTATCTCTGATAAAAGAGGCAAGAAAAACCTTTTTCAATGGAGGGGAAAAGTGGGGAGGTAAGATGGAAAAAGTGAAGCTTACTCTCCTCACATTTGGCTTAAGGAAAGAATAACATGCACATTCAATCTGGTATGAAAATCTGTCTTACACTACAGGAAAGAATGAGAGAAGGGGATAAGTGGGGTAGAGGGATGCTAGAACAGAGGGTAAATGAAAGGAGGGTGTAATTAGAAGTAAACACTTTTGAGGGACAAGGTCTAAAGAGAGAATAGAATTAATAGAAGAAAGGACAGGATGGATGGAAATATAGTTACTATTTTACAATATGACTGTTATGGAAGTGTTTTGCATAACTACACATGTATAATCTATATTAAATTGCTTGCCTTCTCAGTGAGAATGGGTGAAGAGGAAGGAAGGGAGAGAAGTTGCAGTTCAAAGTCTTAAAACAAATGTTAAAAATTGTTTTTACATGCATTTGGAAATAAGAAATACAGGTTATGGGGCACAGAAATCTATCTTGCCCAACAAGAAAACAGAGGAGATACGGATGAGGTAAGAGAGGGGTGTGATAGAAGGGAGGGCAGATAAGGGGAAGGGGTAATCAGAACACATGGTGTCTTGGGATGGCAGAAAGGGGAGAAAATTTGGAACTCAAAATCTTGTAGAAATGAATGTTGACAACTGAAAATAAATAAAATAAAATGCTTGATAAAAAAATTCACTTCTACAAAACTTTGAACTCTGCAGTTTCTCCCAATAGAAGAATTAAAATGGGAGAAATCATAAAACAAATCAAAAGGTAATCCATCTGGCCCTGGAGATTTTTTCCTAGAGTGTTTATTGATGGCTTGTTCAATTTCTTTTTCTGAGAGGTTTTTTAAGTATTCAGTTTCCCCTTGTGTTAATATGGGAAATTTATATCTTTCAAAATAATCATCCATTTCATTTAGATTGTCCAATTTATGAGCATACGGTTGGGCAAAGTAACTTCTTATTATTGTTTTAATTTCCTCCTCATTGGAGGTGAGTTCATCCTTTTCATTTTTTATATTGGCAATTTCATTTTCTTCTTTCTTTTTCTTAATCAAATTGACTGAAAGTTTATCAATTTTATTGGTTTTTTTTATAAAACTAACTCCTAGTTTTATTTATTAGTTTAATAGCTTTCTTAATTTCAAGTTTATTAATCTCTCCTTTGGTTTTCAGCATTTCTAATTTGGTATTTACTTGGAGATTTTCAATTTGTTTTTTTTCCTAGCTTTTTAGCTGCATGACCAAAACATTTATCTCTTCTTTCTCTATTTTATTCATGTAAGTACTTAAAGATAAAAAACTGCTTTTGCAGTATCTTAAGAATTTGGTAGATTGCCTCATTATTGTCATTCTCTTGAATGAAGTTGCTGATTGTTTCTATAATTTGTTGTTTAACCCACTCATTCTTTAGGATTAGATTATTTAGTTTCCAATTATTTTTGGGTCTATCCTTCCATGACCTTTGATTACATATAGTTTTTATTGCATTATGATCTGAGAAGAATGCATTAAAAATCTCTGCCTTTCTGCACTGGATTGTGAGGTTTTTATGGCATAATACATGGTCATTTTTGTATTTGTAACATGTACTGCTGAGATAAAGGTATATTTCCTTCTGTCCCCATTCAATTTTCTCCAGAGATCTATCATGTCTTCCATATCCAGAGTTCTATTCACCTCCTTAACTTCTTCCTTGTTTATTTTGAGGTTAGATTTATCAAGTTCAGAGAGGGGGAGTTTGAAGTTCCCCACCAGTATAGTTTTGCTTTTTATTTCTTCCTGTAACTCTTTTAACTTCTCCTTGAAGTTTGGATGCTACACCACTTGGAGCATATATGTTTAACAACGAAATTGTTTTGTTGTCTGTGGTGCCTGTTAGAAGGATATAGTTTCCTTCCTTATCTATTTTGATTAGATCTACATCTGTTTTTGCTTTGTCTGAGATTACGACTGCTACACCTGCTTTTTTCTTACATCAACTGAAGCACAATATGTTCTGCTCCAATCTTTTATGTTTATCTTTCGTGTATCTCCTTATTTCAAATGTGTTTCTTGTAAACAACATATTCTTGGATTATGATTATTAATTCATTCTGCTATCTGTCTCTGTTTCATGGGAGAGTCAAACCCATTCAAATTCACAGTTATGATTACTATTTTTGTCTTTCCCTTCATCTTCTTTCCTCTTGTATATGCTTTTAGTTCTCCTTTTTCCCTTTCTTTCCAAAATAGAGTTTTAATTTTTGACCACTCCCTCCCTCAGTCTTTGCACCCTTTTTTCAGCCCCCCTCTCTTTTAATCCCACTTTCCCTTACTACTTCTTCCCTCTCTTTTAGCCTCACCCCCTTTTCTTTCCCCTTCCCCTCCTAGTGCCTGCAGAGCTAATTGTGTTTCTGTACTTATCTGAGTTTGTTGTATCCTCCTTGAATCCAATAAAATGATAGTAACTCTCAAACAGTGCTCATCTCCCTCCCCTCTTTCCCTCTCCTGTAATATATATTTGTGCCTCTTTTTGTGATGGAATTTATTTTTTTCTGCTTCCTCCTTTTCACATCTCTCATTACAATCCCTGCTTACCCTTGAATCATGTTTGTTATCATTACATGGTTTAATTTATACTCACTTCCTCTATATGTAAATTCCTTTTACATTTCATAATAAATATACAATTCTCAAGATTAGCAAGTATCATCTTCTCTTATAGGGATGTAAACAGTTTACCCATATTGTGTTACAATTTTTCCCCTGTTTACTTTTTTATGCCTCTCTTGAGACTTTCATTTGAAAATCAAATTTTCTATTGAGTTCTGGTATTTTCATCAAGAAGGTCTGGAATCCCTTTTGAATTGAATGTCTATCTCCTGGCCTGAAATATTATGCTCAAGTTTGCTGGGTAATTAATCATTAATTGTTATCCTAGCTCTTTTTCCTTGTGGAATATCATATTCCAATTCCTGTGATCTTTTCATGTAGAAGCTTCAAGGTCCTATATAATCCTGACTGTAGTTCCTCAATATTTGAATGGTTTCTTTCTGGCTGCCTGCAGTATTTTATCCTTCACTTTATAGTTCTGGAATTTGACAGCAATATTCCTTGGTATTTTTTCTTTGGGGTCCCTTTCAGGAGGTGAGTCTTTTGATGACTATCTTGCTCTGAGTCTGGGACTTTTGGACAATTTTTCTTGATGATTTCCTGGATGATATTGTCCATGCTCTTTTTTTTATCATGGCTTTCAGGTAGACCTATAATCCTTTGATTTTCTCTCCTGGACTTATTTTCCAGGTCAGTTGTTTTCCCAGTTAGATATTTTTACATTGCAAGATACATTTTTAAACTAAATTGAGTGTCCATTTTATTCCCTCCTTAAGCCAAATGCAATGAGTGTAAGGTTCATGCTTTCCTTCTGACCTCCATTTTCTTCCCCTCCATTGAAAAAGTTTTTCTTGCCCCTTTTAAGAGAGAGATAATATGCCCCATTCCATTTCTCCCATTCTCTTCCCAATATAGTCTTCTCTTGCCCCTTGATATTATTTTTTAGATATTATCCCTTCCAATTCAACTCACCCTGTAGCCTCTCTCCATATATTTATATAAAATACCTCCAACTGGTGGTATATAGTGAGAAAAACCTCAAAAGTTTCAAATATTATCATTCCATGTAGGAATGTAAACAGTTCAATTTTAGGAAGTCCTTTATGAATCCTCTTTCCTGTTTACCTTTTAATGCTTCTCTTGATTCTTGTGTTTGAAAGTCAAATTTTCTATTAAGCTCTGGTTTTCATTAAGAATCCTTGAAAACTCTCTATTTCATTGAATGACTATTTTTTTCCCCTGATGTATTATACTCAGTTTTCCTGGGGTAGGGGATTTGGTTTCAATCCTAGCTCCCTTGACTTCTGGAATATCATATTCCAAGCCCTCCAATTTCTTAATGTAGAAGCTGCTAGATCTTGTGTTATCCTGATTGTATTTCCACAATATTCAAATTGTTTGTTTCTGGCTGCTTTCCATATTTTCCTCTTGCCCTGGGAACTCTGGAATTTGGCTACAATGGAGGAGGAGCCAAGATGGCAGAGTAGAAAGACTCATATATGCTAGCTCTGAACCCACAGCCCATAATTACCTATAAAAAGAACTCCCAACAAATCCTGGAACAGTGGAAGTCACGCAGCAATGGGGTAAAGGAGATTTCCATTCCAGAGCCCTGAAAAACGGATCCCAAAGGTCCATCATGCACCGGACAGGAGCAGAGCCCAGCCCTGCCCTGGCCACGCAGCATGGAGAGGAACAGATCCGAGCAGGCTTCACGGATGGGATCTACAGTGGCCGTGAATATCCCTCCACCCACAGATGCACAGGTCAGTGAGAAAGATGTCTGGACTGACTGAGAGGGGAGTGGGGTGTCTCCATGACTCGGGCCCCTTTGGGAGGCAGTGGCAGAGGCAGCAGGCGGCCAGAGGCTCCTGGAGCAGGCAGGAGCTGGGGTCCATTACTGAAGGTCTCCACATAAACCCTCTGAGGGAACTGAGCCTGGGAGGTGACCCTGCCCCCACCTGAGCACCAGAGTTCCCATTGAATAGTAGCCTGGCAGCCGCTGAAAGCCCTGAGGCTGGGGAGCAGCAATTGAATCTCAGACCCCAAACACTAGCTGGGCAGATCTGGGCAGGGGTGGAGAGGAATCTCAGAAGTCAAGGAACTGGCTGGGAAAATGACCAGAAAAGGGAAAAAAAATAAGACCATAGAAAGTTATTTTCTTGGCGAACAGATGTCAGCTCCTTTCCTTTCTGATGAGGAAGAACAATGCTTACCATAAGGTAAAGACATAAGAGTCAAGGCCTCTGTATCCCAAATATCTGAAATAGATATCCAATGGGCTCAGGCCATGGAAGAGCTCAAAAAGGATTTTGAAAATCAAGTTAGACAGGTGGAGGAAAAACTGGGAAGAGAAATGAGACAGATGCAAGAAAAGCATGAAAAACGGGTCAATATCTTGACAAAGGAGACCCAAAAAAATGCTGAAGAAAATAACACCTTAAAAATAGCCTCACTCAATTGGCAAAGGAGGTTCAAAAAGCCAATGAGGAGAAGAATGCTTTCAAAAGCAGAATTAGTCAAGTGGAAAAAGAGGTTCAAAAGCTCACTGAAGAAAATGGTTCTCTCAAAATTAGAATGGAACAGATGGAGGCTAATGACTTTCTGAGAAACCAAGAAATCACAAAACAAAACCAAAAGAATGAAAAAATGGAAGATAATGTGAAATATCTCATTGGAAAAACAACTGACCTGGAAAAGAGATCCAGGAGACACAATTTAAAAATTATGGGACTACCTGAAAGCCATGATCAAAAAACGAGCCTAGACATCATCCTTCATGAAGTTATCAAGGAAAACTGC
>CM053771.1:141923741-141936722 GCA_028658325.1 Potorous gilbertii | reverse complement strand
ATACAGAGGCTTTGTCTCCTATGTCTTTACCTGATGGTAAGCATATCTCTTCGTCGTCGTCAGAGAAGAATGGCGCAATCATCTGGTCACCAAGAAAATAACCTTCTGTGGTCTTAGTTTTTTTCCCTTTTCTGGGCATTTTCCCAGCCAGTTACTTGACTTCTGAGAGTCCTCTCCACCCCTGGCCTAGGTCTGCCCAGCTAGTGCTTGAGGTCTGAGATTCAAATGCTCCCAGCCAGTTACTTGACTTCTGAGAGTCCTCTCCACCCCAGCCTAGGTCCACCCAGCTAGTGCTTGGGGTCTTGGATTCAAATGCTGCTCCCCAGCAGGCCTGACTGCTCTTCAATGGTAGCTTATCTCCTGGTTCTCAGGTGGGGGCAGGGCCGGATCTCAGGCTCAGTTCCCTCAGGGGGTTTATGCAGAGACCTTTTGTAATGGAGCTGCTGTGTAGCTCCTGCCTGCTCCACGAGCCTCGACCAAGCTACCTCAGCCTCTGCCACAGTGGCGGCCTCCTAAGGGGGTCCGAGTCCCAGAGATCCCCCGCTCCCCTCTCAGCCCGTCTCTCTCACTAACCTCTGCGTGAAGCCTGCTGGGATCTGCTCGCTCCTCTCAGTGTGGTGTGGCCGGGACAGGGGAGGGCTCTGCTCCCATCTGGGGCTCGATGGACCCCTGGGGTCGGTTTTTCAGGGCTCTCTGCAACAGAAATCTCCTTCACTGTGTTTCTGTGCAGCTTCCACTGTTCCAGAATTTGTCAGGAGTTCTTTTTACAGGAAATCCATGGGCTGTGGGTTCGGAGCTTGCAAATGTGAGTCTTTCTACTCCGCCATCTTGGCTCCGCCCCCATAACTAATATTCTTATAGATTTTATAAAGTTATTTATATATTTGAGATATGAGACCTTCATCTAAGAAACTGTCTTTATTCTCTCCCCTCCCCTCCAATTTTTTGCTTTCCTTCTGATCTTGGCTACAATTGTTTTATTTGCACAAAACCTTTTTAATTTAACTTAATGTAATCAGAATTATGCATTTTATACATCACTATGTTCTCTATCTCTTGTTTCTTCATAAATTATTTGCCTAGCTATAAGTTTGATAAGTAATATGTTGCATGTTCTTCAAATTTGGTTGTAATATCATTTTTATATTTAGGTCATATATCCATTTTGGCCTTATCTTGGTATATGGTGTAAGATATTGATCTATGCCAAATTTCTGTCATATTGTTTTTTGATTTTCCCAACAACCTTTGCCAAGCAATGAATTTTTATTTTAAAATCTCAAGTCTTTACACTTGTCAAACTTTTGATTATTGTATTTGTTTGCTGTTATAAATTTTGTTTCTTCTCTGTTCCATTGATCTTGTTATTGCTTAGTCAATATTAGATAGCTAGGATAACTCCTGCTTGAAAATGTAGTGCAAGATCTGGTCTTGCTAAACCTCTTTCCTTTTCATCTGTTTTATTAGTTCCTTTGATAGAGTTGTCTTTATTCCTCCAAATGAATTTTATTATTGTTTTAATTCAGTAAAATATTTTTGGTAATTTAGTTGAGATAGCATTGAATACATAAATTACTTTAGTTAAAATTGTCATTTTTTGTTATATTGGCATTGCCTACACATGAACAACTAATATTTCTCCAATAATTTAAATTTTATTTTTGTATTAAATTATTTTTCTTTATAACTTTGTTTATATAGTGTTTGGGTTTATTTTGACAACTCTCAGATATTTTATACTATTTAAAGATATTTTCAATTATACTATCTAAAGATATTATTTCTCCTTTCAGGCTTTTTTAATGTAATACACACACATATACATATATATGCATATATATATGTATGTGTGTGTATGTGTGTATACTTGTATGTATGTGTGTATGTATTTTTGTGTGTATGAATTTAGGTCTCATGACCCAGATTTTTATAGCCTTTGAAATAAACTTCCCCATCTCCCGCAAAAAAAAAAAAACCCAAACTGAAGAATGTTGTTGATGAGCACTGCTAGTAACATTTGAATGTTCATGGAGAACAGAAGTACTTCATGACTGGAGAGTGAAGATGTCCCAATTTTTTAATAATTTGAAAAAAATAAGATCTTAAGAATGAATCATCAAAGCTGGGTATGATTGTATATGTAAGTAATCCCTCCTACTGTGAAAGCTGAGCCAGGTGAATCACTTTTGCTTAGGAGTTGTCAATAAGTTTTTCACATTTCTTTAAGAATTAATTAAACCTCTTCTATCTCTCCTTTCTGCACTCATTTACTCTTCTTTCTCATCTCTTTATTATCTTAATGTCACTCCCTCAAAATTGCATTATATCCATACCCTATATGTATATTCCTTCTAACTGTACCATTAATAATACAATATTTTTTAAGAATTGCAAGTTTCATCTTCCCATGTATGGATGTAAACAATGTAGCTCTATTGAATGCCTTATATTTTATTTTCCCTTTTTACCTGTACCTTTTGTACCTTGCACCTTGATCCTGGAGATAACATTTTTGTTTGGTTTAATTCTTGTCTTCTCCTTGTGAATGACTGAAATTCTTCTATTTCATTGGATGAATTTTTCCCCTTGATTTATTATGCTCAATTTTGTTGGGTGGGTGATTCTTGGTTGTAGTCCTAGCTCCTTTGCCTTCTGGACTACGCTCCATGATCTCCAGTCTTTTAATGTTGCAACTGCTAAGTCCTGTGTAATTCTGGTCATGGCTCCCTGATTTTGAATTATTTATTTCTGGTCACTTACAGAATTTTTTTCTTGACTTGATAGTTCTGAAAGTTGATATAATGTTTCATTGAGTTTACATTTGAGATCTCTTTTCTGAGATGATCACTGTATTCTTTCAATGCCTATTTTGTTCTCTAGTTCCAGGATGTCAGGGAAATTTTACCTGACAATTTCTTGGAAAATGTTGTCCATGTCCTCTTTTTGATTATGGTTTTCAGGTAGTGCAATGATGATAATGTCTCTTCTGGATATATTTTCCAGTTGTTTTTCCCACGAGGTATTTTATATTTTCTTCTATTTTTTCATTCTTTTGAATTTGTTTGATTGATGCTTCATATCTCATTAGAGTCATTAGTTTCCACTCACCCAATTCTAACTTTTAAGGAGTGGTTTTCCTGCACTAAATTTTGTGCTTTCTTTCTATTTAGCCAATTGAATATTTTAGGTAGTTTTTCTCTTGAGGTGATTTTTGCATCTCCTTTTCCATTTGGCCAATTTTACTTTTTAAGTTGTGGTTTCTTTTTCCAAGCTGTTGAGTTTATTTTCATAATTCTCTTGCATTGCTCTCATTTCTTTTCCCCATTTTCCTTCCACCTCTCTTATATGACTCTTAAGCTCCTTTTTGGAGCTCTTTCATGACTACTTTCTGGCTTGAAATCACTTCCTGTTTTTCTTTTTTGGCTTTGCCAATAGGTGTTTTGACATTGTCATCCTCTTCTGAGGATGTATTTTGATCTTCCCTGCTACCATAATAACTTTCTGTGGTCAGATTCTTTTTACTGTTGTTTTCTCACCTTGTTTTCCCCATTTTTTCCTTTCTTTTAAATTTGATCTTTGCACCTGGGATGGAAGGAGCACTGTCTCATGCTTCTTGTGCCAGGAACTATAGGCCCTGGCTATTTACCTGGTGCCTCACTGATGTTGTCTTGAGGCCCACATGGTAGGTCTATATATGGTGCTACACTGAAGGAGTGTGTTAGGGGATGGTTAGCACTGCTGGAGGCTGTAAGTCTCTGGCAACTTATCTCATGCTAAGCCAGGTAAGTGGGGTGTTTTTGTTTTTCCCTGATGCTGCCACAGAAGTATGTGACACTCTGGTTACTGATTACACAGAAACACATGGAAGGTAGACTCCTGGAATTTGCCTGTTTGCCCTAGGCTATGCTGAAGCACATGGTGGTTCTCAGATCTGGAGTCTGCTTATGTGGGGGTTTCTGGTGTTGTGTTTGCGTGCTCCACCACACTGGGGCTTGAGCTCTACCACTAGTTTCCTAAGGTGTCACTATGGAACACTTACCACTTCATTAGACATTGAAGATACCAAAACCATGCACTGAATCCCAGGCCATGGCCAGTCATCTTGACATTTTTTATTTATTTATTTATTTTTAGTTTTCAACATTTACTTCCACAAGATTTTGAGTTCCAGATTTTCTCCCTATTATCCCCCCTCTCCACACCCCAAGACAGCATGCATTCTGATTTCCTCCTTTCTCCAATCTGCCTTCTCTTCTATCACTCTAACACTTTCTCTTATCCTCTACCTTTCTATTTTCTTATAGGGTAAGATAGATTTCTATACCCCATTGCCTACATGTCTCATTTCCCAGGTGCATGTAAAAACAATACTTTTTTTTTTGGTTTTGCACTGATGTGTCTTTTTTATTAGACCATTCAGAGGGTACATTTTAGGCACACTGAAAGCAGCATACATTGAATCGTGTAGCATGGTGCCAAAAAAATAAACTTCTAAAAGTTCTCATGTGGGAAGGGTGCACATGTAGGGAACATATATAGCCTGGCAAAATGTATACAAGGGTAAACATATTGAGGACATGTATGGCCAGGGTACATTTGTGGTTGGGAAAACTCATCTGCCCTGCTACAGAACCTTGATGTCCTCTGGTGATGTCATCTCAATTTAGATGCATTTCTATACTGTTCTGTTTTCTCTGCTCATCATGTTTTTTGTTCATTTCTGAGCATCACCAGGACTGCTTTCTGTTACCACTTGCTGGTTTTGGACTGCTATGTATCCTCTTTCAATTTTCTTTTTTTCCCCAAGATTTATTTATTTAGTTTTCAACATTCATTTCATTCAATCATTCAATTTTGAGTTCCAAATTTTCTCCCCATCTCTTCCCTTCCCCTACCCCAAAATGCCTTGCATTCTGATTACCTTTTCCACCAATCTGCCCTCCCTTCTAACACCCTTCCCTTCCTTTATCCCCATCTTCTCTTTGTCCTGCAGGGCAAGATAAATTTCTATACCCCACTACCTGTATTTCCTATTTTCCTGTTGTACAGAAAAAGAATTCTCAACATTTGTTCCTAAAACTTTGAGATCCAGCTTCTCTTCCTTCCTCCATCCTCACTCATCCCTACTGAGAAGGGAAGTAATTGAATATAGGCTATATATGTCTAGTTGTGCAAATTATTTCCATAATAGTTATGTTGTATAAGACTAACTATATTTCCCTCCATCCTATCCTGGCCCCTGTTTCTTCTATTCTCTCTTCTGACCTTGTCCCTCCCCAAGAGTGTTTACTACTAATTGCTCCCTTCTCCTATTTGTTCTCCCTTCCATCATCTCCCTCACTTTGTTTATCCCCTTCTCCCTGACTTTCCTGCAGTGTAAGATAGGTTTTCATACCAAATTGAGTTTTTTCCTCTCACCTCCCCACCTTTCCCCTCCATTGAGAAAGGTTCTCTTGCCTCTTTTACAAAAGATAATTTGCTTCATTCCATTTCTCCATTTGTCCTCCCAATATATTCCTCTCTCACCCAAAAGGACCCAAAAGTTAAGTAACTGGTTGGGAAAAATGCCCAAAAAAGAGAAAAAATAGGACTATACAAGTTTACTTTCTTGGTGAACAGATATCTTCTCCCATTCTTTTGGATGAGGAAGAACAATGCTTACCGTCAGGGAAGGACACAAAAGTTAAGGCTTCTATATCCCAAATACCCAAAATAAATATTCAATGGGCTCAGGCCATGGAAGAGCTCAAAAAGGACTTTGAAAATCAAGTAAGAGAGTTGGAGGAAAAATTGGGAAGAGAAATGAGAGAGATGCAAGAAAAGCATGAAAAGCAATTCAACAACTTTCTAAAGGAGATCCAAAAAATGCTGAAGAAAATATCACCTTTAAAAATAGGCTAAATCAATTGACAAAAGCGGATCAAAAAGTCAATGAGGAGAAAAATGCTTTAAAAAACAGAATTAGCCAAATGGAAAAGGAGTTTCAAAAACTCATTGAAGAAAATACATCTTTAAAAAATTAAAATGAAACAGATGGAAATTAAAATGGAATTTATGAGAAACCAAGAAATCACAAAACAAAATCAAAAGAATGAAAAAATGGAAGATAATGTGTAATATCTCATTGGAAAAACAATGGACCTGGAAAATAGATACAGGAGAGAATTTAAAAATTATGGGACTATCTGAAAGTCATGACCAAAAAAAAGAGCCTAGACATCATCTTTCATGAAATTATCGAGGAAAACTGCCCAGATATCATAGAACAAGGGGACAAAATAAATATTGAAAGAATCCATTGATCACCTAGAAACTTCTAGGAATGTTGTAGCCAAATTCCAGAGTTTCTAGGTCAAGGAGAAAATATTGCAAGTAGCTGGAAAGAAACAATTTGAGTACTATGGGAATACAATTAGTATAACATAAGATCTAGCAGTTTCTACTTTAAGGGACTGAAGGGCTTGGAATAAGATATTCTAGAACTCAGAGGAACTAGGATTAAAACCAAGAATCACCTACCCAGCAAAACTGAGTATAATACTTCCGGGGGGAAAAATTATCTTTCAATGAAATAAAGGACTTTCAAGCATTCTTGATGAAAAGACCAGAGTTGAAAAGAAAATTTGACTTTCAAACACAAGAATTAAGAGAAGCATGAAAAGGTAAACAGAAAAGAGAGATCATAAGGGACTTACTAAAGATTAACTGTTTACATTCCTACATGGAAAGACAATATTTGTAACTCTTGAAACTTTTTTCAGTATCTAGGTAGTTGGTATGATGAGAGAGAGAGAGAGAGAGAGAGAGAGAGCGCACAGGGTGAGTGGAATAGGATGGGATCATATCTACAAAAATGAAATGAAGGGGTGAGAGAGGAATAGATTGGGAGAAGAAAAGAGGCAAGAAAAGGACTTTTCAATGGAGAGGAAAAGGAGGGAGGTGAAAGAGAAAACATGAAGTTTCTCTCATCACATTTGACTAAAGTAAGGAATAAAATGCACACTCATTTTGGTATGAAAACCTATCTTACAAGACATGATAGTGGTGGAGAAGGAGATAAGTGGGGGGGACGGGATGATGGAAAGGAGGGCAGTGGGAGGAGGAGAATTAAAAGCCAACACCCTTGAGGAAGGTCAAGGTCAAAAGAGAGATTAGAAGAAACAAGGGGCAGGATAGGATGGAGGGAAATATAGTTAGTCTTATACAACATGACTATTATGGAAGTCGTTTGCAAAACTACACATATATGGCCTATATTGAATTGCTTGTCTTCCCAATGGCAATGAGTGAGGAGGGAAGAAGGAAGAGAAGTTGGAACTCAAAGTTTTAGGAACAATTCTTGAGTATTGTTCCTTCATACAATTGGGAAATAAGAAAAACAGATAATGGGGTATAGAAATTTATCTTGCCCTATAGGACAGAAGAGAAGATGGAGATAAGGGAAGGGAGGGAATGTTAGAATGGAGGGCAGATTGGTGACAGGGGTAATTAGAGTGCTCAGCATTTTGGAGTGGGAGGAGGGGAGAGATGGGGAGAAAATTTGGAACTTAAAATTTTGTGGAAATGAATGTTGAAAACTTAAAATAAATAAATTTTAAAAAAAGAATACTTGAAAGTCCTCTATTTCACTGAATGACTTTTATTCCCCTGAAGTATTATATTCAGTTTTGTTGGGCAGGTGAATCTTGATTTTAATCTTAGTGCATTTGATTTCATATTCCATGACCTTTGATCCCTTAATGTTGAAGATACTAGGTATTGTGTTATCCTGATTGTATTTCCACAATACTTGAATTGTTTATTTCTAGCTGTTTGTAATATTTTCTCCTTGACCTGAGAACTCTGGGATTTTGCTGCAATATTCCTAGGAGTTTCTCTTTTCAGATCTCTTTCAGGAGGTGTTTTGTGGATTCTTTCAATATTTATTTTGCCCTCTGGTTTTTGAATATCAGGGGAGTTTTCCTTTATAATTTCATGAAAGATGATGTTTAGGATCTTTTTTTGATCATGACTTTCAGCTAGTCCAGTCCTATGATTTTTAAATTATCTCTCCTGGATCTATTTTCCAGGTCAGTTGTTTTTCCAATGAGATATTTCACAGTGTCTTCCTTTTTTTTCATTCTTTTGGTTTTGTTTTGTAATTTCTTGGTTTCTAATCATTATCTCCCATCTGTTCCATTCTAATTTTTAAAGAATTATTTTCTTCAGTGACTTTTTGAACCTCTTTTTCCATTTGGCTAATTCTGCTTTTTAAAGTACTCTTTTCCTCATTGACTTTTTGCACTTCTTTTACCAATTGAGTTAACCTATTTTTAAAGGTGTTATTTTCTTCACCACTTTTTTGGGTCTCCTTTGGGAAGCTGTTGACTTGCTTTTCAAGATTTTCTTGCATCACTGTCATTTCTCTTCCCAATTTTTCCTCCCACCTCTCTTAGCTTGATTTGCAAAATCTTTTTTGAACTCTTCCATGGCCTGAGCCCATTGCATGGATGTTTGAGAAGCAGAAGCCTTGATTTTTATGTCTTTCCCTGATTGTACACATTGTTCTTCCTAACCCAAAAGGATGAGAGAAAATATCTGTTCACCAAGAAAGTAACCTTCTATAGTGAGTTTTTTTCCCCTTTTTTTCGACATTTTCCCAACCAGTTACTTGACTTTGAGGTCCTTTCTCAAGAGTAGGGTATACTCTGGGAACCTCTAAGTTCTGAGTTTCTCCAAGATGGCATAATCAAGGGAGAGGTTTTACTCCCTGGTCAGGCTCCCTGCTGAGATTCAGATCAGCTGCTCAATTCCCCCAGGGGCTTCAGGTGGAGATGCATGGTCAGCACTCAGGACTGAGATTCAGATTAGCTGCTCAATTCACACAGGGGCCTCAAGCTGAGGGCTCCAACAATGGACACTAGCTGCTACCTGCCGCAGCCACTGTCATTGCAGCTGCTGCAGCCACCTGAGGCTGGGGCTAGGAGAGGATGCTGCTCCCTTGTCACTGAGGTGAAAAAGCCCTCTCACTGACCTTTGAAGTGTATTTGTTGCCTGTGGGTTGAGGGATCTGAGAACTCCAGCTCCTGCTGGGATTTCTGCCCACAGGCCTGCTACAGTCCTGCTTTTCCAAGTGCTGTGTAACCCAGGCTGGGCTGTGCTCCATTCCACATCCTGTGCAACAGACCTTTCCCGTCGGTCTTTCAGGTAGCCCTGGGTTGGAAATCTCCTCCACTTTGTCGTTCTATGGTTTCTGATGCTCTAGAATTTGTTGAGAGTCGTTCTTTGCAGGTATTTTATGTGCTGTGGGGGAAGAGCTAGAGTATGTGTGTCTTTCTACTCCATCATCTTGACTCCACCTCCCTAAAAACAATTCTCAACATTCATTTTTAAAATTTTGAGTTGCAAATTCCTCTCCCACCCCTATTGAGAAGATAAGAAGTTCTATAAAGGTTACACATATGTCCCCATGGAAAACACTTCCATAATAGGCATGTTGTGAAGACTTTATTTCTCTCTTTCCTATCCTGCTCCCCATTTATTCTATTCTCTCTTTTGACCCTGTCTCTCCTTAAAAGTGGTTACTTCTAATTACCTCCTCCTCCCATTTGCCCTCCCCAATCAATGCCCTTCCCTTATCCTCTTCCCCACTACTTTCCTGTAGGATAAGATAGATTTTCATACTCAAAATGAGTGTGCATATTATTTCCTCTGTAAGCTATATCTGATGAAATTAAGGTTCACTCTTTCCCTCTCAACTCACTCCTCTTCCCCTCATATTGTAAAAGTTTTTTCTTGCCTTTTTCATGTGAGAGATATTTACACCTTTCTGCCTTTTCTTTTCTCCTCCCAATATACTCCTCTCTCTTCTTCATTTTATTTTATTTTTTAGATGTCATCCTTTCATATTCAACTCACTCTGTACCCTCTTTCTATATATAATATCTCCAACTATTCTAATAGTGAGCAAAATCTCGAGGGTTACAAATAATATCTTTACTAGGACTTATATTCAGTTCAATATAGCAGGTCTCTTACAATTCTTCTTTCCTATTTACCTTTTCATGCTTCCCTTGATTTTGTATTTGAAAGTCAAATTTTCAATTCAATTCTGGCCTTTTCATGAAGTATACTTGGAAGTCCTCTATTTCATTAAATGATCATTTTCACCCTGAAGTACTATAATCAGTTTTGAAGGGTAGGTGATTTTTTTTGTTTTTATCCTAGCTCATTTGACCTCTGGAATATCCTATTCCAAACCCTCCAGTTCCTTAATGTAGAAATTGCTAGATCTTGTTTTATTTTTATTGTGTTTCCACAATACTCTAATTATTTCTTTCTGGTTGCTTGTAATATTTTCTCCTTGACCTGGGAATTCTGGAAATTGACTACAATATACCTAGGAGTTTTTCTTTTGTGATCTCTTTCAGGAGATGATCAGTGGATTCTTTCAATATTTATTTTACCTTCTTGTTCTAGAATATAAGTAATTTTCCTTGATAATTTCTTGAAAGATGATGTGTAGGTCCTTTTTTTATCATGGCTTTCAGGCAGTCCAATAATTTTAAAATTATCTCTCTAGATTTATTTTTCACATCAGTTGTTATTCCAATGAGAAATTTCACAATACCTGCTATTTTTAAAATTCATTTGCTTTTGTTTTGTAATTTCTTGATTTTTCATAAAGTCATTAGTTTCATCTACTCCATTCTAATCTTTAAGGAATTATTTTTTTGTTTTTAAAAATTTATTTTCAGTTTTGAATATTAATTTCCACAAAATTTTGAATTTCAAATTTTCTCCCCATCTCCCCACTCCTTCCACCCCAAGATAGTATATATTCTGATTACCCTCTTCTTCAATCTGCCCTCCCTTCTATCACCCTACTCTTCTCTTATTCTTTTCCCTTTTGCTTTCCTATAGGGAAAGATAGATTTCTATACCCCATTGTTTTATATATCCTATTTCCTAGCTGCATGTAAAAATGATCTTTAACATTAATCTTTAAAGCTTTGAGTTCCATATTCTCTCCCTTTCCCCCTCCTCCCCATCCACCCTCTTTGAGAAGGCAAGCAATTTTATGTAGGCCATATATGTGTACTGGTGCAAAACACTTTCACAACAGTCATAGTGTGAAACACAATATTTCCCTCTATCCTCTATTCTATTCTCTCCTTTGATTTGTCCATCTACCAAAGGATTTGCTTCTGATTATCCCTTCTTCCAGTCTACCCTCCCTTCTATTTTCTTCTCTCTGTTATCTCCTTTCTCCCTGCTTTCCTGTAAGGTAAGATAAGTTTCCATACCGCACTGAATGTGTATGTTTTTCCTTTCTGAAGCTAAATCCAATGACAGTAAGGCTGATTTATTCCCTCTTACCTTATCCTTCTTCCCCTCCATTATAAAAGCTCTTTCTTGCCTGTTTTATGTGAGATAGTTTTCTACATTCTCCCCCTCCCTTCTCTTTCTCCTAGTACAGTCCTCTCAACACTTAATTTTCATTTTTTAAATAGTAACCACTCAAATTTAGCTCTCCTTGTGCTCCACTTCTCTCCCTCTCTCCTCCCTCTCTTTTTGTCTATACACACACACACACATACATATATACACACATGTGTATTCTCTCCAACTATTCTAATACTGAGAAAGGTCTCATGAGTTACAAATATCATATTTCCACATAGGAATGTACATAGTTCAACTTTAATAAGTTCCTCATGGTCTCTCTTCCCTGTTTACTTTTGCATGCTTCTCTTGATTATTGTATTTGTTTCTATTCAGCTCTGCTCTTTTCAACAAGAATATTGAAAGGTCTCTATTTCTTTGAAGTCCCATTTTTTCCCTGAAGTATTACACTCAGTTTTGCTGGGTAGATGATTCTTCGTTTTAATTCTATCTCCTTCAGCTTCTGGAATATCATATCCCAAACCCTCTGATCCCTTAGTGTAAAACTGGAAAATCTTGTATTATCATGATTGTGTTTCCACAGTAGTTGAATTCTTTCTTTCTGACTGCTTGCAATATTTTTTTTCCTTTGCCTAGGAACTCTGGAATTTGGCTACAATATTCCTAGGAGTTTTCATTTTATGATCTCTTTCAGAAGGTAATTTGTGGATTCTTTTCATTTCTATTTTACTCTGGTTCTAGAATATCAGAGCAGTTTTCCCTCATAATTTCTTTTTTTTTAATATAAATTTAATTATTTAACTTTTCACATTCATTTTCACAAAATTTTGGGTTCCAAAATTTTCTCTCCATTTGTCCCCTCCCCTAACCCCAGTACACTGAGCATTCTAATTCCCCCTATCACCAATCTGCCCTCTCTTCTACCATCCCTCCCTTCTCTTGTCCCCATCTTCTCTTTTGTCCTGTAGGGCCAGATAAATTTCTATTCGCCATTACCTGTATTTCTTATTTCCTAGTAGCAAGAATAATACTCGACAGTTGTTCCTATAACTTTGAGTTCCAAATTCTCCCCATTCCTCCCTCCCCACCCATTCCCTTTGGGAAGGCAGGCAATTCAATATAGGTCATATCTTTTGCAAAAGACTTCCATAATAGTCATGTTGTGTAGGACTAAATATATTTCCCTCCTTCCTATCCTGCCCCCCATTGTTTCTATTCTCTCTTTCGATCCTGTTCCTCCCTGAGTGTTGACTTCAAATTGCTCCCTCCTCCCATTTTCTCCTTGACCTGGGAACTCTGGAATTTGGCCACAATATTCCTAGGGGTTTCTCTTTTTGGATCTCTTTCAGGCGGTGATCGATAGACTCCTTGAATACTTATTTTGCCCTCTGGTTCTAGAATACCAGGGCAATTTTCCTTGATAATTTCATGAAGGATGATCTCTAGGGTCTTTTTTGATCATGGCTTTCAGGTAGTCCCATCATTTTTAAATTGTCTCTCCTGGATCTCTTTTCCAGGTCAGTTGTTTTTCCAATGAGATATTTCACATTCTCTTCCATTTTGTCATTCTTTTGGTTTTGTTTTGTGATTTTTTTG
>CM053771.1:141888431-141923641 GCA_028658325.1 Potorous gilbertii | reverse complement strand
AGGTGTTATTTTCTTCAGCATTTTTTGGGTCTCCTTTATCAAGGTATTAACCCCTTTTTTCATGCTTTTCTTGCATCTATCTCACTTCTCTTCCCAGTTTTTCCTCCACCTGTGTAACTTGATTTTCAAAATCCTTTTTGAGCTCTTCCAAGGCCTGAGCCCATTGGATATCTATTTCAGATATTTGGGATACAGAGGCATTGACTCTTATGTCTTTACCTGATAGTAAGCAGTTTTCTTCTTCCTCAGAGAGGAAGGGTGGAATCTCTGGTCCCCAAGAAAGTAACCTTCTATTGTCTTATTTTTTTTCCCTTTTTGGGCATTTTCCTAGCCAGTTACTTGACTTCTGACAGTCCTCTCCACCCCTGGCCTACGTTTGCCCAGCTAGTGCTTGGGGTGTGAGATTCAAATGCTGCTCCCCAGCCTCAAGGCTTTCAGTGGCAGGCCTGGCTGCTATTCAATGGGAGCTTAATTTCTGGTGCTCAGGTAGGGGCAGGGCTGCCTCCCAGGCTCAGTTCCCTCAGGGGATTTATGCAGAGACCTTCCATAATGGAGCTCCTGCTGAGCTCCCGCCTGCTCCAGGAGCCTCTGGCAGCCCACCGCCTCTGCTGCTGCCTCCTGAGGGGACCTGAGTCATGGAGACACCCCACTCCCCTCTCAGCCTGTCCAGACGTCTCTCTCACTGAGCTGTGCGTCTGTGGGTGGAGGGACCTTCACGGCCGCTGGAGATTCTGTCCCTGAAGCCTGCTCGGATCTGCTTGCTCCTCTCAGTGCCGTGTGGCCAGGGCAGGGCAAGGCTCAGTCCAGTGTGCAATGGACCTTTGGGATTGGTTTTTCAGGGCTCTCTGGAACGGAAATCTCCTTCACCCCATTGCTGCGTGCCCCCACTGTTCCGGAATTTGTTGGGAGTTCTTTTTATGATAATTATGGACTGTGGGTTCAGAGCTAGCATATGTGAGTGTTTCTACTTTGCCATCTTGGCTCTGCCCCCCATAATTTCTTAAATGATGATTTCTAGGTTCTTTTTTTTTTATCATAGCTTCCAGTTAGTTCAATAATTTTCAGATTATGTCTCCTGGATCCATTTTTCAGGTCAGTTGTTTTTCCAGTGAGATATTTCTCTTTGTTTCCTATTTCTTCATTCTTTTGATTTTGTTTTAAAATTTCTTGATTCCTCATCAATTCACTAGCTTTCATTTTCTCCATTCTAATTTTTAATGGATTATTTTTTCAGTGAGGCTTTTATCTCTTTTTCCATTTGGCCCATTCTGCTTTTTAAGTTATTCTTCTTCTCGTTGCCTTTTTGGATCTCTTTTTCCATTTGAGTTAGTCTATTTTTTAAGTTATTATTTTCTGTAGCATTTTTGGGTCTCCTTTAGCAAGCTGTTGACTGTTTTTTATGATTTTCTTTAATCCTCTTATTTCTCTTCCCAATTTTTCCTCTGCCTCTCCTACTTAATTTTCAAAATCTTTTTTGAGCTCTTCCCATGGCCTGAGACCAATTCATATTTTTCTTGAAGGCTTGAGATGCAGAAGCTTTGGCTTTGTTGTCTTCTTCTGGATGTATGTTTTGATCTTTCTCATCACCAATGACATAAGAAAATATCTCTTTACCAAGAAATTAAGAATCTATAGTCTGCTTATTTTCCCCTCATTTGCTCATTTCCCAAGTCGATTACTTGACTTTTAAATCTTTGTTAAGTTGAGGGATCCAGAAGCAGCCCCTGCTTCAGTAGGACTGACGCTGCCCTGAGAATGAAACTAAGACTGAGGTTGAATCATGATTCCCCTCTCAACCAGGTAAAAGACCCTTTCCACTAACCTTCAATGTTTCTGAGTTGAGAAGTTTGAAAATCATAGCAGTTGCCAGTGATGCAGTCCCCTAAGTCCTATTCCAGCTCTGTCTATGCTGGCACAGACAGTTCAAACTGTGCTCTGTTCCCAGCCTGGTGTGATAGATCCTTCCTGTCAACCTTCCAAATTGTCTTGGGTGGAAATTTGTTTTAATCTGTCATTTTGAGACTTCTGCTGCTCTACAATTTGTGTAGAGTCATTTTAATAGGTTTTTTTGAAGGGTTTGGGGGGAGACTTCTAGAAGGTTCCTGCTTCTCCTCCACCATCTTGACTCTCTCCCTGCCAAGGAATTATTTCCTTCAGTGAACTTTTGGACCTCCTTTTCCATCTCGTCAATTCTGATTTTTAAGGGATTCTTCTACTCAATGGCTTTTTGGATCTCTTTTGTCATTTGGGTTAGTCTTTTTTAATGTGTTATTTTCTTTGGTATTTTTTAGGTCTCCTTTAGCAAGCACTTGACTCAGTTTTCATAATTTTCTTGTATCACTCTCACTTCTTTTTGTATTTTTTCCTCTACTTCTCTTACTTGATTTTCAAAATCCTTTTTGAACTGTTCCATGGTATGAGACCAATTCATATTTTTATTGGAGGCTTTAGATGGAGGAGCTTTGACTTTGTTCTCTTGTGTTTCCATGTGCTGGTCTGCCTTATCACTAAAGATTCTAGAGTCTGATTGTTTTTCTGGTTGTTCTTCACTTCCCCAGTGATTTATTTGACTTCTGAGTGCTTTGTCAAGGTAATTCTCTGCTTCCAGTTGTGGTGGGAGGTATACTGTCAGTTGCTCAAGCCCCCCACAATCTGCAGGCCTAGAGCTCCAGAAACAGTGGGTTCCACTGCTGCCATTGCTGCCATGGGTTCCTCCACTCCCTCCCTTCTCCTCTGCTGCCTTGTGGTGGGGCTAGACTACGCTATTCTGTCCCACAGATCCCACAAGTTGTTTTCCACTGAACTTCCAATTTGTCCTCAGAATTTGGGGGTTGTAAAGTTTGGAAATTTCCCCAGATATGAGATATTCAATCTCCCCAAGACCTGCTCAGGTCTAGTATGTGCTTTTGTGGCTCATGTTAGATTGTACTCTGCTCCCAGTGTGGTGCAATAGACACTTCCCAGTGACCTTCCAGGCTGTCTTGGGTTGGAGATTTGCTTCACTCTGTCATTCTGTGGGTCTGCAACTCCAGAATTTGGTTAGAGTCATTTTTACAGGTATTTTGCTGAGCTTGGGGCAGCAATGTAGAAGGTTCATGCTATTGCACCACCATCTTGACTCTGACCCTCCCATCTTGACTCTGACCCTCCCATCTTGACTTTTGTCTTGCCACTGGACATCTCTGGAAGAGAGAGTGAGGCTGACTCCTTTGTAAACCTCTTCCTCACTTAAATCCAATTTATGGGCAAATTGAGACATCACTGTGTGATGCCATTGGTCTTCTTTTAAAACTAAGGATGAAAAATAACAACAACAACCTGTCAATTATTTGTTATAAACTTTTTGCAAATATTTTATCTTAATGATTCCTACTGGGGACTGGAAATATATTGAACCCTGATTAATTCCCTCTCTGTGACATCTGAAGTGGTTATTTTTCTATTTCAAATGAAAACAAATAGCTATGGTTACTTTCAAACAATGAGTTGTTCTGATGTGGAGAATGAAAGATGGAAGGATAGAATTTTCTTGATTTTATAGAAGTAACAGTAGCTGGATCTCATTTGTATAGTCCATTCCTGGGGCAGCTATCTACAGGGTCATCGTGCTTTTCCTGTGACCCAAAAATTATTTATACCCAAGTTTGGTATAAATTACTCCCCAGTTGGAGTATTACGCCACAATAACTGACATTTGAAGCAACTTTTTACCCTGGATCCTTTTTCTCTATTCTTAGGTATGAGTGAATGTTTCATTTATTGACCCTAAGTGTCTTAAGTTAGACCTTGAACTTTTTTGTGTGTGTTAACACACTTCTAAATTTAAAAATAACCTATTGCCTCATGCATGACTACCCTATCTGATTTTTTTTGTGAAATGTCTTTAAATTCCAAGACTGCTGAAAAAGGTTTGGCCACTACCTCTCCTCACAGAAGTCATAGGTCAAGCAAGACTAGAAAATCCTGAGCAGAGATCAAGAAGTAAGGCATTGGACATTTCTTAGGACAGATCTTGTTTTTTGTTTTGGCAAGGAGATGGTGTTCCCATGACGATGAAGATGCAATCAACATGACTGGCACCTGAATGATTATGTTCTCCTTCCTGACAACAGGAGAAGATTGGATGAGAGATAACAGCTTTGTGTTGTTCAAATATAGATAACTTCAACGATTAGCTGTGCTCACAAGCCAGCACCAACCACTAAATGGAAGTCCAACAGATTGCTTAATATTATCATCACAGCTGTCAAAGAGCCTCTTGATAGCAACAAAGCTCCTTTTCTATCACACTCCTCCAAGGGCCTGGCCCTAGATGAGTAGCTGGTAACTGGCAAACATTACAGGGATGCTAACGTAAGGCATTTGTGAGCATGAAATGCTTTCGCTTCGAATTAAGCCAAATTAAATAAGCACTGTGCAGTCTAACTGGCTACAGCTTGCCTTTTGCAGAGAGCTGGAAAATAAGAAAACAAACTCTTATCACACACAGTGTTCCTCTCCAATATTCATCTGGCTTTGCCCGTCCCTAGGGAAGAGCCATACCCATCAAGGTAAATTATAAGTCTGTACCATATCATCTTCCTGTACCTGCCAGGATAAAAATAGAAGCACCAATCTATAAGACACAAGAATTAACTTCCCAAATTCATTACAATCTATATGGTGCATGCAAAGTACAAAGGAAAAAAAGAATTCTTTGTACTAATAAAATATCATCCAGAGTTTTGATTTTCAAGTTCTCAATATTTGGGGCACTGCTTATAGTATTTTATTGATTCTCAAAACATCCTCTTGTCTTTGGAAAAGGAAAGATTGAATAAAAATGACTAATAAAGAGCTGATGTTAGAGAAAAGTAGGAAGATCTTAAGAGAGCCTAAATTTCTTTGAAGCATTCAGACTATCAGACTCATATGTACTACATTTCAGGCTAATGAAATTGGTAGGTATGATTTTGTTTAGCCACTGTCAGTCATTGATATTTGTAAGATTCTAAAATAAACAGATAAAAAAAGAATAATTAATAAATATCTAATGTTTCGTAGATTTTAATGTTTATAAAGCTACATATATCATCTCAGTTTATCTTCACAACAACCTTGGATGAGTCCAATATTAAAGACCTCAAGGGGACAAATATAGATTATGTCAAGGTGTCCTCTATACCATTCCTACCTTAGCTCAGGATAATATGGAGAAAACATAAAGTAGATTTTGAAATTGGGATAGATGATCTTGCTACATGTAGAACTGAAGTAGGAACTATGAATATGATGCTATAATCATCAGGAAAGAGGCATCTAGGTAGAGAAAATGGTGGACAAATAGCCCATAGAGAGTTGCAACAAAGGTGAAATGATGTAGGTTCTCTTAGTAGATGCAGAAGAATCAGTGTTCGGAATAGGAGGCATGTTCCAAATTGAGAAATGCTCTTCAACTGGGAAATCCTGCCCCAGGTAGAGTTTAATTTCCTTGCACCACTTCTACTTATATGAGTAGAAAGGAAACTGATGCAAAAGACTTTATGGAGATAGCGCCTACAAGACTTGGCAACTGATTCAATAGGTGAAAGAGTGAGAAGGCAAGGATAACATGATGATACTCTTGATAGCAATAAGGAAATTGGGAAAGGGAGTGGGTTTTTGAGTGGGAGGAAATAAATGACTCTGTCTTGAAATGTCAGGATTCACAATGTGTATGGTCATCTGATTCAAAATGCACAAATCACAAGTAATAATGTAGGTGGTCAATGCAGATGGGAAAATAAGTGGGGAGGTAGATCTGGGAGTTACCTCATAATTATCATAAGATGATAAAATTAGACCAGCAGGAGAGATAAAGTCACCAAGATAGCATAGGGTAAAAATCTCCTTCATTCCTCTCCAGGCAATACTAGAGTTTATCTATCATACTCTGACATAGGATACCTTCCCTCCACTCCTTTAATATGTTGTCCTTTTGTCTCCTCCCATTAGATTGTAAACTCTTTAGAGGTAATCACTGCAGTTGTTTCTGCTTCTATTTTTATTCCCAATGCTTAGTACAGTGCCTGGCACATAGTAAGGATATAATAAATGCTTGTTGTCTGATTGACTAAGAGTAAAATCTTGGAGTAGACCCACAATTGAAGCGTAGGACCTTAAAGTATATACAGCAAAGTAAATGTAAAAGAAATATTAAGAAAGGGAGAAAGTAAAAGTAAACAGTGCAATGATAACTCAGCGAGAATATATAGTAGAAGAGGGTGATTAACATGATCAACTTCTGTAAAAGGCCAAGAAGAATAAAGATTAACAAGAGATCATTTGATCTGACTGTTAAGAGATCACTGTTAACTTTTGAGGAGAACACTTTCAAGTAAGGGATGAGATCAGAAGCCACATTAGAAACGGTCTGATGGAGGCAGGAGTAAATAGCATTTTCTAGGACATTCATAATTTAAGGAAGAAGGCTAAATGGTATTAGCTCAAGTGAGGTTCTTTTAAGGAATAGGGGTCCCAGGGAGTGACCAGGTACATTAGAGAATCTTTGAGTTCCTTCCATACTTTGACATTTTGTGATTATATAATGAGAGAAAAGATTTTATTTTAAAGAAAGGATTAGGGTGTGGTGTTAAAGCCAATTAGAAAAGGAGGGCCACTATCTGTCTTAATTTTATCCCCATCTCTAACTGCCCCGTTACCAGAGTTAAACTGAATACAATTCATACTAATGGAGTATCTCCACTCTGCTATCTCTGGTGGTGTCTCTGGTTGGTTATGTAAAGAGAAATCATTCATCAGAAAAGGGATTGAAATTTTTAAAAATGGGATTTGACTAGAAGACATCTTTTCTAATGCTGGATTTCATTATATTGCTATAGAAAGTTGGTATCATTAGGGCCTGAGACTGATGGTGCTTACTTTAATGACATGACCTGCTAATGTCACTTGCTTTAATCCTTAACTAGTACCACAGACAATGTTGTAGAAAAGCAGAGAGCAAAAGACTGAGTTAAGTAAGGGCTGGTTTCTATCTTCTAGTTTGCCCTGAAATTCTAGGGCTTGCTGTTTATCTCAGGATGATTAATAATAATTGGTACAATTAGATTCTAAATCCACTGGGTAGGGACTATTTCCACCTGTATATTCTGTACCATATTTAATAAATGTTTAATGAAATCATAATACTACATGAGACTTATGTGATTCCTTTCATTTCATAGTCTCCAAGTGCTTCATAGATATTGGCTCATTAATTCTCTCAATACCCTTTGGAGGTAAGAAGTTAGCAAATATTAAAGTAATCACTGCTGGCTGATTTAACTACCATTTCTTCTCATGTGTTCATAAAGCCCTTTGATAGCATTCTATCACCTCCTATGCCCAAGATAAGTTTCTTTTCCTTCTTACCTTCTTTAAGTTCTTTCATCAGTTCAAATGAAAAGGAAGTTCATATGATATTTACTCCCCAAACCATCCTTGATTTTTGTGTAGTCTTTTTCCCATACTGTTATTTGTAAAATAATAAGTTGCATCCTCTCCTCCTCCTCTCTCTCTCTTTGTGTATTTCTTTTGTCCCTTCCTTTTCTTTATTTAAGATAATCAAAACAGAATTATTTCGTCAAAACTGTCCCATGCCCTTTGTTTTGTTGTTTTATAATTTTAATACCTGCATGATTATTGGAGAGTTGCAAGAGAACATTAGGTTTTTCTCTCCCTATTAGAATGTAAACATAACTATTTCTATTTGTTCTAGTGCATTTATATTTCTAGTTATTCTTGATTCATTATTTTGCATTTCAAAGATTTTTTTCAGCTATGATATTTTCAACATAAATAGATACTTGAACTCTGATTGTTTATAGTATTTTTCTTTGACCTGGGAGCTCTGGATTTTGTCTTTTTTTTTAATTTATAGTTTCTTTTGGTAAGTGAAGTATAGTCTTTCTTTTTTCACATTTTCCTCTTGTTCTAATGATTCTGGCAATTAATTGATGATTTCTTGAAATACTGTTTTTTTAGTGAAGTTGTAGAAAACAAACTCACATACTCATCAGCATATCTATCTATCCATCTATCATCTATCTATCCATCTATCTATTCATTCATCCATCCATCCATCCATCCATCTATCTATGTATCTATGTACTTATGTATGTATGTATGTATGTATCTATCTATCTATCTACGTAGCTATCTATATTACCAACAAAGTCCAGCAGCAAGAAATTCCATTGAAATAATTGTAGATAATATAAAATATTTGGGATCTAGCTGCCAAGAAAATCCCAGGAACTATATGAACACCAATAAAAAACATTCTTCATACAAATAATGTCAAATATAAACAACTGGAATAATATTAATTGCTCATGGATAGGCTGAGCCAATATAATAAAAATGAAAATTCTATCTAAATTAATCTATTTAGTCAGTGCCATACCAATCAAATTAGAAAAAAAAAATACAGAACTATAGAAGGGAAACAACTGGGGGGAAAAAGTGCAAAAGAAGGTGCCAGTAATGTCAGTTATCCAATTGTATTATAAAGAAGTAATTATCAAAACAATCTGTTACTAAGAAAAAGAGTGATGGATTAATGGAATGGATTAGTTACAAATAATATTAAAGTAAATGACCATAGAAATCCAGTATATGATAAAGTCAAAGTTCCAAACTTTTGGAAAAAAACTCATTATTTGACAAAAAATGCTGGGAAAACTAGAAAACAGTATGGCAAAAATTAGGTAACAACATATACAAAGATAGTGACAAAGTGGATATATGATTTACATAAATAGTGATACTATAAGCAAATTTAGAGAACATGGAATAATCTGTCAGATTTATTGATAAGGGAAGAATTTAGGACCAAAGAAAATAAAGAGTGCACTATAGAATGTAAAGTAGATAATTTTCATTATATAAAATTAAAATGCTTTGTATGAACAAAGCCAATGCAACCAAAATTATAAGGAAAGTAGAAAACTGGGGGAAAATTGTTTTGCAACATGCATCTCTGATGAAGGCCTCCTTTCTCAAATATATGGACAACTGAGTCAAATTTGTAAAAAAAAATGCAAGTCATTCTCTAATTGATAACTGGTCAATGGATAGGAACAGACAATTTTCAGATGAAGAAATCAAAGCTATCCATAGTCACATAAAAAAATGTGCTAAATGATTGTTGATTGGAGAAACGCAAATTATAACAACTCTGAGGTACCATCAGATTGGCTAATATGACAAGAAAAGGATTGAATATTGGAATATTGGAAGTTGGATATTGGAAGGCATGTAGGAAAACTGGGATATTCATTAGAGTTGTGAACTGATGCAATTATTCTAGTGGGCTATTTGGAACTATGTCCAAAAGGCTATAGAATTGTGCATACTTTTTGATCTAGTAATACCCATGCTAGCTCTATATCCCAAAGTCATATAAAAAATGGAATATACAAAACTGTACAAAATATGAACAAAACTACTTATAGCAGCTCTTCTTGTGGTGGTGAAGAACTGGAAATTGAAGGAATGCCCATCAATTGGGAAATGGATGAACAAGTTTTGATATATGACTATAATGGAATATCATTGTGCTATAAGAAATCACAGGCAGGAAAATTTCTGGAGAAACTTACATGAACTGATACATAGTGAAGTGAATAGAACCAGGAGAACATTGCACACAATAGCAGTATTGTTTGATGAAGAATTATGAGCAATTTAGCTAGTCTCAGCAATAAAATAATCCTAGAGTCTGCCAGAGGTTCCCAAATTTATTTTTCTTACAACCAACTTTATTTTTTAAAATTAATTATTTTATTTTTAATTTTCAGCATTCATTTCTCCAAGATTTTGAGTCCTAAATTTTCTCCCCATTTCTCCACTCTCCCACCCCAAAAGCCCATGCATTCTGATTACCCCTTCCCCCAATCTGCCTTCCCTTCTATCATAACCCTCCTTTCCCTCATACACATCTTCTCTCTTTTCTTGTAGGGCAATATAGATTTCTGTGCCCCATTATCTGTATTTCTTATTTGCCAGTTGTATGCAAAAACAATTCTCAACATTCATTCCTTAAACTTTGAGTTCCAACTTCTCTCCCTTCCTCCCTCCCCACCTGTCCCCACTGAGAAGGCAAAAAATTCAATATAGGCTATTTATGTGTACTTTTGCTAAACACTTCCATAATATCATGTTGTAAAAGACTATATTTCCATCTATCCTATCTGACCCCCTATTTATTCTATTCTGTCTTTAGACCTTGTCCCTCCCTTAAAGTGTTTACTTCTAATTACTCTTTCCTCCCATTTGCCCTCCCTTCTATCACTTTTTCCCTCTTACCTCCCCCTTTTTCCCTCCATTAACAAAGGCTTTTTCTTGCCTCTTTCATGAGTGATAATTTGCCTCATTCCATTTCTTCTCCCAATATATTCCTCTCTCACCCCTTAATTTTATTTTTTTTAGGTATCATCCCTTCCTATTCAACTCACTCTATGACCTGTGTGTGTGTGTGTGTGTGTGTGTGTCTGTGTGTGTGTACGTAATCCTTCCAACTACCCAAATACTGAGAAAAGTTTCAAGAGTTACAAATATTTTCTTTCCATGTAAGAATACAAACAGTCCAACTTTAGTAAGTCTCTTATGAGTTCTCTTTCCTGTTTACCTTGTCATGCTTCTCTTGATTCTTGTGTTTGAAAGAT
Organism: Potorous gilbertii; assembly: GCA_028658325.1. NCBI lineage: Eukaryota > Metazoa > Chordata > Mammalia > Diprotodontia > Potoroidae > Potorous > Potorous gilbertii. The sequence continues at coordinate 141,912,956 of CM053771.1, read as the reverse complement.
ACATTTTTCTATTCAGCTCTGCTCTTTTCATTAAGAATGCTTGAAAGTCCTCTATTTCATTGAATAACTATTTTCCCTCTGAAGTATCAGTATTGCTGGGTAAATGATTATTAGTTTTAATCCTAGTTCCTTTGATTTCTGGAATATAATATTCCAAGCCCTTTGACTTTTATATCTTCCTCTGATGGTATGCATTGTTCTTCCTCATCTGAAGACATGGAAGAAAATACCTGTTCACCAAGAAAGTAACCTTCTATAGTTTTATTTTTTTCCCTCTTGGGGGGCATTTTCCCAGCCAGCTACTTGACCTTTGAGTCCTTTGTCAAGAGGAGGGCATACTCTGGGGACCTGTAAGTTCTCAGTTCCTCCAAGGTGGCACAATCAAGGGAGAGTTTAATACTCTCCTGGCCTATGCTCTGTTGTGGGAGCTACCACAAGCTTTTCTGCCCAGGGTCTTCAAGAAGTATTTCCTCTCCAGAGGCTCCATCAGCTCCACCAGCCAGTGCTCCTCCTCACACCAGTGCTGCCACTCAGTGCTGAGATTCAGATCAGCAGCTTGATTCCCTCTGTGTCTTTAGACAAAAATAGATACTGCACCACCTGGAGCCACCTGGGGCTGGGGATAGGGAAGGAGAAAGGGTAGAATTTAGAACTCAAAGCTTTACATAAAAATGTTAAAAAGAAAAAGAAATAGAAATATGGTATCCTGACTTTTTGGTAATGTTTTTAAGGTAGTCAGATGATTCTTAGATTTTTTTCTCTCATTTTTTGTTTAGATTAATTGTTTTGGATGGGAGATATATTGAATTTAATCTTTTTTTCACTCTTTTGATTCTGATCTCACATTCTTTGTGTAATGGACTCATTGATTTCATTTTGTCCATTCTAATTTTTAGGAAGTATATTAATTGGGTAAGATTTTCTGCTTTCTGTTTCAAACTATTTATTTTGCTTCCAATTCTTCATGTGAGGACTCTCATAATTACACAAACAAACCAGTAAATGGAAAAATAGATGAATGAATCCATACATAAATGAATATATATATATATATATATATATATATATATATATATATATATATATATATGGAATATCTTTTTCTGGATCTTCTAGAAAGTCTAACTGACTTTGTGGTTAAACAATAGATATGTCTAAGGTTCTATCTATAGTCACAGTAGAGTAGTCCTCTTCCTCTAAGTTTGTGTTCTGGATATCACTGGATCCATAACATTTCTTTATTCTTGGGGTATTCTTACCTTTGTCTTCTAGCTATAGATCACTGAGCTCTTTAGGGTCATTAGAGGTAGTTCCTGTCAACTTGATACAAACTCTCAAAGTCACTAAGACACACAGATTGATTACTGTCAATAGGATTTTGCTATTTTATTGGATCCTATCTCCAATAAAGCTCCAAAGAGCTTTCTGGCTACTTAACCACTCAGGCCTATTTGTTTCTAGGAGTCTCCTTTGACTGACCTAATCTGGGCAGAAACAATTGTTAATTTTTGCCATTATTTCCTAACCATTATTTCCTCTGGCACTCATTTGTTATTTTCAGTCGGTTATATGTGTTGGAAATTGGTCTAATCTCCTCCCTATTCTTTCTGCCATCTTGACTGGAAGTTACCTAAGCAGAATTTACTTTGAAGGTCTCTGAATTACTAAGGAGATTCCACCAAATAAATCCCTTAGGGAAGTTTTTCAATAATGCCTTTCAATTTCCCCATCTTTCTTTTGTCTTCATCTTGCACTTCTCAAAAACAATCAACATCATATAAAATATCTGGAAGACATGGTTCAAGTCACTGATAAGCCATTTTGGAAAAGAAGTTCCTCTAACCAAGGGAAGAACAATTCCATCATTGCCCTTTGTGAGTTTTATTAACCTATAATTCTCACAATCAGAAGTGACTTGTACACTTCAAGAAACATATGGTTGGTTCAATAGTCCTTCATCCTTAAAGAATCCTCTTCCCCCAGGGGTAGTACATGATTAACTCCTCATTAATCCTCATAGCACTGATGAGAGGTGGGCAGCTGGCAGGTGGCATATATACTGCTCTCCTGTGGTGTTTCTTCTGCATCTGGAACCATACTGCCATTGATTTACTGACCACCTTTCTGCTATGATCTCCAAGCACTTTATTCTCTTTAACCCTGGAGAAACCTTTGTCTGGCATATATATCAAAGTAACACCTTGGGCTGGAAATGAGGAAGCCAAGACAATAAGGGAACAAATACATTGCATCCCCTTAGCAATTTTACTAACAAAGTACCTTCACGTTGCTTATCTCATATCATTTTCTTAACTTTCCCCATTTTACCAGTAGAACCACTAAGACAAGAAGATGTATAATGCGCTCACTAGAAATAAAAGTTATTGAATATAGATCTTGGCTTAGTATCCAGGTGTCCTAGGTTGCAAGAACAGAATTCTTCATTGGTTACAGATTTTTTGATTCTCTGTCATATATCCTATTCACAAGCTATCACTCCAGATGGAGCTAAGGATATGTGTGTTTCTTTAGTAGATATTTCCTTTTCTGTATCAGTGCTAATAAACAGGGAGCTTATTAGATTTTTGTCATGGTTGTTCATTTTGTTTGTTTCTTTAATGGGTTATGTGATTTGATCAATAGAGATAGTTCTTATTGAGGAACTTCTTATACTAATGAAGGTCAGTACTTGCTTGGAATTGGTAATTCTACAGAGTAGTCTAGGAAAGTTAATAGACTTGATCAGGATCATGCAGGAAGTATGGGTCAGGTGTGAGACTTAAACTCAGATGTTTCTGATTTCAAGGCTAACTTTTCTAGGCAGCTGGTAGTACAGTAGATGGTTAGTGCATTGGGCTTGGAGTCAGGAAGACCTGAATTCAAATCTGACCTCAGACATTTATTTGCTGTATAATCCTGTGTAAGTCACTTAACCTTTGCTTGTCTCAGCTTCCCCAACTAAAAAATGGGTATTGTAATAGTCACAACCTCTTAGTTATTGTGAGGATCAAATGAGATAATATTTATAAAAAGAAAGAAAAGATGCTTCACATAGGACCTGGCATACTGGAGGTGCTTATCCCCTTCAGTTCTCTATCATAACACCTTCTCCTAATGAGGTAGTATGAATGGAATAACTAAGGTTCCCCTCCTTTAGGAGTATTCCAGGAAGAGCACCATTCTGAGCTATCAAAGGTCAATGATGCCACGAAAGGTGTGAGTCTGACCTCTCTCACCACCGTCCTAGAGTCGTAAGCACATTTCTCATTTCATGTGCCCAAAGCCTTGGCACAATAATCACATCCTAAATAGCTGAAATTCTTGGTTCCCTATCTCAAAATGAAAAGAAGACACAGCTTAAAACTGAGTCATTGTCTCTTTTTGAGGCTTAAAGAAAACTGGTCAAGTGGAAAAAAAAAAGAAAAAGGAGGAAAACACATAAAAATGCCCACAGATCCTTAAAGGCAGAAGTTAGAAAGCCTCATTAGAGGTAATTTGACTATTATGTTGCTTTTATTGCAAAGGTGAATCCATTGAAGCTGGGAAGAACAAATCTGGCAGCTCCTGGAACACAAAGTTGTGGCTTGATTATCAGCCAGTTATAATAGCCTAATGCCATATGTTATGACAAAGTCAAGGACAACAGTATGTTTTTAGAGGAGGGGAACTACTTAGGTTAGAATGTAGATCTTTACAGGGCAGAAAGACTTATTAAAATTTGGAAGAAGGAAGGAAGGAAGGAAGGGAGGAAGGAAGGAAGGAAGGAAGGAAGGAAGGAAGGAAGGAAGGAAGGAAGGGAGGGAGGGAAGGAGGAAGGAATGGAGAGCAGGAAGAAGGGAGGAAGGGAGGAAATAAGCATATATTTAAGTGACTACTACGTACCTGGAACCATGCTAAGCAGGTTATGAATATTATTTCATTTGATCCTCATAATACCTCTGGGAGGTAGATGTTATTATTGCCTCCATTCTACAGGCAGGAAAATGAAGACGCACCTTGCACAGGGTCTCAGAAGTATGAAATGTCTCAGAACAAATTTGACCTCAGATCCGCCTGACTCTAGGCCCAGTGCTTTTTCCACTGACTCACCTGGTAGCCTGCCATTAGGATTGTGATCTTCAAACCGTAGCCTAAATAATTTAACTTTGAAATCAAATGGAAAACAAGGCTGACTTTGTGTTGTCCTATCATTTATATTGAAAGCATCTATTTGGAAGGCAATGTGTCAACTTTGAATAAGAAGACCACAATTCAAATTCCACCTCTGATGCTCTGTGACTTTGGGAAAGTAATTTAAATACCTGAGCCTCAGTTTCTTCATCTGTACAATGAGCCAGTTGGACTAGATGAGGGGCCCTTCCCATTCTGTATCTATGATTCTATGATTCACCTGTATTGAAACAATAGTTTCTTTGGTGAATACTGATTATGACTGTCTTTGTTGGAAGCTCTGTTTAAAGTTAATAGACATTTGATGAGTGCTATCTATATGCTAGGAAATGTGGTAAGACCACTATTAGAAAGGCCAGGGTTGGACCCTGGATGCATCCTTACGACAGAAAGGAGTATAGATGTCATGAAGAACGTTTAGGACAAAGAAGCAGGTACCCTCAGGTAGAATTAGAACTATTTGAATAACAGTGCCCAGAGAGGCATGTAAACTAAGGACAGAAATCCATATCGGTTAGGGTTGATTCTGATCCCATACTCAAAAGTATGATTGATTTAAAAATTTTCCTTGGTTGAAGGCATTAATGGCATGCTTATCTAGTTTATGGACAACCCAAATCTGAGAGAGATTGCCAATACATCCATTGTATGGCAGAAAATAGATTTCAAAACATCCTAGTATGTTGGAATAACTAGGCAAATCCATCAAGGAGAAATTTAATGGGGATATCTACCCCAACAATAATAAATATAAAGTTTGGCATCTAAGTAAAAAATTCAATTGAACAAGTACAGAATGACAACAAATAGACAACTGTGTGATATGAACACATATATAAATTTGTGTGTATATGCACATATATATGTAAACAAGGGCTTTTAGTTGACTAATAGCTCAATATGAATCACCAGGGGGTTGTGACTGTCAAAACATCTAATGTGATCTTGGGTTAAATTAAATAGAAACAATATTCAGAACAAGAGAGGTGAGAGCCTCAATGTAATCCCCACTGGTTAGACTCCATCTGGAATATTGTGTACAGATCTAGGTGCCACATTTTAAAATGTGCATGAATTAGATGAAGTATGCTAAAAACTAAAAAAGGCAAAACAGAATGTGATGGAACTTAGGATCATTCCATATGGCAAGTATTCAGAGGGCATATATACATACTTACACCCATATATACATGTATGTATATCTGTATCTATATACGTCTTAGATTGGGATGGGGACAATGTTTAGAAAGGAAATAATAGATGCTTTCAAACAGCTTTTGAAAGACTATCATGGATAGGATGAGGGTGTTGACTTAGTCTAGGTAGAACTAGTTCTGATGTGTGAAAGACAGGAGCAGGTCTCAGTTCAGAATGAATTTACACTCTAAAAATTAGAGCTATCTGCAAAAAAAATGACCTGTTTAGTCCAATTAAAATCAACAGATATCCTGTTAAGGAACTATCAAGGACAAGATATCCACTAAAATCCTACTCTCACCATGGCATGGAGGTTATGGTACATTTGTGAAGGCTTTCCCACTGGTACACAAACTTTGTCTAGTTCTAACATACTGGAAAGGCTTCAAGAATGGTCCTATTAACAGAAAACCATAGTAGTTAAGTATAATAAAAATTATAAGCAGGCACTGAATTATTTATCCCAAGCAAATATTGAAAGCTAAGGTTTTTAAAATGACCTTCATAACTTTGTGATCAAGTAATAAATTTGTGGATTGAAAATAAGTTTATTTATTTGCAGGTTGCCTTTCCTTCTACAATGTAAGTTGTTAGAAGACAACAACTGTTTCCTCTACCTTTTATTTGTATTTTACCACTTAGCACAGTGTTTTGTACATAATAACCATTTAAAAACTACTTATTGGTTGAAATATGGTGCAAAAAGTTGCAGAGGTTACTAAGTAATTTGGGCAATTTTAGATGGCTTACATTAGGTATCAGTACTCCACTGACCAAAAGGATCTCTTATTACTTATGGTACTGAACCATATGAATATTGACATTCTCACTGTAAATGAATCTAGAAGACATAGGAAAGTGAATTTAAGAGGAAGGATGGATCACAGGTTCTTCGTGGAGAGGCAAAAAAAAGAATTGGTGGAATTGTCTTTTGTGGTGCTCAAAAAAGCAATAAGAATTGTCATTTCTTGGGACATTTACTCATCTCACATTTGAAACACATGTGATAAGCATGAACAAAAAGATTATCATCACAACAGCTCCAGTTTTGCACCATCTGTCACTGACATAAGGAAATCGATTCTATGAAGAAGTGAGAGGCATAGGTGGGCAGATGATACTTCTTTTCTACTTTGTGTGATCAGTAGGTTATGGAACCACACATACACAAAGGCTATGCCAAGTAACATCCACCAAACCCACTACAAATCCTGAGAAAAGCAAAAGATGTAGACTAATGAGCAGAGAGAAATAGGACAGAAGACCGGGGTATTGGACTATACCAAGTTTGGGGAAGAAAAAAGAGAAACTGGAATTCAGGTGGAGTTAGTCCTGTACCTCTAGAAGTATCTTAGAAGAGTGAGTAAAATTGATGAAAATTAAATTACCCAAGAAAGCAGAAGGTTGAGATACTTTCAAGGTCTACCCCTGAGAATAAAGTCCACATCAAAGCAGGATAACCCGGAAAATAAGCAATTGAGAAACACAAGGAGAACAATAAAGCAAGATTAAAATCCTCAAAAATCTGTGGAAGAAAATTCAGGAAAAACCCTGGCATACAAGTAGGTATAGTAAGAGAAATGATATTAAATTAGAAGGGAAGAGGATTATTAAGATATCAGAGATGTAGAAAACCTTTTATTTTACCATTCACATATTTTAACATTCTTTTTACAATTTGAGTTCCTGATTCTCACCCTCCCACCTCTCTCTCACCCCTTCCCTCCCCCCAAAATAAAAAGAGTCATATAACCCAGAAGATTTCAGTCAGCTTTTGTATGAGCAGTAGATCCTCTGCCTTGTAAATATCAGCTGGAATACAATTGCCACCAGATATTTTGTCACACAAGAGGAGCTTTATGGAATTCATAACCTCTTCCTCAGTTGGAAATTTGTCTAGAGAGGGATTAATTCAACCTGAGTATAGTTAAACTACTTCCTTCACCCACCCACCTACCTACCTACCTACCTTCCTTCTTTCCTTCCTCCCTCCCTCCTTTTCTCTTCCTTCCTTTCTTTCTTCACCCTTCTTCTTTCTCTCTCTCTCTCTGTTGGCCAAAAGGAATGCTTCTCTGTAGGGGAGTGGGAAAGAAAATATTTAAAAAGAAAGGTCATGTAAAAAAAACCTCACATTTCCTTAAATATAAATTGTGATGTATTTTGTTTTTACATTATAGCAATTCCTAGGAATATCACCTCTACTACCACTCCCACTATTCAATACTGAAAATTGAAGGAAGAAAAAAAATTAAGGAAGAATTTTTGCTATAGAGAAATTTAAATAAAATTCTAACTAATAATCTTCTGATTTACTGCCAACAGAAGGGAAATGTTTTGTGTTTTTTTCTTATGCTTTCTATGGGAACATTATTGTTTTTCAAAATGCTCAGACTTCAGTTTACTTTTAGTGATCTTTTCATTTACATTGTTATAGTCATGCATACAGTTCTTTGGGTTCTGCGTATTTCAGGCTATATACATATTTTCTCAAGTTTCCTTGAATTGCTGAGGATTGCCATTTCTTACTGCGTAATAATTTCGTGTTACTTCCATAGATCACAGTTTACCCAGTCATTGAACAATTGAGGGACCTGCACCATTACCATTTTTATTTTCTGTTCTTTGTTACCATTGAAAATGCTTTTATGAATGCTTTTGCAAAGTATTCCTTGGGGTTATAGGCCAAATAGAATAGTCATTTATGGGTGTAAAGGAATATGAACAACTTACTAAATTTTCTTAAGTCATTTGGGCCCTAATTGGCCCCAAATGAATGCAAATAGCAATTGTTTCTGTTTTGGCCAGAAACCCTGAGGGTCTTCAAACTCTTGGATGGATTTCTTTTCCCTTGTTTTTGGAAGAGGTAAAGAGGCCATTCTGTGCCTCATTTTTCGTTAAATCTTAGACCTTTTGAAGACCTTAGCTTGAAAAGGCCATGCTTCTGGGGCCATCTCCAGTTGATGGGATCTATATCTAGTCATTGGACTTCAGAGGAAAAAGTGAGACTGAAGATTTTGCACAGCCCTCCCTCACTTAAACACAATTCATGTGCATGTCATATCATCACCTCCATGATATCATGATCCTCTTCAAAAGAAGAACAGCAAGTGGCAGCAGCAACCTATCATCTCTGCCCAGAGTTAAGAAGTGTCTGTTTCTTCTCAGTTCACTCTCTATCAATTTATAAATTCTTTGACGTGTCTCTGAATATATTCCCTAGTCTTGTCTTGTAGTCAAATAACATTTCATTACATTCATAAAGCATACTTTGCTCAGTTATTCCCCAAATGATTCCCCAAATCAAACCCACTTTGATTGTAGTTCTTTCCCATAACAAAAGTGATATTGGAAATATTTTTGTTCATATAGAACCTTTCTCTTTTTCTTTGATTCCTTTGGGGTATAAGCATAGTAGCAATGCTTCCAAATTGCTTTCTAGGTTTATCTTCCCACCTCTCCTACAACAATTGTTCTTTTCTTTTTCTGTCATCATTGTCAGATGAGCATATGGCATAAGGTGGAAATCCAGAATTATTTTAACATGAATTTCTCTTTTCTTAGTGATTTGGAGCTTATTGTGGTACATGTGAAATGTTTGTCTAACTATAATTTCTACTAAACTTTTTTCCAACTTTCCTAGAAGTTCATGTCAAATAACAAGTCCTTACCCAGATGATTTTAAGTCCTTGTCTTTACTTAACTCCACACTACCAAATGTGTTTATTCTTGGGTTTTGTAAGTCTAATCAGTTCCACTGATTACCTACTATATTTTAGCCAGTTCCTATTAGTCTTTATGACTACTACTTAGTACTATATTTTCACAGCTGATTCTGGGAGACCCCCTTCTTTCCCATTTAAAAAAATTTTCCTTGGATTCTTCAATTTTTTTCCTCCAGATGGAATGTCTTATTTTGACACCCATCAATTGGGGAATGGTTGAACAGGTTGTGGTATATGAATGTAATGGAATACTATTGTGCTATAAGAAATGATAAACAGGAACACTTCAGAGAGGCCTGGAAAGATTTATATGAACTGATGCTGAGTGAAAGAAGAATGAAGAGAACTTTGTATACAGCAACAATCACAGTGTGTAAGGAATTTTTCTAGTAGACTTACTCCTTCATAGCAATGCAAGGACCTAAAAATTCTCAATGGACTTTTGAGGCAAAATTCCACATCCAGAGAAAGAACTGTGGAATTGGATTGCAGAATGAAGTAGATCATTTTCTTTTGTGTTATGTTTGTTTTGGTTTATGGTTTCTCCAATTCATTTTCATTCTTCTGTTCAACATGACTATGATGAAATTGTATTTAATAGGAATATATATGTAGAACCAACATATGACTGCAAGCCATCTTGGAGAGGAAGGGAGGAAGGTTGGGGAGGGAGGGGAAAAGTCTAAGATATATAGAAGCGATTATAGAACACTGAAAACAAATAAAATAATTATTTAAAATGTCTTATTTTTTCTACTCATGTTGAGTAAAATTTTGATACTTTTGTGGTGCAGGATTGAATATGCAAAATACTTTACATTATCTTCCATTTTTTTATTCTTTTGATTTTGTTTTGTGATTTCTTGGTTTCTCAGAAAGTCATTAGCCTCCATCTGTTCCATTCTAATTTTGAGAGAACTATTTTCTTCAGTGAGCTTTTGCACCTCTTTTTCCACTTGGCTAATTCTGCTTTTGAAAGCATTCTTCTCCTCATTGGCTTTTTGAACTTCTTTTGCCAATTGAGTGAGCCTATTTTTCAAGGTGTTATTTTCTTCAGCATTTTTTTGGGTCTCCTTTATCAAGGTATTGACCCGTTTTTCATGTTTTTCTTGCATCTCTCTCATTTCTCTTCTCAGTTGTTTCTCCACCTGTCTGTTTTCAAAAACCTTTTTGAGCTTTTCCATGGCCTGTGCCCATTGGAAATCTATTTCAGATGTTTGGGATGCAGAGGTCTTGACTCCTATATCTTTACCTGATGGTAAGCATTGTTCTTCCTCCTCAGAGAGGAAGGGCAGAATCATCTCGTCTCCAAGAAAGTAACCTTCTATGGTCTTATTTTTTTTTCCCTTTTCTGGGCATTTTCCCATCCAGTTACTTGACTTCTGAGAGTCCTCTCCACTCCCAGCTAGATCTGCCCAGCTAGTGCTTGGGGTCTGAGATTCAAATGCTGCTCCCCAGCCTCAGGGCTTTTGGTGGCAGGCCTGGCTGCTATTCAATGGGAGCTTAATTTCTGGTGCTCAGGTGGGGGCAGGGCCACCTCTCAAGCTCAGTTCTCTCAGGGAGTTTATGCAGAGATCTTCCATAATGGAGCTCCTGCTGAGCTCCTGCCTGCTCCAGGAGCTTCTGTCCTCCTGCTGCCTCCCAAGGGGGCCCGAGTCATGGAGACAACCCCACTCCCCTCTTGGCCAGTCCAGACGTCTTTCTCACTAACCTGTGTGTCTGTGGGTGGAGGGACCTTCATGGCCACTGGAGATTCCTTCCCTGAAGCCTGCTCGGATCTGCTCGCTCCTGTCAGTGCCACGCAGCTGGGGCAGGGCAGGGCTGGGTTCCGCTCCCGTGTGGTGCACGACAGACCTTTGGGATCAGTTTTTCAGGGCTCTCTGGAATGGAAATCTCCTTCACTGTGTTGCTGCGTGGCTTCCACTGTTCCAGAATTTGTCAGGAGTTCTTTTTAGAGGAAATCCATGGGCTGTGGTTTTGGAGCTAGCATAAATGAGTCTTTCTACTCTGCCATCTTGGCTCCGCCGCCCCCCATGCAAAATACTTTAGAAAATATTGCCATTTTTATTACATTGATAGATCCCAACCATGAGTGGCTAGCATGTCTTCAGTCACTTAAGTATGTCTTTATTTCTTTAAATGTGTTTTATTTCCATGTATATATTTCTTATATTGTTGTTTGTTTTGCTTTGTTTTGATGACAGGACTCTGAGATATATATTGTAGGTATTTTACATAGAATTTCTTTATCTCTTCCTACTGGATTTTATTAGTAACATACAGAAAGACCAATGAAAATGAAGTGTTCTTTTACATCCTGCTGCTTTACTGAAGTCACTTTTTTCTATTGGATACTAATGAGGTATGAGTTCTGGGCTGAAGTAATATTTTAGGATAAGGATATTCTTGAAGTGTGATGGAGAAATCCATAGAACTGCAGCAGGGTCTACCATGAAGGGATGACTATATTGGATGTTCTCTATACATGGAAATGCTAGGAGAAATCAGGGGGAAGTGCCACAGGTGCAGAGGGTACTGACGAATTGTGATTTCAAGGGGTGAAATTGTCTTCCAGGATAAAGGGTCTCCTGATAAATTATGGAGAAGTGCAGAGGAATGCAGCCTGGTGGGGGAAAAGAGATGTCTAGGCAAAGTACCTCCCCAATTGAAGGTTCTTACCAGGGCAGTTTTAAGGTACATGGGAATTTCCCTGTAAATAAGTAGGTCAATCAGTGGTCTAACATGAAGTCACTTCTATCAGCTGAGGGCTAGAAATAAGACAACCCTTACAACGTTATAATCTTTCTCCCTGTCCCAAGTACCGTTACAAACACATAGAGTCAAGGAAAACAAATTCCCACAGTGTTTATGCAAAAACAAATCACCACTCTGCTTTCTCCATCACCTCTCTATCAGGATGTGGATAGCATTTTTCCTCATGAATATTGGAAATGTTATGGGTCATTGCCTTGGTCAAAGTTCTTCTCCACCCTTGCCCCTTTTCTTGTCTTCTAACCTCAAGCCTAATCACAGTTTCTTTTTTCTTTTATTTTTTTCCTTTTCTTTTATTTTTTCCCCAAATTTATTTGTTTTCAGTTTTCAACACTCACTTCCATAAATTCCAAATTTTATCGTTCTGCCCCCCCCAAGATGATATGCAGTCTTATTTGGGTTCTACACATGCATTCCTATTAAATACATTTGCACATTAGTCATGTGGCACAGAAGAATTAAGACAAATGGGAGAAACCAAGAGGAAAACAAAACAAAACATAACAAAGGAAAAATAGCTGCTTCATTCTGCCTTGTGACTACATAGTTTTTTCTCTGGATGTGGATGGCATTTCGCATCATGAGTTCTTTGAAAATGTTTTAGGCCCTTACATTGCTGTGAAAGGCTAAGTCTGTCAAAAACAGTCCTCATATACTGTTGCTGTTCCTTTGTATAATGTTCTCCTGGCTCTGCTCACTTTACTCAGCAACAGTTCATAAAAGTTTTTCCAGGTTTTTCTGAGGTCCACCTGTTCATCATTCTTATAGCACAATAGTTTTCCATTTCATTCATATACAACAAATTGTTCAGCCATTTGCCAGCTGATGAGCATCAGTTTCCTCAGTTTCCAGTTCTTGGTCACCACAAAAAGGGCTGCAAATATTTTTGTACATGTGGATCCTTTTTGCATTTTTATGATCTCTTGGGGATACAGCCCTAGAAGTGCTATGGCTGGGTCAAAGTGTATGTGCATTTTTATAGCCCTTTGGGCATGGTTCCAAATTGTTCTCCAGAATGGTTGGGTCAGCTCACAGCTCCACTAACAATGAATTAGTGTTCCAACTCTCCCACATCTTCTCCAACATGTATCATTTTCTTGTTTTGTCATGTTAGCCAGTCTGATAGGTGTGATGGGGAACCTCAAAGCTGGTTTGATTTGCAGTTCTCTAATCAATAGTGATTTAGAGCATTTTTATGTGACTGTAGATAGCTATAAAATCTTCCTCTGAATGCTGCCTGTTCATATCCTTTGAGCATTTATCATTTGGGAAATGATTTTGTATTCTTGTAAATTTGATTCACTTCTCTATATATTTTAGAAATGAGACTTTTATCACAAACATTAGGTAAAAAATTCTTTCCCAGGTTCCTGCTTCCCTCCTAATCTGGATTGCATTGGTTTTGTGCAAAAACTTTTCAATTTAATGTAATCAAAGTTATCCATTTTGCATTTCATAATGTTATCCATCTCTTATTTGGTCATAAATTTCTCCATTCTCCATAAGTCTGACAAACTATTTCTTGCTCCATTAGTTTATTTATAGTATCAGCCTTTACGCCTAGATTATGTACCCATTTGGACTTTATTCTGGTATATAGTATCAGACACTAGTCTATGCTCAGTTTCTGCCCCACTATTTTCCAGTTTTCCCAGCAAATTTTGTCAAAGAGCAAGTTCTTATTACAGAAACTTGGATCCTTGGATTTATTAAACAGTAGACTGTTATAGTCATTGACTACTATGTCTTGTGTACCCGATCTATTCCATAGATCTACCCCTCTATCCCTTAGCCAGGATCAAGTGGTTTTGATGATTGCTGCTTTATAATACAAATTAAGATCTAGTACAGCTAGGCCACCTTCCCTCATGTTATTTTTTCTTCATTAATTCTCTTGATATTCTGTATCTTTTGTTCTCCTAGATGAATTATGATATTATTTAGGGTTAGGGTTAGGGTTGTGCTCGATTCTATCAGTTGTTTTTCCAATGAGATATTTTACATTTTCTTCTATCTTTTCGTTCTTTAGATTTTGTTTGACTAATACTTGATGCCTCAGAGTCATTGGGTTCTACTTGTCTAATTCTAAATTTTAATGAATTGTTTTCCTCAGTAACTTTTTTACTTCCTTTTCCATTTGTCCCATTGTTCCTTTTAAGGAGTTATTTTCTCCAGTAAGGTTTGTACCTCCTTATCCATTTGGCTAATTTCCTTTTTAAGGAGTTGTTCTCTTCAGTGAATTCTTTTTTCATTTGGTCATCTGTATTTTTAAAATTATTGGTCAGTTTTTTTTCTACCTGTCTACCTTGGCTTTTATAATCCTTCTTGAACTCTTCCAAAAATGTTTTTTTGGGCTTGAGACCAATTCATATTCCCTTTTGAGGTTTCAGATTTAGGTGTAGGGTCAATATTATCCTCCTCTGCATTTGTATTTGGATCTTTCCTGTCCCTATAGTAAGATTTCATGACTTTTTTTCTTTTTTCATTTGCTTCTTGCTCATGGTGATTGTCCATTTCCAGACTTTTAAGTGGATCTCTACTTCTGGAGCACAACAGCCTCTGCCCTATATTTCTTGGGATGAAACTAGGAGCCTAATCACTGGCTTTGTGTGCTGTGGCCTCTCGTTCTCTCAGCTAGAAGCTATATAATGCTGAAGCTTCCTTGGTGCTGAGCTGGCCGGTGTGCCAAAGATTAGTCCAGGTGAAGTCTTTCTGAGTTTCCCTAGGATTATATGAAGCTTGCAGTGCAATATGGGGGAGGGAAGGTCTAGGCACTGAAGGTCTCCTCCTCCCCTGGGACTGTGTTAGAACATGGGCCTTCTCAACAGCTGGTGGACCCCTCATCTGCCCAACTTTTCTGGCTGTGATAAGGCTGCCTGGGGCCCTCATGTTGGAGCTTACCAGCTCCAACCCCCTAGGGCTCAGCATCTCTTGCTGTTTTGTTGAGGTGGGGTTTTCGGGGGCACCTCAGGTCCTGAACTGGTCCCTTTCAACCACTGCAAGAGAGACTCTTCCCATCAGTCTCCCCAGGCTCCCAACCTAACAAATGATTGTACTTTTCTTCTGGCTCCACTATTCCTGGATTTTTTCCTGTAGCAATAGTCTCTGGGATCTTGAAGGTCAACAAGGGAGAGTGACAGCATTTAGAGTTTACTCCGCCATCTTAGCTCCCAGAAGTTCAAGTAGGTGACTTTCAAACATTCAGTTTGTGAACTGTCCCTGCCTAGGGCTTCTCTCTCACCCAGCTCTACCCGACTCCTGTCCTGTTCTGAGAGACTTAGAAATTGGTGCTATTGCTGTTAACTCAGACCACAGGGAACCACTCTGCCCCACAATGGCATCTTTGGAGTCTATGAAGTCTATGCTGTTGCAGCCTACATGCTCTGTACCTCCCCAGTTCCATGCCACAGATCATTCCCATCAACCCTTCAGCCTATCCTGTGCTGGAAATCTGCCACACTCTATCTCCTAGTGGATTCTGCCACTTCAAAATTTGTTAAGATTCACACCTTAGAGGTATCTGAAGAAATCTGTGGAAGAACTCAGGTGAGTCCCTGCCTTCATGCAATCATCTTGACTCCTCTTTTTTTTCTTTTAATTTCCCCCCTCTTTAATATACAACTTCCATAGTTAAAGTTGTTTTGCTTAGGACAAATTCCTCCCCTAATCTACTTTCCCTCTTGTTTTCCATCTCCTTTCTTTCCTTTCATTCCTATTTCTCTAGTGAATGAAATGTATTTCTGTAATCAACTCTCTCTCTGTCTCTATCTCTGTCTGTCTGTCTCTCTCTCTCTGTGTGTGTGTGTGTGTGCATTATTTGACCATTTCATATTAGAGTTAGGTTCAGGTGCCATTGCTTTCTCACATACCCATTCTTCTTTGCTTGAATAGATTTCAATTTCATATCCACTTATATGAATAATTCTACTTATTCTTTCCTTTCCCCTCCTCACCCCATATATTCCTCTTCCTTTTCTTACAGATCATCTTTTAAGATCATCAAAATATACCAAAACCATTCCTCGGCCTTCTGTCTAATTAGTCTCCCTTTGTGGTCATTGTTGATGACATGATTTTTAGAGGATAGATGTGTCATCTCGGATTAGAATGTACATAATTCATCCTTACTTGGTTTGTTATGATTTCACATTCATGTTTACTGTTTTATGTTTTCTTGACTGGTGTACTTTTATTTCAAAATTTCTACATAGGTCATTTCTTTGATTAGAAATCATTAAGAATTCTCTATTTGATTAAAGGTCCATTTTCCTCCCTGTGGAATTATTCTCAGTTTTCCTTGATAAGCTATTGTTAGTTGTAGACTTACATCTTTTGCCTCTTAGAATATCATATTCCAATGTCTCAATAGGAATAAAGGGATTCTTCAACATAATAAAATCATTAATAAAATTGTGTGCTTATATCAATATGTACAAGTAAATACTTTGACAACATACTGAACACATTTATATTGAAAAACACTCACAAGAACATAAGAATAAGCTAAACTTTCCTTAACATGACAGAATGTATCTACTAAACTCCAGAGCTAGTATTACTTGTTATGGATAAAAATATTTCCATTAATATTAGGAGTAATACAAAATTGCCATAAATGTTATTAGATAGAGCACTAGCTAGACAATAAATGGAAATTGAGGAAAGGAGATGGAAAAAAGAGCCAAAAATATCTTCGTTAAATGATACAATGCTTCACTTACAGGGCCCAATGATTCAATATAAATAAAATTGAAAAAGTATTAATTTCAGTAAAGTAGTAGGATATAAGAAAAATATATAAAAATTACCAGACTTTTCACATAGTAAAAATAAAATACAGGAAGATGAAATAGAAAAAGAAATACTACTAATTACTACAAAATTCATCATATATCTGAGAATTGACCAAAGAAGAAAAACTCAGCACTACAATTGCACAACACTCCTTCTAAAATAAAGACACAAAGCATGATAACCATTGTTAGAGGCAGCTAGGTGGAATAGTGCATAGAGTACTGGGCCTTGAGTCAGGGAGACCTGACTTCAAATTTGGCTTCAGATATTTATAGGTTCTGGGACCCTAATCAAGTCACTTAACCTAATGAGTATAACAACATCTACCTCTCAGGATTGTTGGGAAGATCAAATGAGATTATTGTTGTTTGTCCGTTTTTGAAGAAGACCAATGACATCATCATGCCATGTCTTGACTTGCACTTGAATTGGATTTAAGTTGTCAGCCTCACTCTCTCTTTCAGTGTCATCAATGTCCAGTGGCAAGATAAAAATCAGGATGACTGGTAACATCCCAGGATGCAGTGAATGACCTTGGTACCTTTGCTGTCTGACCAAGCTCTAAGCACTCAATAGCAGTTGCTTCAGCCACTTTCATGATCATTAGAACAAATTGTTCTCATCTCCCATTCTCCCTGGGGGTAAGTATTCACATGGTAGAGGTCTACATCCTCCTAAATTACCAACAGACCCATCAGTTACCCTTAACCTGGTTTAGTCCATCTGCCAACATGTTTTTACAAGGCTGCAACTGCTGGGCATGATATACCTTCTTAGAGCCACAGGTGAGAGTTAGGTAATTGGTTGGACACCCAAGGTTGATGAACAGCCCTGAAAAGGATTCAGCAAACCCTCACACTAGAGATGTTAGTCCTCTCTGAACACCCTATAAATCCCAAATTTATAAATTGAAATTTGTGTACTTACAAACAAGATATTTGTGAAGCATTTTGAATAGCATTTGGAAGATAATAGATACACATAAATGCTTATTCCTTTTTTCTTCTCCTTTTTGATGCATTAATGTGTTAAAAAATGGTAAAATTAATTCAACTAATTTATTAATTTCTTGCTATTTTAATCAAACTATCAAAAGATTATAGAACCACCCCCCCCAAAACCAAAAAACCAAAAAGAAAAACAAAATTTGTCTGGTGGAACCAAAGGGCATGACTCCTCGTGGGTAATAAAAATAACAAGGACAAGTAGCAGTGGTGCAGGATCTCCAACTGTATTAGAAGGTAATATTTATCCAAAATATTTGGTACTGCTTAAAAAATAAAATACTAGGTCCAGGTGATAGATTAAGTTGATACCTCATGGGAGTAATTGATAAGCTTCACAGGAAAAAACAAAAAACAAAACTTGAGGTCAGAACACCTTTTCCTTTGCATAACAAAATGCTAGGAAAATGTCAATCACTTTGCCACTAATTAGTTTTAAACTCACATCTCATGCCATACTCAAACATGTCAATGATCTCCCTGACTTGAAAGGGTCTTTTCATGATATTGATTCCAAGTCATACATACTTGACCATTTTTTAGGACTCTAAAGGATGTTCTCCAAAAAATTGCTACAGGGATCACCAAATATGCTAGAGACCCTCCTTAATTTTTTTGGTGAGGTTTCCAGTAGAACATCCTGCCTAGTTTTCCATAGTTCTTGCCATGTGATTAACCCATCTCCTCTTTGAGTCATATGATTCTTTGATGAAATGCTTTTTACTTATTCTTCTAAGGAGTTCTTTATTGGATATATGTTGTAGCCTCCCCACAGTTACTATTTGTCTTCTACTTGTTACTCATCCTTAACTCTTGATAAGATTTTGTTTCCATGAGAAACTTAGAGTGAGTTAAAGGACAGAACAAAAGAATGTACTCTAGCCTGACATTCTTCCCCTTTTAAATTCTGGGCCAAATTCAATATCTGTTCATTAAGGTTGTTCCATTTATACACACTGTTGGTCAAAGTTTGAGGGGTTTACATTCAAATGCATCCTGAAATCTAGGGCAATTAAAATTCTTAATTTATTTGGTCTTTCCTATGTGGATGAATAGAAGAAATTCCTTAAAGTGAATACATCTGTCTTCCTGTAGGTTCTGTAATATTTTGGGGTGTTATGTAATCAATGCAATGTCATCCATAGATAGCGGACTCTAGAGGGCCTCACCATCCACAAGGTGTTTCTCCTTTACCTAGAGTCTATGTTGGATTGCCTCTATTACAGTTGCAAATATATTTAGTGAGTAAACACATCATTGTTTGAAGCCTTTCCTAATGTGTAATTTTCAGAGGGTGATTGAGCAGTGTAATCTCTATTTTTACATATTCCAAAGGATCCTGAATGATTCTGTTGTATAAATGGGAGACATCTTGCTGCAAAAGGACATACAAAGTTGCATTTTGTTCTACTGTGTCATTTTTTTCTTATTCAAAAAACAATAAACTTGATGCTTTCATCTATTCTCTATACTTTTCAGTCAATTGTGAGATGGCAAAGATGTGACTCATTATTGAATATTATTTGTGAAGGACTCCTTGCTCTCTATTAATACTCTCATGGAAGATATTTTCTTTCATATACAGGCAACCCTCAAAAAATGATCTAAATAGATGGGAAAGTAAAGACTTTGACTTCTCATTAATGATAGTCTTTGTCACTAATTAAAATATATTTTTCTTATTAGATTGAAGATTTTTTTCACTATTTCAATATCTTCCTCTCATGTATTTCATATATTTGTCCTTCAATGCCTCATCATGAGATAAAGGAAGAGGAAAGAAGGGAGATAATAAGCATTTATATAGTAACTATGTCCATATGTACATGTGTGTATAGTTGCATATATACATATACATATGTATATACTTCTTATATTGCATGTCAATGCATGAAGTGTTTAGTTCTACGTAAAAATAGAAAAGGTCCTTTGATCCTCTTCTATGCCCTTCTGTTTCTATGGGAAGTGGCAGAAAGTTCATAATACATGCAAAGATTTCAATTTTACTCTTGGAACTATAGGGCACTGAGTTATATTTATAAGAGTATAAGTAACATTGATAGTCAAAGCATATAAATGAGAAATTTTCTGAAGAAGAAATAAAAAATATCCAGTTACATGGAAAATGCTCTGAATCACTATTGATCACTACTGATTAGAGAACTGCAAATTTAAAGAAATCTGAGGTACACCTATCAGATTGGCTAATATGACATAAAAGGAAAATGACAAATGCTAGATGGGATATGGAAAATTCGATCATGAATGCATTGTTGGTGGAGCTGCTAGAGACCATTTTAGAACTATTCCCAAAGTGCTACAAAATTGTGGACACCCTTTGACCCAGAAATACAGCTACTAGGTCTATATACGAAAGATATTTTTAAAGAAGGAAAAGAATTTCTATGTACAAAAATATAGCAGACCTTTATTATGATGGCAAAGAACTGGAAAGTGAAGGGATGCCCATTAATGAGAAATGTTTGAACAAGTTGTATGTGATTATAATGGAAGAATATTGTCTTGTAATAAATGACAAACAGGGTGCTTTCATACAAAAACTTGGGAAGATTTACACGAATTGATTCAAAGTGAAGTGAGCAGAAACATAAGAACAGTGTACTCTGTGACAGCAATATTATGTGATAATCAACTATAAATGACTTAGCCCTTTTCGGTAATACTATGATCCAAGACAATTCTGAAGGACTTATGATGAAAAATGCTATCCACCTCTAGATAACAATGGATGGAGTTTGAATGTAGATTGAAGAATACATTTTTCTACTTTATTTTTTGGTCTATGTTTTCTTTTGCAACACGGTTAATATGAAAACGTTTTGCAAGAAGAAATGAAGAGTATTTGGAACTCAAATGAAAAAAAATAATTGAGAAAAAAAATTAAAAAATAAGTTCTTTTTGTAGATGCCATTTTACTGTTCACTTGGGATACATTTCATAGTTCTTATCCCAGGTTTCAAGATGAACATCCAGTAAATGTATAATTTTAACTTCTCTAAGGTAGATGATCAAAAATTAATGAAAAATTCCACTCCTTTCATAGGAAGAATTTCACTAAGTGCATGTCCATGCATGGAAAATATTAATGATCTAGCCTGAAAAAGTGACATGCAAACAAAGACTTTACAAGCACAAAAGCCCAAGGATGGCTTCATCAAATAGTTTTCTGAAGGAAGTAAGATAATACCTCATTATTGAAAGGTAAAACCCCCATAGATTGACAAGCAAAGCAGGAGGGTCATTGCCATGGTGGTGCATTATGGAATATTGTGTGCTTGAGGGCTAGAATAACATCTCTCTATTCCCCACCACAATCTTTAATCTGAGATATTAAATCAGTGAATGACCCACCACAGTGGGATATCTGGTCCTTCTTAGTGCCTCTCTGTTTGATAGCATTAACTGATTTTTTCTTCTCTAAAGAATTGAAAGCTCAATTTCAGGACCTGGTTTTCTATGGTCACATTTCTCTCCTGCCTCCTGTCAGCCCCAGTGATACAACCCACTGAGTTCCACAACAAACGGACCTTCTCTGAAAAGAATATAAAAGTCACAGAAAATATAACATTTTGGGCCTAACTCTCAAGTAATAATTTTTTTTTAACCTAGGGCCAATGTAGTTGCCTTTTGCCTTTTGATTTAGTGTTTTGGTAACTGTATTTCAATATGATTGACTTTCTTTGTAATTTTATGTGTTTTATTTTATTCATTTAGATACATTAATCTGAGTAGGGAAGAATCCTTTCAA
Organism: Potorous gilbertii; assembly: GCA_028658325.1. Classification (NCBI taxonomy): domain Eukaryota; kingdom Metazoa; phylum Chordata; class Mammalia; order Diprotodontia; family Potoroidae; genus Potorous; species Potorous gilbertii. The sequence continues at coordinate 141,891,528 of CM053771.1, read as the reverse complement.
ATCCATCATAGTAACAAAAAAATCTATACATAATAACAATGCAGAGGGTAAAACTTATCACCAAGTCTTCACCCTACTAGGGCCTTCCCACAAACCAACTCCCTTAAATAAATCATGAACAAGTTCTCCAACTCACACTAGCTTTCTAGGGAAAGCTGCCTGCTTTCTCTCCCTGAGTTCTGACTACTCTGATCAATTTCCTCTCAGCTCTACTCCAGCTCTGCCTCTTCCTGTTCCACCCTTCCTGCTCTACCCCTTCTTGTTCCATGTGACTTAGACTTATGAGATTCAGACTTCCATGCGATTTAAGCAGGTCACATGGGCCTATTAATGGATGAAAAAGACCTTCTCTTAAGCAAAAATACATTACATTAAAAATACAGAAGTAAGAAAAACCAAATAGTGATGAGAAGTGAAATTGTTCCGGCCATGGAGAATGGACAGGAAAAATGCTTGGAGTTGGAAGGTGGATTTCCATATATAAAGAATAGTAAGGAGGCAAATGTCATGATGACAGAGGACATGGAGGTAAATAAAGTATGAAAAATCTAGAAAGGCTGGAATAGGTCAGGTTATGAAGGGCTTGAAGCCAAACAGAGATTTTTTTTTAAAAAGTATTTTATCTTAGAGGGGATATGGTAAGACCTGTTCTTAGAAAGATGAATTTGAGACCTGAGAGGAGGTTATTGGGAGAAACTTGAAGGAGGAAGACCAACTAGAAGCCTATTGCCGATGAAATGGAATACCACCTGCATTAAGGTGGTTACAGAATCAGAGGAGAGAAGGGAGCATATGCAAGAGATTTTACAAAGTTATAAACAAAAATTCTTAACAGCTGTATGTGAGGGATGAGAAAGAAAAAGGATGGAGTTAAGGATGATCCATAGCTTGTGAGCCTGGATGATTGAGAGTTTCATAGTACTCTCAAAATAATAAAGAAGTCAGAAACAGGGGAGAGTTTTAGGGAAAAGATAATGAGTTCAAATTTGGACATGTTTAATAGTATTTCTATAAGATAATATGTTTTAGATGTCTAATAGAAGGAAATGTCAGACTAGAAGTCAGGAGAGAAACTAAGGGTAGACAAGCAGATTTGAGAGTCATAGGCTTAGGGATGACATATGAATTCATGGGCGCTAATGACATCAGCAAGTGAAATAGCATGGAGGAAGAGGAAAAGAGAGTTCAGGATAGAACCAACAACAGAGAGGATGGTCAAGCAGGATATGTAGTCATGTCTACTCAGTACCAAGCTATAGAAGCTATAATTTTCTTTTCTACTAATGCCTATTAATACTCCATCTGCAACTTGTAGTCTTATTGAGTTGTTTGGAAGTATTGAAAGATTAAGTGACTTGTCCCAGTTCATACAGCTAGTACGTGTTAGAGATAGGACTTGAATCTTCCTGATTTTTGAGGCTTATTCCTTATTCCCTATGTTATCCTGATTCTCATGAATGTTTTGAATTGGTTTTTTTTGTAATATGGGAGAGACTGCCTCTACTTGCCCATTCAAATAACTGGACTGCAGTTTTCATTTTCAAAGAACTAGTGCACTAGATATCTTGGATGCAGGAGCATCTATGACAGTTCTCTGCCTCCATTCCCTCACTATCCTCTAATTTTTCAATCTCATCCAATATGACCCTACTACCCCCAGGAAATTCCTGTCAAGAAGATTACCTAATGCCCTTCTAAGAAGTAAACACAATGACCTTTCTTGAGACTTCATCTTCCTTGTCCTATTCATTGTATTCTACATTGCAAACCATCCCTCCCTTGAAATTCTTCTTTGTTGCTTTTCATGGTATTTTCTTCACTTTGCTTCCTGTCTCTTCTAGTGCACTGATTTTCCTTCCTCATTCTAAACCTTAAATTATACGAAATCTTCTTTGCTTTTCTCTATACACCTTACTCAAGGATATTATCCATCTATATAGTTTTAAATATGCTATTTCTGGGGGCAGAGTCAAGATGGTGGAGTAGAAAGACTCACATATACTAGCTCCAAACCCACAGCCCATGGTTTTCCTCTAAAAAGAACTCCCAACAAATTCTGAAACAGTGGAAGCTGCGCAGCAACACAGTGAAGGAGATTTCCGTTCCAGAGAGCCCTGAAAAACTGATCCCAAAGGTCCATTGTGCACCAGATCGGAGCGGAGCCCTGCCCTGCCCCAGCCACGTGGCACTGAGAGGAGTGAGCAGATCGGAGGAGGATTCGGGGAAGGAATCTCCAGCGGCTGCAAAGTTCCCTCCACCCACAGACACACAGGTCAGTGAGAGAGACGTCTGGACGGGCTGAGAGGGGAGCAGGGTGTCTCCATGGCTCGGGTACGCTCAGGAAGCAGTGGCAGAGGCAGCAGCAGAGGAAGCAGGTGGCCAGAGGCTCCCAGAGGAGGCAGGAGTTCTGCAGCAGCTCCATTACAAAAGGTTTCTGCATAAACCCCCTGAGGGAACTGAGCCTGGGAAGCGGCCCTGACCCCACCTGAGCACCAGAACTTAAGTTCCCATTGAATAGAAGCCAGGCCTGCCGCCAAAGGCCCTGAGGTTGGGGAGCAGCATTTGAATCTCAGACCCCAAGCACTAGCTGGGCAGATCTGGGCAGGGGTGGAGAGGAATCTCAGAAGTCAAGGAACTGGCTGGGAAAATGTCCAGAAAAGGGAAAAAAAAATAAGACCATAGAAGGTTACTTTCTTGGGGACGAGATGATTCTGCCTTTTCTCTCTGATGAAGAAGAACAATGTTTACCATCAGGTAAAGACACAGGAGTCAAGGCCTCTGTATCCCAAATATCTGAAATAGATATCCAATGGGCTCAGGCCATGGAAGAGCTCAATCAAATTAGACAGATGGAGGAAAAACTAGGAAAAGAAATGAGAGAGATGCAAGAAAAGCATGAAAAATGAATCAATACCTTGATAAAGGAGACCCCCAAAAAATGCTGAAGAAAATAACACCTTGAAAAATAGGCTAACTCAATTGGCAAAAGAAGTTCAAAAAGCCAATGAGGAGAAGAATGCTTTCAAAAGCAGAATTAGCCAAGTGGAAAAAGAGGTGCAGAAGCTCACTGAAGAAAATAGTTCTCTCAAAATTAGAA
>CM053771.1:141787217-141887931 GCA_028658325.1 Potorous gilbertii | reverse complement strand
CAATTTGAAGTCAACACTCGGGGAGGTACAGGATCAAAAGAGAGAATAGAAACAATGGGGGGCAGGATAGGATGGAGGGAAATATAGTTAGTCTTACACAACACGACTATTATGGAAGTCATTTGCAAAACTACACAGATATGGCCTATATTGAATTGCCTGCCTTTCCAAAGGGAATGGGTGGGGAGGGAGGGATGGGGAGAAGTTGGAACCCAAAGTTTTAGGAACAACTGTTGAGTATTGTTCTTGCTACTAGGAAAGAAGAAATACAGGTGATGGGGAATAGAAAGTTATCTGGCCCTATAGGACAAAAGAGAAGATGGGGACAAGAGAAGGGAGGGTTGATAGAAGAGAGGGCAGATTGGTGAAAGAGGAAATTAGAATGCTCAGTGTACTGGGGTTGGGGGAGGGGACAAATGGGGAGAAAATTTTGGAACCCAAAATCTTGTGAAAATGAATGTAAAAAGTTTAATAAATAAAATTTATATTAAAAAAATAAAATAAAATACCATAAAAAAAGAGAAAAAAACTAAATATGCTATTTCTGACAAATAAAAAAAAGTCTTCCTAAGTTCCAGCTGCATTCTGAATTCAAGACTTTCATTTTAATTGTCACCCTCTCTCCATTTATTTGTCTACCATCCTGGTTCAAACACTTAACATCTCTTAGCCGAATGAGTATAATAGCCTTTTTTATTGGTCTCCTTGCCACCAGATTCCTCTATAATCCATCCTCCACACAGCTGCCAAAATTGTTTTCCTAAGGAATAGCTCTAAGTCACTCTTCCCTCCAAGGCATCCAGGGAGTCTCTGGACTCCCTATTACCAGCAAGATAAAACACAAAATTCTTCGCTTGATATGTAAGGTCATCTACACTCTGACTTCATCCTATTTGTCCATTCTTATTTCACATTACTTCCTTTCACACACTCTATGTTTGCACTAATTGAGTTATTTACTCTTCCCCAAACTCACATTGCCATTGTTTTGCCCTTTACATGTCAGAATATACTCTTTGATCATTGTCATGTCTCAGGGCACTTCTCTGCCTTTCAGATTCAGATCAGGTGCCACCTCTTCTACAAAGCCTTCTATGACTCCTCTAACTATGGGTACTCTCCTTTATCAAATATATTTAGAGCAGTTTTACTGATCATTCCTTTGACCTTTCATTCCCTGCCCAGAATTACACTCATCTGTGAACATCAAATATATATTTCCAGTAAAAGTTAGATTCTGTAATGGCAAGGACAGTTTCATTTCTAGATTTGTATCTCCACTTCCCAGTATGTAGCACAATGTTTAGTAAGGCTCTGTTGTTGAATTGAATCATTAATCACTTTCTCTATTGCCCTCCCAAGAATTCTAAGTCCTATTAATTCTGTTAGTGGAAGATTGCTGTCTGGACCCTTCTCTCAATTCTAGGCTAAATCCTCATTAACTTTTATCAGGTCATTCCATGTCCAGTCTTCCTCAGAATTATAGAAACTTGAGCTTAGAGAAGTCTTCAGAGAGTTCAACATTTCAAGTTGTTTCAATTTTCTGACATTTTACATACCTCATCTGTATTAGTTAGTATTTTTTTCAATAGTTAGTAGTGCTTCCTAAATTGTTTTAGGGTCCAAAAGTTATTTATTGGACAAGTGAAAACTTTCTAAATTCAATCACTAAGTTTGAGATTGGAGTAGAAGAGAATGCTAGTCCCTGGGAAGTCACCCTTGCCTGATTATAGTAATTCATTTATATTGTGCTTTTTGATTTACACAGTGCATTCCTCACAACTACCTTGCAAGGTGAAAGTGTGATGAGGAACATAGCTATTTTAGACGAGGAATCTAGCATTCAGAGAAGTGATGTGATTTGTGCAGGGTCATTTAGTTAGTGTCATGGCAAGCAATAAAACCCTTCCCTCCACCCCAACTCTAATTCCAGGGGATTTTGTCCTACAAGATTCTATTCCTGGAGTCCTCAATTTGATGGATTGTACAAATATTGAGATTCATACAAACCAACAGACCCAAATTATTCCTTAGATGCTTGATGAAAACATCTCAACAACAAACATCTCTAAATTAGAATGATATCAGTAATTCTCCTAAGTTTCTTCTTCAAGAGAAGAGAAGGACAATATTGGCTCCCTAGATATTGGCATTCCTCAAAGTTTCTTTGTGATACAACACAATTATGGAATAATTCTCCAAAAATTAACCAAGTAGGGCACCTTGATCTTTATAACATAGAATAAATTCAGGTCCCATATATTCATTCAAAATGAATAGGCTTAGAAAACTGGGAATTTAGGATAAGAACTGAACCACTAATTTCATTCACTTTAGGAAACTCTCCTTCTTCTACCGCAGGTCAGAACCTTCTCTACAGCTAACACATTTAGAATGTTGCTTAAAGCAGTGAAAGGTTAAATAACTTGCCCAGAGTCATCCAGCCAGTGTGTGTCAGTTAGGGTATGAACCCAAGTCTTCCTGACCCCTAGGCCAACTCTCTAATCACCGTATCGCCCACTCTCACAGACAAGAGTTACTTCCAGGTTTACAATATTTTGTGCTACAGCGTGCTGTCCCCAGTCTTCTGTTAGGTTCTGCTGTTGGAATCTTGAGCTAGGCTAAGCACTACTCTAACAGAGCCAACTCCCCAGCTGTGAGGAGTGTTTTCAATCTTCCAGGACTTGCTACTCACTTGTCTTGAAAAGAATCATAATACATAAGAAAAACAATGTCAAACCTCCCTTGAGTCAAGTACCTAAGACAAACTCAAGCCCTGAGCTTGACTCCAATAACTTTAGTGTAATAATTTGAGGACCTTCCCTTCTGCCAAAGGCTATTAGCTTTGACTTTGGCATATAGTCCTGAATGTCTGTGAGTTGACAATCAGAAATAAGTAATAAGACTTCCTCCAAGTCAGCCTAGAATTAAACCCAACTCAAAACTACTTTTGCATCTTTCATACCTCAGGACCCATGATCCCCTCTGAATACCATGACTGAATTAGAGAGAGAAGTATCACTAGCAGCCTCAAACTTAATCCAGATTTCTAAACATTTGATTAATGCTGGCCCTGTGCATTTCTCTACTGGTTTCTCCCATGGGGCTTAATGAATAGATAAAACTTAATGTCCCCACTATGCTTAAGTGTCCCTCTGGTAGCTACTTGAGGAAGCACATCCATCTTTTTACTCATCAGGGATTGGTGAGTACCCTCCAGTGATGGAAAGAAATTTATCTATTAATATAAGGGACCAATGATGAAAACCAACAGATCTTAGGTTAGGTGACCTGGAGGAGAAAAAAAAACTAAAGAATTATCTACAAAGTGATTTGGAAAGAAATTATCAAACTAGAAAAGAGAAAACCAGAGTTCAGAAAAAAAAAACATGAAAGAATGGGATCTCTTCATTATGTTGGCAAGAAGTGGAATGACAGAGAATGGGGCTAATACCACAGCCTAGAAACCTCAGATTAGATATGAGGAAAGACTTCTTTACTTCAGAAATTGTGAGACCTTGGAACAAGCTGACAGAACGTATTGTAAATGTTTGTTTGCTAACAAAAGAATTAAGGGTGTCTTTTCCCTTAAAAGTCTGTGAACTTCAAAGTTAGCTTGAATATTTTATGAAAATGACTTTTTTTGTTTAAAGACCAAAAATATGTATGAAATGACCCCTCTGGGATAATACTATCCCATGTGTGAGGAATCAGGGCTGCAGAATTGCATTGTCTTCTTGTAGCATAAACTTTCATAAATAGAACTCGTCAGGGGAGACTATTACTGTGGGGTAAATTAAAATTTGAAAAAGAGTTTTTTTCATTTAGTTTTTCAGGCCCTTATTGGGTCCCATATGCTCCAAGACTAAAGGCCGCCTGCCCCTCATCTTCAGAAGAACAAATGACCTTAAAATATGCAACCAACTTAAAAACCTTACTCACAAAGGCCCAGGCTTCTGTAACACTGCTATTCTTTAAAGAAATTCATTTATCTTATTGGTAGTGGTGGTGATGATGTGTGTATGGGTATTATATATGTCTTTTAATGAAAACGCAGGGACAAAAATGAGTTATGAAAAGGAATATGAAATATTAGTATTGATCAACATAGTAAAATATTGTTATCTCCATACTGCTTGTTTGCTTCTCTAACTCTCCTTACTCCAATTTTTATTTCAAAGGATTCAGTGGTTGATAAAGTATTGAAAAATCTTGACAGGCATAATACCACTAAAAAATTTATTTGCAAAATTTCCTCCATGATTATTCAGGAACATATTGACATAGGTTTTATGTTTTCTCTTCATCATTAATTAAGAGCAGACAACAAAGTCCCTCTTTATTTGCTCTTATATTTAATATGGTCTCTGTTATTATTTAGAAGGCAGAAATGCTGCATTTCCTAGCTAGTAACTTTCTGCTCTTTTCAGAAGGCCTCTAAGTCACTGTGAGAAAGAAGTAAGGACAAAAGCTTTATGTTTTGCCCGTAAAAGAAACTTTCCCACCAGGCTTTCCAAAATGGCAGCAATTTGGTTTTTTTTCTTTTTTTTTTCCCTCTCACCCTTGCAGGTGCATTTGTACCCCTTTCCCACTTACTACTGGCAGTTCAGTGAAGACAAGTAAACAAGTTGAGCTTAATGCCCTTCACATCTCTCCCTTCTCCAATCCATCCTGCCAAAGTGTATTTCCGAAAGGTGAGTACTGATTCTGTCAGTCCCTTGATAAATAAATGCTCTTGGATCTCTGTTACTTCCAGGGGTCAAATACAAATCCCTCTGTTTGGCATTTAAAGTCCTTTAAAACCTGGTTCCAACTCACCTTTCTACTCTCATTATATATTTTCTTCTTTCACACCATCCACATCAAAACAAATTGGTTTTTTTGCCACTTCTCAAAAACAACACTTCATCTACCATCTCTGTGCCTTTGCAGCGTATGGTTCCTGTGTTTGGATTTCACTCTCTCATCACCTCGGTCTTTCCTAGTTTTTCCTTCAAAACTTAGCACAAATGCCAACATCTGTGGAGGGTTTATCCTAATCTCCTCAGCTATTTGTACCTATATTCTTGCATTATCTTTTAATTATGTATTCATTTTGTGTATATTGCACACACACACACACACACACACACACACACATACCTGTCTCCTCAATGGAATGTAACCCATCTTTTCATCTACTGCGTGTGACACATCACTTTCTAAACCAAAGATCAGCTGTAATGGAGTTTAAATTGTCCTACATAATGACATCATGACCCATTTTCAGCAGGAAATATGTTTTGGATTTGTTCTATCATTCTTACTTTATTGAATGGAACCTCTCCTGATCAGTAACATGCATTTGGCAATGACAGATGTTTGAAGGTACTGATCATGTCCATGGATCAGACATTTTCTTTAGATTAAGCTAAAAGACAATCAAAACATCTAATCCTTCTATGAGAGCTCCATTGAAAGCGTTGAACAATCCACTGAGCTAAGTGAGCTCCATTATTTAGATCCCAGACAAACAAGGTAGCTGGAGCAAAATAGCCAGTGAAGTGGGCAGAGATGCTTGTCCTGATAACATTCCCATCAAGTACTCTATAATTTGTAGTTAAGAATAGGAACTGCACTTGCGATATATTTGGCATAGGGAATCTATATGGTGAGGAAATCACCATCTACCCATGTGGATTGGCAACTCCCTTGAAATTTATGGTCTGATAAGGTTGCCTGGAACACTGGGAAACTGGGTGATTTGCTCAGGGTCACATGGCCAGTATGCCATAGATGAGATGAAGCCAGTTCTTCCTGGCTCTAAGGACAGTGCAGTGTTTGGAATGTAGTAGATACTTAATAAATGTTTATTGATTGATTGATCAATTGATTCTGTTGTCATTGCCCTATCCACTACATCAGAGACGTCAAACTCATGGCTTACAAAACTCTCCAGTGTGGACCAAACTACATTAAAACAATTGAGAGATGTTTAACAAAATAAATTAAAATACAGTACCACAAAAATAATGTTAATTTATTGGTTTTGAGTCAATATGCTGTCCTCAGGGATTTATTTCTCTGATTTTGACACCACTGTTTTATACTATGTTGCTTCTCAAATGTAGTTTATCAATAATAGCAATAAGGTTAGGTACTTGCCTCTAAATATGACTTTCCATCAGGTTCCATAACTAAGAGATCTGGGAGCTAAGTGGGTAAAGTTTGCAGTCTACTTCCTTTGGCTATTTTTAGGGTACTGAGACCTGTATTACTGAGATGTGCAAATGGTTTTCTCTTGGGACCTACCCAGCCTTGCCCTAGTTTATCCTTACAACAATTCTATGATGTGATGAGGTAAGGGAAGAGAAACATCATTACTCCATTACACAGATTAAGAAATGGAAATTCAAAGATGTCAATTTCAGTCTTCATAGCTTCTATTTTTTTACTGCACTTAATATCATACTCTTCTTCTAATGAATTTTAGTTTCCCCCTGAAGAAGATCTGATACAAGCCCCTTGCCCTCACCTCTACTTCACACACACACACACACACACACACACAGATATACATATACATACGTACATATATATATTAGCATTGGAATGTGCTATAAGAAGCTTACTATATGCTAACCCAAGCAAAGAACCAGAAAGTAGCAGATTGGAGCTAATTTCCTGAAACTTGGGAAATTGCTGGAAATAGGTAAAAATCAGTTACTGAGAACTGAGAATAAAGACTATGGAGATCCTAAAATAGAATAGTATTTACTAATCCTACCCAAATATAATTCTCACTTAGATACCATACAAGAGCAAAGAAGACAAAATAAAATGAAAGGACATCTTAGCATGCCCTCTCAAATAACACATATTTACTATCTTCTCAGCTCTGTGGTTGATGCTCTGGAGCATTATCAAACACAATTCCAGAAGACTAATGAAACATCCTTCCCCTCTCCTTACAGAGAAGATACAGAAGGTATAATGAGACATGTGCATATCTCTATATATACATACAGGCATACACATGAACATCTGGTAAATATATACATGAACATAGAAATAACCAACTAGGGAGGGAAATCATGTTTAGGGAAAAAGACAATAAGACTTCATGGACTCTCAAGTCCCTACTCCTTCCATTTGTTATAATTTATTTTGTGTTTTTTTATCTCACTTTGTTGATTATTTTTCAGAGACCAATATTCTAATTTTACTTTCTTCTCTCTCTCCCAAAGCACCTAATCAAGGTCTCATGTATACTGAGCCCATCATAAATGTTTTAAAAATGCTTGTTGATTGATCGATCCAAGGCCCCTTTCAACTTTGACACTGGACAGGAACACAATCCATGTTCTGACTGAGCAGCAGATTAAAAGGAGAAATTGCAGTAAGGGGGAGGAAATAGTAAATGGAGGCAAATAAGAAAGGACTTGAGCAAAGGCATTAAGGGAATACCAGTTAAGAAAACCATAAAAAAGGAAAGAGTGAGGAAAACAAGATGCCAGTGCAATACATGAAATTACACAAAAAATAAAGAAAGAAAATGGCTTAGTGATAGCTGGAGGCAAGATGCCATTACTAATCCTACTTGAATACAAAGGCAAAAAACATTAGTCATTTGGTCAACAAGAATTTATTAAGGTTTACTATGTACCAAGTCACAGTTGAGTGAATTTCCATGTCACCCTCAACCATCTTCATGCCTTGTTCTCACTCTCAGTGGCCAAGTTGCTAAACCACAGGGGTGAGAGGAAATTCTCCATCTCTTAGGATAGGGGAGAGATTGGATTTATGACTTAATCAATACAGAGAATGCCCAGATGCGGAAACTTCTCTTCACTATTATAGGTTTGCCCTTTACTCTTAGAGAGTTGCCTAGAGGCCAGAGAGAATTAGTGATTTGCCCAGAATCACCTAGCCAGGATTTATCTGAGAGAAGACTCAAACTCAGGTCTTCCCAATTCTAAGACCAGTCAATCCCCTACTTCTCAGTTCCTTATGACTTCCTCTATCTTAACGGAAGTGAAAATTCCTTATCCACAGGATGTTAAGGGTACACTTCTCCATTCTGCGAGATTGAAATTAGCTTCAGAATAAGTCAGTTTAAGACATTTCCTGTGTAGGCAGCTCAAGGCACTTATTTACAGGAGAGAGATTAGTCAGTCATACTTTACTCAGAGGGATGGCTTTCAAAGTCACCTCTTAAATATATTATTCAAAGATTCATATAGTGCTTACTAAGTACCAGGCACTGTGCTAAGTGCTTTGCAATCACATTATTTGATCCTTACAACAACTGTGATAGGTAAGTACTATTATTTTCATTTTACAGAGGAGGAAATTGAGACCAATAAGAGTTAAGTGACTTGCCCAGGGTCACACAGCTGTTAAGTATCTGAGGCTGAATTTGCATTTAGGTCTTTCTGACTCCAGGTCCTGGACTCTATCCACTGTGCAACCCAGCTGCCCAAATCTGGAATATTACAATACACTTGTGGAGTAGAAGCCTCTGAAACATTTTTATTTGCTGTTTTATTATTATAACTATTAATTATTATATACCCTTTTCATTTGGCTTTTAATTCTTAGTGCTAGAAGGTACTTTGATTTAATTTCTAGGTCTCTTTGAAAGAAAACTGATGTTCTCACTTTGCCAATAGTTAGTTACATGATCTCGGGCAAGTCATTTGGTATCTTTAGACCTCAGTTTTCTCATATGTGGAATAGTAGAGATTATACTAATTTCCCTCTTGTCTGGAATGCTCTCCTTCTTCAGCTCTGCCTTTTAACTGCCTGGTTTCTTTCCTGACTCAGCTAAATGTCTACTTCTATAGGAGGCCTTTCCCAGTTGCCTCACCCACTTGAGTCTTTCTCTCTAAAACTACTTTCCTGTGACTCTGTATGAATCTTATATATGTCTATTTATTTTCACATAATATCATCCATCCATAACTAAGATCCTGTTTTTGTGTTTTTACCTTTCCTTGTAGCCTCAGTTCTTATTTCAATGCCTAGATTACAGGCATTGATTGAATTAAGATGCATTCCAACTCCAACACTGACTTACTCTACAACGTCTTTCTTTGATAGGGTAGAAAACTGGTAAAAGGTTAATGACCATGAAGACCTAATTTACAAAATGGAGACATAGAAGGTTGAAGCCATTATATACTTGGGGTTAAGTAACTTCTTTTACTTCCAATGTCATCTATGATATCATAATCCAACACAGACCACCAATTTTCAAACTAGTAGACAATCTTCATTTCAGATTGTGGAAAAATTAAATTATAGATCTTGATATCAGTGTTTGGTCAACCCTATATGGATGATTCTAACAGATTTTATGACAGTTGTAGAATGAAAATAACAAGAAAACATCTTAGCAAAGTTGAGTCTACCGGGAGTATGCTCCAAATCTTTCCAGCTTGGTAAACTCTTCCAAAACCTGCTTGACAGATCTAATATTCAAGAATAGAATCACAGGTTTAGTACTAGATAGGACTTCAGTGTGCATCTAGTATTTATGTATTGATAAAGAAACTCAAGAAAATTCAGATAAAGTGATTGATCCAAGGTGACACTTCCTTTCTAATAAACAGTGCCTGCCACTCTAGGGTATGTAAACTTACTTTACAAAAATTAGCAACTGGAATATAGTTTTAGGAGACAGAGAGGCTGTTGGCCTTCAATTACCAGTTACAATGTACCAAGGTCCTGTTAGATCTTACCAAGGGGACCAGTCTAGGAAGATTATCTCATGGTGGTAAACTTCTGAAGTCCAATATCTTCCTTTCTAAGATTGTCTTTATATACTTACAATTAGCATATTTTCTCCTCCATTAAAATATAACCTCCTTGAGGGCAGGGACTCTGTTTGTATGTGTGTGTGTGTGTGTGTGTGTGTGTGTGTGTGTGTGTGTGAATGGCACCAAATAATTGACTAATAAAGACTATTTGAATAACTACTTGATTTCAAGGATATTATATCAACATTACATGCTGTGTTTTACTTGAAACAACCCTAGTAGAGGAAAACTCAATCCTTCAGAGCCTACATTGGTTCAAGGCCTCCCTGATGTCTCTTTCAGCTGCTTTCCTAAATACCTGTGTTGAGGAAGAATGAGGAATCATTGTCAAGGCTACTTCCATTCAGGCAAGGTAGGAAACTTATCATAGCATCATAGATCCAGAGTAGAGAGTCCAGATGTGGAAATTATTTTACATGTAGAAAACTATTTTAGATGTGGAAATCTACCTTTATAGATCTGGAAACTGTGGCTAAGGAGATTAAGTGACATAAAGCTACACAAAAAGTAAGCACCACAGAGAAATTTTGAAATCAAGGCACAACATTTCAGTCATTTTTCTTTTCTGTCTAGGATTTCTTCAGCACCAGTGCCAGGGGTGGGTCACCTGCAGCCTTGAGGTCACATGTATCCTTCTGGGTCATCTAGTGTGACCCTTTGACTAAATCCAAACTTCACAGAATAAATACTGGGATTTGTAGTATTTACTTCACACTTCTCCGACCCTCAACACTTCCTAGGAACCCTCTCTAACGTTGCTTTCTCAGGGCACAAAAACTTACTCCACTCACCAAAAGAAGACTTACAATGCTGATGCCCTGGGGGAAAGGGAACATGTTCCATTTATACAGAGATGTCAGTGACTGATGCTATAATATCCCAGGTTTTGGTGAGGGAGGAGGGAGGGATTTCCCTGGGCACCTGAAGAGGGGAATTGAGGTGAGAAAGTGGGAGAAATTGTACAGAAAGGAGGGAGAAGCTGTCAACAAACTACTAACATTATTTTGCCAAGAGTTGGCTCAGGGTATCTGGAAAGCCATTCTTTTATATTTTATCACTTTTGGTTTGGGAGCATATCAGGTGATAGACCAAGGTCTTCTCAAGATCACAGAAGCACAGAGGGGCTTTTGATAGTTGCACAGCCCATGGTACAATGGGTTTTCAGTTAAGCAACCCAGGCTCTTAAAGTTGTTAAAACAAATGGATACCCACCATCTAAGACCTTAAAACCTGAAACTGAGACATTAGAGAGAAGAATGGTATGAGTTGACATTGCCCTCCAGGGAAACTATCTCATCTCCAACTCCTCCCCATCTGGTTTCATGCTGCGCATGCCACCTGCCAGGCACCTCTTTTATCTCTTGAACCTTGGAGGGAAAATGGGGAGGAAACTTTGATTGATTATGATAGGGCAAAATTACTGAGATTTCTCTCAGAATTAAAATTCTTAAATGCTTTCCCCTTCTTCCCAAATGAGAGGCAGCATGGTGTACTAAGCACACTCGAAATAAGGAAGACTTGTGTTCAATCTTGCCTTTGACATATACTGGTTGTTTGAACCTGGTCAAGTCACTGAAATTCTTCATAACCCAGGTGATGCTCTAAATCTATAAACTGTAGAGCAGGTGATGGTTGAGGGAGTTTCCACACCAGGAATTTCTATATTCATAAAATCACAGCAGCTAACCCCTCTCAAATATGAAATAGTTAGGATGACGTTTGCCAGCTCCCTTCTCTCCCCCAGCCCTTGGATTTACACACGGAGGTCTGTTCCCAATCATCTATTAGGCTCCAGACTCTGTATTGTTGGGATGTGAATAAAGCTTGCCATCCTGCCAACACTCGATACCTGCCAGGAACCAGTGAGATTATTATTCTGATATTAGCCACATAATCATTGATGTCATTCTCAGTTGGAAAGGTTCTCCAGGTCTATTACAATTTTCTTTGAAATTGGAACTGATGCACTACTTACGTCTCTGTGCTGCTTGGTTAAAATGTGTACAAAGTGTTGTTTGATGTTATTAATTCTAAATGCAGCAGTAGTTAATTACATCGAGTGATCCTTTGTTCTTTATTCACCCAGTTGGACAGTAGAGAAGCTTTCACTGCTTAATGGGGAGCACTACCCCATAAGTGCATGGTATCTCATTTGAGTCCTTCCAGCCCCAAGCTTTCTATTCCATGCACCAGGAGTCCCATTTCTGCCACCTTTTCATCATAGATCGTAGCTGACTAAACAAGCCCAAGCAAATGAGTAGAGCAAACACCTGGATCTTAGAATAACTCTAGTTTGAAGCCTCAAACACACTTCTTGGTTGCCCTTTGTTATTTCCTAATGAAGCTGGCTTATGAACTCCCTCTGAGATTCTGCTAAACAGTGAACACAACAATTATCCAACCCAGGTTCCTGCCAAAGGAAGGGATCTGCTACAAAAGCAACCTCATCACTTTAGCTGAGCTTGGCAAGTAGTCACTAGTTTTGTCACTCACAGTGAGTAATTCTTTAGCATGGTGGAGAAAAAAGAAAGAATGGAGATTAGATTAATTTTATTCCTGCTGTACTTCCTGCAGGGAAGGTGTGCTGATAACATTTTATGTTTAAAATTCAACTTTCAATTTTTTTTTAATAATGCAGAGCTCCCAATGGTAATTCAAATAATCCAAAATAATACTAGTACAGTATAGTCAGAAGATGTAAAACTGACTCTGAGTTCACCACCATGTGAACTGGTAGCCTCAGTGACCTCTCTGAGCCTGTTTTCTCATCTTCAAAATCAAAATAGCAATACTTGCGTAGGACTGATGTTGCAGTCTTTTGTAACCACTTTTTGGGGACAGAGAAATCAGACAGTGTATGCTAAAAGTCATAGACCTATTTGGTGAATCTTAACTCACCCAAGGGAAATACTGTAGAAATTTGATATAATCAAGCGCATGAGAATCAGGGCAAATAACACATCCAGATCAAAGTCACTAGAGAGACAAGGAAACAACTGGATCCCCACGGAAACAGGACATATCTAGGACTCAACGAATACAGGATGGACATGGCCCTTATCTGAGGTAGACTTTTTGTCATTGTTCAGTCATTTTTCAGTCATGTATGACTCTTTATGACCCACCTGCCACGTTTTTTGCAAGCGAAGGGTTTTCTTGGCAAAAATCCTGGAATAATTTTCCATTTCTTTCTCTAGCTCATTTTACAGATGAGGAAACTAAG
This sequence comes from Potorous gilbertii, assembly GCA_028658325.1. Classification (NCBI taxonomy): domain Eukaryota; kingdom Metazoa; phylum Chordata; class Mammalia; order Diprotodontia; family Potoroidae; genus Potorous; species Potorous gilbertii. The sequence goes on along the minus strand of CM053771.1, from coordinate 141,874,908 downwards.
AGAAACAAGTTAACTTACTTGCCCATAGCCATACAGTTAGTATCTGAGGCTACATTTGAACTCAGGTCTACCTGACTGTAGATCTGGCACTCTATGCAGATAATTTTTAGGCTATAGTTAATGGAAAAAAGAGTGCCATAAATCAGTAGGAGGCAACCACATCTCTTTCCACCAAATAAGCACTCAAAATATTGCAGGTTCTTGATATCCATTCCAGTTCAGACGGAGGAAACTTTGTTTCTCAGGCAACATAGATACTAAGAGATGATGATGAGGACCAGGAACTTTGTAGGAAAGTAAGGGTCTCAGACACATCTGATTAACTTCAGTGGAAGAGAAATGCCAATTAGAGAAGTTTCAGTGGGCATGAATGCTTCCAACCAGATATTAGTTGAGGAATGAAGAAAAGAGGAAAAGGAGAGATTCCATGAAAGAAGAGGAACAAAGTTGGAGTATAGATGGATTGTCAAATGAAGTGAGGGGGCAGAGCTAAGATGGCAGAGTAAAGTCACCAACTCAGTCAAACTCTCCTATTATTCCCCTCCAAACAACTTTGAAATAATTCCTCAAATCAAATTCTGGAGTGGTAAAGCCAACAAAAGATCAGAGGGAGACATTTCTACAGCTAAAAATAATTTATGGAAGTCAGCAGGTGAGGTCTTTGATACTGGAGTGGGGATCATTCCAGAACACAGCACAGGGCACAATAATGCCATCAGCAGACTCTACAGGCAGGATAACAGTGGCAGCAGTAGTTTCAGGAGTTCTCAATCAAAAGTCAGAGAGGGGTTTGGACAACTGGTCAGAAAGAGATTACAGGGGAACATTTGCTGGCACTGGGTACAGGACCCTGTAGCATTCCTGATACTTAGTTCTGGGTCTTAGTTCCTGGGCAAAGAGGAGTACTACTTGTGTTACCTTGATTGTGTTTCCACACTACTCGAATTGTTTTTTCTGGCTGCTTGCAATATTTTCTCCTTGACCTGGGAGCTCTGGAATTTGACTACAATATTCCTAGTTTTACTTTTGGGATCTCTTTCAAGAAGTGATCTGTTGATCCCTTCAATATCTATTTTACCCTGGTTCTAGAATATCAAGGTATATTTCTTTGATGTTTTCTTGGAAGATGATATTTAGGCACGTTTTTTATCATGACTTTCAGATAGTCCAATGATTTTTAAATTGTTTCTCCTAGATTCATTTTCCAGATCAGTTATTTTTCCAATGAGATGTTTCACATTGTCTGCTTTTTTTTATTCTTTTGGTTTTGTTTTATAGTTACTTGATTTTTCATAAAGTCATTAGCTTCCATCTGTTCTATTCTAATTTTGAAGAAATTATTTTCTTCAGCAAGTTGTTGGACCTCCTTTTCTGTTTGGTCAATTCTGCTTTTAAAGACATTTCTTCTCCTCATTGACTTTTTTGATCTCTTTTACCATTTGATTTAGTATATTTTTAGATGTTATTTTCTTCAGGATTTTTTGGTTTCCCTTTATCAAACAGTTAGCTCATTTTTCATGATTTTCTTCCATCACTCTCATTTCTTTTTCCAATTTTTCCTCTACTTCTCTTACTTGATTTTGAGTTCTTCCATGGCCTGAGACCATTTCATATTTTTGTGGAGACTTTGGATTTAAGACTTTTGACTTTGTTATCTCATTCTGATTGTATGTTTTTATCTTCCTTGTCATCAAAGTATGATTTTATAGTTTGATTTTTTTCCTGTTTTGCTCATTTCTCCAGTCAATTACTTGTATTTTGAGCTCTTTATGAAGGTAGTTCTCCGCTTTCAGTGTGGGTGGGGGAGTGGACTATCAAACACTAGATTTCTCCCACAATCTGTTGGCCAAGAGCTCCAGAAACGGCTGCTGCCTTGGACCCTACTGCTGCTGGGGTCACTGTGGGCTCAGATGCCCCCTCCACCAGCTGGGCCTGGGGCTGAAACACTCTACTCTCTCAAACATGTTAGACAGGTTTTTTCCACTGACCTTCCAATTTGTCCTTGGTGTTTGTAGATTATGAAGTCTGAAAGCCGCCACAGGAGCCAGTGATTTAGTAATGCCCTGAGATCTGCTCAGGTCCTGATGCACCCCATGCTGTACTGTGCTCTACTCTCACACTAGCACAATAGATGCTTCCCATCAACCTTCCAGGCTGTCTTGGGGTAAAGATTTGCTTCCCTCAGTCATTCTGTGGTTTCTTCAGATTCAAAATTTGTTTAGAGTCATTTTTGACATGTATTTGACTGAGTTTGAAAGGTTTCTGCTTTTCTGCCATCTTGGCTCCATCAATACTTGTTAATCTTAAGAATGTTTATTACAACATTTAAATGGGTTATGCATAGACAGAGGGTATGAGTATAAATTAACTGATATGATGATAAAAAATAATCAAGGGGAGTTAAGGACGAAGAGGAAAGGAGGAAGCAGAAAAGGTTAAATTATACTTCATGAAGAGGCACAAAACACATTACAGCAGAGGGAAAGAAGGGAGAGAAATGATCATTGTTTGAGCTTTACTCTCATCAAATTTGATCATGGAGAGAGTAACATATTGAGTTAAGTATAGAAATTTAACTTACAGGCAGTAGGAGGGAAAAAGGGAAAAAAATGGAAGGGGTGGTTAGACGGGAGGGAAGAAGTAATAAGCAAAAAGGGAAAGAAAAAGAACAGGGGATGATAGAAGGGAGGGAAGATTGAGAAAGGTGGTGGTCAAAAGTAAAACTCTTTTGAGGAGGGAAATGAAGAAGGGAGGGAAAAAAACATAAATGGAAGGAATAGGATGGAGAGAAATACTCAGATATAAATAATTGTGAAAGTCAATGGGATGAACTCTCCCATAAAAAGGAGGCAGATAACAAAATAGATTAAAAATCATAATCCTACAGTATGTTGTTTATAAGAAACACATTCAAAACAGGAGGACACATAGAGGGTAAAGGCAAAAGCTTCAAAGAATATATTATGCTTCAACTAAAGTAAAAAAAAAAATTCAGGAGTAGCAACTCTAGTCTCAAACCAAACAAGCGCAAAAATAGAGCTAATCAAAAGAGATAAAGAAGACAACTATATCCAGAAAAAAAAACATCATTGACAATGATGTAATATTACTAAACATGTATGCACTAACAGGTATAGTTTCCAATTCTTAGAGAAGTTAAAGGAGTTACAGGAAAAGACAGTAAAACTATACTAATGAGGGAGCACAACCTCCCCCTCTATGAACTTGATAAATCTAACCTCAAAAATAAAGAAGAAAGACGTTAGAGAGATGAATAGAATTGTGAAAAAAGGAATATATGATAGACCTGTGCAGAAAACTGAATAGGAATAGAAAGGAATATACCTTTTTCTCAACAATACATGGCACATACACAAAAATTGACTACGTATTGGAGCATAAAACCTCATGATCTGGCACAGATAGGCAGAATTAATCAATGCATCCTTTTTAGATCATGATGCAATAAGAACTATATATAATAAAGGGCCATGGAAAGATAGACCAAAAATTAATTGGAAACTAAATAATCTAATCCTAAAGAATGAGGGAAAAAATCAATACTTCATTCAAATCAATAACTTCATTCAAAAGGATGGCAATAATGAGAAAACCTACCCAAACTTATGGGATGCAGTGAAAACAGTTTCTTAGGGAAAGTTTTCTATCTCTGAATCTTACATGAATAAAATAGAGAAAGAAGACATCAATGAATTGGGCACAATACTGAAAAAGCTAGAAAAAGAACAAATTGAAAATCCTCAATTAAATACCAAATTAGAAATATGGAAAGGAGTGATCAAGAAAATTGAAATTAAGAAAACTATTGAACTAATAAATGAAACTAAGAGTGGGTTTTGGTCAATTTGATTTAAAAAAAGAAAGAAGAAAACAACATTACCAGTATCAAAAATGAAAAGTGTGAATTCACCTACAAAGAAGAGGAAATTAAAACAATAATTAGAAATTATTTTGCTGAACTGTATGCCCATAAATTTGACAATCTTAGTGAAATGCATGAATATTTACAAAAATTTAAATTGCCCAGATTAACAGAAGAGGACGTAAAATACTTAACAGAAGAGGACGTAAAATACTTAAGTAATCATATCTCAGAAAAAGAAATTGAACAAGTCATTGATAAACACCCTAGGAAAAAATCTCCAGGGCCAGATGAATTTACAGGTGAATTCTACCAAGCATTTAAAGAACGGTTAATTCCTATATAGACTATTTGGAAAAAATTGTTGCAAAAGGAATCCTACTAATTCTTTTTATGATACAAATATGGTTCTGGTAAGAGTCAAAACAGAGAAAGAAAATTATAGGCCAATTTCCCTAATGAATATAGAGGCAAAAAATTTTAAATAAAATATTATCAAAAGTTTACAACAACTTATCACAAGAATAATATTTTTTTGGTCAGGTAGCATTTATACCAGTGATATAGGACTGGTTTAATATTAGGAAAACTATCAGCACAATTGATCATATCAATAACAAAACTAACAGGAACCTTATGATTACCTCAATAGATGCAGAAACAGCTTTTTACAAAATACAACCCCCATTCCTACTGAAAACACTGGAAAGCATAGGAATAAATGGAGCCCTTCTTAAGTACTGTCTACCTAAAACCATCAGCAAGCATTATATATAATGGGGACAAGCTAGATCCATCTCCAAAAAAATCAGGGGTGGAACTAGGATGTCCATTATCACCACTGTTATTCAATATGGCACTAGTATTGTTAGCTTTAACAATAAGAGAAGGAAAAGAAATAGAAGTAATTAGAATAGGCAAAGGAAATTAAGTTATCACTCTTGGCAGATGACATGATGATATATTTAGAGAATCCTAGAGAATCAAATAAAAAACTCTGGGAAATAATAAACTTTAGCAATGTTGCAGGTTACAAAATATATCTACATAAATTATCTACATTTCTATATATTACTAACAAAGCCCAACAGCAAGAGATATAAAGAGAAATTCCATTTACAGCTACGGTAGACACTATAAAATATCTGGGAATCTACCTGTCAAAACAAGCCTAGGGACTATATGAACACAATTACAAAACACTTTTCACACAAATAAAGTCAGATCTCAGGATTTTATTTTAAAAAAACAACAAACAAACTCTGTATTTAATAGAAGATTTGACATACAGGAGTCAAGAGAAATATAAGGTATAAACCAAAGACTAATTACAAGAGACTCAGTAAAGATAGACTTTTTATCATTTACGTATGTAAAATATAAAACATATGTGTATGAATGTTATTAGTAATTAGGTAGTTCATAAGAATGATTGGGGTAGACCTGGGTATGGTAAGATTTCACAAAGTAAAACCATTCAGGAATAGCTAAAAATAGTAATTATCTTATACAGAAGATTTGATACAAAGGAATTAGATGGATGAGGAAAGCCAGTAGTTCTGGAAACCTACTTAGGGTAAAGGGGGTTATAGAAGAGTGTTTAGATTAATAGGAATGGGAGAATAAGGGAGGGATCCTGGGGAGGTGGGTTAAGTAATAAGAAGGCAAGTTAGCAGGTATAAGTAAAATAGAGGGGTCAGGAAGGATAGGAAATAAGAGATACACACCATAAAATCAAGATCAGGAGTAGAATTTGTTAGGGGAAAAGGAACAGTAGTGGTAAACATGATCTTAGATAAAGTTAAGACTAAAATAGATTTAATCAAAAGAGAAAAATAGGAAATGTGTGTCAGTTATATTTATCAACATTGTTTTGGACTATTTAAAACAACTAGACAGTATAACATGGGAATATTGCTGTGGTGGAGGAAATGACAAGTTAGTGGATTTTGAAAAATCTGGAAAAATTCTGACTAACGAAAGAAGAAGTTATCTACCCTCAGAGAAATAGAGGATGAATAAGCATAGTATAGTCTTACATAGATGCATATAATAGATTTATTATTATCTATTATAGATTTTAAAAAATATATGTATATATGACTATGATTATTGATATCTAAATATCTGTATATATAAGTGTATGTATGTATGTCTGTGTGTTTGTGTATATATGTATATCTTTGGGTATATGTGTATATTTATATCTATGTATCCATATCTATATCTCTTTCTATCTCTGTCTATATATCAATTGATATATATCTATATAGACAGATAAATAAATTTAACTCACTTAATTGTAGCCTTGGGGAAGGGAAGAAAGAACAACGTAAAAATTACACAGAATAAAAAAAACTTACAAGGAAGAAAAGAAAAGATGGACAGCTCTCAACACAAAGTGTAATATTTATTATATAAGCTTTTTTGAAATGGAAATTTGTTGCTATATAGTTTGAATCCTTTCTCATATTCTACTGTGCACATGACAGTGCTTTTTAATCTTTTCTAAAGTTGTATTATATTAGTTTTAGCATTTAAGTTTGTTTCTTCTTTTTCTTTCTTCTTTTATATATAAGTTTAAAATATAAAAAATTACAAAAACATTTTATCATTGTTAGTTTAAATATAAATCATATAAATAAAAGTCATAGGTGTAAGTTGATTATGATATGATCTCAAAAAATGAATAGGTGACAAAAAGGGAAAAAGGGAAGGAAGAGGAAGAATGAGGAAATTATCTCACATAAAAGAATCACTCCAGGAAGAGTTTTTACTTTAGGGGTGGGAAGGTGGCAGGAAATGCTTGAAATTTATTGTTGTTTTTCATCCTTCATTGTCAAAGAGGATCCATAGCATCCGGAAGGTAATGTCTTGACTTGCAAGTACTTTGGATTTAAGAGAGGCAGGGTTATACAAAGTCATCAGCCTCACTCTTTCCTCAACAATCATCAGAGTCCAGTGGCAAGACATGTCAGGATGACTAGAGTTGACCCAGATGTAGTGGGAGATCCTGGCCTTTTTACGCTGAAGTCTTTCCCATGTTTCAGTTTTTCTGAGGCAACACCCATTCAGTGATTAAAGGCTAGGCAGGAATTGAGGCAAACTATGACTTAGTTTGATTTTACAAAAGAATCAATCATTTTGGAGCTTACTCTCATTGAAATTGGTTCAAAGAGAGAAGAACATACACACACACACACACACACACACACACCCATTCACACATACACACATGGGTATAGAAATCTGTCTTCTCCAACAGGGAAGTTAGAAGATAAAGAGATAAGAAAAAGGGAGAGGGACTGATAGAAACAGTGGATTAAGTGGTGGATTGAGGGAGGCAGTAGTCAAAATGAAAACAGACTTTTGAGAAGAAACAGGGTAAAAAGAAAAAAAAAGAGAATGCTAACCATGAAAAAAATAGGATGGAGGGAAATAGAGCTAATAGAGTTAACTGTGAGTGTGAATGAGATACTCAATTTAAAAAAAAGATAGCAAATAGCAGAATAGATTAGAAAACAGATTTCAAGAGTATGGTGTTTACAAGAAACACATTTGAAATAGAGTTACACAGAGAGTAAATATAAAAGAGTGGAAAAGAATTTAATATATTTGAGTTGAGGTATAAAAAGCAGGAGTAGCAAGCATGATCTTAGACAAAATAAAAGTAAAATTAGCCTAACTAAAAGCAATAAGTAGGAGAACTACATTTTACTAAAAGTATCATAGATAAAGGAGTAATGTCAATACTAAACATACACATACCAATGGCATAGCATCTGTTAAATTCTTAACAGAAAATTTAATTGAAGTATAATGAGTAAATAGATAGTAAAATTCTACTTGTAATGAATCTTAACTTTCCCCTTTCAGAACTAGACAAATCTAATCATAAATAAGAAAGAAATTGAAATGAATAGGATTTTAGACATTATAGACCAAGAAAATTAAATGGAAATATAAAGGAATATATTTTTCTCAGCTATAAATGGCACGTACACTCACACAAAAAAATGAGAATGCACTAGGGAATAAAACCTCATAAACGAAAGTAAAAAAGCAGAAATATTAAATGTATCACTTTCAGATCATCATGCAATAAAAGTTACATACAGTGAAGGTCCAATAAACTGGAGAAAGAAAAAAGAAAAAAAAAGTAAGTTGGAGGTGGTAAAGTCAAGATGGTGGATCAGGGACAGCCACTCAGCTGAACTCTGATCATTCTCTTTCAAACAACCTTAACATAACACATCAAATGAAATTTTTGAGTAGCAGAGTCAATAAAGGGTCAGGGTTAAACATTTTTTTAACAATCTAGGACATCCTAAGACATTAGTGAGAGAAGTCCAAGACTCTGGGGTGGGGGACCATCCAGAGCCCACACATGTGGCTGCAGCAACAGCAGCCACTATAGCAGCAGCAGTTTCAGAAGCTCACAGTCCAGAGAGGGTAAGAAGATAATGAAACTGATTCAAAAAAGATTATAGGAGATCCTTTTCTGGCACTGGGTACAGCTGGCACAGATTGGAAATTATTTCCCATATGCAGTTCTGGGTCCCAGTTGCTGAATGGAAAGGCAAACCAGGAGTTGGTCATAAGGGAGCAGGAGCCCTGATCACAATTTCAAAGCAAAGAGGAGTTTGAGCAGTTGTGGCTTCAGGGGCCCAGTAGCCCTTGCTGGATAAAAAACAGAGCACAAATCAGGAGATCCAAGATAATTTTGAAGACCTGATAATAAAAAAGAGGGGATTGATGAACTCAAGGCAAATTGAAGTATTATTTTCTCACTTTATTCATTTTTCTTGCTTTTTTCAAAATATGAGTAATATGGAAATATGTTTTGCATGATTTCACATGTCATAATGCTTGTCTTATTGGTGGATCTGGAAGGGGGTAAGAAAGAAGGAAAGCATTTGAAACTCAAAATTTTAAAATTTTAAAACAAATAAAATGTTTTAAAAAATAAATAATAAATTTTATTTAAAAATTGGAAACTAAATAATCTAAACCCAAAGAATTAATTGTAACAGAAAAAAATTAAATAATTTCATTAAGGACAATGATAACGATGAGAAACCGCACAAAAAATGTTTAGGATGTAGTCAAAGTGATACTTAAGGGAAAATTTATGTCTCTAAATGGTTACATCAATAAAATAGAACAATATCAGATCAATGAATTTATTCATGCAATTAAAAAAAATACCTAGGAAAAGGACAAGCTAAAAATCTTTACTTAAACATGAAACTGGAAAACCTGAAAATTAAGGGAAAGATTAATAAAACTGAATGTTAAAAAAAGAATTAATAAATAAAACTAAGAGTTGGTTTTATGGGGGAAACCTCAGTAAAATAGACAAACCAATGATCAATTTTCTTAAGAAAAAAGTAAGAAGAAAATCAAATTGTCAATATAAAAATGAAGTTGAACAAACCACCAGTAAAAATGAAATTAAAGCAATTATTAGGAGTTATTTTGTCCAATTATGTGTCAACATCTCCAACAATCTAAGTAAAATGGATGAATGATTACAAAAATATAAATTACCTAGATTAAGAGAAGAGGGAACACAATAGTTAAGTAATTCTATCTTAGAAAAATAAATTCAAAATCCATCAGAGCTTCCTAAGAAAAAAATCACTAAGATCAGACGGATTCACAAGGAAATTTACTAAACATTTTAAAGAACAATTAATTCTAATACTATATAAACTGTTTAGAAAAATATGTAGAGTCCTACCAAATTCTTTTTATGTCACATATATGCTTCAGATAACTAAATCAACAAGAGAGAAAACAGAGAAAGAAAACTGCGGACCAATTTCCTAAATGAATATTGATGCAAAAATTTAAATAAAATACTAGCAAGGAGATACAACAATATATCACAAAGATCATGCCAAATAAGATTCATACTAAGATTACAGGACTGGTTCAATATTAGAAAAACTATCAGGCTATTTGACCGTATCAATAAAAAAAAATAACAAAAATATGATAATCTCAATTGATGCAGAAAAAAACTTTTTAGAAAATACAACACTCATTCCTACTAAAAACACTAGAAAACATGACAAAAAAAAATAAGTAGTATCTATCGAAAACCATCAGCAAACATCTATCATGAGGTTAAGCCAGAAATCTTTCCAATAAAATCAGGGGTGAAACAAGAATGTTCATCATTACCACTACTATGCAATATTCTACTGTTTCAGTGGAATTGCAATTGCGAAAAAGAAAAGAAAGAAAATTGAAGGTATCAAAATAAGCAATATGGAAACAGAACTATTACTTTTTGTGGATGACATAATTGTATACTTCCAGAATCCTAAAGAATCAACTAAAAACTAGATGACACAATTAATAACTTTAGTTAAGTTGTAGGACATAAACCAAACCCATACAAATCATCAGCATTTGTATATATTACCAACAAAGCATAGTAGGAAAATATAGAAAGAGGAATTCCATTTAAAATAATTGCAGATAATATAAAGTATAGAAATCTGTCTATCTGCCAAGACAAACAAAAGAACTATATGAACACAATTACAAAAGACTTTTCACACAAACAAGAACACATATAAGTAACTGGAGACATATTAATTTTCATGGGTAGGCTGAGCCAATGTAATTTAAGTTAAAATTCTATGTAAATTAATTTAGTGTCATAACAAACTATCAAAAATATTAGTAAGCCTAGAAAAACTCATAACAACGTTCACCTGGAAGAATAAAAGGTTGAGAATATCAAGGTAGTCAATGGAAAACAAATGTGAAGGAAGAGGGGCTGCTAGTACCCAAACTCAGACTGTATTAGAAAGTAGTATTCATCAAAACAGTCCAATATGGTCTAAAAAACAGAGAAGTGGATTAGTAGGATAGATTAGATACACAGCACAAAGTAGTAAATGACCATATTAATCTGGTGTTTGATAAACTCAAAGACCAAGCTTTTGTGATAAGAATTCACTTTTTGGTAAAAATTTCTGGAAAAACTAGAAAACAATTTGGCAGAAACTAGGTATAGACCAATGTCTCGTACCGTTTATCAAGATAAGTTCAAAATGGGTATATGATTTAGAAATAAAGGTGATACTATAAGTAAATTGGGAGAGCATGGAAAAGTTTACCTGCCAGATGTATGAATAAGGGAAGACTTTTTGACCAAACCAATGATAAAAAGCATTACAAAGTGTAAAATGGATAATTTTTTATTAGATTAAATTGAGAAGATTTAGCACAAGAAAAAACAATGGAGGCAAAATTAGAAGGAAAGGAGGGAACTGGGGGAATTTTTTCATAGCAAGTCTCTCTGATAAAGGCTTCATTTCTCAAATAGGTAGAAAATTGAAGCATATTTATTAGAATATAAATCATTCCCATTTGACAAAAATTCAAAGGATATGGGTAGGTAGTTTGCAGAAGAAGAAATCAAAGCTATTGTCATATGAAAAATAATGCTCTTAATCACTATTGATTAAAGAAATGTAAATTAAAGCAACTCTGAGGTACCACCTCAGACCTATCAAATTAACTATTACTACAGAAAAGAAGAATGACAAATGTCAGGCACTAATGCACTGTTGTTGGAGTTATGAACTTATCCAACCATTCTGCCAATCTGAACTATGTCCAAAGGGCTCTAAAACTGTGCATATTTATTTTTTCATCTAGCAATACAGTATTAGATGTGTATTCCAATGGTGTAAAAGAAAAAGGAAAAGGACCTATCTACATGAAAATACTTATCGCAGCTCTTTATCTGGTTGCAAAGAATTGGAAATTAAAGGTGTACCCGTGGATTAGGGAATGGTTGAGCAAGCTGAGATAGAATACCATTGCACCATTAGAAATGACACATAGGATAGTTTCAGAAAAACCTGGAAAGAATTATATGAACTCATGCCAAGTGAAGTGAGCAGAACCAGGAGAACATTATAAACAGTAATAAATTGTATAATGATAGACCGTGAATGACTTAGCTATTCTAATCAACACAATAATCCAAGACAACTCCAAAGAATTTTTGATTAAAGATGTATCCACTCCCAGAAAAAGAACTGAGGGAGTCTAAGTACAGACTGAATTTTTTTTCACTTGTTAAAAGTTTTTCTTTTTTTTTAACATGGCTAATATGAAATTATGCTTTGCATGGTTTTTCATGGACAATTGAAATCACATTTCTTGCCTTCTCACTGGGTAAGGGAAAAGTCAGAGAAAGGGAGAGAATTTTGGACTCAATAAATAATATTTTAAAGAAATAAAACTAGCCATCACACAAAATTATTAATAGAATTAAAGAAGATAAGACATTTAAAGAAATCTGAACCACAAAAAGTTGTATCACTCAGTCCATCTCTACAGAACTTTACAACAAGAATATAAGAAATGATTCAGTAGATCAAACCAATATTGAGTCAAGCCCAGTACTTTGACTTTAACAGTGGTACCAAGGGCCAAAGTTTCATAGAATCCTCTGTTTGGAAGGGGTATTATATCTCACCTAGACCAATCCTTCATTTTCCCATAAATAAACTAAGACCCAACGAGGTGAAATAAGTTCTTCCAGGTCAAGTGCCTAACTAGTGTTAATATAAAACTAAAATATAACTGTCAGATTTGAAACCTAGTATTTTTCCCACTAAACTATAGTCTCTGAATGTGGGACACATAGAATTATGGAATTACCCCTGATCTGGAAGGAACCACAGAGATCATGTAATGTAACACACTTATTTTACAGTTAAAGAAAATGAGGTTGAGAGGTGAAGTGAAAGATTCATACCTTCAAAACATGAAGAAACTTTAGACATCACCTAATTCAAACCCTCTCCTTTTAGAGCCAAGAAAACTGAGGCTCAGAAGGGTTAGATATTGTACAAGATTATGCAGTTATAAAATGACAAAGTAGAAATTTGAGGCTAGATCCTCTGACTCTAAATCCAGGCCTGTCAGTAAGTGACACCAAATCCAATCTGCATCTGAAGGCGAGAGGATGAATGTTTCCTTCACCAGGTCCTGCTCACCAGTCATGTTGCTGTGATGACACCCATTACTGACTCTTCTTCTCTTTTTCCTTGTACGCCTCTCTGCAAGGCATAGGAAAGAATGGTAGTACTCCTTAAAGTTAATGCCACAGTACTGTTAGGATGTATCTCACAGACAGATGTGTCTTTCTCAACAACCAATTAAGGTGCTTATTATTCATTAATTTATGATTGTTATTTATACTGTCATCTTGCACCACTTTGGGATAGTGAGCTTCATAAGCTTAATTATTTTCGTGGATATTAACGAAATTTTTCGATTGTCCTAAATTTTCAATTTCCAAAAGATAACCTCCACGCTAACGTACTGAAATTTAGTGAACAATTCTTTGCCTATCTGTACTTCTTTTGATTTTTAGATTTGATGTTGTCCCATCACAGTCTTTGTCCTCCCAGACCAAAGAATTTCATCTTTGTAGTCCCTTTAGTTCTTTCTTTCCCTTGATCACTTTTTTCACTCTTCTCAGAATACACTCTTAAAACTTTATCATAATACAGTTACTAAAACTGCATGCATGATTTTATCCATCAATATTCAAATGGTTATCAGTTGACTACTATGTATAAGGCATTGTGCCGGGGATTGATGGGACCATAAAAATTAGTAAGATTTAGCCACTGAGGAGCTTATAATCTATCTGAGATGAATGGATGTGCACACACTGGGGAAAAAGTTACAAATGCCAGGTGCTATAGACCAGTTGTTAGGGACAATGATAATGGCAATTGGAGGGAGAAATTGATTTACTTGCATTTATACAACTAAGTTTTGCAAAGTGCTTAACATATGTTGTTTCATTTGATCCTCAAAACATTTCTGTAAGATAGTTCTATCATTATCCTATTTTATAAGTGAGAAAATAGAAGCTGGCAGAGGTTAAAGTGACTTGCCCAGGGTTGCACAACTAATATGTATTTGAAGTGAGATTTGAATTCAATTTTTTTTGACTCTACTTTCTACCCAATGCACCACCCAACTGCTGCCATGGTCAGATGTTAGATTACTATGGAACAAACAGGGTTGGAGAGGGACCCTTAAGAATGGATAGGGTTTATCAACATCAAAGGTGAATGGAAGACATAGTCCAGAACACTGGGTAATGACACAAGCAAAGGTTAGAGAATGGGAGGAGATTCATTCTTGTGTTAGTGCTTTGTTTATAAGAAGGAAAATATTTTGTGTTTTCTTTTAAATATGCTTATTAATGATATCCACATCATTTTGGTCTTTTTTGGTCATGGTACCACACAAGACTTATATCTATAAGGAATAATCCTTTCTGACTCCTAGGCAGATCCAAAATTACCTACTATTCAAAATACCCTATTGCCTAGGGTATAATACATAGGGAGGAAAAACTTTTTGCTATGATTTTTAAGTAAGTGAAGGTATTCTTATGCCAGAGACTTCTATTCCTCCATACCTCTTAGGATTTTAGTTATATCATGTGAAATCATGAGTGTTTCAGGGAAGGTTCAGAGACTTTAGAGGAACATACTCATAAAGAACAATTTTCAGATGTTGTTGGAGGTCCCCTCAAGTCCCCTTTTAATCAATCAATCAAGACTTTTTCTGGTGGATAGCTGTTGTGAAGAGTGCTCGAAGCCTAGTCTAGTTCCTTGCCAGATTTTTTTTCCTAAGGTTTTCACTAGTAGAATCATAGAGAGTTGTTGCAAAATTGTCATGAGTTAATGCCAAGATCACCATTAAGGTATCTAACCAATGTCCAAATGCAGAGACCAAGAGAGAATGAAGAAGTTATAAAGCCATAGATGCATTGCCCGCTTGATTTGCTGCAGCCTTCTAACAACTTTCATTCGTGTAGCACCTAATGATTCCTTAATAAGCCTTCTAATGGAGCAGAGGCTGGGCTCACAAGCTAATATGCAGGTGCATTAGGTGATTTCTAATTTTGTTTCATTGTAGTTTACCTTCCTAACCACATGCCATTTGCATCCATCCAGTGGATATCTGCTTCCTGTATGGGACAGAAATTCCAAGTGGAGAGAATCCTAGGAGGAAGGAGTTTAAATGTGGGCTGAGGTAGGATTCTCCTGATTCAATTTCTCCACCGACACCTGGCAGACTCTAAGCCTCACTGAATGCATGTTGACAATCTACTCCTGCCTGGAACTGACATGAAGTTGGGGAGGTATTATTTCCCTGCAAAGTCCCTACTCTTACTGACAATTTTCCATAGTCAAAAGGTTTGTAAACTTAATACCAGATCTATTAAATTATAGATTGTGGGTACAGGCACATCCAAGGTCAAGTCTAAAATTAGGCTATTAGGCTTAGGACTAGACTAACAACAAGTTAGGTTCCTTTAATTCTTAGTAATAGTGTGGAGACAATTAGGTCAAGAGCTTAGGAGGTTAGCATACATAATTACTATTTGTGTCTCAGTTGGTTAATGTTTAAAAAAAAAATCTGTTTGTGGTCTATATTGTAAATACTTTAAAAGAAATATCACCTGACCAAAAGCTGGAATTGTGTTATGTGATATGAACTGTGTTAAAAATGAAAAATTTAAAAAAAAAATTCTAAAAATAAATAAATAAATGAATGAATTTTTTAAAAAAGAAAGCGTTTAAATGACTTACTCAGGATTACAAAGATATTGATTATCAGACATGGGATTTCAAGCCAGATCCTCTGATTCCAAATCCACTGTCCTCATCTGTTATATATAGCTAACCAAGAGTACATTTGTAAGGCCACAGCATTCTGTCAAGAAACTGACCCTGTCTGCCATACTCCCGGGAAGAGAAGGTTGGGAACCACTCTGCCTTCTATATTAAAATGCATCAAGTTGGCCTCCTGCTCCTTGGACTGTGTCATCAGGATAATTTCCATAAAAAAGTGCCAGAGCCTAGAGTACACACAGGAGCATCCTTTAGAAACATCTGACTCTAGGTATGGAACAGCACCTGGAAATTGTATCTTGGGAGGCTCTAGCTTGAGGGGCTAGATCTCCAGAGCATGGAGAATCAGACAGATTGTTCCATGTTTGACTAAAGGCAGTTGTGTCCTTTTTGATGGCTATTTATTTTCTCTATTCCTTTCACTTTTGCCAAGATTTCAATTTACATGGATGTCTGTACCACAGCTCTTTCTTTAATTAGATCCTTGCTATTTGCTCCCTGGCAATAACTCCCTGGTCTCTCATCCCTTTCTCAATTCCATGAACATCCCAATATTCTTTCAGTCTCAGAATTCCAGCAGGACCCACCTAACCATGACAGAAACCTAGGGAATGATGACTGCATATTTGGCTGAATCAAAGCCATCAATAAATGACTCAAAAAAGCTAGGAGAACATTGCTCCTACTTGGCTTTTGTTTTTTTCCCCTCAGCACTACTCAAAGACTACTTTTAAGTTCCAGCCTTTTCTACCTGCTTTCCCCACTAAGAATGAATTATAAGCTCCTCTGTTTAGCTTTTAAAGTCCTTCATAATCTGTCCTCAAGCTATCATTCTGGCTTTACTATGTAGTAGTTCCTCTCTTATACTCTGTGATCTAGTCAAACTAGCCTTCTCTCTCCTCCTCACTCATGATATTCTATCTTCCATTTCCAAACCTTTGCAGAACCCATTCCCCTTTCCTGGAATGCACTCCCTCCTTACCTCTATCTTATGCAATTTCCTTCTTCCTCCAAGATGTGACTCAAGCAATACTTTTTACAAAGGGTCTTTTCTGATTGCAGCTCTGCCTACCTCCTCCTCACCAACTGCTAATGACCTTTCTCCAAAAACTACCATGCATTTAACTACTCTGTATTTATTTTTGCCTGTTCTCTTGATATTTATTCTGTATTCTTTTATATACTTTTCTAACCCCTGCTTTAGAAGGGAAGTTCCTTGAGAGTAGATTGTTTCATTGTTTTTTTGTATTTGTATCTAGCAAATTATCTAGTACTTAATAGATGCTCAATCACTGATTAACTATTCATCTGCCCTCTCCCGTCTTGCTCTTCTTTAAACCTCTCTTTCCTTCCCCTGAAGATCCCATATGTTAAGCATCAATGGAACATATTGTAGGGAAGGGTAAACATTCTCATCCTAAAAGGATATACTCTAAAAGAGTATAATGTCCTCAAACTTTGGACTGGTTTCACATAATCTGATTCCCTAACGACTTGAATAAAAACACATTTAAAAATATAACTATCCGCGTTGCTCTGATAATGTCACCCCTCTTTTTATAAAATGCAAATATCTTTGTCCATGTAATAAATTATAAACCCCTGTTCTTAGCATTGAAGATTATCTAACAATCTGATTCCAACCTGTTTTTCTATTTTTTTCATATTATTTCCATTCTATTGGTTACTCTAATTTATAGTCAAACTAGACTGCATTCCAACGCCCATGATCATCCTGTCTTCTTCTGGCTCTGTCAGACCATTGTTGGAATGGAATCCTCCCATATCTCCAACTGTCAGAGACCTTCACTTCCTTCAAAGCTCAGCCCTGTTATATCCTCCTTCATCTGACCTTTCAAAGTGAAAATGACTTTCTTTTTCATACATCTCTTACAGAATTTTGCTTTGACCTCTCCTTAGCGCATACCTTCCTTTGCCTTGTGGCATGTTGCATTTTCTCTACATCTTCCCCCAACCAGCTCCACAGAATTTATTAAGCATCTTCTATGTTGGAGATACTAAATTCCTAGAGATCCTGCCTTGCCTATTTTCATCTCCTGGCACCTCACAGTTGTCTTATATATAGTAGTTCACTTACTAAATGCTTCCCAAATTGAATGGACTGATAGAATCACAGATTTAAAGCTGAAACCATTTTACAGATGAGGGAACTGAACCTCAGAGAGGCTTAACTGAACTTTGCTCAGGTTCACAGAGTCAAATGCAAGATTTGGACCTAACTCTTCCTATCGCCAAGCTCAGCTTCCAATCTGTAACACTATGATGCATCTTCATTAATGATACGGCAGAATGATGTCTCGAAATTAAGGTGATATGGTTGGAAAATGCGAGGTTTAGAGCCAGAACACATGGGTTCTAATCCCTGTTCTGTCTGCCACTAATTTCACATATATATATATATATATATATATATATATATGTATATACATATATATATATACATACACACATGCATGTATGTGTGCATACATATGATTTGAGACAGGTAGTGACCTGTCTCTACTTCTCTAAGACCCAGTTTCCAAATTTGTCAAAAAAAAAAGGCCTGTGTTGGGTCACCCTATGAAGTCCCTTCCAGCTCTAAATCTATGCTTTAATAAAATTGTATGTATATTTCCATATCCATTTCCATCATTCTCAACTTCCCCCTTTACTTGGCAAGGTCTATGGGAAGGAGAAGAGTACTTTCTGACCCTCCAGCAGATCTCTTGCCTCTTTCTCTTACCTGAAACTGTCAAGGGACTTGAGAGGAAAATAAATGCCCTGTACAACTAATGGACTGCACAGTGGGCATTATCGAAATCATAAGGCTGAACTGGACTTGTAGGTTTTTCCTTTTGCTCCATTGGTTTCAGCTTTAAGTAAATTTCAAAATGGCAAAATTAGCATTTCTGCCACTTTCCTCCAAAGACATAAATATAAAGAAGAACCATTCCCATCACTGGATTCTTTGAATTGGGACCCACTTAATTTTACAGTTTCTCTTCCCCCCCCCACTCTTTCTTAATTACAATTGACAATCTTTTTGGATTCCCTTTTTGCCACCACTTATAACTCACCACCATACGCCACAGGCTCCTTTGACTGTTTAAAAGGGCACTGCTAATTTGATAATGGATTCTCCAGTCTGTACCTTTTTTTTCTCCTGTATCATCTTTGGGCATTTTATCTCAGCAGCTTATGCACTGAAAGCCCCATGTATTTTCTCTGACAAATGAATCGGTGGCTGATTTAGCTGCAGCTTGAAAGTATATTCAAAATGTCTGTCTTGAAAGCAGAGCTCAGAAAGCTCCCAAATCCTTTGCAGTCCATTGCAGTCACAGTATCCAGGCTCCAAGGCATGTGGCAGGAGGATAATCCATGGGAGAGGAAGCTTCAGGGAAACCATCTGCTCAAAGGGAGGCAGCCCATAGGCTAACCACTCAGCCATTATAGGGAATATGCGAGACACAAAGAAACCAAGTGAATGGCAGACCTGTTCTTTTCTCTAAGCCTTCTCTATAAGCTCATGGGAGTCTATGTCTCTAGCTTTTGAAAAGAGGAAATGCTTCATTACAACCCTGAAACACAGTCACACACTTAGGTACTGAACAGCACCAACATGAAACAATTCCTTAAAAAGAGGGTGGGGTTATCATTCATGTTAACAAATCAACAACCATTTATTAAGCATCTTCTGTGTGCCAGGTCCTGTGCACTGGGGAGTCAAAGAAAGAAAAATCTCCAGAAGTCATGTTTGGATGTATGAGTAAGGAAAGACATAATGAAAGGAATGTGCCTTTTTTGAGTTATGCCCTTGGGATTATCAAAATATCTTTAAATACTTAATCAAATGTCTCTCAAATCTCAGCAGAATTTTTATCTCTGTGTACTGACTGAAAAGCAAGCTAAAGCCGTACCTCTGAGCACATAGTCTTCTATTTTATTTCTCCTATCTTCCTATAGATCTCCTGTCTGATCTATAACTTCCATTTTTCTTTTCTTTTTTTAATTCACTACTGGAAAAGTTCCTATTCATTTATAAGCCTGTAGGGTAAGGATTGTATCTATTGAATAGGGACATTGGAACTGAAAGCTGACCTCTCCCCCAACACACACACATGCACACGCACACACACGCACACGCACACGCACACACACACACACACACACACACACACACACACACACACGATACTTCTAAGAACTTAAACATGAGAAAATGAAAGTCCAGCCAGGTTTTCTACTTTTAAGTTCCCAAACAGAGCATAGTCTGTGATGTGGTTGACTGTGTATGATTATCTGAGTTCATTCATCTAGTCTCAATATTTCTCTCAACTTGGTTATTGAATATTTAAGCCACAAATGCAGCAGGCCCATGTTAAGTACACATCTTAACTTAAGCATATTCAACACAAGACACAAGACTTGTTAAGCAGAGTGGAATGATCACCAAAATGTGCAGAAGTCTTCTCAGAAATTCCTTAGTTAAGTATCAAGGAATGGCAGAAGCTAACTCCCCATAAAAGGACAAGTTTATTAATTAGCAGATGAGAGTTGTGGGAAAACAATCCAAAAATAAGAGTCTGAAGCCCACCTAGAAGAATTCCACTTAGAAGCTTCCTCTTGTGATATTGAGACAGACATAGAGCCTTCTTGGCCTCACTTTTCTGATAGTCTCTTTAGTCAGCCAGCCCTGTTCAAGACACTAGATTTGGAGTTGAAAGACTAGTATTCTAGTTTGAGCTGCATCACTTTTCAGTTGTGTGACTGCTCGCAAGTCACTTAACTTGCAGAAGCTTCAGTTATCTCACCTGGAAAATGGATACAATAATGTTTGCACGACCTTCACAGCATTTTGTGCTGAATAAATGAGAAAAGAAAAAGAAAAACCTTAAAGCCTTGTATAAGTGTGAGATAGTATTTCTTTAAAATAGAGACAACCTGAATTCATTAGCTAAAACATCATTATCTCTGTTTGGCCCCATTATGATACCAAATGATCCTTGCAAATGGAAGTAATTCTTGAATGAGAGAAAAAATAAATAAAAGAAATACTTAAAATCAGAGCAATCAGTCATGATGAAAAATAAACAAGAGGAAAACCAGTTTGGTGCCTCTCATGAACAGTTATGGATATTGGTATAGAAATCCAGTTTTCCACCTACTCTTCAATCACTAAAGGCAAATTCACTTTATCAAATTGTGTCTCTGTTGAAATCTGACATGGAACAAAATTTAATTTTTGTCCCTACAACTTGTTTATTTTGGTGGTAGAAAGTGTAGCTTCAAGGGATATAAACGTATGTGCTGGTCTTATGATATATTGAGTGATTACCCCTACACTGGCTGTGCCACTGAGTAGGATACTAAACAGGACAAGCCTGTCCTTCCCCAATAATAAATTGTGATTATTTCCACCATTAGCACCAATTTCCTCTCCTCATCCATTAAGAATGCTTGTTGCTCTTTCTGTACAAGACACACCTCCTACCTGAATCCTTCCTTACTGACCACTTGCTGACCTTAGCAGTATAAGTCAGAGTTGGAGCTAATAAAAGTTGACAGCTACCTAAACTCTTAATTGGATCTCTAGTATTTTATTGACTTTCTTTCCCCCTCACTTCCCCCCACCCTTTTTCTCCTTTTTTTAAAAAGAAGTTTTTCATTAGTGAGTACCAAATATTTAGGTGTCTGACATCTGCAGAACAGCAGTGATTGTATTGTGCATTAGCATGAAAGTTCATCCAATGCTTAATAGGACTTAAGAGGAATAGATGCACTTTGGCTAAACCAGGAAAGCTGATTGCTACCTAAATAACTAATTCATCTTCATAGCAGATGGATGTCAAGGATATTCAAGAGTAGATACACTCAAGGTCATGTCAATTACTCATAGAGGAGAACTGGAAGAGATAATAGGATGTATAAACAGTCTAAGCTCTCCCATACCCATACCAATTTACACTCACTATGAATTTATTGCATTCAGGGATTGAACACACCTTTTTAAACATCTTGATGTTAGTAAGGAAGGGAAGTTGGATACAGAGAGAGATGACCCATATGAAGACAATATGCTTTAAGGAGTAACAGTCTCAAGGAATCACAGAGCAGGTAGGGAACTCTGAGGCCATATAATCTAGCCTGTACTCTGACCAAGTATCCCATCTACAAATTTCCCAAGAAATGGTAGACTAACTTTTCCTTGAAGACCTCAAGGGAGGGAGAGAGGGATGGACCCTATTACATCCCAAAGCAGCTCATGCTATACTTTTGGATAACTCTAATAGTTAGGAAGAGTATTTTTTTTAACCTCTAAGACAAAATCTACCTCTGTAACTCCCATTCATTGTTTCTTGTTCTCTCTCTGCAGCCAATCAGGAGAGGTCTAAACCTTCTAAATGTGACAAGCTTTCAACTACTTATCACAGCATGTCCAGACCTTCTCCTCTCTGGGATCATGAGCACTGTTCCTTCTAATACTAGACTAAATTTCATAACAGTCATAATCTCTTCTGGGCAATTTCTTGGTTATCAGTGTTCTTCCTAATAGGGACAAAAATTGTATCTTATCTCCACTCTTTTACCACTAATCTTTCTTATACTTAGCACTAGATACATCACTAAGTCCAACATGCTTGAAAGTGTCACTTATCATATTGAGATTATGAAGGTGTTTAAGTTACATTGACATACGTTGCTAAGTTTCATACAAGTGGCCTGCTATCAGAGTGCTCACTCCACTTCACAAGAG
Source organism: Potorous gilbertii (assembly GCA_028658325.1). NCBI lineage: Eukaryota > Metazoa > Chordata > Mammalia > Diprotodontia > Potoroidae > Potorous > Potorous gilbertii. The sequence continues at coordinate 141,852,569 of CM053771.1, read as the reverse complement.
CCAATAGTTAAATTTTCAGTGACAGCATTTACATGTTGGAAAGTCAAAAATGCTACAAATCAGGGTTTGATTTATTATTTTATTCATTGTTTAGACTTAAGAAACTGATAAGGAAAATATTAATGATGCAGATAAAGCTTAAAGTATATCCTATGCACATTTTTCACCCAGGAGAACTGTTTGTTAAACAATTACAGCACACCCCTAGTTATTAGCTTCAGAAATCCTTTCTTAGAATTTGGACATGTGGAAAATTAAACCTTTCAGTCAGTACCACTATTGTTCAACATCAATAACACAGGAGAGGTATAAGGATCTTCATCTCATGAATTCCATTGCTTAAACTTCTATATCAGCTTTCCAAAATGTTCAGTAGCTCGTTTACCTGTTCTCACCTTTCAGGCATAGAACCATAATTATTGTTTGTGAGGTTCTTTGTGTAGTATTGCATATTATTGTATTTTACATCTATGTATCTAATTTCTCAAGAACATTTGGAGATGAAAGGAACCTTAGCGGTTATCTAATCCCAATTCCATCATTTTACAAATGGGGAACTGAGACTCAAAGCAGTTAATGGTTTGCCCAAAATTACATAGCTAGTCAGGTCATTTGACTTCAGGTCTATTGTTTTTTCATCTGCATCATAATAAGCTCTATGAAATCAAGGACCGCATGTTATATAAACTTCAGATCTGGCATAGTATGGTACTCACTGTAAGCAACTCATCAATGTTCACTGAACTGAAGTGAGGTGAACTGCTAGTGATCAACTGAGATCTAAATAGAATGAAATGGGAGAATTTAAACAAGCAGGGTGGATGAGTCTTTCAACTAGTTTAACTTGATTGCAAGGCATGTCTAAATTGAAGTCTGTCCATCACTAGGTGAGTCATCCAAGCAGAGGCCGTTCAAGAGGAAATTCAGAAGGTCTAGGCTGTGGAGGGTCTCTGACCCAGTGACCTGTAACCTTATCTTCTACCCCTGAGGTGATGGACTTTATTCCAAAGAAGAAGAGTAGAGGTAGCAGTAAAGCAAGCTTGGAGAAAGCAACTTCAAGGTTCACAAACAGGGGAAATTTGAAATTAGAGACAGTTAGAGACAAGAGCCTCTGGAGTATCAGCACCTTTCATGAACTGAACAATGCTGTGATTGCAGCTAAATTCGCACTTGCATTTTCCTATTTTGCTGGGAGCTGTTGGGCTAATTTGATATTTTAAAGTTCTGTCACCACTGTTCTTATTTAATAAGGAGCTAATCAGTTCTGCAGAGCACTGTGTCCCGCTGCTGCTAGCAATGCTAAAATGGGACATTTTGATTAATTTTTTGTTTTCTAGCAATATGTTATGATAACCCCTAATATATCTACTCCAGGACATTTGGATGTGTATCCCAAGTCTTTTGTTGTGCCTCATGGCAGATGCTCAGTTCTGGAGACAATAGCAATCTAGAAAGAAAATGCCACTGGTGTAGAACACAGATCTCCAAAACAGTGAATTTGGGGAAAATACTTCAGGGCTACCACATCCGAAAACAAAAGATCATATGAAATGGAGACAGATTTTCTAAAGAAGCACTCCAGCTGAAATAGGTAGTATTGTTCTTTTTGAACAGACTGTGACTTTCTGTCTGGCCTAGACTAATGAAAAAGACCTGTTCATGGGACTGATCCCACTAGTGACTGACTTGCTCCATTTCCTATCTTTGCCAGTTCTTCCCTCCTTAGGTAATCAATCCCACTCCTGGGGGAGGTTCAATATACTGGTTCTGGACTTTTTGAGTACAAGAGATCAGCTTAGCTCAATGAAACTTAGAACTCCTGGGTTTAAGAGATATCCCAGTCTTAGGCTTCTTGGTAGCTAGAATTATAGGCATGGGCACCATGCCACCATGCCACCATGCCAGGACAATTCCCTGCCTTTTGCTCTCTGAGTACTCTTTCATCTCATAGAATGACTTCTTCGTAACTATCTGCCAACTTCTCTGGTTATAATCCATTGTTATGGATTTTCTTTTCCACTTCCAGATCAGCTGGCATTGTATGAGCCTGTAACATTTGTCTTAACTCACAACAGAATTCTTTGTACTCACTTAGATTATGACTTTGCCCATGCTCTCTATCCCTAAAAGATCTTTCCCTAAATCTCTGCTAATTTCTTCCCTCATCATGAAAGTAGGTAGACCCCATTACTAATAACCAGACTTTTCCCCTCCTCTGATTCCTTTACTCATGTATATATAAATATGTATATGTATATATATGTAAAATCCACACTGATCAAACAGCTAAATAGAGGGTTGTTATTCAGATTTTAGACATTTCTTTGAATTTTCTAATCCCTACAATATTTTTTAAATACCTGCTTCCTCTAGTACATTTTAAATATCTGACAACCTTTAAAAAATGAATTTATTGGTAAATGGTCAAAGAAATTAAAGCTATTTGTAGTCATATGAAAAAATGCTCTAAATCACTATTGATTAGAAAAATGCAAATTAAGACAACAGTGAGGTACCACATCACACCTATTACATTGGCTAATATGACAAAACAGGAAAATGATAAATGTTGGAGATGTGGGAAAATTGGAAACCTGATGCATTGTTGGTAGCATTGTGAACTGATCCAACCATGCAGGAGAGCAATTTAGAAGTATGCACGAAGGACTATAAAACTTTATACCCCTTGACCCAGCAATAGACTTCTAGGCCTGTATCCTAAAGAGATCATAAAAACAGGGAAAGGACCCAAATGTACAAAAGTATTTAAAGTAGCTTTTTTGTGGTGGTCAAGAATTAGAATCTGAGGAGACATCCATCAATTGGTGAATGGCTGAATGTGTATGAGTTGTAGTGTATGAATGTAATGGAATATTACTGTTCTATAAGAGAGGATGAGTAGGTGGATTTCAGAAAATTCTGGAAAGACATATCAACTGAGTGAAGTAAGCAGAACAGGAGAACATTGTACCCAGTAATAGCAACACTGTGTGATGACTGATCATAACAGTCTTAGCTCTTCATAGCATAGCATAGAAAATGCTATCTACCTCCAGAGAAAGAACTATGTTGTCTGAATGCAGATCTAAGCATACTATTTTCACTTTTTTTTTCTTTCTTGTGGGTTTTCCCTTTGGTTCTTATTCTTTTCAACATGACTAATGTGGAAATAGGTTTAATATAATTGTACATATGTAATCTATATCAGATTTCTTGTTATCTTGTGGAGGGGAGAAGAGGAGAAAGGAAGAAAAAAATGGAATTCAAAATCTTATAAAAGTGAATGTTGAAAACTAAAACTAAAAATTAATTAATTAAATCAATTTATGTGTAGTTTTTCAGAGAATATGTGTCCCACAAAGCATGGCCTACTTTATTTGAGGAGGGACCTGATTCTACAGTGGTTATCAGAACTGGGAAGAGTACAAGATTATTCTAACAGGATTAGGCACTGGAAATTTGAACTACTAGAGGCCCAGAAACTGTTAGATGGCATTTAGAAATATAAATAACTGAAAATGGGAGGAGGAAAAGCTCTAGCCAGGGCCTTATTTGTATCATGCCTTCATATGGTTCAGTAAAACTCTAAACTCCAAATGTCTATGTTATCAGTCCCATTTTAGTGACCTTAGGAATATCATTTAAGTTACTGAGGTTATTACCCTTTACAATACCACATTTGTGTTCATAGGAACCTTGGGAAAAAAAAAAAAGCTCTTTGCTCTCAAAGAATAAAATGGTGGAATCATAAATGAAACTGCATTTCAGGAAGGGATGCCCTAGGTTAAAGAATATATTGTCACAAGAAAGATTCAATATTAGAGACGACTCAGAGAGGTGGAAGGATTTTAGAGATGGAAAGAATATTAGAGGTTATATAGTCAACCTACTTCATTTTACATTTGAAAAAATAAAACTTAGAAAGTTTAAGTAACCTTCTGATGGTTAATGCTTCTTCCATTGCCCATGCTGCCATCTGTTCGTAAACTCTCACTTTCCGGTAAGGAAATTGAAACCTAGAGGATTTATAGTTTCCCCGATAAGAAAAGGAATTAGGATTAGAATCCAGGTCATATTTAATGTTCTTTCCACCATGAGTTTGGTTGTCTAGGATGGGTAACCAAGAAATAGGAGGACTATGGAAATTAAATACATATTTATGTTAAATAGGATATACCCTTAGCCTTTAGAGGCCACTTCCTCCAGCAAGTTATAAGCCACTAAAAGACAAATATCATCATTTTGACATACTGTAGGCATAGTGAGACCCACAGAAGTTAATCCATGCAATAGATAGATTGACAGGCCTGGAGTTAGGAAGACACATCTTTCTGAGTTCAAATATGGCCTCAGGTACTTACTAGCTGTGTGACCCTGACCTGTTTGCCTTGGTTTTCTCATCCATAAAATTAGATGGAGAAGGAAATGGAAAACCACTCTAGTACTTTTGCCAAGAAAGCCCCAAATGTGATCACAAAGAATCAGACAAAACTAAATGAATAATAAATAATAATTAAAAAGCATAGTAGACACCCTGATGACATAGGTCTGAATTCTGGTTTCTACAGCTTACTAAATTGTGTTGAGGGGAGGCTCCTTGAAACTCAGTGTCCTCAAACGTAAAAGAGGGGTAATATGTTTGCTTCTTTTTCCTAAGGCTATGGCGAGACTCAAATGAAATAATGGATGTTAAAGCACTTGCTATCCATAAATATAATTATAAGCTATTACTGTTGTTATCCAATACAGTCGGTACTATTTGATCCATTGTGTATATGTAAGAACCATTTGGAAGAAACAGATATGGGGCAATTATTATGTACCTAGTATTGTTTATTGATTGAATGATTCAAGAAATTACTATTTCTTTGTTATTTAAGAAAAAAACAAAATGTCTATCTATCATCTAAAAGAGCATTATAATGTAAAATGGATGACAGACCTATGGAAAAAAGATGAAAGGGCATAAAGACAAAATTATATCTATACATATGCCAAATTTATTCACCTTTTGCTGTTCAGTCATTTTAGTTATGTCTAACTCTTCATGATCCCATTTGGGATTTTCTTGGCAGAGATACTGGAGTGTTTTGTCATTTCCTTCTCTAGAAAATTTTACACCCCAGGAAACTGTAGCAACCAGAGTTAAGTGACTTATCCAAGGTCTGAGACTGGATTTGAACTCATGAAGATCCAAGGTCTGAGACTGGATTTGAACTCATGAAGATGAGTCTTCATGATTCTAAACCCAATGCTCTCTCCTCTGTGCCATCTAGTGACCCGATAAGGAGACACAAGTAACGAATAGTCTATGTATTTACCTATTCCTCATCATTTGCATTATCATTTTGAAAAGGAAGTTTTTTCTTGGCTTAATTTTTTTTCTACCTCATCCCAACCCCACCCCCATGCAGCTGCCATATTCATCAACAGTAAAATTAAGACACTTGAATTCTGACAAAAATAGGTGAGTTGGTGGCAAGGTTGGTTACAAGGAAGAACAAGAAAAGAAAATTTCACTGCTATCTATGGAACTTAAAATGCTCTTAACAAACCTTCAGAGGTAATGTCAAGAAATTTCTCATCTACTCCTGGGGGTTATATGAGTTTCAATCTGCTCTCCGAAACATTGAGATCAGAAAAATCTCGGTCCATAAGTAGGAGATTGGCCGAGGAAAAATGGTGTCAATATTATGGAGCTAAAAATGGTATGAATGCCTATTGTGGAAACGATGATGTGCAGTTGGATGTGATTCCAATAAAGATGGTCCATCAGTACATATATTTGAGAAAGATTCTACAGATTGACAATGGACTGGGCCCAGAATTCAATAGAAGTATAAGAACAGTTTGGATTGCATTTGAGAAATGATGCAGTGCTTCTCTCTGCAATAAAGATCCATCATTTTCACACCAATATTCTCCCTGTGCTACTTATAGTCTCCAAAGAATTAAAGTTGTTTGCTATATGTTATAAAGTTCCATGATGTGTGTGTATTGTAAATTGTATGCTGGTTGCTAGGTGGCACCGTGGTGCAGAGAATACTGCGTTCAGTATTCAAATCCACTCCGACACTAGCTCTATGACCTGGGGCAAATCACTTAATTTCCATTTTCCCTAGTTTCCTCAGGAATAATAACACCTATTTCACCAGGTTGTTGTGAAGATGAAATGAAATAATACTTGCAAAGCACTATATAAACCTTAATGAGTATGTTGGCACAGTGGATAAAGCAGCAGGTCTGGAGTCCGGAGGACCTTAGTTCAAATCTGCCCTCACACACTTACTAGCTTTGTGACTGGGCAAGTCACTCAAGCCTGGCCGTCTCAGTTTCCTCATCTGTCAAATGAGCTGGAGAAGGAAATGACGAACCACTCCAGTATCTTTACCAAGAAAACCCCAATGGGGTCACAAAGAAATGACTGAACATCAACAGAAACAAATATTACATCATTATATAAATACTAGCTATTATCATAGCTACATCCCAATTAGTATGAACTCTGGGAATTGGTCACGTTATTTGAATTTGCACTGCATATTTCCACTGAGTTGGAGCTAATTGTCATATTTTACATAATTATAATTTCCAATAGTGCAATTTGAATACATGTGGATTTATTATTCATAGTAGTCATGACATAGCTATGCTATTATTAATCATATATTATCCAAAGGCAGAGGCATAAAGAGCTTGGGTAACTTGAAGCATGGCATCCCAGAATCATAAATGTTGAGTTGAAAGAGGACTCACAGGCCACTTAGAATAACCGTATCACTCTACAAATGAGGAAACTGATTACTAAACAGGTTAAATGACAATATAGATTTGAACTTGGGTTCTCCGAGTTAGTCTTCTGTTCAGTGTACCATGCTAAAAAAAAATTGTAAAATTGGTATAAAGGATGTCATGAGAGAGAGGTGTGATCACAAAAGGAAGTGGCATGGACAATTATAAATTGAGTACTGGGAATGACAAATAGATAGTACATGCGTTGATAAACAATGTCAAAAAATCTTGAGAAAGGCCCCTAGTGCATCAAGTAGATACTCGCTTCCTTAAAGGATTTATGAGATGGCAGAGTCGAGTCTCGCATGATATGTTGAGATAACTGTCTCACTGTGGAAGGCACCACCCCCATGTTGCTCAGAGTGAAGTTAAAAAAAAAGATGATTTTAGTACAATGTGGGTAATCAAAAACCACTAGTTGAAGATAATGAAGAAGATTTAAGTAATGACCTTGGCTTTTTTAATCAGTGAAAGAGTTAATGTTGTGCCCAAGTTCTAGGAGAGGTGCCATTCTGTTTGCAGTTGGTCAACAATGTCTTGTGTTGAAAGACTAAGATTCTACCGGGTTGTACGCAGTCATGTTGCCTACAGCACCTGACCCTTCAACAGCCTTTCTGTTTCATCACCTAGATATGCAGGTTTTCAATCACAGTAGCAACAGAGATGCACAGTGTAAGTCTTTGGCAGGGATCCTTCAGCAAAGTCAGGCTGTCCTCCAGAGAGGAATCTGCATTTCCTATGATCTGCGGCTCTCGGCACCTCCCCAGCAGGTGTACTTCCTCAGTATCCAGCCAATCAGTCTCAAAGGAAGACCTGGGGAAGCTCCAGAAGCCAGACTCCCATGCCTTCCACAGGTGTGGGTGCCCATAGGACCACTTGGAGAGCAATAGCGTTTTCCTGGGGCTGAGTTGGTGGAGGGAGCAGAGGAAAGTTGATTCTATTTGGGAAAGATGAGCTAACAAGTTGCTACTGAATGACGCTAGTGTTGAACTTTTAAGGATGCATAGAATGAACTCCAAGTTTCTTGCATGTATTTTATTTCTCTTTTAAAAAAAAATTCTTTATAAGGAAGCAAAGAATAGATGGACAGCTCTCAACACAATGCACAGTATTTATTATATATGTTTTCTTAAAATGAAAAATTTGTAGCTCTATATTTTGAATCTTCTCCCACACTCTGCTGTGAACATGGCAATACTTTTCTTTCCTTATTTTGCATTATTTTAGTTTTACTATTTAAGTTTGTTTTTTTTCTTACTCTTGTATTTAAAATAAAAAACAATACAAAAAAATTTCTTTCTGCTCCAGTAGAGGGAGCAGTTTCTCTCAACTGCCTCAGAGCCAGTCAAGTATGATGAATGAATTTAAGAATCTCTAGGTCATGAGGGATTTTCTTCCGGAGATTGAAGGATGTTGTTCCCTCTGGAGATACCTGTACTGGGTGCAGGTGAGCTAAGGGCGTCTTCATCTTTCAAAAAGGGCACTTCATTTCCTCTGACTGAACTTCGTGTTTCCTCTCCTTTTCTGTAATTGGCTCACTGGTGCAAGGAATGGAAATGTCTTTGAGGTAAATGTAATGGTTTATCTCTACAACCCTCATATACAGACCTTCATCCTACAGACATCACCTCAGACTGACAGCATCTGGACTATTACAACAGCCTCTCCATTTTTGTCTCTCACTCCCCCAACCCCACCCCTTCCATTCATTCCCTCTCTCCCATGTATCCTTCTAGTGAGCTGACAGATTGACAATCCTAAAATATATGTCTGACCAAGTTACTCCCCAGCTCAAAAAAACCCAGCAGCTCCCCATTGTCTCTGAGATAAAATACAAACTTTTTAGAGTGGGATTTAAAACCCTATCAAACCTCACTACCCCTAATCTTTCCAAACTTTGCATACTACGCCCTGTATAGCACTCACTGCTGTTCTATCTAAGCTCCATGCCTTGGCATTCAGCCCAAACCTAGAATTTTCATCCTCTTTACCTCTGGCTCTTAAAATCACTAACTCTGTTTTAGGTCTCACTCAGGTACCACCACTCATGAGTCTGTTCCTGAACACCTCAGTTCTTAGCTAAACCAACACTCATGGCAAATTAAATTTTATTCACTTTGCATCTTTTTTAAAAATGACTTATCTGTGCATATGTCTTTTCTCGGCAGAATGGAAGCTTTCAGAGTATAGAGACTTTTTTTCTTTTGTCTCTATAGTTCCAGTACTCACCATAAGACCTGACATATAATGGTAACTGTGTTGGGTTATTGAATTGGATGAGGAAAGACTAAGTTCAAGTCTCAGCACTCTCATTGACATCATCATCTTGATAAATGTCCAGTGTAAGCCTAAATCAAGATGCATGTACCCGTATTTGTATGACAGTACTTCCTCTGTTTTCTCTTATGTGTACTATAATCACAGAATTACAAAATTGTAGGGAGAGTTAGGAGAAATTCAGAAGAGATGGAAAGCACTCTGATGGCATTTTCTCTGAGTCTCAGGAGCAATTGATGGAGGATGAGAGCATAGGGGATAGGGAGCTGGTATATAAAGAATGACTGCCTTCCAAAAAATCCTAGAATTACATAGTTTTAGAGATGGACATGACCTTTACAATCCTTTTTAAGTATTTGTCAGACTAGTTCACTTTTGTTTCTCTAGTTGTAGGATACATCCCTACCTCTTAGCCCCTCCTTGTTACTGTTATTTAGTTGTTTCAGTCATGTCTAACTCTTGGTGACCTCATTTGGAGTTTTCTTGGCAAAGATACCGGAGTTTCTTACCTACTCCTGCTCTTTTTACAGAGGAGGAAACTGAGATAAACAGAGTTAAATGACTTGCCCAGGGTCACACAGCTAGAAAATGTCTGAGGCCATATTTGCCTAGTACTCTATCCACTGCTCCACTGAGCTGCCCATCAATAACTTGGTCCACTTATATATCCACAACACAACACTTAGAATGTTGAGTTTATTAGACAGTGAAGCTAATCATTTCATTTGATTTTGCCAGATAATGCATCTGCTTTTCTGGCTTTTTGTTAATTACCTCATTTTCTTGCATTTATGTTCCTTGATTCATATTCCTATCATCTATTTCAAGCCTTAAAGTATAAATGAAAAGAGACTGTATCTTTTATTTTCTTTCCCACAGTGCCCTACCCATGGGAATGACCAATACATATTCTTTGATGATGAGCAGAAGGAGGAAGAAAATAATGGTCTATCTCAGGAATAGCTATTGAGAATGAAGGAGGTGGCATATATATAATGGATCTGAAGGTCTTCAGAACAAAGATCCTGAAAACACAGCTTTTAATAGCATTGCAGGAATGGAGTGTTTTGTACCAGGAACATGAAGGGGATCAAATACAAAGCAACTTGGAATAAAAGGACATTGAACTATCTTTTAGATTTCTCATTTTGCTGTAAAAGAACAGGGAATTCAATATGCCAACTTTTTCTTAGTATGAATAGTCCTGAAAACGTGTCAGTGAAGGGAAGAGGACAAGGATGAGGTAATGCTCTGTCTTGTCTTAACCTTATGGTCATTTCTATTGACATGTCACTGGGGTGGTTGACAGATTAAATATGTCACTTCTAATTATCTTAGCAATTTAAGAAACCAAAGTGATCTATAATTACACCCAATATTAATAATTTAATTTATTTAATAATTTAATTTAAGCACAATATTATCCATAAAACAAATTAATTTAACAGTATGAATGGGGAAGCTGGCTAGAAAATGTAACTGTTAAATACAGACAATATTTTGAATGATCCAATATAAAACCAATGATCAAAATGATGTTTGTTTAGTTGTTCTGCACAGGTACTCCATCCTCTAAATACATTTTACAAAGAGAATTCTGGGTGGGATAGATTGACAAACAGTAGAAGTAATTCATTTTATGTAACTTAAAACATAAAATATAAGTACTATTTATGCATTTTGCTTAAGATGATGGCACTGACTAACTTCCTTCTGTAGCCATTATAAATGGCAAATATTCAATTGACACATAGTCAGTTTGACCAATTCCAGTCTTCCAAAGAACTGAAGAATGTTTTACCTGATTTTCCTCCAAATTTTTCTATTTACTCTATTTGAAAATTTGGGCTTTGATTTCCCTAAAACAAAAGGTTATCAAACTGAGATCTGTGAATCCCTGGAACAGTTTATAGATCTATATTTCTTTGATCTATGTTTCTTTGATCAATAGATACTAACAGTATAACTTCTTTCATATGTATGTGGAGGGTCCATATATTGTTGGGGTTTTTTTATGTTTAAAAGGATCCATTATCCTTAAATATAGTTTGGCAACCATTGGTCTAATCCATTAAGAGAAATTCTTATAATAAAAATCAAACCAATTGTTGAAGAAAAATAACAGAGATAGAAGAATTTGAAATTGACATTATTGTTTGTTCACTTTAAAGATTCAATTGGACAGGTTCTAAAGAAATCAAGGTCTGGTACTTCTGTGAAGTACTCAGGGAAAATGGAAGCTTGAAAATGGAACCCCCATTGACTGTTATGGCGAGAAAGATTAGTGTGGATTTGGAGTAAGGACTTGAATTCAAATTCCCTTTCTATTGCTTCCTGTATGATCTTAGGCAAGCGATTAACATCTCTTGGCTTCAGTTTTCTCATCTGTAGAACTATGTTTTTGGACTACATGGCCTGCATAATGTTTGTTCAGATGCTAAATCTGTGTTGTTGTAATCCAATCATCTTAAAAAAAAGTAGTTTAAGTTACATCTCTAATTATGAAACAGGAGTAACCATCAACAATACAGAGGGCATCTCTAAAATCCAATAGCCACAGAAAGGCAAAAAACAAAAAGAGCCTATTTCTGGCCCCTTTCCCAGACTTAGATCTTTTGATGTCTCCCACTGTGAGGTATGGGATTCATCCAGCTCAATCCTACAGAGGATATTGGCAGCTTCTCTCTCTTCAAGGGCCCCTGGGGAATTAGAATCAGATGCAAATGGTTAACCTCCGACTGAGACCAAAATACCATTTCCGTAGATTATTAAGTATGATAAGATCACACAGGTTTCATTTTTAATTCATTTAGAAAGAGATTTCAATTCTCTCTCTCACACACACACACTCACACACACACACACACACACTCACCCTGGTTCATGAATATCCCTATTGTAATTCCTAGGGGGTTATATAATACAAATATGACTCACAGTCAAGTTAAGTTGGAGATTAAAAAAATGCAGAGAAAATGAAATAATTATAAAGCCCATTCTTTGTGAATGGGATTTCCCCCATTTCCTTTTCTATCCCTTACAGAATAGGAAGACCAGGAAATTGTATTAGATTGGGCTAAAAATGCAAAGTCTAAATGAAACTTTAAACCAACACTAGTGATCACACATAAAGCTTGTTTAAAGCCGATATTCTAGCAGAATATTTATAAATTGGGTTGAATAATGATGAACTGGAAAAAAGACAAAACTGAGCTAATGGCAAGTGTAGCTGCTTTCCGTAGAATCCTCTGATTGAAAGAATTCTCCAAATATCATTTAATCCATCCCCCTGGCTTAGCAGTCATAGCCTCACACACACACACACACACACACACACACACACACACACACACATACACACACATTCATGTATTTCTTCCTGGTGCTTACTTAAATTTCTCTGTCAGAACAGTAATTATATATCTTTGGTTTTTATCCTACCACTCTAATTCCAGCTGTATGAGGGGAGAAGATATGAGTTATTCAAAATGTATCTTTTGAATATAGAACTCTGTACAGAGTAGACATTTCATATATTTGCGTTTAATGATGAGATGAAAGAACTACACATGTTATATAGAACAATTGATTGCCATCCTCTACCAGAGGTGAGGAACCCACATGTAGTTCCCCACCCTGAAAAAGTCTTTACTCTCAAACTTAAGAATAACATAGCTAGCTGGATGAGGGTAATGATTATGATGACTATAGATAGATGGATAGGTGATAGATAGCAATATAGCAATATATTTTATAATCTTATGTATTTCATTTTATACATTGAAAAATATCATTCTGAGGAGTCCATAGGTTTTATTAGACTGCCAAAGGGATCCTTAACACATCAAAAGTTAAGAACCTTTGCTCTAGACAATATTTCTCCATGTGTTCTGCAGGATATTTATTCATTTAATGTTCATTTCTATAAGCATGTATTATCCTTTCCTCCTAACACCCATGCACAATAAAAAAACACATAAAAGTAAACTCCATAAATTTCATAATCCAGCACAACAAATTCCTATATCTGTCATGTTCAAAAATGCACATCACCTCTCTGGAAGGAGATGGGTGGCACATTTCAATTTTAGTTTTGTGGTTGATAATTTCACTGATCAAAGTTTGAAAGTCTTAAAAGACTTTTCAATATATTTCTCAATCCCACTGATCTGTGGGAAATCTCATTGCCCATCCCATAACTTACACTCTTCTTATAGGGAGAACTCCTTCACATACTCTACACCACAATAGTCATGGTAAGAGCATGGTGAAGGTTTTGTTTCCAGACTTAGGCATTAAAGTCTCTCTGCATTCTCTCTTCTCTGCATTCAGGCCTCATGGGGAATAAAGATCCTTCATTAAAAAAAAAAAAAGATCCTTCATTACCTTCTGCTCAAGAAGCACACGCCTGAAGTAGTAGGGTGATGAACTTCCTCTGGGAGAAGTACAGAGAGAGTAGGAAGAACAAGAAACCATTTAAATACCTAAACCCTAATTCCATCTGGCTGATCATTTGGCATCAGCATCAAGTGGTTTGTTCATTACTTGGTCCATTGAGTTAGAAATGCCTACAGAACCCTTCTGTAGGCCATCAAGGATGGAGCTCCAGGGCATAGCTTTCTAGCCACATAGGGATAATATGAAAGATAAGGTCTCCTCTACCCAGGGTCCTTCTGGTAGACAATTTGGGGAAACTATAACCTAGAAAATTTATTCTTCAGGAACAAACAACAGAACACTGTCAGAAGATGGGAACAGATGTGAGCTCTAGGGTTTTTGTCACAAACCTTCCCTCAATATGAGACCAATATCTTGTCCTCTTGAGGCCCTATGTACTATTTAGACAGGAAGAGGAGAGAAGGAAGTGGGGCAGGCAGGTATAGTAAGAGGCCCGCAGGGAGGGAGACCTCTTGAGGGTAAAAGGCAGCTAGAGAGGAGTTAGAAAAATCTGGAGAGTGAGAAGTAGTGACTGGAGAGAAATCATCTCAGTTGGGAAACTTTGTAGCTCTACCATCCAACAGCAAACCTACAGTTGTTTATGTCCTATCTCCTCACCCCAGTGCCAAGTCTTCCTTCCCACAGTGTCTCCATGCAATGGAGTTTCCAAGATAGGCTCTCTCCCAAGGAGAGATTAAACACCACATTTCTAATGGCAACTGAAAGGATATATTATTGCTATTCCAAGAGAGAGAGGTTTATGGCTGTACTTAATGAATGCTAATAGTTTTCTTATCAGTGGGTAGCAATGCAAACATTTTTGTGTATGGTAAGGTTAAAGTAAACCTTCAAAGAGGCCTCACAGAACTTGAAAGCTGGTGATTAGTTCTTGACAAGACCAGCTAATAAGAAGCAGCTCCTGAAGGCTATGGTCTGGCTTAGCTAGAATATATTATGCTCCAGAGTGTTTTACGATTTCACATCTGTCCTCTCAGAACTGGGCTGTCACACAAAATGCAGGCTTTTGTGCTTTGCTGGAAACCCCAAGGCACTTGTACTCTTTAACCAATGTAATCTGGGAGCTGAGTAAAGGCGAACAAAAAGCTTTCTTAATGAGTAAAAAATATATAAATGTCTGTGTTGCCTAACATAGCCTGACAAAAAAAAAGTAGCAACCAACTTTGGTTCGGTGATGGTGCTACTGCCTTCATCAGTCACCCTCTGAACATGGTCCATGGTAAAATGAGGCTGGGGGCAGCAAATTCCAACTCAGGAAGAATGAGTCACTCTCTAAATGCCTATATAAGACCTTTTCTTTTTCTTTTCCCTTCCCCTCTTTAGGTTCATAAGGAGGAAAGAGTGTATGCACAAAGAAAACAACTTCATAATGCAAATTCTTCATATTGATAAACAATATGCATGATTATACAACTCAATTAACAAGAATTACATGCTGCAATGAGTTCTAAACCGTGCTCTGCAACTAATAACCAGAATTTTGGTTACTCGATCAAATGATCAATTCCATTAAATGAATGGTGGAGCAGTAGAAAAGACTATTGAACAAGGAACTGAGAATTCTAGTTCTGTCACCTTCTAGCAAAGGGATCTTAGGTAACGCATTTCCCTTCTTTGGGTCTCAGTTTCTTCCTGTATATAGTGAGGGATTTGGACTAAATGATCTCTGAGATTCCTGTATAGTACAATGGAGAGAGCGCCATATTCAGAACCAGAGGTCCTGTGTTTAATTTCACCTTGCCTCTGTCACTTACTACCTGTGTGACTTCAGAGCAATCATTTAACCTTTGCCCAAATTTTATTGTCATATTTTTTTTGTAGAAATCTTCCATTATTTCAATCATGTCCTACTCTTCGTGAACTCATTTGAGGTTTTCTTGTCGGAGATACCAGAGTGGTTTGCCATTTCCTTCTCTAGCTCATTTTGCAAGTGATAAAAATGAGGCATATTGGGTTAAGTGACTTGGCCAGGGTCATGTTGGTAGGAAGTTTCTGAGGCCAGATTTGAACTCAGGAAGATAAATGTTCCTGACTCCAGGTCCAGCCCTTTAGCCGTTGTGGCCCCTCTTAGCTGCCACCTCATACATAATATACAGTAATATATATATATATATATATATATTATTGTGTATATATATATATATATACATATATATATGTATATATAAATATATACATATATATGTATATATATATATTACTGTATATATATATATATATATACATGTATATATGTATATATATATATATATACTATCTAACTTACACTTTTGTAGACCCTGAAACACTAGAGATAAGATGGCATAGTAGAAAGAGTAATGACTTTGAAGTTTAAGGACCAAGAGTCAAATCTTGGCTCCATCATTTAGAACTTTGTGGCCTTGAGCAAAATATTTAAATTCTTTCATCCTCAATTTCCTCATCTATAAAATGAGAGACTTGGACTAATTGACATCTCATCAATCAAAAAGCATTTGTGATGTGCCTACTCTGTGTCCTGGGGCTCTAAGGTTTCTCCCAGGTTTAAATCTGTGATTCCATGATGCTATGGTCTTACAGAAATGTGAGTCATTAACTTTAAAAGATGTTAGAAATCTGATCAATGGTGACCCATCATGACCTCAAAAGACTGATGGTAAGGCATGCATCCTGCATCTTGGCAGAGAGATGATGGACTAGATGTGCAGGATGAGACATTCATTTTCAGACATGATCGATGTGTTGATTTCTTTTGTTTGACTCTATTTATTTTTTACAAGGTAGGGTTTCTATTTGGAGGGGAAAAGGAAGGGGAAAGAGAATTAATGGGTAGTGATAGAGATACATCAAAAAAGGAGAGAAAAGAACATCAATAGAACACTAAAAACACTAAAATAAAAAGAAGTTCAGAAGAGGACACAGGACAATTTTGCTGCTAATTTGTTAAATTCATGATATACTTTTTAAAACATAATTAACAGAAGTTGAGTTTCATATACAATATGTGCTTTTCTTTTTATATTGAAAATGTTCATTCTACTAATGAATGCTAAATTCATATATATATATATAAATTTACTTTAAGAATAAGAACTATGTGCTTTTAGCCAATCTGTTGATCTTCTTTTCTTTTGACCTTTCCCCTTCAATCCATCTGGAAGACACCCATCTGAAAATCAATTATGGGATGCACACAAGTGTACTGTTAATGACAGCCAGAATTAGCTATCCCTCTACTCTGAATCTATTTGGGTAAAAACATAGATTAGCCCAGGGCTTCTTAAACTTTCCCCACCCATGATGTCTTTTCCTGTTATGGTGGTTTTCCTTGGTATTGTGTATCCTGAGGGCATGCACAGTGCAAAGTGCCCATGTTTCCTGTTTAGAACCAAGACTGCAATAAAACCAAGGCTGCTGTATGATGCAACATGGACAAATGTTGCCAGAAATGCCTCAGATTTATTACTCATTTGATTTTTAATTAATTTTTGGTCTTTTTGTGTTCAGAAGCCTTTTAGTGCTGTTAAATTTTTTGCAACCCCAGGTGGGATCAAGACCCACATCTTCAGAAACTCTAGACTAGACTGTGGTTGGCATTCGGGGGAAACCATGGTCATTTCTCTGTGCCATTAAGAAGTCATTGAAAATTCTGGACACTTAAAAAGCCTCTTAAAGGGCATATCCTTAAAAAGTAAGTTTCCACAAGCAGCTATAGAGCCAAGGATGAGATATGGTTAAATTGAGATTCCTCAAGTATTTCATGAGAAAACTTTTGGAGCTGGGAGGAATCTAAGAGATTACCCAATCCAAGCACATCATTTCATTGAAGGGGAAACCAATACCCTCAAAAGTGATGTCAGTTGCCCAAATCATAGCTACTTAATGGGTTTCCTGACTCCCAAACTAGCTATCATCCTACTACACTATATTATCTACCACACTGTACCATGGATTTACACTACACATATAAGGAAAGGTGTTTTGTTTTGTTTTTTTTATTCTTGATTCCACACAATGAATCTACATGGTGGGGATAGAGAGTTTGAAGATTAACATACTTCAACACCATTCTCAGTCCCAAAGGGTAATGGAGAAAAAGAATGAATGTAAACAATTGAAATCAAGGTAATATACAAATTTACAAAATGGCTCTCAAGACTCTGGCTTTGTCCTTCTTTTCTCTCCCTCCATACACTCTCAATGACCTCATCAGATTTCATAGGCTCAATAACCATTTCTAAGAAATTGACTCCCAGATTTATAGTTCCAGTCCTAGTTTCTCTTTTGGACTTTGGAATTAGAAATGCCCGTCTGTCTGTCTTGAACACCAACTCCCTGCTGGACATCTCTAGAGCAGCTAGGTAGTGCAGCGGATAGAGTCCCAGCCCTGGAATCAAGAAGACCATTCTTCCTGAGTTTAAATCTGGTCTCAGATACTTACAAATTGTGTAACCCTGAACAAGTTATTTAACCTAGTTTGCTTCAGTTTTCTCCTCTGTAAAAAAAGAGCTAGAAAAAAAATGGCAAAACAATCTGGTATCTTTTTTTTAGTATTTTATATCCCCCAATTACATTTTAAAACAATTTTAACTTCTTTTAAGTTTTGAGTTCCAAATTCTTTATCTCCCTCCCTCTCTCTCCTACCCTTCTCTGAGATGGTAAGTAATCCAATATAGGTTATACTTGCCAGGAAAACCCCAAATGAAATCACAGACATGACTTAAATGATTGAACAACAATAGTGGGCATCTCCAACAAGATGTTTCCTAAACATTTCAAGATGCAAAGTGGAACTTATTATCTATCACATAAAACCTGTTTTTCTTGTTGCCAACTTTCTGTCAGTTAGTCAAAAATAAACATTCATTAAGCCCCTGCTATGAGTCAGGAACCTTACTAAGCTCTGGCGATAAAAAGAAAGCTCCTGCTTTCAGGGACCCCATAATCCAATGGAAGAAATTACATGTGGAAAAGCTGTGTACAAACAAGTTATATACAGGCTAAATTGGAAATAATCAACAGAAGAAAGGTTCTAGAATTAAGGGGTTTTGGGATAGTCTTCTTGAAAAAGGGAGGATTTTATCTGGGACTTAATGAAAGTCAGGGAAGTCAAGAGGTAGAGATAAGCTGGGAGAGAATTCTGGGCATGGGGGACAGACAGTAAAAATGCAGAGTATGGAAATGTCTTGTGTGAAAAACAGCAAGGAAATCAGTGCTGTTGTATCTCAGAATATGTTTGTGGAGAGGTGGTGCTGCTGCTGCTGCTGGTGGTCGTATAATGTGTAAGAAGACTAGAAAGACATTTTTCCAGTCACCCAGGTTCATAACATAAGAGTCAATCTACCGACATCACTTTCCCTCACTCTTCATTTCCAACAAATCTCCAAGTTTTGTCACTGCTACTTTCATAGAAACTTGTGAATTGACTCCCTCTTCTTCTCTCACTCATCTGCCACCATAAATTAGACCCTATCCAATGTTTGCCAGGACTATTGCAATAGCTACTTAATCTGCTTGTCTCCAGTATCTCCCCTCTCCAATCCACCCTCTGCCCAGCTGTCGAAGTGAACATCCTAGAGCACAAGCTTGAACATAAGATGATCCCACTCAAGAAGCCTCAATGTCTCCCTATTAGCCCCAGAATAAAATGTAAACTTTGCTGTTTGGTATTCAAAGTTCTTAACAGTCTGTCTTCAATCAACCTTTACAGATTAACTTCTTATGACTTTTCTTCAATCTCTTTATCTTCCAGACAAACATGCCTGTATGCGATTTCCCATATGTGACAGTCCAGTTCTTGTGTCCATGGCTTTGTATGAGTTGTTCTACAGGTCTTGAATTCCCTCCCTATTCTCGCCACACCCTTGTTTTCTTCGGATCTCAGTCAGGTTAAGTGTCTGTCATTTCCAAGTTTAATATAAAATCTGCTCTTGGTATTCACAGCCCTTCATAAACTAGTCCTTCTTTTTCAGTCTTCTTGCCCTTTACTCCCCACTAATGACACTGGCTTCCCAGACGTTCCTCAAACAAGACACCATCTCTCAGTTCTGGGCATTTTCTCTGGCTGTCCTCCTTAGCCCCATGTCCCAGTTCTCTCTCTCCTTCTCTCTCTCTGTCTCTCTTTATCACTCTGTCTCTCTATCTCTCTGTCTCTCTTTATCTCTCTGTCTCTCTCTTTCTCTTCCTCTCTGTTTCTGTCTCTATCTCTGTCTCTTTCTGCCTCTCTCTGTCTCAGCCTCTCTCTCTCTCTTTCTCTCTCTCTCTCTCTCTCTCTCTCTCTCTCTCTCTCTCTCTCTCTCTCTCTCCTTCCCACTTCATCTGTCTATTCACTTCCTTGGCTTCCTTTGAGTCTCTATTAATGTCACATCTTGTACAGGAAGCTTTTCCCAAACCCTATTAACTCTAATACCTCCTTTTTTTAAATATTTTTCCTGCATATAGCTTTCCTTTCACACAATTTTATATGTTGTCTCCTCCATTAGATTCTAAGTTTCTTGAGGTCAGGGACTATTCTTTGCCTCTTTTTATACTTCGGTTACTTAGCACAGTGCTTGGCACACAGTCAGAACTTAATAAAAGTTTGTTGACTAATTGGTTGCCTCTGTAAGAATTACATTGAAATTACTTCGTATCTATATGGCAGTGTTGCCTAGTAGAAAGCAAGTCAACCTCAGGGCCAGGAAGACCTAGGTCCTAATTCTTCCCTCTGAAACATATTAGTTTTGTTGACCTTAGTAAATTACATACCCACTCAGTATTCTAGCTAACTCTCTGAAAATATAAGCTGCAGAGTTGGTACTGACATGCATTGGTACAGTTTTTTCTTATCTGAGATTTGCTTATATCATTAAAATCATAGCTCTAGCGTCTATCCTTTATTTAATGTGTGTGTATATGTTTATATGTGTGTATATATACATATATAGAGATATACACACGTTTGTTACATATACTCACATATATGTATGTATGTGTGTATAAGTGTGTGTTTGTATGTTTATTTCTCCCCAGTAGGATATAAACTTTTTAAAGATAAGGGATGTTTGGTTTTTGTATTTGTGTACTCTGTGTAGCAAAATGCCTTACACACAGAGAGTATTTATTAAATGTTTGAATGTATGAATAGTTATGGAATTATCAGACCATTTTTTAAAGTAAATTGTCTTTTTGTGACTTTGTTAAAGGGAGTTCACCTCATTAATTTCTAAACCAGAATGAGATGGCTTGCAATGGGAGGACAAGCACATTCACAACAGAATTGGGTTTACAAAAGTGTAGGATAAATAGATCTAGAATGAAAGATTTTATGTCAGTTGATGTAGCCAATGTCAACCTAATATCTTTGAGAAATCTGGTCCTTTATACTCGTTTTTCCCTCATAACAGATATTGTCCCGTATCAGATTCAGTCCTACTCCAGTGTTCCTTTGTACCTATTAACTATTGCAAGACCTTCCTAAAATCCTACACTAATGCTTCTTTGTAATATTTAAGTGGTCTTTAGTTTCTTAAAGGCCATGATAAGGGTACACAAGCTCCAGAGGCTTTATGACAATGGAAGGCATTTGAGTGTGGATTTGATGATACATACTTGTACTTGTTATCTGAGGATCATCTTAACTAAGCACTAAGAAGCTCACTGCTGTGGAGTTGGCCACTAGATGAGGATGATGATGATGATGAAGAAGGAAGAGGAGGAGGAAGAGGAAGAGGAGGAGCAGGAAATGCCATTTTCATATTTTAAAATAGTTAATTGAATATAGCTAGTTGAAAATACTCCTGGAGCTACTCAATGCCATGTTATTATGTTTTTATATTTAATATTACGCAAAGTATTGTAAGTTGACAAAATAACTTGCTTTATATTTCAAAGTATTGGAATATGTCTTAATGCAGACTTAGAAAGAGTTCAGAATATTCGTAATCCATTACAGGGAAACAAGGGGCAAAAAACAAGACAGTAAAATAAGCCAGTCTTATTGAATGACATATAAAGTGCAGTCATGGAGAATGGTAGAAACAGGTCAGGTGGGTTGGGGGACCTCAGTGGAACTGGGCACATCCTGTTGGAGTCCTGTAGGAAATTGGAGACCTCATAACCCATACTTCTTTTTCTTTTTAAATAGAGTTCTCAACTATAATCTAACAGAACCAGGCATTAAAGGCAAATAAAAAGGCTCTTGTACCAGGGGACTGGCCCTAATTCATGTTAATAGGAGAAAGAAGGAGTCAGGGAACTAACTGCCTGCTAGGTGATATTCAGAGTCCTTACTGGTAGGAAAAGATCTTTGTGTCCATCTTGCCAATTTTATCCTGACATGGTGAGTCAGGTGTTTTGGGATTCCCTTAGGACTTCTTCATTTAGCAAAATGGGAAGTCTACTGGGAGCATTATACAAAGCAACCTCATCTTCTATTGGCTAGTTATTTTTAAAATCATATATCATTGTTTTTCTTGGTGTCAGCAATACCTGAAAACTAGATTTCTGGAAAAACAGACATGTCACAAATTGGTATTGATACAAAGAGTATGCACACACCCTGATGAAATCATAATTCCTTGAAATAGTATTTCATGAGCACTGAATGCTTCGGAGATGGTGAAATGACCACTTTGTATGTACCAAAGTTTTTCAAGTATTTCAGGATCTCCTGGGATGAGAATGGTAGAGATATTTCAAATTAAAGACTCACACTAGAAATTTTGAAAGAAAGCTCTCTAAGTAGCTTTTCCCCTCTATTTTACTAAGAATCTACTCAGAAGCTTGAGCTCCTTAGGCCATTGAAGTAGGTATAGTCCTTTGACTTCTTTCAAATGAACCATAATTATCCAAACTGCTCCCTTATTAGAGCTGCCATTTTATTTATTGGGTGAAAGAAACAGAGAGAGAGAGAGAGAGAGAGAGAGAGAGAGAGATTGATTTAGGGCTAGACTTCCAAATGTGGCAGAGATCTTCAGATGCAAACTATGTCCTAATGGGGATCTGGCTTTGCTATTTCTCAATCTCATGCACTAGCCCTCTTCCCTTTCTCTGACTAAACCCTTCACGATTCCCTTTTAAGAATCCTGCATCTATAAGCTGTCAGGACCAGATAAACACCTGTCAGCAACATAGGCAGGGTGGGAAGAAAGGGTGTAAGCATCTCCCTGATGCACAAAGGCAGCCCGATAATAACAAATTGGCTTGTCAACCACAAGAGATACTTGGTTATTAATAGGAATAATAACAGATTATACCATCTTTGTTTTCACACTGCAATCAAAAAGGAGATCAAAGGAAACCAATATTACAAACAGTTAACCGCAAAAACATGTTAATGAGATAAAAGGCTTTCATCTCCCTTCCCCAAGAGTGCCAATGGAATAATTATTGATAATAAATAATGTCATTTGAACTTGGACGATGCTCTTAATGTCAAATATCCAGCCATGTAAATGTGATGTTTTACAACTAGATGGAAATTATTTTCATTGCTTATTAAAAATAGCTGATAATTTCCTTCTGTTGATGATGTCAGGATAAGGACTCATAGGCTTTTCAGTTGATCTAGGTTGGCTCAGGTTAAATGGTTATTTGCCTTGGTTGGGACTGCAAATATTTTGTCAGAGTAGATTCCTTTACAATCTGCATGTGCGCATCATCAAGGCAGAAAGCAGCCCTCCTTGTTTTATACCATTTAGGAAAAAAACGCTATTAAAATTCAGTTATTTTCTCCAACACCAAAGTTTCCTAACATTAAACTAGCCCCCATCTAGATTCAAAGCATTTCACAAATATGAATCATGCGAAGGCCTATCTCAGGAGGGAGGTAAGTATTTTTATCTTCTCTCTCTGATATAGAAGCTAAGAGATAAAGAACATGGCTGGATCTGGGGCGATTACATACTTAGAAACTTGATTTGATGTTCTGTGCTTAGATCATTGGTTGCACTGCTCTGTACCGCAAAGTCATCATGATAGGAGAAATGATTTACATCTCTCTTCCCAGAATGCTTTAAGTCTCCTCAAGTATTATTCTGACCATATAAGGAACAGGTAGGTGTCTTCGTACAGTGGAAAGAGAACAAAAGCCATGAGAACTGGACTCAAACCCTGTCTCTGCCCCTCTTGTGTGACTTTGGGTAAGTTGCTTAACCTCCCTTGACCTCAGTTTCCTCATGTATAAAATGAGGAAGTCAGACTGAACTATTTCTGGGGTCTCTTCCCCCTCTAGGTCTGGGATACTATGAACCTGATGGAGGAAAGAACTTACTTTTTTGATGGATTGGTTTCTTCATGTCCAGAAACTGTATGGCTAAATGTTGAATTCAGCAACACTAATGTATGAATAAGTATATCTTGTACATAAGATTTAGTTTAGAAATTCAAGACTTTTCTCTATCTAGAAAGACTAGGGAAACTCAGTGGATGAAGTTTAAAAGAAGGAAAGTGCTGTTACATATTTTGCGTGGGTGTTGTCTAAGAATTAAGTGTTTAATTCTCATGTTCCTTTTTCCTATTTACACTAGGAAAACAAAAACCCAATATCATGTTATTGGCCTTTATAATAATAGGGATACAATTGCTACTAATCATAACTGACATTTATATAGTGCTTTATGACTTGCACAGTGTTCTACATTAAAAAAAAATAATGTTCTCATAACAAAGCTATTATGTAGGTGTGCATTATAGACACTGCTATAACCACTTTATTGATAATGAAACTATTTCAGGGAAAATATGTGACCAAAAGATAGATTTGAACCCAGGTATTTTTTTTTAACTCAGTGCAGAACTCTATCCATCATGCCACATGACCACTTCTTTGTTAATTTCAGAAACTATAGAGTTCCTGGTTAATTTCTAACAAGTGTAACAATCTATAGAACCCTCATCCTTACAGAAATTGGGTTTTGTGTCTATGAGGCTAAGTTGGCAGTACCCACAGTATCCTGAATTATGAATACTGGAAGATAGGTAGACCATGTTAAATAAAAAACCCTTGAGTAGGTATAGATACATGCAATAATTACTGTGTAATTCTAATAATTTATTTTAACAAATCAAACAAGATCATTTCTGTTCTTATGTTCCCCTGAGAGTCAAATATTTCCAGCCTGACCTCAGGCTTCATTGTGACACACTTAGAATTGGAATGCTGCCCCATAAAGATTTTAACTTCTCAAGAAAAATGTGTCTGAAAACTCTGGCATTTTGAATATTCAGATACTTGCCTGAATTCCACCAGTAGAAATGTTGATGATGATGGTGATGATGATAAATTCCCAAGCTACTTCCCTAATAAGAACTTTTTAAGTTACTATTGTTTGTCTGGTAGTTTTAACCATGTCTGACTCTTCATGACCCTACTTTTGTTTTTTCTTGGCAAAGATACTAAAGTGGTACAATGTTTTTCTTCAGCTCATTTTACAGATGAGGAAATTGAGGCAAATAGGGTTAAGTGAGTTGCCCAGGGTCACACAGTAAATGTCTAAGGCTGAATTTGAACTCATGAATATGAGGTTTCCCAGTGCTCTATCCCACTGTAACACCTTGCTGCCCCTCACAGTTATAATTACAAATGACAAAATTTAAGATTGAGAAATTAAGCAGCTTTCTCTCAACTTCCATATAGTTATTTTGTGCCCATGTCAGGAATTGAATCAAGGTTTCTTATTTTGAATCAATCACTCTTTCTTTTATGCCATGCTTCCTTAAAAGGCATTCCCATTTCATCCTTGCAAACCATTCAACCAACCAGCTAAGTACGTGTAAAGACAGATGAAATAGTCTCACTGAAACTTCAGACCTCATGTCTATCTATGAAAAAGATGTTCTTGAGGTTTGAGCTGTTAAAAACTTTGCACTGTTGCTGATCAGGGACCTCAACTGTCATAGAAAGGAGTGAGGCCAATGATATATATCCCTTTTGGTATTGAACTACCTTTCTATTTCTTGTTGGCTTTCAAAAAAATTCTCCCTATATGCCCATCAGCTCCATCATCCCAGCTCCGTAATATCATCTTTTGCAAGCACTACAATCATATGATAAGCGGTTATTTCTTAAAAATTTAAATAAACTAAAATTAACTTTGTTTTAAGGATTTCATGATGGCATTTAAGATAAATGGAGACACCATGTAGCAAAAACAATTTCGAGAATCACTGGTTTGGACAAACAGTACATCATAAATCCCAGTGTTAAGAGAAATCATGATCAATGATGAATATACAACTTGTCTCTGTCTCGTATTTCACTAGGCCCATGGCCATGCCTTCGCACAGCCTCCCTGACTTGGAATGTAACCAAACAGCTCCTGCCTGAGAAATTCTGGCACTGTTGACATACAAAACAACCTTCCAGCCTCCTGTAAAACAGAAAAACTTCAGAGTTTTTCAGTCAAAACCACAGTGGCAGAAACTGTCTTTTTAAAAACCACATTGCTAAATGTGCTCTGAGAGTTGATTGTGATGAATACAGGCAATAAGGAAATCCATAGATGAGAGAATAGATGATGAGAAGAGGACAGATCAAACTTGTTTTAGTGGGTTGGTCATACAGAGTTTTATCATAAATACATGTCTGTCAGAAAAGAAGCAAAAGTGGCTTCATTTTGTTAGGATATAATACACAGGTTCAACAAAAATGTGTGGAGGAAAAAAGTCAAGTTTTCTGCAGAAAACAGCATGTTTTCTGATTTTGATGGGGAAGGAGAAATGGAGGCATTTTCTTTTGTTCCTTAGTAGGGTCCGAATCCCCCTCTGCAAAAGGAGGTGAAAGGAAAATGTTTCTGCATTTCACAATGTAGTCCCTGATTGGTACTGAATACAATTACACAAGCTAAATTAAGACTAATTTTGCCATCTCTATTCCAAAGCAACTTGGAATCAATGGTCCAGTTCATATTTTCCCCATGGGTAAAAAGAAGATAGGAGAGCCTTGCATGGAAAAGTAGGACATGTGAATCTCTGTTTCACTGAGAATCTTAAGTTAGCCTGATAAGAAAAAAAACACAACCATGAATGGTGGAGTATATTTACTAATAGTTCTTGATGACAATGAAAGGCTTTGAAAAGGAGAAAAATGATAACTGAGCACAAGATAGATTCTGGGCCACTAGGTGAAGTGTTGGACCTGGAGTCAGGAAGACTCATCTTCCTGAGTTCAAATACAGTCTCAGACATTTACTAGTGTATGACTCTGGACAGGTCACTTAATCCTGTTTGCCTCAAGTTCCCTCATCTCTAAAATGAACTGGAGAAGGCAAATAGCAAACCAATCTAGTATCTCTTCCAAGAATATTCCAAATAGGGTCACAAAGAGTGGGACATGACCGAAAACTACTGAACAACAATGACAGATAGATGATAGCTAGATAGATAGATGGATACATTCAGACTAAATCTTTTTACTGAGTTCTACTAATTTCCAGTAACCCAGTTTGCACATCCACATAGATATCACATTGATTCCTGAAACTCAGCTGGTACAAAAAAAAATCTTCATCTCTTTCCCCAAACCTTATTGCTCTCTTATTTTCTATTTCTGCTGGTTGAATCATACTTCTAGTGACAGGCTTTAATCTACAAGTAATTTTTAGTCATTTTTGTTCGGTACCTCCCACATCTTGTTAATGGCCTAATCTTAGCAATTCTACTTTTATATCTTTCATCTTTTCCCTTCTGGTCATCACTGGACCCTCCTCTTTTAAAAAAAAAAAGGTCCTTATTATCTCTCTTTAAGACTGTTAAAATAGTCTAGTGAATGAATACACTCATTCCAACCTCTTTGCACTCAAATTTTTCTTTTATATAGGTTTTAGGAGGAGAGAGTGAGGCCCATGACTGCACAGCTCTCCCTCACTTACATCCAATTCACTGGAAATGTCATGATCCTTTTAGAGAGTAAAGGGCAAGCAACAATCAAAAATCTGTATTAGTAGTAGTTGTCCCAATGGGAACCCAATTGTCCAGTTCCAGTTGGGCAACATAGCTTCTCCCTGCAGCCTTCCTCCCTTTTTCTTTCCTTTTCTCCTGCCCTCTTCATACCCTTAACTTCTAGGTGCTCTGCCCAATGGAATATAAATTTTGATCTCTGAAACCTCACAATATATCTTGGGGTATGAGAGTTAGATTTCTTTCTTAAAAACCATGTTTTAAACCCAAAGCATTCTAGATTTCCTTACCTGACGAACAATAGGTCCCAGCCCAAGCCTCATTTGGTTTTTATGTGGCCTCTGATGGCTCAGAGTAAGAGTAAATAACAATTGTTTCTGTTTTGGCCAGAAAGCTTGAGGGTCTTTCCCTCTCAGATTAATTTTTTTTTTTGAACTAGGTAAAAGAGGCCCTTTTTAAAGTCATTTTTTACGAAGCCTTAATTGACTGAATAGACATTGTCTCAATCAGACCAAGGCCTATTAAAGACATGAGTTTAAAAAGGCCAAGGTCTCCCACTGTTTCCTGGGCCATCTCCAGTCATCCTGATCTATATCTTTCCATTGGATCCAGATGACTCCTGAGGAGAAAGTGAGGCTTTTGATTTTGCACAGCCCTACCTCACTTAAATCCAATTCACTTGCATGTCATGGCATCACGTCCCTGATTTAATGGCCCTCTTTGAGAGCAAAGGACAAAGGACAACAAACAGTAATTGTTTTTTCATATAATGTGCAAAATAATGTTCTAAAACACAGGTCTAATCAAATAAAAAAATGTAGCTCAAAAGTCTTGAGTGGTTCCCTATTGTCTGGAAACATTTAAGAATTGTGTAGACAATGTGGCTCCAGTTTCACCTTTTATTGCTCTCCTCATATACCCCTTGTTCTCACCTAGCTATACTACTTACTGTCTTCCCAAATCTTATCTTTTTCATTCCGTTCTCTTTGACTCAAGCAGTTGTCACTCCCTCTCTAGAAGACCCTTCTTCTAAGCATTAAATATGTCTCTTCCTTCAAGGTCAAGTTCAAATGTTAGTTGTTTTTCCTTTATATCCCCAGCTGATAGTGACCTTACTGTGTCCTTCAATGTCTTGTCTCAGTTTCTCCTGTTCACTAATACTATTCTGCCTTACGTAACACTGATTTGAAGCTTTAGTGATTAGATTATTAGCTGCTTGAGAGCAGTGACTGTATTGTTTGTCATCTCTGTATAACAAGATTCTTCGTGTACTGTGCAATTGACATTTTAGTTGTCTGATATAAATTTGCTAAATTGAATTGACTATTGAAATATGAGACTGTTAAACATTAACTCTAAAACTCTGAGTTAATCCAGGATTATCCTATCTTTAACTCCATTAAGAATTCTTATTGGGTTTATGTTCAATCTCTATTTTTTTTAAGCTTTGCTCATAGATGTTTTCAAATTCTTTTCATTTTAAATTGTGACTTAAGTATTCTTGTCTCCATACAAGTTTTTACGGTCAGGTTATTTCTTGTCGTTGTTTGCTCATTTTTCCAACTTATTTCTTATTTTGGACATTATGTTGGAATCTGGCTCTGCTCACCTCTGGAAAGAATAGCTTGCCTGAACTTTTGGGGCTAGATCTGGTGAACTGGGCTGTAATGAATGAGATATGTGGTTTCATTTTTGTTGTATTGCTCAGAATTTTATTTGGCATTTCTATGAAAAGTTCATTAAAGGATTGTTTTGGGTTAGAAGAGCTAAGTAGAAATGTTTAATTCTCTTACCATTTTAGCTCTAGCCCTCAATATTATTTTATTATTTTCTTTATAAGTGGGACTAAGATTAAGGAGCAACATCTCTCCTGAGGCTGAAATTTAATATACATTGGAGAAGCTATGATCTCAAACTAGAACAGGGTTTTTCAACCTGGAGTCTGTGAACTTATTTAAATAATTATATTTCAACATGATTTTTTTTTCTTTGTAGTTCTTTGTATTTTATGCATTTAAAGACATAATTCAGAAAAGAGGTCCATAGTCTTCTCTAGACTGGCAAAGGATTCCATGATACATGCAAAAAAGATTAAGAACCCCTAATGTAGAACATGAAAAACTATAGGGAGTGATCATTAAGGATGGATTCTAAGTTGAGGAATATCCTGGAAGATGGAAGACTCTGGAGCTTTTCAAAAAATGAGCCTCCTCCACACCCAAAAACCTAAATTCCAAATTATGTTTTATATACAAACAGGGATTATCCAATTACCCAGGGATTGTTGGATTACTCAGCCACTCTTACATTTAAACAGAAAATTCTTCCTTTATATATTACAGATAATCCTAAGTAAATATATGTATGTGAATATGTATATACTTACACACACATACATATGTGCCTTAATACTATTTATAAACAATATATAAATATAAGCATCTGTGCCAATCCCTATACGTTTGCACATGTTACTCCCTACCCCCTCCATGCCTAGAATGCTATCACTCTTTGAATACTTAAGAATCCTCTTCATGTTTTACCTTGATCTGGGATTCCTAATATTCCCTATACCTCCATCACAAGTCAAAATTATTTCTAGTCACTTTGCTTTGTTAATCATTCCCAAAGTGCCCTGTGTGTAGCTTGTTTGTACATAGTTACTTATGCTTGTTCTCCTCCATTAAATTATAAGCATCTTAAAAGCAGAGATTATATTTTGCTTGTCTTCATATCCCCAGTGTTTAGCATAGTTCCTGGCAAAGCGTGGGTGGTTAATAAATGCTTATTGTTTGACTTTCTATTTGGTATGTGCGTGTGTGTGTATTTAGTGATCACTGAGTGTTATATCCCACCTACAATGTAAGTTCCTTGTCTATGTCATTTTTGTCAGTATAATTCCCAGTGACTAATACTGTGCCTGGCATATAATGGATTCTTAATAAATTACTATTGAATTGAATCAAAATGAATGAAAATGCATATCAATAACTTTTTATAATATGTATATTCAAAAAATGAATGATAACAAAATGCATGGGGATGCCCATATGAATTAATGAGAATTCTAATCTGTGTAAAATTTTATATACATGCAACTTTATTACTAACAAATTCAGAGAGGAAAGAATACAAATGTCTAACAATGCGCTGTCCAGAAGAGGTGCTTTTAGACCTTTTTAATTGATATTAAAGGATAATTTCATTTTTATTAGGATATACACAAAAGGTATAGTACTAGAAACTTTCTTTTCTTAATGAAGATAGACATTCACTCTTGCAATCGTTTTGGATCATTGATTTTCTTGGGAAACCCTGTATATTTAGGGAAACCAGTCCAACTTTGAGCTATTATAAATCATGAATTGGTATGACAAAAGTGAATGAAGAGTTTCTGTACATTGGTATATCAAATGCTCCTTCATCCTTGATTGGCATACTCTACTGTAATTGTACATGTGTTGCTATATGCTTATGTTGCACTACGGACCATTTTCAGGAAGGCCTGACTATCTACAAATTGGCTGATCAATTTTAAACAAGTATAGGAAAAATAACCAAATAAATTGAATGTTAATACCATCTAAAAAAGAACTATTAATGATACAAATTTGAAGGTTCATCTACTCTTGGAAAGTATAATAAATGAAACAATGAAAGGTACCTATGAAAGGTTCACGTTTTGAAAAACCTATCTTTCATGAGGATGAGAATACAGCCCAAGGGAATTGTACTAGATAGAGAATAATTTTTGCTATTTTTTTAATGATATGAGAGGCAATAAGTCTAATGGGATTAACTCTCTCTGAGTTTGGGCATAAACTATTGGCCTTTTTGTAGACAGGTATGAATAGCCACTCTATAATTTCTGAATAATATAGATCATGTGTGCATACACATTTACACACACGATCTAGCCTCTTTCTTACTCTGATAGGTCCTATGTTGAGTCCTATGGCTTCCATATTATTTACCTGCCCATTACAACATCATGCCCCCGCCCTTCCCCTCTACTTTACAGCTTTTCTCTATTCATATTTTTCCTCTAATTAGTAAGTGAGTTTAGTACTTAGCACAGTGACTGGAACAAACCTTAATAAATGTATCAATATTTCCTGCTTTTTACTGATTAATTCATTATCAACTCCTTATATCTTTTACAATGAAAATGAACTTTTCCTTAGAACTTCACCCCTATTGCAAAGCTCATCATCGTTAAAGATCATGTCACTTGGATCAGTTTGAAAATCTCTGCAGCACATCTCCTTTTTTTTCTATTTGATTCTGTAGGTGTTTTCTTGAACTACACATTTAACTTTCTTCTGATTGACTTGATTTTCTTGACTCATCCTTTCATTATCCCTCTTAAAATACTCATTCCTGTACCTTGAATTCTGTAACAAATTGTGTCTTTAATTATCTTTATTTCTTTTAGCAGCAGAATAAAAAGGCACTTTGGAAATATGATATTTAAAAGAAGTAATGTGCCAAGTTAAAGTTCTCTCTGGTTTGTAGCTACTGCATTTAAGTGAAAGGGTGTGCCAATTTTTTTTCTAAAATAAAAACAAATTAATTATTATTTATAGGATATATGTAAAATGACCCAGAAAATGTATTTGCAGGATTGGTAAGCCCTTGGGCTCAGAGGAACCTAGAAAAGTCATCTTGTCCATCTTCCTGCGATCAGATGATAGAGTACCAATATCAGAGATCAATGAAAAAAAATTTTATTTTTAATGAACTGTTGAAAAGATTCCAAAGCTTTCCTTGGTAGTCCATTCCAATATGTAACAATTCTCACTGCTAGAAATTTTTTTAAAGGAGAGGGGGAAAAAATCACAAGGAAGGCAACCTGCCGAGTGAGTGAATAATTTATTTGACTTTGCATTTACATACTTTTCCATTTGCTTGAATTTTGCTTTTTTTGAGTTCTCAGCATTTTCAACTTTGGTTATTCTTGAATTAATACTGAAAGAATATAGTTTGCTGCATGCTAAATGCAAGGGAAACTTTGCTCCTGGCCAGGCTTTCCAACACTGAGAATTTAGTCTGGGACAATTTTCCCATTTTTGAAGATGGAAAAAGCAAGGATGCAAGGACACTATTTAGCATATTCAAGGTCATATTCAAGATGTAGCCAGAAGCCTCTTAGTCACTCAACTTTTGCCTTTGATACTTTTATAATATTTAAAACACTATATCAAAGAAAACTAATTATTATAAATATTATTTTTAGTGCATGGCCCATATTTTTTGGCCCAGCAGCATCCCAGAGATAAGAAATGAAAAAGACCCTGGAATGATTTTCAGGCTATGCCTTGTCCAGGTATATGCTTGAGGGATGGTATTGGGGCATAGGGGTAATGGTTAGTATTGGACTCCAGAGTCCAAGAGAGCCTTCTTATCTAGACTGGGATTTGAAGGCACTTAGTCTGTATATGAACCTCTAGGGATGAGCTACCTTTTCTTCTTCTCTCAAAAGATCAGCATTAGGTGGAACAATAGGAATGAATTTATAACGTACATTCCTGCTTGGGTTGGGCTGGCAACCTCTCAAGTCCAGACAGTTTATAAGATTTTTCAGCTTCTGAGATGCTTTCATTTTTATCATGCATAGAACTTTCTAAAGGGCCTTTGATGTTTCCATTTATATTGATTTAGTTTTAAAAAGAATCTTCTTCCCAAAAGAAGGAAAACCAGAATTGTCCTAAATTTTCACTTAAAACATTAAGCTTTTCCCTTATCTGTTTTCTATGGGCATCCAGTTCTCCATTCTCCAGGGAAATATTATCCAGTCTGCCAGGTTGGAGATTATTAGTGGTCATTTTTAAGATCTGAGCCAGCTTCTTCTTTACTACCCAACCAATGAAAGGGACCACAAACTCATTTTAATATTAACCTAAGCAAAATACTATGTGGAAGACAAATCTGGCTGAAAGAAGTGATCTAAACCAAATACAAGTAACTTAAGGATCCCTCATAATCCTGTTCCAGTCTCTTAGAGCAGACAATAAAAAAAGGTGATTAAGATAACATAGTGCCAGCGGCTTTAAGGAAGAGCTGGAAAAGTTCACATAA
Organism: Potorous gilbertii; assembly: GCA_028658325.1. Lineage (NCBI taxonomy): Eukaryota > Metazoa > Chordata > Mammalia > Diprotodontia > Potoroidae > Potorous > Potorous gilbertii. The sequence goes on along the minus strand of CM053771.1, from coordinate 141,819,110 downwards.
AGAGTGCTCAGAGTTGCCGAGTTTACTAGCTAAGTCTGTGTGGCTGGAGTAAGAACGTCCCAGTTATAAATCTCTCCGAGATAGAAATGATGACAGTTCCTGAACCAGCAAGAGGCCAGGTGGCTGCCTGTGTGAATGAACCCATCATGGTGGAGGTGGATAGATTAGGAGGGAGAAATCCATTTGGGACTCTGATGCAGTTATAAATGGTCTCAGCCTTTGGCTCATACTTTATGATATCATCACTCCCTGGGAGACTGATTTAGAAGTCTGACCCAGCAATCCATCCACTGCCTTCCTCTTTGTTGTCACCCATCATAGGATATTTTTTTTCCTTTATGTGTTTAAGGTTTGGTCAAATGCTGTGATTCTCAAAATATAGGTGATGGGACTTTTTGTAGCATTTGTTTATAATACTGCAGTGGTATACTTTTAGTCTCTGAATAATACAAATTACTCAATTATGTTGATCAAAATCAGGCCTCATCTGCCCCAAAGTATCCCCAGTCTTTCCATTATTTCAAGGGCTACGATTCATTTTTATTATAGTAGCAAGCAAAACCAGGGTTGGGGAATATGGAGTATGGAATCTCTGTTGAAATGAACTATTTACCCCTGAGATTTTAAGAACTATTCAGTTGGCGTTTTAGTTTTGGACTTGGACTGAAGCACCCCTACATTCCCTTTCTGCCAATAAACAATGAATATTAGAATCAGAACAGTTAATCTCCTTAGCCCTGGGGTCTTTTCTGATTCCAGCCAATGGACAAGCATGTATTAAGCACCATGCTAGGGGCTGGAGACACAAAGTAAAATCCAAAGAGGGAAAAATATCCCCTGCCCTCTAAAAGCTTATATTCTAAGATTCTAGGAATCTACCATAGAATCATAGATTTGGAGGGACCCCTAGAAGGCTAATGAAACCATTTACCAGTTTCTCAGACAAGTGGTCAGACATTTTGGAGAAGAGCTATGCAACAATATAAACTCATATTATATTGCAACATAATAATATGCCAACTCTTTTCAGGGAAATGAAATTCAAAGTACTGGGTCAGATCACTATTTCATCCATAATAGCAGATTTTCCAGAAATCATCAGAAAGAAGTGAACTGTCACTAAAATACAGCTCTTTCTTCCTTCTGCTTTTCTTGGGCTCCATCCCTCTCTCTTTCCAATAATCTGACATTCTCTGTCAGAAATTCATTTTATCATTTGATGCAATGGGGTGGGAATGACATCTGCTATTTGATACTTGTGATGTCTAATCTGTGTAAATCCTGGTGAATCCTCATATCAATGAGATGGGCTGATTTTCTATGTGGTTCCCATTTATTAGCAAATTAAGATGCCCTCCTGGTCCTGATATCATCACCTAAGCCATTTAAATATTGTAGAGGGAATCGGGTTCACTTCAACTTAATCTCTTTGGACCCACGTGGAAAACCGCTGCTGTGTACCTCATAATATCTCTCGGCAATTCTCTGCAGCCTTGTTTTTTCCAAATGGGAAAATGCATGTTTCTTGATCACAGAGTCTTGTTCAAATCTAATTAGATAAAATCTCAGAAGCACATCAGGGTAATATCTTTCCCTCCAAAAACTCAAGTCAACTCAAACAAAAAACGGTCCCATTTAACTCCCCTCCCATTTTGGATAATTACTGACGATCCCCTAGTGCCTCTAAGTCAGCTTCCTGTGCTGGCTTTACAAATGATTCCTAAAGTTCCTGAGCCATAGATTAGAAATTAACTGAACTGCTACTAATCCCCTTGATCTGAAGAAAGCTGAAAGAAATTCTAGGCCCCCACACATTTTATTACAATAATGCTATTACTAATAGTTTGCATTTCTGTAACTCTGTTCAAGCAAAGATCTCCTGGGACTTAGAAACCTCTAACAACAATTTCAATTGTGATATGCCTTTGCCAAGTGGAGAAAGATGGCCAACATTAGAAGCTTAGTGGAAACTGAGGTACTTGCTGCCAAGGTGCCTTGGTGAAAGCTTGCCCCCCGGAGTCCTCATCTCAGCTTCCTGTTGTCTCCTTTAGGTCATGCTTGGGGTGATATGTGCTTCAGAATATTTTTCAGACGTTTTGGTTCAGTAACACTGCAAAATGGTTTTTGCCGCAAGCGCTTTTCCCCATTCATTTAAAAGGAAATTGCAGTCACACATTTCTGACTCATTTACGCTTAAATCATCAGAATGTTAGTTTGTAGGAGCTTTATGATGTCCAGCTAGTCCAGGTTACTTTTTAATGAGCCTTTACAATCCATTTTCCTTAAAGAACAGGAAATCACAGAATGCTTACCATCTCATTTATTATACAAAAGTAAGTGGTAGTCTAAAAGTACCATAATCACTTTACATCCTTTGGAAGGATTGTTTTTTTTTCTGTAAAAGACTGCTCCTTCTAAAGTATTTGCTGTTAAGTTTTCCCTCATGTTCCTTGCCATCCATCTTCTCATTCCTGTTCATACTTGTGACTGAAATTTAGCTCTCCCTTTTGCCTTATGTCAGATGATTCAAGGCCTTCAAATTTCCATGTGAAATACCAAGGTTCCTTTATGCCCCAAGTTCAAGCTCTGAGGAAGGTTGTCCAGAACCTTTAAAGTCCTTAGATCAGTTGAGGTTGCTTCATTCACCCTCCTCCCCTTCTAGTCTTATCTAAAAACTTTCTCACTCCCTCAGCAATTGAAGCCTCCATTTTCCTGAAGATTGACCATTCTGACCTGGGCTAGGTCAATGTGACACTAGTAAAGACCAGGTTACATGGAATGAGGTGTTATGACTGGTCACTACAGACATTTAAAGGTAGAATTATATCTATTTATTGGAATATTCAGTTCACAGGAACTGCAGATACCACATTCAAGAAAAATTTTTTAGCTAAACAGGCTATTACATGTTTGCAAAGGTAGCTGAAATGCTCTCAGTACTTTGGGATCTTGACTCTGCAGTCTTCCATGATGTCTGTATGAAAGGAGACTTATAAAAATCACTCAGCCATGAGTCATGAGTCTTTGATTCCACTCCAAATTCTGCCATCGAGCTATGTGATTTGGGGTGAGTCACAGTCCTTTCCAGGCTTATATTTCCTCCTCAATAAAATGCCAAAGATTTCTGAGGTCCCAGTAAGCTCTAATATTCTGAGATTCTATGAACTGAGATTCTATCCTATGAAATGTTATCATATGACAATTGATTTGTATGTGGCTTAGCATGTAATAATAACGTGACCTGACCCTAGCCTCTCTCTTTCCACTGCCAGCTCTTTGAAGGAAAGGACCTCTTCTTACTCATCTTTTGTATTCCTCATAACACCTAGTTCAGTATGAAACACAGTGAAAGTCTTTAAAAAAAAGCTGATATTAGATAAATATGGATTGATTGATTAATTGACTTTCAGAAAGGATATATTCAGGCAAGAGGAAACAAAAAACTAAGTGAACAGACCTGTCCCAACCAACACCTCCACACCATGCATGCACCCCAACATCAATGTAGTACAGTAGAAGGAATATGGTAAAAATACTAGACAGGAGAAAGCTGACTTTGAATGCTGCCTCTGGCACTCACCTTTTTGAGGCTTAATTTCCTGATCTGAAAAATGGGATAGTATTACCCGCAGTGCTTTCCTTAAAGGATTATTTTGAAGATTAAGATGATTGGTTGAGATAATGTGTGTAAAGGATTTGACAAACATTAAGAAGCTATATAAATGTCATTTATACCTGGACCGAAAAAAGAAAAACAAAGGATTAGGCAAAAAGCACATGTAGGAAATCAGAAGTTTGTGCCAACTTGAATGTCTGTCTCTAAAGGTCAATATTAATTATCTTGGTAGATACATAGATATAGAGATAGGCATATAGATATAGAGAACATAGATGATAGATGATACCAATAATGCTGCTGGTTCTATCTTGCCCTTCCACTCAGTTTATTTTCAAGTAATTAAGGAACCATCGTGGTTGCTTGGGGGAATTTCATTTCTCCATCTCCATCCAGTTCATAGTGCTATTTTGGGGTGTGTTTCTTGAAATGTTTTGAGGAACTACAGATTGATGGTAAAGAATTTTATAAGTGTTAAAAGGTATTTACTAATCCCAGGTCAAATAGTAGGTTTGGGTGAGCAACTCTGAGACTACCAGGAAAGGAAGCAAAAGTATAAACATTCTTCTCCTGTGACTTTTGTTGAATTTTGCCTGTTACCTGACTGGGTATGATGGCTTACAGCCTTAAGGAATGCAGCAGGATAACTTTAAGCTCTCCCTAAGTAAAGCACTACTAGGTAAGACTTCATTCCAGTGACATCAGAGAGTAGTCTACAAGCAATAAACCCAGAGGAGATATACCACGAAGATGCCCAGCAGAGAGCAGAGATATAGTATTGGGTCAATATAATGTAAAGCCAATCACTCACAGCAGCATACCTGAGGACTGCTGCTGTGAATTATTTTAAGGGTCTAATTGCATAGTATAATGAACTCTCTATTTATTTAGTAATAAACTGAACATTGTTCAATAAAGTAAAGCATAACATTCATAACAACGCCCTTAAGCAAAACATATCTTCTAATACATGTATGTATCTCATGACACTCAGTATGTCATATGGCACATAGCATATATCATTGCATCCCTAATGTCAGGAGGTCCCAGACTAGGGTCTTTCTTAGTACAATGCATCCTTAAGGGGTAGCAGAAAATACCACACCATCCACCTCTAGATCAGTGTAACAACAATCTTCTTAATCAATGCACAATGTCCAAGTAAAGCCCTCTCTCATCTTTACTCGAGTTTAACTTCTAAACCTCATAGCTCCTCCTCTGTGCGCTGAGCACTCTCAGGGACTGTTCCACTCCGTACTTTTCCTGCTTCTGCCTGATAGCAGGCTCTGGGGACTCCTGACCACAGCTTCTATTTCTAAAAAAACCAAAACTTTAACAGGGCTATAACAATACTTTTTAATTTAATTAATTTAATTTGTTTTCAGATTTCAACAATCACTTCCATAAGTCTAAAATTCTCTCCCCTTTCCTCTCTTCTCCCTTCCTGAGATGGTATGCAATTTTATATGGGTTCTACACATATGTTCTTATTAAACACATTTTCACATTAGTGATGATGCATAGAATAAGTAAAATGAATGGGAGAAACCATGAGAAAAAACAAACCAAACCAAAACACTACACAAGAGAAAATAGTCTGCTTCATTCTGCATTCTGATTCCATAGTTCTTTCTCTGGATGTGGATGGCATTTTGCCTTGAGTCCTTTGAGATGTTTTAGGTCCTTGCATTGCTGTGAAGGGCTAAGTCCATCAGAAACAGTCCTCACACATTGTGACTGTTACTGTGTATAATGTTCTCCTGGTTCTGCTCATTTTACTGAGTCTTAGGCTCTCTGAACCTTTCCAGGTTTTCTGGTCTGTTCATCGTTTCTAATAGCACAATACTGTTCCATTACATGCATACACCACAACTTGTTCAGCCATTCCCCAATCGGTGGGCATTCCCATAATTTCCACTTCCTGGCCAACACAAAAAGAGCTATAAATATTTTTGGACATGTGGGACCTTTTCCCATTTTTATGATCTCTTTGGGATGTAGCCCTAGAAGTGATATTGCTGGGTCAAAGGGTATGCACATTTTTTTAGCCCTTAGGGCATAGTTCCATACTGTCCTCCAGAATGGTTGCATCAGCTCACATCTCCACCAACAATGAATTAGTGACCCAACTCTCCCACATCTTCTCCAACATCTATCATCTTCCTGTATAACAATATTTATGCATGTTACAAGTGCTGTCATCTCAATTTCCTCATAAACACCAACAGATTTCTGTCTGAGAAACTAACACAGACCCACAGACAGGGCTTCGGTCTGAGGAATTAACATAGATCACAGAGTACTGACATCACATTGTTTCTGTTAGGGCTCCTCACAAACAAGTTCCCCTAGCCTGCTCATGCTTGCTTCTGTCTCTCAGCTTTGTTTCTCTCTCTAGTCTGTCATCTCCCTCCAAGCAAAGCAATATGGATACTGTTTCTAATCAAAGACCCTTGATTCAAACTCTCTTGATTCAATCAAAGGCAAGACTCAATCAAAGGTACTTGATTGACTAAAACTCAACCCAGAAAAAAATAGCAAAAAAATCCTACTTTGCTTACCATTGCATATAGTAGAGAATGGGTCAGTCAGTCAGTGAATAAAATTTCTAGTGTTTACTAAACTCTTTGGGATACAAATATATATATATATGTACTATATGTATATATGTACATATATAAAAATATATTCGTACCCATATATAGGCATGTATGTGTTTATGTATGTATGTATCCTATGGAAGGTGAGATGTTAACTGGGACTTGATGGAGGTCAGAGATGTTACCCAACAGAGTAGATGTGTGACATCTGGAAGAAAACAATAGAAAGAGCAATTTGATAATGTACCAGATAGAATCGATGATGCTATAACATCAGTGGTGTTAGTTACCCTAACCACATGTACACCCTAGATGCACATTCTCTCTATGATTGTCTTCTTTGCATGTACCCTGGCTATATATTCCTTGCATATGTTACCTTGTCATACATATCTTCAGTACATGTGCCTTCCCTGGCGGGGATATATGTGGTAGCCTATGGGAAAATGCATCCTCTATATGGAGATTTTATGTTCTCATCATTTAATTTGCTATGCTATTTGGTGAAGTGTCTTTCATTATTATGTCCCCTGACCTTCCATGGGGGGGGGGGGTCATAGGCCAGGGTTTGAATTGGATAATGATGCACAACTACCCAGTTACCCAGCTTTGGAGTAGCTTTATGGAAACCCACATGAGAAAAGAACGGGTGCCACACATAATATGGTTTTAATCCAATATTTCCTTTGTACTTCACATCATATAGACATGGTTTTGTTCCCTGACTTCTGACCGCAAAAGTGAACTTGTCCGATGGGCTTAGAGCCCTAGTTCTCCTCTCTGCACCTCGCTCAGGAAGTCTGAGCAGCTGCCCACCTCTGTCCAGTGGGTACAATAAGCAACATGTACACTGTTTGTAGAGCTTTCCAAAATTAATGATGCCTTTCAGAATGGGAAGTGTTGCTATGAGGAAACCTATGCAGCTCAGAGATGTTAATTTATGTGGAAGGGGGTGGAGATCAGGGTTGTGAGAATGGCAGCAGCCAAACATTGTCTGAGTTTTCTACCTTTTCATTGCTCAAACTGTTTTCCTCACTGCTTTCCTCAAAAGACTTTACCCAACCAAAAGAAAACACAAAAACAAATTTGACTCCAATCTTCTTTTCCAACAATGGTGCTTTTCCATCTTCCTGACTTTTCCAGTGCACAGATCATGGGAAGGCATTAATGATCTCACAATGCATGGGGTTAGGAAGGTAAGTGGAGCTCATAATTACCTCATTTACATTCTTTTATTCACTGAAACAGAATTCTTAATGACTTTTATGTGGAATGTGGGGTAATCAGTGCAAATGAAACTCTCTGATGCTGGGTGGAAAAGTGAGCCAACTAGCTAACTCATAGGAAGAAAATATCTGATGAATGACCAAGCCAAGAACCCTGCCCTGAGGTCCAGAATATGTTGTGCTTTTTTTCCTGTTAATGGACTGTTGTAATTGGATTGAGATTTAAATTATAGTTTCTTAGATGTGGAAATACAAGTGAAGTTCTTTACCACCCTGATAGAAAAAATCATGCTCTCATTTCTCAAAAAGCAGTATGGTAGAGGAGAAGGGAAGGTACTGGAGTAGGAGCAAGGCAATTGATTTCTCATTCAGATTCTGTCATAAACTAGCTAAGCAACCTAGAGTAAGTCACTATTCTTTTCTGAGTCTCATTTTCACCTTCTACTTTAGGAGGTTGTTTATGATGGTTAAATGATGCTCTGTCTAAAATACTATTTAATCATAAAATTATGTATAAAAGTGAGCCTTTGTTCTTATTGGAAACAATAGAAATACAAGATTCCACCATGCTTATTTGTTGATGTGAAAAGAACATTTGATTCAGTAGAGTTAAAAATTGCACTACAGCCTCTCAGTCAATAAGCATTTTTATTTTATGTTGGCACACCTCTCACCTAAAATATTGCCACAGGCTTTCAATTGATCTCCTGTTCCCAATCTTTTGCTTCTCTTACATCCAATGTCTCCCCTTTTCTAATCTTACCTCCACACAACCAACGAATTAATATTTCTGAAACATAGATCTGATGCCTCAAGCCTGCTAAACGATAGTAACACCAAAAACAACAATAATAAATAACAACTTGGGGAGCTCTCCAGCACCTCTAGGACAAAACTCCCTTCCGTTATCTAAAGCATTCCATAATCTGATTCCCATCTGCCTTTCCAATTTTAATTTAGAACATTTCCTTCCCATGTCCTCCATTCCAATGACATGGGCCAGCTAGCTGTTCCTATGCATGGCGTTCCATCTCCTGACTGTTACTTTGCCAGAACTGTTCCTTATTTCTGGAACATTGTTCCTCATTTCCTTTTTCACTTGTGCTTTAGAGAATTCTTGGGTATCTTCAAAGCACACATTGGGAGCCATATACTATACAAGTCTTCTCACTTGCCAGCACTTTCTCGTGAAATTGCCTTGTATTATTTCAAATAAACTTTGTAATAACTAAATTATAAGAATTTGGTAAGTCTTCATTAATCAAAGACTCTAGAGAACAAAGACTTTTTCATATTTGTCCATGTACCCCCATTGTCTAGGCCAGGGGTGGGGAATCTGTGGCCTCAAGGCTACATGTGACCTTCTAGGTCCTTGGGTAAAGCCTTCTGACTGAATCCAAGTTTCACAGAACAAATCCTTTTATTAAGGGGATTTCATCTGTGAACTTTAAATTCAGTCAAAGGGCCACACTTGAAGACCTAGAGGGCCACATGTGCCCTTGAGGCCACAGGTTCCCAACCCATGGTCTAAACTAAACATTGTTATGCTGGTATGTGTTTAGCAACCAGTTCCCTAGAAATGTACTTAGGACATCCTTTTAAGTTTAACTTATGTTACTAATTTTCTCCGTCACTTTTTTAAGTCCAGATAATCAACACAACAACAAATCAGTGCATAATTCGTAGGTCCTCCATGAATGTATATTGACTTGATTTGAGAGGTAGGGTAATAGTAGGAACAACAAAATACATAATGGTTTAAGTTCTGAAAAATTCTTAAAATATTAATTTTGACCAACACAACCTGTGAAGTAGATACTATAAGAATTGTGATTCTCATTTTATAGACGAGGTAACGAGGTTCAGAGCAGTTCAATTTTGTCTGCACAAAGAAATTTTCTTCTATACCAAGGAATCTACTAAGAACTAGGGATACAAAGGTATAAATGAAATGGTGATTATCCTTGAGGCAGGGACTAGGGGAGTCAACATATAGCCAGGAAAAAAGCATATATATAATATATGTAGTATAAAATCAAAGTTTTGTCTTTTTTGTTTTTTTGGCTTTTTGGTTTTGGAGAGGAAAGATATATTAAAATAATCAGCAAATGTCCCAAATAGGGAGTAGTGCCTAAAATGAGCTTTAAATGGAACTAGGGGTTCCTAGGGGAAAGGTGGAGAAGAAGAACATTCCAGGCAGAAGGTGCAACTTTTGCAGAAGAACAGAGATGTTATCTATAGGAAACAGCATTCTACCAAGGTTGGGTAGAATTTAGTGTATGAGAGAGCATAATGTGTAATCAGCCTGGAAAAATAGGTTGGAGCCATCTGAAAGAATTTAAAGGCTGCTCAGAGGTGTCAGTGTTTTATTCTAGCAGCCAAAGGGAGATGCTGAAGCTTCTTAAATAGAGGTATGACATTGAAAGGGTGCCACCAGGGCCACAGAGATAGGGTTTGAGGACAAATTTCATCTCAGATTTTAACCACAACTCTAGCACTCTGGCCACTACACCATGGCAAAGGGCATAGACATTTAGATAGAGTTAGGGATGGTCTACATACTCCCTTCATGTGCTATCAAGACATTTACAGGAAGGCATTCAAATTCCTTAGACAAGGATTTCACTGGATGAGAAGGCATGGATGGGTTGTGATAAAACTTACTGAGAGGGAGTTCTTATACCCATAAGACTGTAGAAGACTCAAATATTAGATTAAATGGAAAAGGGTATGTCAATCACGAACAGTTTCAGAATATTATAAAAGTGACATACAATAAATTACTTTAAAATTCCATAAAACATTTGTATATCTAGAAAGGGAGGTGGGCCAATCACATAATTAGAGGTCTACACAAAAGAGTGGGCAGGTCTTCAGTGGGATGAATTGATCCTCAAACAGACCATTCATGGAAAAGAATGGACTATAATGACACAAGAGATTGGTATAGAGTCATTCCAATCTATTAGAGTGGAAGGATCATCCACTCACGTAATTACGGAAGAATTGGAGTGGGGTTGAAAGGAGAACTGGACCATGGAAGATTAATGAAGTGGCCATTCAGTTGTCATGGGTTATGTAGATTAAGTTTGGCCTGAAAGACAGGATAACTTTCTGAGATGCCTTTTGTTCCTACCTCATTTCCTTCCCATGTAAGCCTCCTATGTTTAAATAAATTAGTTTTCGTACTCTTCTTCAAACATACCCTGATATTCTCTACTTTTATGCCTTTGCCTACGCTATTCTCTTCACCTAGAGTATCAACCATTCTCCATCTTTGTTGAATTACTGTGGATTTTTCAAGTGTCAATGCAAATGTTATCTTTCTTTTGAGACTTCTTTGACAATTGTTTTCTCTGAATTCTGAGAACACTGTGTATTCATCTTATAGCACTTATTACATATGTATTTTTAGTAATCATGGTCCTATTTTATCTCCAATAAGAGACTATAGACTCTTTGAGGGCAAGCTTCAAGTGAAACCATCTTCCACTTCCATGTGGTACCTAAATTCCTGCCTGTGGTACCTAAATTCAATGACTCAGGTCATTGAATATTTGTTGAAAGAATGAAAAGTGGATGATTCTCAGATTTCTTTTCATTAGTCTTTGAATTTTACAGGATTTCCTAAAGTCTTGCTCTAACCATTCTTACAATATACTTATAAAATAGAAACTTAGAACAAAGTGATTTTTTCTTAAGTAAGATGAGACCTAGCATGACATAGTTGTGAGAGACGGCTAGCCATGTGATTAAGCAGATGTGGGTTCAAGCCCTGGCTCTGATACATGCTAGATTTGAGGCCATGGACAAATAACTTGACCTTTCAATGTTCCAGGAAACTATTTAAGACTAAAAGTTACAGATGGTTCATTGATCTGAATTAACATATTTTGTTTCTAAACCAAGGAGTCCCCATAGTAATTGTAAAAGAAAAAATCTACATAAATAGTATGAAGAATAATAATATACATTTGCACACTGATCTACAGTGAAAGACATCTAGTATATTTATTTAATTTGATCTTCACCACAACTCTGATGTAATGAAGATACTATTTTTCTAATTTTACAAGTGAAGGAACTGAGGCTCAGAAAAGGCAAACTGATTTGCATAATATTACACAAATAATAAATATTGCAGCTAGAAATTCATTAAAGATTTTCTGGCTCTAAGCTCAGGGCTACTTTCCCATGTTTTGCTCTCTCTCTAGTAGGTAATCAATCCCTTGTTCCATTTGGAGGCTGAAACAGCTTGTCTTTGTCCCCTGAAAAACTACAAGATGTCACAAAGAAGCTGTAGAAGTAGGAAGTACCATATGGTTATTTCCAAGGAGGCTTGACATTTTTATCCATCTGAGTTGTACACAGCCCCTGTGATAACTCTTTTAGAGTTGATACCTATGCATACCAAGGAAGTGGTGACCATAACTCAAGGTCTTTTAGGTATAGAGACTTTTAAGCACCTGGAACCACAAAAAGACCACAACCTGCCCTGGTCCTTATTAGTTCTAGAGCTCAGTTTTTAGAATATAGACCAGAACCCCATCTCCAGTAGATCAAACACCAAATACTTCGTCCCATAGAAACCTCATCAACAGAATTTTAAAATTAACCTGATATCACTGTACTAGCAACTAAGAATGTTTATTAATATACACATTAATCTATACATGTCAGTAAGACATGTGCATACATACAAACACGTTTTGTATGTATTTATTTGTAGCTCTTTTTCTTTTTATCCATACCTCAGTTTCATTGGTGTAGGTGACACTTGTACCTCAAATAACAATAAAAGACATATATTACACAACACTTTACAATATCCTTGTGAGTTATGTGCTACTGTTACCCTCATTTTAATAGATGTTATATTGTTATTATTTCTACTTTGTTCTATGGTATTGTTACTCCTATTTTATTAGATGAAGACACTGAGACGAGAGAAGTTAAATGACTTGCACAGGGTCACACAGCTAGAAAGTATATGAGGCAGGATTCATACTCAAATCTTTCTGATTCAAAGTCTCATGCTCTATTGACTGGACCACTGAGTCATGATAAAGTGAATAGTGACTCGACCATATATAGACAATGTGTACCAGAGTCAAAACTTGTACCCAGGTTTTCAAATTCTGAGACCAAATTTCTATTCATTGTACAAGGCTATTTCTCATAGCCAGATAGAGAAATGGATAGATGGATAAATAGAGAAATAGATAATAGAAAAATAGATGAAAAGATAGATAAATACACAGAGATGATAGATATAGAGATAAAGATCTTCCTGTGTATATCCGGCAAGTACTTGACCAGAAAACTTGTCTACAAAATTCTCAATAAATTGTCTGCTAGCCTTTATTTCAAGACTTCAACGGATGGGAGACACATCACATCCTGAGGCAGCCTATTTTGTTTTTTGGACAGCTCTAATTGTTCAGAACTTTTCCTAAATCTGTTTACCTGAAAGGTTCATCCATCCATCTCTACTGGTTCTGCCTCTGGGGTGAAGGAGATGTCTAATCCTTCTTCTACATCTTGGGTTTTCAAATGTATGAAGACAACTAGCACATTCTGCCTAAATCTTTTCTACATACTACTCATTTTCTTCATGCTGCTCATTTGCTACATTTCCACTCACTAAATTCATGATCCTTCAACCAATCCTCACATGGCAAGTTTTCTGGTCTTCTGGTTATCCTCTTTCTTCTCCAAATGTGATGTTCATAATTGAAAAGGATACTACAGATAATGTGTGACCAGGACAGCATAGCAGCGCATCTTTCCCTGTTGTCTGGACCCTCTATTTCTAAATGCAGCCCATGCATATGCTAACTTTCTTGGCTTCCATATTTCATGGTGACTCATATTCACCTTGCATTCCCAGATCTTTAACACAAAATGAACAGTTATCTAGGAATCCTTCTCATTTTCTCTATTTGTGGAATTGATTCTTTGAATCTACACTTTGTAGAAAGTATCCTGTTTATTAGTGTGCACCTTGAGATTCAGCTCCTTATTCTAGTGCATTGACATCTTTGGTTTTATGCCACAGTGCTAATTTGTCAATGATAATGTAAATGTGTGATAATCTCCTAGAGTTTTAAAGTCAGTGGTACATTTACATGAATTATGCCATTTTAGTGTCACTACCATCATGTGAAGTAGGTAGCATAATTTTTTATTACTCTCATGTATCGATAGCTTAAAAGCGAAATGTCTTGTTACAAAACTGCTAAATGTAGGGATAGAGTTTCAATGAAGGCCTTTCTGATTACAAGTTCAGCACTGTACTCACTGTCCCTCCAAGCTTTATGTCATTGGAAAATTTTATAAGTATGTAACCTCTGTTTTCCCCCAAATGTCTGGAAGAAATGATTGCTTAATGGATAGAGTACTGGACATGAAGTCAGAAAGACCTGAGTTCAAATTCAGACTCAAATATTTACCCGCTATGTGACTGGGCAAGTAGTTCATTAACCTCTGTTTGCCCTGGAGTTTTCTTCTATAAAGTGGGCATAAAAATAGCACTCCCAAGGTCGTAGTGAGGATCAAATGAGTAATGTTTATAAAATACTTTACAAGACTAAAAATGCTATAAAATTATATTATTGTGATATTATTATTTTATATAAATCAAGCAGCAAAGGACCAAGAAAAGATCCATGGAATAATCCAATGGAAAACTCCCTTTAATTTGACATAGACTCATTAATAGTTATTCTTTGATATAATCATTTAACTAATTGTAAACTCATCTGATTGTGCTACCATCTATCTCACATCTCTCTCTTGTCCTTAGATAGAGATGGCAGGAAGTTTTCAAGTGCTTTGCAGAAATTTTGTCAAAGTATTATCTACCATAAGCCTAGTAAACTTGTCAATCAATCAACAAATGAATAAGCACTATGTGACATATACTATGCTAAGTGATGGAGAAACAGAAAAAAGAAAAAAAATCTAATCCCTCAAGGAGTTTACATTCTAATAGAAGAGATAGCTCAATGTAAAATTATATAATAATAATACTAAGTAGATACATGATAATCTTAGGCAGAAAGGCACCCGCAGCAAGAAGAACTAGGAAAAGCCTCATTATATAGAATATGGTTTTGTATCTGAGTGTTGAAGGAAGCCAGGGATAAAAAAGAAAAACATTCTAGGCTTAGGTGACACATAACAAGGGCAAAGACAAGATAATGGAATTGGAGAGTTATGTGTGAACATTATATTTGACTTGTATAGCTGGACTATGGAAGGAATGAAGGGGAATGCTGTGTAGCAAGCCTGGAAAGAAAAGTTGGGAAAAACTTTCAAAATAAAAAGAAGAGTTTTAATTTGGATCTTGGACTTAAGAGAGAGTCACTGGGGTTTAGAGACTGTTGAGTGACATAGCTTGATGTGTACTTTAGGTTTTAGAGTGGTGGAGAGGAGCAGAGACTTGCAGCAGGAGTATAAATTAGGAGAAGTAATGAGAGTTAAAAATCTTCCCAGCCCATTAATGGGCCTCAGGTGAAACTTGATTAGGGGAGGTTTGTTTGCTTGAAGGTTTTCACACCTTTTGGTAATTAGTCACTGGAGCATGTGGGTTGTGATGCCTTCTGGCTCTCTGTATACTCTGAGATGAGGTTTTACTTTGGGGCTCAATCATTGTGAGAATGTTCATGTGATTAGGCCAGATGAGACTCTGGGAGAGTCCGTCCCCACTCCCACCCCCACCCCCACCCCCCACCCACCTTTAAAAAGCCAAATGTTAGTGCTTCTTTCTCTGGTAACTATGTATGTATATAATGGTCCGACAGTTGGATCCGTCTGTTGATCTGTGATGTATGTATTACCTGTGATTATACAGTTGGAAGCCCTCTCTGTTGGTCCTGCTTGTATTTTGTCTGTTGGTTTATGTATTTGATTAAAATGATTGTTGATGCCTTAAAAGTTCCTTTTCTTTTAGAAAAGTAGATCTAAAAACCTGTGCATCATGCCCTCCTATGTATGCTGGGGTGCTTACTGCTATAGGAGATCACTTACTAGTTCAAATAAATAAAGGTCTACCACCCTAAATTTGGGTGGTAGACACTTCAGTAAAGACAAGGATGTGGTTGAGAAAGAAATTGTGAGTATAGCAACAATGTGATTTGATGACTGATTACCAAAGAAAATGTGGCTACTATGAGGTCATCTGTTTTTGATGAAGTCATATTTGGTATCAATTATTCCTTCTATAAAAACTTGCAAATCAGCTCTTTAATAATGGTTATTATCAGAGCCAGGTTTCAAATTCAGGTATTCTGAATACAAATTCCATGTTTTTTCCACTAAGACAATATAACTCTAGCTTTAGAGCTCTCTCTCTCTCTCTCTCTCTCTCTCTCTCTCTCTCTTCCTGTCTCTGTCTCTGTTTAGTGTCTGTGTATCTCTGTCTCTCTGTTTCTGTCTCTCTTTCCCCCTACTCTCCTCCCCTTTCTGATCCAATGGGCACATATTTTTACCAACCTCACTCTTTCAGTCTTTGAAGTCAGTAAAAGGCAGTAGATCAAACTTTTCAACAAAAGCACATCTTTGGAACATATATCTTGGAAATCACTTTTGGTAAATGACCCTTCACTTTTTCTTGACAAGAACCAGGCCACCACACCTACTTTCCAGCTATCTCCAAAATGTGCTTCCTAAATTTTGGCCATCCTCCTCATATTTTCTCCAGAAATTTTCCCTCCAATGCTAGAACACAAGGTATTTGTGTGGGATGCAAGGGGATGATTTTTGGTCGCAGCAGTCCATGACCTCGATTAACATTAAGAAATGTGCTATCTTTCCCCTTCCTCAAAAAGATACAATTCTCCACTTCCACCTTTCCTTCTGTCACCCACCACTCTAATCTGTATTCCTCTAGACCAGGGCTTCTTGAACTTTTTTCCACCGGTAACCTCTTTTCAATCTCATCAGTGTTTGTTGGTGTTGCATGACCTGAGGCCAAGTGCAGTGCAAAGTGTGCATGCTTTATGTTCAGCCCCAAGGCTGCAGTGAAATTGTGTGATACAAGCACTGCCAGAAACACCTTGGATTCAGACGTGTTTGATTTTTAATTAATTTTGGGTTGTTGAGTGTTCAGAAACCTTTTGCTATTGCCTAATTTTTCAAGATGCTATATGGGGTCATGACCCACAGTTTAAGAAACACTGCTCTAGACTACTGCTAGTGGTTACCTCAGATACTTAGGAAAGAAACTGGTTTCAAGTGACTCCCCAGCTATGGGATATGAATTGGTGTAATCATTCGAAAGAGCAATTTGGAGCTATGTCCCAAAGGAACTAAACTATTCATACTCTTTGACCTAATAATACCATTACTAGACCTACACTAAGAAGGGATAAAAGAAAGAGGGAAAACTCCTATATGTACAAAACACATTTGTAATTACTCTTTTTGTGGTGGCAAATAACTAGAAACTAAGGAGGTATTCATCAGTTTGGGGATGAAAAAACAAATTGTGACGTATGATTGTCATGAAATACTATTGTGTCACAAGAAATGGCAAAAAGAATGGTTTCAGAAAAATCTAGAAAGACTTGGATGAACTAATATTGAATGAAGTGAGTCAAAACAAGACAACAATTTCTGGCATAACAACACTGTAAAAAGCAAAACTAAAAAAATTTGAATGACTTAAGAACTTTGATTAATGTAATGACCAACCACAATTTCTAGAAGACCAATTTGAAAATGCATATTATATATATATTTATTTATACAAACACACACACACACACACACACACACACACACACATCCTACTTCCTAACAGAGAGGTAATGAACTAAATATGCAGAATGACACATATTTTTGGATAATGGGGAAATTTGTTTTGCATGACTATGCCTATTTGTGACAAAGGTTTCATTTTTCTTTTCCCTTTCTTTATGAAGAAAGGAAGTGAGGGAAAGAAAATAAAATGCTTATTAATTAAAACATGGTGCACCTAAGTGGTATAGTGGATAGAGAGCTGAGCCTGGAGTTAGGAAGACTCTTCCTGAGTTCAAGTATGGCCTCAGACACACAATGTGACCCTGTGCAAGTCATTTACCCTGTTTGCTTCAATTTCCTCATCTATAAAATGAATTGCAGAAGAAAATGGCAAAGTATTCCAGCATCTTTGTCAATAAAACCCCAAATGGGGTCATCAAGAGTTAGACATGTTTGAAAATGAGTGAACAACAACAACTGAAAACTCTCCCTCTCCCTCTCTCTCTCTCTCCTTCTCTCTCCCTCTCTCTCTCTCTCTCACACACACACACACATACACAAACACACATATACATATGCACTTATGTATGTATGTGTATACATAAATATAAATTTTTAAAAGAAATTCAACAGGCTTCAACTTTATCCTTTGCCTTTAGACATAAATGTCATTCTATATTAATTCGCTGAACTTTATACTCTAATCAAGAGGTTCCCAAAGTGAGTGATACTGTCCCCTGGGACCACTGGAACAATCCAGGGGCGTGGAAGTAGTCTCAGGAAAAATGGGGCCATTGAATAAAAACAAGGGGGCAGAGGTAGCATAAGGAAAGAAGAGAAAATAAGAGAATTATGAAAAACTGCTCATACAAGTTTCACCTGACATGTTACATCCTACAGAGTTAAGGTCATGGTGACTGCATTATTTTCCAAATAAACACACAAAATGTAAGTTATAACAAATCAAGGGTCTACTGACAGATCTTAATAAGTAAGCATTGGCAGGTGAATGTGTCATGAATTGACAGAAAGTCTAGCAAGCACTGGCAGGAATGTGTGCATGTAATAACTTGTTTACAATACTATACGGTTATATAATGCAATGTTACATTACCAAAATTTCAACGCAGGGGAAAAAACAAATTACAATAAATTGTTAAATTTAAGATGTATCATTTTAATATTTATATAGATATATATATATGTATGTATATAATGATTCAAATTTTAAAAAATGTTGATGTGGTAAAGAAAGTAGTCTTACACAGGGTGCTGTGTATGGTTTTTTTCCTTTTGAAAAGAGAGAGATAGGCCAAATAAATCTGGGAATCTCTGCTCTAATCTAAACCTCACAGAATTCATAGTATCATTGATGAGTTCCTCTTAGGGCTTCCATCTTGTGGAGTGCCCCAGGTTTGCAAGTTATCAGTCCCACATAGTTTTTCTCCTGACTTTTTAGATTTCCAAACCACTCTCCAACACTTCCCACAGCTGCTTTCCGGTTCCATTTTGTATGTTATTTTCCCCCATTAGAAAGCAAATTTCTTCATGGTAAGGATTGTTTCTGTTTTTGCTTGTATTTGTATACCCAGTGCTTAGCATAGTAAGTGATTAATAAAGCAAGCCTGGCACATAGTAAGTGATTAATAAAGCAAGCCAGTTTTCCTTCCTTCCTTCCTTCTTTTCTCCTTTCCTCTCTTCCTTCTTTCCTTTCTTCTTTACTTCCTTCCTGGTTATAGATGAAATCTATAAATCAACAGTCTTCTGGAGGGCAGAGCCAAGATGGTAGAGTAAAAGCAGGACTTGCTTGAGTTCTCCCCAAAACACCTAAAAATACCTGTAAAAATGACTCTAAATAAATTCTAGAGCTACAGAACTCACAAAATGACAGAGTAAAACAAATCTCCAGCCCAAGACAACCTGGAAAGTCCACAGGAAAGGTATATCTCACCAGGCTGGGTGTGAAGTTCAGTCTGGCATGAGTTGTGCCAGTAAAGGGTGGGAGCAGGCCTCAGGGGACTGAATCACTGGAAGCTGTGGCAGTTTCCAAACTTCTCAACCTACAAATATCAAAGACAGCATAGAAGGTCAGGGGGAAAACTCTGTGTTACTTGGGTGAAAGAGGAGCTCAGTCTGTCTGAGATCTAGCCATATCCCCAACTGCTTCCAGAGTTCTGGTCCCACAGACAATGGGAAATCAAGCAGCTGATACAAAACCCATGAAGCCTGGGACAGTATATCTACCATCACTTCCACCCCCACTAGAAGTAGAATCCTACCTAGACAAAGAATTAAAAAGTCAAGTATTTGTCTGGGAAGATAGGTAAACTGTATAAGAAAACTTAGACTATAAAATCTTATGTTGGTGGTAAAAAAGATCAAAACATACAAGCAGAAAAAGATAAGAAAGTCAAAGATCCTACATCCAAAGCATCCAAGAAAAATATGTTTATCTCAGGCCATGGAAGAATTCAGAGGTAGAGGAAAAATTGGGAAGAGAAATGAGAGTGATGCAAGAAAATCATGAAAAATGAGTCAATAGTTTGCTAAGGGAGACCCTCTCCCCACATACTGAAGAAAATAACACTTTAAAAAGTAGACTTACAAAAATGGCAAAAGAGGTCCAAAAATTCAATAAGGAGAAGAATGTTTTAAAAAGCAGAACTGGTCAAATGGAAATGGAAGTCCAAAAGCTCACTGAAGAAAATGATTACTTAAAAGTTAGAATGGAGCAAATGAAAGCTAATGACTTCATGAGAAATCAATAAATTATAAAACAGAATCAAAAGAATGAAAAAATAGAAACCAATGTGAAATATCTCACTGGAAAAAACACTGAGAATAGAAAGAGAGTATGAAAATTATTGGACTATTTGAAAGCCATGATCAAAAAAAGAGCCTGGATATCCTCTTTCAAGAAATTATCAAGGAAAACTGCTCTGATATTCTAGAACTAGAGGGTAAAATAGGAATGGAAAAAATCCACTGTTTGCTTCTTGAAAGAGATCCCCAAAGGAAAACTCCTAGTAATATTATAGCCAAATTCCAGAGTTCTCAGGTCAAGGAGAAGATATTACAAGCAGCCAAAAGGAAACAATTGAAGTATTGTGGAAATACAATTAGGATAATTCAGGATTTAGCAGCTAGCTTCTACAATGAGGGACTGAAAGACTTGGGATATGATATTCTGGAGGTCAGAGGAACTAGGATTAAAACCAAGAATCACCTACCCAGAAAAATTGAGAATAATACTTCAGGAGAAAAATGGATATTCAATGAAATAGATGACTTTCAAGCATTCTTGATAAAAAAAGACCAGAGATGAATAGAAAATTTGACTTTCAAATACAAGAATCAAGAGAAGTACTAACAGGTAAACAAGAAAGAGAAATCATAATGGACTTATTAAAGTTGAACTGTTTACATTCCTACATGGAAAGATGATGTTTGTAACTCATGAGACCATTCTCAGTATTAGGGTAGTTGGAGGAAATAGAAAGATAGAGAAATAGATACATAGATAGATAGAGAGAGAGATAGATAGCTAGATAGATGATAGACAGAGTGACAGACAGACAGATTAGATAGATAGATAGATAAGAGGGCAGAAGGTGAGTTGAATATGAAGGGATGATAGCTAAAAAATAAAATTAAGGGGTGAAAGTAATATATTGGGAGGAGAAAAGGAGAGATAGAATGGGGTAAATTATCTCACATAAAAGAGGCAAGAAAAAGGTTTCACAATGAAGGGGAAGAGGGGAAAGGGGAGAGAGAATGAGTGAACCTTACTCTCATAGGACTTGGCTTTAGGAGAGAATAATATATACCCTCAGGTATCTTGCCCGACAGGAAAATAAGAAGGAAGGGGATAAGGTGGGGGTTGTGGGGGGGTGGGGGAAATGATAGAAGGGAGGCCATATTGGGGGAGGATGCAGTCAGAAGCAAGCACTTTGAAAAGGGACAGGGTAAAGGAGAAAAAAGAGTAAGTTGGGGGCAGAATAGGATAGAGGGAAATATAATTAGTCTTTCACAACATGACTATTATGGAAGTGTATTGCATAACTATATACGTATAACCTATGTTGAATTGTTTGCCTTCTCAGTGACCATGAGTGGTGAGGGAAGAAGGGAGAGAATTTGGAAATCAAAGTTTTAAAAACAAATGTTAAAAATTGTGTTTACATACAACTGGGAAATAAGATAGACAGACAATGGGGCATAGAAATCTATCTTGACTCACAAAAAGCAAGGGAGAAAGGAATAATAGGTAGAGGTGATAGAAGGGAGTGCAGACTGGGGAAAGGGGTAGTCAGAATGCATACCATCTTGTGGGGGGGAGGGGAGAGATGTGGAGAAAATTTGGAAGTCAAAATCTTGTGAAAATGAATGCTGAAAACTAAAAATTAATTAATTAATAAAAAAGAAAGAAATCTATAAATCAATCAATCAGAATTTATTAAGTGCAATCCAGTCTCAGAAATCATGTTAAGCATCATGGAAACAAAGAACAAGAAAAGGAGGCCAACAGAAATTAAACAGTCTCAGTCTTCAAGATATTTATATTCTAATGGAGGTAAAGGACACATCATTTATTTATATAGTCATACACCACAAATGAAAGAGATATAAGATAACCTAAAAGGAAAGATGCTAGCATCTGTGGGGACTGGGAAAAGTATATTGCAGAAAGTAGCTTTTGACCTGAATTTTGAAGAAACAGAATCTTAGAGACAAAACTGAGAAAAGTAAGCATGCTAGGAACAGGGGAGAGGAAGGCCAAAAGCAAAGCGAAGGGAGATGTTTTGTTTTCTATGAGTAGGCAAATATGGCTCAACAATAGATTGTATGGAGAAAAAGAGGATGTAGGAACACTTCAAATAGAAGAAGGAAGCTCATTGTAAAACAGCTAAAGTTAAAGGAGAATACTACAATTTATAGAGTAGGAGGTAACATGGTAAGATTTATACTTTAAGAAAATCCCCTTAGATATTGTTTGGAAGATAAATAGGAATGGGGAGAGACTTGAGGCGAGGAGATTTTATTGTGAAACTATTGTAATAGTCCAGTCAAGATGTGATGAAGACTTAATCTAATGTTGTGTGTGATTAGAGAGAAGGAGACTTACATAAGAGGTGTTGTCAATAAAGAAACTGCAAAATTTGGCAACCAATTAGATGTAGAGGTGAATGAGAATGAACATATCATAACTAGGAAGCAGAACAGTTAGAATGATGATAGTGATATTAATACAGGGAAGGAGATTCAGAAGGCAGGCAAGTTTGGGGAAAAATGTGGACAAGAGGCCTATAGGACATCCAGTTCAAAATGTCCAATAGACAATCTGTGATGTGGTACTGGAATTCATCAGTGCAACTGGATATATAGATCTAGGTAAGATGGAGAAATATGCACTCAATAAATACAATTAGTGGTATTCACATTGTCAATTGAACAAGTGACTTTAAAGAACATTCCTAAATGAGTTGATGTCAATTTACTTGACTAATCAAATAACATTTGGAGTTCGAGTATCAACTGGAAAAAAAAATAAGTTAATCCTTTTTTTTTTGGTATCTTGGTAATACGTCACCTATGTGGGAATTTCTATCACGTCCTGCCCATGTCTGATTTTCTCCATATTAAAAATCCCATTTCCTTCAACCCACAGAATCAAGCAAAGTATAGGGGTGGGGGGAAGGTGATGAATTTGGAATCAGGAGATATCTGGATTTGAATTCTTTCTCTGACACTAAATTTGCTATGAGACCATGGACAAGTTACTTAACTTTGGTTAAGTTGCCAATGAGACAGCTTAGTCTTGTGGACAAGTTACAATAAGGACCAGAATATAGTACAGTTGGGTGGGCACAGAACTAGAGAAAGACCAGTTACAGATGACTCAGTGTCACCTCAGAGGGAAACCTCCTGTACAGGGGTCCAGGGTTCTGTATTTGGGCCTGTTCTGTACAAAAATTTTATCACTTACTTAAAGAAAGGCATAGATGTCATGCTTATCAAATTTGTGGATGTCAACGGAGCTGAGAGGGTAGCTAACACTTCAGATGACAGAATCGGGTTCCAAAAATATCCTGACAGGCTGGAACAATGGGCTCAATCCAATAAGATGAAATTTTATAGAGATAAATATAAAGTTTTACATTTAGACTAAACAAATCAACTATACAAGTACCGAACAGGGCAGATGTGGCAGATAAGTCAGTCATATGAAAAGACCAAGGGATTTTAATGGATTATAAACTCAATAGGAGTTCAGAAAGTGACATAATCAGAAAAGTTAATATGATCTTAAGTTTCATAAATAGAAGGACAGTGTCTAGCATAAGGGAGGTGATCATTTAACTTTGCTATATGTTACTCAGTCATGTGAAGCCATATGTAGGGTAGACATTAATATGCTGGAATGTGATCAGGAGAGGATGACCAAAATAGTGATAGGATTCATATGTATATACCCACACAATATACATATAATAGATACATTTATATGTCATTAGACAAAATGAGTTCAATTTAGTTTTAAAAAAGCATTTATTCAATGTCCAATATCTTTAAGGTACTGGATAATGATAGCTGTCATTTAAATAGCACTTTACATGCATTAACTCATTTGAGCTTCATAAAACCCTTTGAGAGGGTTTTATATTGAAAGTATTATCATAAACTAAGTTCCCTCATTTGCAAGATGACTGCTAAAATGTAAGTAATATGCCCATGGTCTCATAGCAAGTTTAGTGTTAGAACAAGTCTTCAAATCCCGATATCTACTGATTCCTAATTCGGCACCCTTCCTCCCCTCCCCTCATAGAATTTGATTGATTCTTTGGGTTGAAGGAAATGGAATTTTTTAATCTGGAGAAAAGAAAACATGGACAGGACATGGTAGAAACTCCCAAATAAGTGAAGTATTACAATGTTACCAAAAAAAAAAAGGATTAACTTTATTTTTTCATTTGATATTAGAAGATAGAATTAGAATCAATGAATGGAAGTTATGGGGTAGCAAATTTGAGGTCAAACAATTACCTATTAGTCAATCTTATCCAAAACAAGATGGAATGTTTCAGGATAGTTATTTCCCTGTCTTTGGAGTTCTTCAACCTTATGTGTGATGATGAATTAAAGATATTGTAGAAGGGATGAATGATTTAAGTAGAGATAAGCCTAGGTAACCCCTGAGATAACTTCTAATGCTAAATGGAAAAGTTATGTGAGGAAGGGAATATGATGAGATGTTGCTAGTGGAAGCAAGAAACTTGTATTCTGACTCCTGTTCATGTCCCTTCCCTTCAAAAGTTTCTACTATCTTCTTGTGGCTCATCTGCACTCATTACCTAGGGCATAATTGGCATGGAAGGGGGTGAATAAAAAGATTTAAGAGTTTGTCAAGTTAAAAAAATAATCAGTGAGAGGATATAGGATAGACACAATATATTTGGGGCAAGTAATAAAAAATAATTTACTAGCCCTATCCCTGATAAAAATGGAGGTAGAGTTTCTTTTAAGGTCTAGGAGGCATGTGAGTCAATAACATCTTAAAATTTTCCTAAGCTCTGATTTGTTGTATCAGCAAACTGATCTGAAAGTCTGACTCAAAAACAAAATTCTGAAGGGTGTGTGATAAGTTAATTTCTTATTAAAATATAATCAATCAATCAATAAATATTTATTCAGCACCTACTAGGTACCAGGTACTGTGGTAAGTGCTGGGGATACAAAAAGAAGGGAAAGACAGTCCCTGCCTTTAAAAAACTTACAATCTAATGGAGCAGACTACATGTAAATCAATAAATACAAAGCAAGTTATAGACAAAATAGATCGTAAACAATGAACAAAGGGAAGGTACTAGAATTAGGAAGAGTTGGGAAAGGGAAATGGAACTGTAAATGGAACAATTTTAGTTAGGACTTAAAGAAAACCAGGGAAGTCAGTATTAAGATGGGAAGAAGGAGAATATTCCCAGCATGGGGAACAGCCATAGAGAATGCTTGAAACCAAAAGATGGAGAGTCTTGTTAATGGGACACCAGGAGCCAATCACTGGATTGAAGAGTATGAGTCAGGAAGTAAGGTGTAAAAAGACTTAAAGGTAGGAAGGTACTAGGTATGAAGGGCTTTGAATGCCAGAGTATTTTGTATTTGCTCCTGGAGACAACAGGAAGTCACTAGAGTTTATTGAATGCATGGGTGTGTGTGTGTGTGTGTGTGTGTGTGTGTGTGTGTGTGTGTGTGTCTGTGTGTGTCTGTGTGTGTGTGTGTGTGTGTGTGCGTGTGTGTGTGTGTATAAATTGGATATGGGAGGAAGAGAGGCATGAGAGCAAGTGAGGATTCCAGGATGACTCCCAGGTTTCAACTTGAAAGTCTGAGAGGATGATGTTGTCCTTTATAGTAATAAGGAAGCTAGAGGATGGGGAGGGTTTAGAGGGAAAGAGTTATGATAAGATAGCCAAAGAGCGTTACATGGACTGCATTTCAGGGGGAAAGGGTCAATGCTTTAACAATCTTTAATGTTTCCCCCTTGATTTGCCACTTCATTCCCATGGTAGCAGTGTAAGTATAGAGGGCTCTATAGGTCCCTGGGGGAGGTGTTGGCAAACCAAAGAGGAAAAGGCAAATTATCTGGATTATTTGTGCTCCCCCCTTTTTAATATGACTTGCTTGCCTTTAAGCTAAAAACCATATTCTTTTGTTGTAGGGGTCTAGACATGAATGAAATTCATAAGAAGTCATGAATGTGAAGTCCTAAGCTAAAGAGAAGTCATTACTTACGAACTCCCAGAAGCCAAGTCAGATTCCTGGAAGCCCAGAGTTGATGTTTGGAGCCATAGTTTACATATACCTCTATAAAGCTCAACAAAGGTTTGTGTTAATATGCTATAACACTCTATGTTTAGCCATATTCTGGTCAAAGTTTTTATTAGTAATCTGAATAAGTTTATAGAATGTACACTTATCAAATATACAGATGGTACAAAACTGGGAGGGAGAGCTAAGGGGACAGAAATAGGATACAAAATTATCTCAGTACACTGGAACTGAGGATCAATTTAACAAGTGTGATTTTAATAGGATATATGTAAAGTTCTTCATTTAGGTTCCAAAAATCAACTGCTCAGGATGACAGGATGAGGAAAACCTGGGTAAAAAGCAATTTATGTGAAATAGACATGGGTTATAATTGACTATAAACTCAATATGAGCTAATAGTGTAGCTTGACAGCCAAGTTCCATCAGCATCTCAAGCTCAGCACATTGAAAATAGAATTCATCATCATCTCTGCTAAATCATGCCCCCTATTTCCCTTCCAAATGTTCAGGTTTGCAACCACGGACACAATCTTGGCTCTTCTCTTTTCATTGCAACCCATATCCTATTAAGTGCCAAGTCTTATTGATTTGACTTTAATAATGCATCTGACAGTCATTTTTTTCTCAAACTTACTTGCTTATTATCTTAATTTAAGCTCCCATTATGGTTTTTTGTGGACTTTTGCAATAACTGATCTCAATGCTTACAGTTTTCCCCCTTTATACTCTATCTTCAGCTTGACTGCCAAATATTCTTCCTTAAACACAAGTCTGATCATGTCATTCCCTTGCTCAGAAATTTTCAGTGGTTTCCATTTGCCTCTAAGATAAAATACTAACTTCTCAATTTGAGTTTTAAAATTGTCCCCACTCAGGTTTCATCCTATCTATATAGACATTTCACATTATTGCCCTTTGCATACTCTGTGACTCCTGATCCAATCCTATGGTTCCCAGCTATCCCTATGCCAGAATTCTCTTCTTCCTCACTTTTGTCTTTCAGAGCCCTTGGTTTCCTTCAAGCCTCAGTTCAAGCACCAACTATGATATAGTCTTCTTAATCCTGCTTCCTCTTCCAGGTTTTGGCATTTTTCTCCTCAAACTACCTTACGTGTCTGACCTTCCCCCTAGTAGATTGTACATTCCTTGAGCACAGGGACTATTTTGTCAGTGTCTTTGTATCACAAATGATTTGCACATAAAATGTTTATTGAAATCCATTGAATGATTGATTAGAGAAATTCAATTCAAAACATATGAGGTACCACATCACACCTAATAGATTGATTAATATGACCAAAAAGGAAAATGATAAATATTAGAGAAGATGTGGGAAAATTGAAAAAGTAATGCATTGTTGGTGGAGTTGTGAACTGATCCAACCATTCTGGAGACCAATTTGGAATTATGCCCAAAGGACTATAAAACTGAACATGCCCTTTGACCCAGAAATATCACTTCTAAGTTTGTATCCCAAAGAGATCATAAAAATGGGAAAAGAATCCACATATACAAAAATATTTATAGTAGCTCTTTTCCCAGAGGCAAAGAATTAGAAATTGAGGGGATGTCCATCAACTGGGGAATGACTGAACAAGTTGTAGTATATGAGTGTAATGGAATACAATTGTGCTATAAGAAATGATGAGCAGGTAGACTTCAGAACAACCTGGAAAGAATTATATGAACTGATGCTGAGTGACATGAGCAGAACCAGGAGAACAGTGTACATGGTTATATCCACATTGTGAGATGACTAACCTTGATAGATTTGGCTCTTCTTAGCAATGCAAAGATCTAAGACAACTCCAAAAGACTAATGATGCAAAATGCTCTCCACATCCAGAGAAAGAACTTTGGAGTCTGAATTCAGATGGAAGCATGATATTTGCTCTCATTTTGTTTTGTTGCTTTGTTTCCTCTTTCTTGTTGTTCCTCCCATTGGTTCTAATTCTTCTTTACATCATGACTAATGTGAAAATAGGTTTAATATGAATGTATAAATAAAGCATGTATCAGATTGCATGCCATCTAGGGGAGGGGGAGAAAATTTAAAATTCATAATCTTATGGAAGTGAATGTTGACTAAAAATAAATTAAAATAAAAAGAAATCCATTCAATGAAGAAAAAAAGCTAACATGATCTAAGACTCCATTAACAGAATTATAGTGTCTGAAGTAGAGAGTATATGACTTAACAATGGGTATTGGGAAATTAAAGGTCAGCAATAGCAGTCAGGTTTGAGAGGACTGGGGTATTCCTGTGAACACCATGAACTTTGGTTGTTGTTCAGAGTATGGAAGTGGAGTGACAACAAATTCCACAAGTAGCAGAAGTGAGATAGATAAGTGGCTAACGTGAAGACTAGAAGTTATAGAGAACAGCATCAAAGAAGAAAGGCAAATGAAAGGTAGTCCTGAAAGTCCCAGAGTCAGCATGAAATAGTTATGACTGGACAATCAGGACAGGAACTAGGTGGTTGTAAAAAACAAAAACAAACAAGCAAAAAAAACAAGAAAAAGTAGAAGTTTAAAAAATGAATTTAAAAACACCTTAGGCACAAGAAGTCAGGTTAGATACCAGAAAGAAGATAATTTACCATGCTTAGATGTGTGCTCTATCTTCCTATTAAGAACAGTTATTTTTTCCACTTTATTCTCCACTAACACATTTATTTCTGGAACACTGGGCTCATTTCTATGCACTATATTTTAAAGAGAATAATAAATGCCAAATTGGATATAGTCTGGAAGAGGGCTACCAAAATTATGAAAAATTGCAAAGTCATGTTTATTGCTGATATAATTGTGGAGGTCCAGGCTTGAGAAGAAAAAGAGCTAAAAGAGGAAAGAGGAGATATTTGGAATCAAAGAAATTGCTTCTACCCCTACTGCTTTTGTGACTTTATGTGAGTCATTTCATGTCTCTAGTCACCTGTGTCTTCATCTTCAAAATGAGGGAGGTTGGAAGACCTTCCAACTAAAAATCCCATAATCCTACCACTGAACAAAGACCTCCTTTTTTCTTTTAGTTTTCCATTTATTTATTCTTAGTTTTCAACATTCACTTCCATTTATTTATTCTTAGTTTTCAATATTCACTTCCATAAGTTTTAAATTTTCTCCCCCTCACTCTGCAAATCACCATGTAATCTTATATATGGGCTCTACACATACATTTCTATTAAATACATTTTCCCATTAGAAAAGTTGCGTAGAAGAATTATAGCAAATGAGAGAAACAATGAGAAAAAAACCAAATAAAATAAAACAAAAAAGAAAATAGTCAACTTCACTCTGCATTCCAACTCTATAGTACTTTCTCTAGATGTGAATGGTATTTTCCATCATGAGTCCTTTGGAATTGTTTTAGGTCCTTGCAATGCTGAGAAGTCTATCAAAATCAGTGATCTCACACTGTGACTGTTTCTGTGGACAATATTCTCTTGGTTCTGCTCACTTCACTCAGCACCAGTTCATATAGGTCTTTCCAGGATTTTCTAAAGTCTGCCTGTTCATCATTTCTCATAGCACAATAGTATTCCATTACTTTCATATACCACAACTCGTTCAGGCATTCCCCAACTGATGGGCATCCCCTCTATTTTCAGTTTTTTGCTGAAAATGCTATAAATATTTTTGTACTTGTGGGTCCTTTCCCCATTTCTATAATCTCTTTGGGATACAACCCTAAAAGTGATATTGCTGGATCAAAGGATATGCACATTTCTATAGCTCTCAACAAAGATCCCTTAAGATCCTATAATGTGACATGCTAAAAATTGGGGATAAAGGCAGAAATCAAATATTCCCTCACCTCAGTGAGTATGTATTCTTTCAGAGGAGGTAGCATGCATACACAGAAGCATAGCCATGACATATGTGAAAAAAATACAAATTTAAAAATTTTTGGTAGAGGTGAAGAGTCACTAGAATCTGGGGGAATTAGGAAGGACATCATATAGGAGGCACCACTCATATAACTCTTTAGGTTTTGTAAAGTACTTTACAAATATTATTTGTTTTTAACCACATATCAACCTTGGGAAGTAGGTATTATTTCCTTTTCAAAAAATGAGGAAATTGAGGCAGCAGAAATTAAGTGCCTCTCTCAGGGCCACAAAGCTAGTGTCTGAGGTCTGATTTGAACTGAGGGCTTCTTGACTCCAGACTCAGGGATTATAAGAGATTACATATATACATATATACATATATATATATATATATATATATTATATATATATATATATATATATATATATATATATGGAGAGAGAGAGAGATAAGATAGATAGGTATAGATATAAATGTACACACATACACACGCACGTGCACGCGTGCACGCACACACACATATGAGATTATAAGTAGCGAAGAAAGAGTGTCCTCCATGGCTAGAACTCTATTCTAAGGTAAGAGGAGAATTAGGACAATAGTGTAGAAGTCACCAGGAAGAAAATGTTTACCAAAAGAAAACTTTTGAGCTATCAGAGTTATACAAAATGTAGTACTACATTGTGAAAGAAGAATTAAATTTCAGTGAAAAGGGTTGAAAGTGAAATGAGTCAAGAGATAGACACCTAAATTTAGTTCAGGTCTGGAGCATAGCTCAGAACCCATCTGAAACCAATCTGCTCATTTTACAGATGAGGAAATGTTGACCCCAAGGGGAGTGGGAACTTGCCCAAAGTCACATAGAGAGTTAGGGATCTAAGATGGGCCTAGATGTGTTAGAAAGGTGTGTTCGTCCTTCATTGCCAAAGAAGACTATGCCATCAGATAAATAATGACATGACTTGCACTTGACTTTATTTTGAGTGAGGGAGAGCTGTGCAGATCACCAGCCTCACTTCTCCTCCAGAGCTATCTGAATCATATAAACAGACCTCTCCTCTGTGTCTGTGTACAGACTTCTGTGTTACTGCTGGCATTTCTCCTGGAGTTGTCAGCCAGCAAACACCAGCCTTGGCCCTTTCTGAATCCATATTCACTCTCAGGTAGATGATCATCTTCCAGGTGAAGGATCAACCTATTAAGGAGTACTCTTGAAAGAATTTTGACTAGTAATGTCAAAGAAACACATACATTAACGCTCCCCTCCACCCCTATGATCCACAGGACAATCAATTTCCTTTACCTTTATAGAGATGAACAGTGGAGGTGTCCTTGAACTCCTGTGGGATAACCTCTGAAAAATATAATCTGAAAAATTTCAGTCAGCTTTTGTATGAACCATAATGGACCACCTAACCCCATCCCTTATAAATCTCAGCTGGAACTGATTAAGTATCAGATGCTTTGCCACATGAAGGGAGCCTAATGGCATTCAAAACCTCTTCTGCAGCTGGAACTTCAGTTAGGGAGGGACTGATTTCAAAGTAAACAGTCAATGGCTTCAGTATTGATTAATGACAGTCTATTGCAAACACTATAGAAATGTTCAACCCACCTCTCTAGGATGTGTGTGTGTGTGTGTGTGTGTGTGTGTGTGTGTGTATGTGTGTGTTCATCCTTCATTGCCGAAGAAGACCATGCCATCAGAGAAATAATGACATGACTTGCATTTGACTTTTGTTTTGACTGTGGGAGGGCTGTGGGAGGTCACCAGCCTCACTTCTCCAGTGCCATCTGAATCCAGTAACCAGATATACATCAGGATGACTGGAGATAACCCAGGACGAGGCAACTGGGGTTAAGTGACTTGCCCAAAGTCACACATCTCAAGTGTCTGAGATGAGATTTGAACTCAGATCCTCCTGACTCCTGCACTGGTGCTCTATCCACTGTACCATGTAGCTGTCCCTGTGTTAGAAATATATTAAGGAGAAGATGGCGGAGTAGAAAGACTCACCTATGCTAGGTCCGAACCCACAACCCATAG
>CM053771.1:141656493-141786717 GCA_028658325.1 Potorous gilbertii | reverse complement strand
TTTGGACTGTCGGTATTTTGGGGTCCCCAGCCCTCCTAAACCTCATCAACTGCAGCATGAATCAGCAAAGGTACACATATGTGTGCATGTGTATGTATGTGTGTACATATATATATATATATATACATATATATATATAGAGAGAGAGAGAGAGAGTGTGTGTGTGTGTGTGTGTGTGTGTGTGTGTGTGTGTGTGTGTATGTGTACCTCTAACAACTATGTGAAGGAGAGGTCCTTTTTGGGTGTCATTTTCCTCATCTGTGAATTAAGGGGATTGGACAAGAAGACCTTTGATACTCCTTCACCTCCAAAACTACGATGTTAAAGTTCTAAGATTAGGTAACTTTTAATGTCTCTCATCTTAAAACCTCTGATCCTATGTCACCAGGAAATGAGACATTGCCTGCAACCTCACCAAGCAGATGGGTTACCTCCAACTCTACCAAAATCTGAATCCCTCTGTTCTGTTCAGTATTCCAGGCTAAATCAATGTGCCCTCAGCTTGAAATAATTTTAGAGTAGGACCTGATTATTCATCAAGCCTAGTTCAATGGAATTAATGATACTATGTGGAGTTGTAACAGACTATGCCCACATAGTACCCATTTTCCTGTGTAACATATCCATGTTAAATTATCTTTGCGAACCTTTGTGACCAGAGTTAATCACCCTTTCTATTTCTCCTTCCCTATTCCTTCTTAATTCACTTAGAATTTAATTGGAGCCTCTGCTCTCAAAAATATTAATGATTAGATATAACATGTGCCCTACATATAGCACACAGGACTGAAAATGTGGAGCTTCCTCATAAAATTAATGAAATTTAGATAAGACATTATGCTAATTTATATGATTGATGACTCAAAGGTGTCCTGCTTTGCAATGTGAATCAACCATCTTAAATGCCTAGTTTAGAAAAAGAATTGAAATACTAAACATGTTAATAATGCTTGTGTAATGAATATGTTCATATTCTCCCCTTCTGAAAATTAACTAAGTAGATAAAAGGATTACTTTTTCAGTTCAGAGTAGTCTATACCATATGTTGTATATAGAGGTGGGGCTCGGGGA
Source organism: Potorous gilbertii (assembly GCA_028658325.1). NCBI lineage: Eukaryota > Metazoa > Chordata > Mammalia > Diprotodontia > Potoroidae > Potorous > Potorous gilbertii. The sequence goes on along the minus strand of CM053771.1, from coordinate 141,785,646 downwards.
GGGAGAAGAGGAGAGGAGAGAAGACTGGACTTGGAAAAGACTTCCTCAAGACAGAAATTTAAGGTTGCCTTGTTGATGTTTCCTCCAGTTAGGTACGCTACTGGGCCCTAGCCCTATGAGGCAGAAGCCCTTAGGCTGTATGTGATATTAATGTGTTGTCTGTGTTTCCGTTCTGCTCCATGAAGCTGTGCATTTGTGCCTGTCTCAGATGACAAACCTGTTGTCAATATGCAATGCATGTGCAGTGTAGATCCTCTGTCCTTTCCAGCTCCCTCTCTTCCTGTGTGGGGAATCATTTGTTTACTTACTCCATCTACACTCACCTTGGCAAGTCAGGGTGCTTCCTCAAGGTGACAGGCATACTACTACAACTCACTCTCAGTGTCTTAAGGGTGATCCTCATGTAGAAGGAATGCCTAGCTACACCCATGAGCATAGGTATTAAACCATGACTAGTGTGCTTCTAATTTACATAAATCAATCACAAAGATGTTGCTACCTATTTCACAGGAAACATTTCGTAAATGAGAAGTCAAACACAAGAATGATAATTACTGTTGCTGCTGTTCAGTTGTTTCAGTCCTTCATGGCCCCATCTGGGGTTTTCTTGGCCAAGGTACTGGAGTGGTTGATCATTTCCTCCTCCAAAGAATAGTCATAGCATTTACTGAATTCCCTCTTTTGAGGGAAGAATAAACAAACTTATAGAAACCTAGCAGTTGATCCTATAAGTAGGGAACAAAAGCAAGTCATGATATTAGATCATAGGGTTGGTTTCTTTTGTGAACAGTTCTGCATCCCATGTCACTAGGAGATCAGTATCTTGCTCAGCTATGATTCTTGGCTCTTTTGCTGGACAAAGCTATCTTTCTGCGACTCATTGGACTGATAGAACTATTAGTCCTGGGCTCTGCAGAGCTTCAGACTGTCCTCTAACTTCCTCCCTGACCTCATCATCATCCAGGGCTTCACTTGGAGCTCATAGTTTCTAGGAGGAGACTCACCCCAAAATTTTACTGGTCTGCTTCTCCAGACACTTGAAATAGTGACAGCATGCAGGGTTTGTCTTAATATTAGCCTGCCTCTGTTGATTTTGTTCAGATCACTCTCTTTTTTTTTTTAGGTGAGGAAACCAAGAACCTGAGAAGTTAAGTAAGTTTCCCAGGCTCACATGACAAATGACCACCTAAGATAGGATTTGAATTCAGGTCTTTGAGAGGCAAGGTCCAGCATTTCTACCCATTTCACCTAGCTGCTTCAGATCAAATAACTTCTCGTCTCCCCTCTCAACTTAATGAAATTCTTCAGTGAAGAGTGTAAAACCCAATAATTAAACTAATCAAACAAACCCATGTATAAAATCCTGATATGTTGGGAGCTTCTGGGGGTCAGGGGCAATTTGGTCAGTCATCACTACTTTCTACTTTTCACTCTCTCCAATTCCAAAAGTACCTATAAATCCTAATATTGGGGAGTGAATTGATAGTTTTAATTTTCAGTATCTCAGAAGCAGCATTTCATGTAACAGCACCAAGTAGTTCCATTGTTTTATTCCCTTAAAGGGCTACTTAGTTTTTCCCCTACCTAAACTTCATCCTATACTTGGACTCTGGAAACTAAGGCAGGTTTGTAAATGTTTTCTTCTGTTATATAATCACCTGATGTCTTTTTAGCCTGTTGCAAAATAATGTGTTTGTATGTTTGGACAGTGAATATCATGATTGGCAAATTATGTACAAATGTCCCACTTGTCCTGTAGATACCCTCTTGGGCTGGTTGATACCATGCAGTGCTCTGGAAGGATTCTTAGTAGAATACACAAACACACACAGAGACATATATATTTTATATACACATATAATATATGTATATATAATATATACACACATACATATACACACATGCATATGTATATGTATGTATACACACATATATGTATACATATACACATATATTCATTTTACATATGTATATACATATATTGTGTTCTGTGTGTCTCTATACAATGTGACTATTTATATATTTTTATCCATAAGGTCAAAAAATTTTGTCTCACTGTATCAAAGTTGCTAGTTCACTGATTTGTCCCAAGATACTGAATATGATATTCAATACTTTGGAAACTGAGCAGAGAAACAGCTAAAGTTTTGGGGAGTAGGAGGAATTGGAAAGCAGAAATGACAATTAGCTTATTACTATTCTCTTCATTCTTCTTATCCCCTCACAATGTGAAGGCTTGAAAGAGGTAACTTGATTTCCAAAGATATCTAATTTACAACATATAAAATGGGTTCACTAACAGATCTTAATATACCAGCTACTGGAATTCTTTTGTCTTTAGATGAAAAGGAGCTTTCCTTCATCTCCCTATCCTTTGGGGACCACCTTCCCAGTAGTTGGGAGATGTTGAAGCACTGTCAGTTTAGGGAAGGATGTTTCTCTCTTTCATCTGTAAGCATGGAGCTGACAGGTGGTCTTGCAAAGTACATGAATGGGATCAATGTTCCCACTTCTATTAAGAGCCCTTCCTGAGCGCCCTGGAACATCCTGAGAAGGAATTTTGCATGCCAAGTACAATAGTTAAGCATAGTGACCCCAATCCTGGCATTCAGAGCCCAAAGTTCTACACATTCTCAGGTTTTTCTCCCTAGCATCAAATCATCTTTTAAAAATGTATTTCAGTTGTAATGTTGACATTAACCTCCTTGCCCTCTGTGCCAAAGAAGCATGTTTGGGAGTTCCCTTGGGGCAAAAAACATGGTACAGAGCAGATCTGTGTTCACTGAACCTAGCACCACCTTCCTCTACTCATCTCCAGGCCAGGAGAAATGCCTGTCTTGGCTGGACTCTGTGCTTGTCTAAATCCCTATGGCTGTGCCTCTGTTTATATTTGGTACTGTCTTGAAATCACTGAGGTTGAAACTTTTGTCCTCGGATGCTTTCAAGGACATACAATATCCTGATCCTCAGACCTTCCATTTCCCATCCATTGTGACACAGGGCTAAAGATAGACCATTTGAGTCTATGCTCACCGTGCTTGTCCTTTTTGTACCTAAGCCATGCACACAGAGGGCAGTTTTGTCAAAAGATCACAAACCAGAGACTTCAGTAACATGGCTAAAGGCTTTTCATATTGTATTATATTAACTGGACAATGGGGAAATGAGGAGATAAATTCACTACTCTTGCGATGAAATGCAGTTGAAATGTGTCAGAAGCTCTTGTGAAAGAAAGCTTGACCCTCCCTCATTTGCCTTTCAGTCTACAAAGGAATTAAACTGAGAAAAGGAAAATAGTACCCTCTCACCACCCCAAATTCTCCCCCTCCCCATTCTTTTCAAAAAGCAAAATAAGTAGTATCTGTGCTGTGAGCAGGAAATGCAGAAATCCAAAAAATTTCTAAAAACCTTGTTTCATGTTCTAAGATTAAAGCAGGACCATGGTTATAGGTCTAGAGCTGGAAGTAACCTCTGAGGTGATCTAGTTCAAACCTCTAAATTAATAGAGATTTAGATTGTGGCTCATTATCTATCTATGTATCTAGCTATGTTTCTATCTATCTATCTATCTATCAAATTATATGTGTGTGTAGATATATATATAATATATATATATATACATTTATATATCCATATAAATGGCTATATGTATCCACACACATAAAATATAAATACATACATAGAGAGAGAGAAATATATACACACATGACTTGTCTATATAGCTAAAGAATATGAGAGAGAAAATTATAAATATGGATATATTTTGGGTGTAGCAGAAGAAAGAAAATGGGATGAACTTAGTGAGTGAGACATATGTTTCAATCTCAGCTCTCACATTCACTAGCTCTATGATCTTAGGCAAGTCATTTGACAAGATTAATAATATTAATATCACAACTGACATTTACATAGTACTTCAAGTTTTACAAATTGCTTTATATCTCATTTGATTGAACCTGGAGTCTCAGTTTCCCCATTTGTAAAATGAGATGAAAATTCTTACACTGCTGACCTCACAGGAACATTGTGAAAACAACACTTAACCAACCTCAAAGTATTATTGCTTCTATTATTATAAGTTTCTGTGTTTTCCTTTGACAGCTATACTGTATTACTCTTTTGGAAACTGCATTTCTTTTAATAACCTTTGAGTTTCTCCCTGGAACAAAGTCCATCTTTACAATACCAATATTGTCCAAATGATGTGAATTATGGAATTCTATGGTTCCCAGAGAATTAAAGGGCATTGGAAAGGTTTATGGTCCAGAAGGAAGAATATTGGAGTTGGAATCCGAAGACCTGGATTCAATATTGCCTCTGAATCAACATAAGTGACTTTGGGGAAGTCAATAAACTTCCTTTGGCCTCAGTTTCCCCATCTTTAAAATTAGGGTTGGACTAGATATCCTCTGGGTCCCCTTCCAGCTCTACATCTGTGATTTTATATATTGAGTATGAGTAGGCTTTAACATTTTAACAATGAAGAGCTTCATAGGAGGTGAGGTAAAGGGGACCATCAGAAAGATTTATGTGCAGAAAAGAAGTCAGATTGGCCATGCAGCAGCAAGGGATACATGATAAACAACTCAGTCAGAGACCGAGAGGAACACCCAAGCACAAACATTTCACACATTCTCAACACACACACACACACGTACATGCACATGCACAAGCACAAGCACACATGCACACATACTCACATACACAATCACATACACATACACAATCATACACACATACACAATCTAATTATGAGTCTTACAGAGGAGTTAAAAAACACACAAAATGAGACATTTGTAAAACCCTTAGCACAGGAGCACAAAGTAAATAAATGCTGATTTGCTTCCTTCCAAACTTACTTCCTTCTTCCCTATCTCTTTTGCCATCATGTTCTCCCTTTTCAAGGCCATGATAAGGATCCAAATGGTACCCTGAATCACAAAGAACCTTAAAAAGAAAAAAAAAGATCAGGATTATGGATTAAACAGTCCATTTATTAAAAATAAAAGGAAGCAAAATACAAAGTATACTAAGCTGCTATGATATTTTAATGTTTCCTAGTGGCACTGTGGAAAAAGATCTTGGACTTGGAATCAGAACTAGGTCTAAATCCAGTCCATCAGAAACTACTTGTATGATCTGGAACCAATTATTTAGACTCCCAGGGTCTCCGGTTCCTCACCTATAAATTAGGAAGTCAGACCAGATGACCTGTAAGATCCTTTCTAGCTATATGAGCCTATAATGAACTCATGTTTAATTGATGCCTAATATGTTCAGGTAAGGGCAGCTAGGTGGCTTAGCAGACTGAGTACCAGACCAGACTTATCTTCTTGAATTTAAATCTGACCTCAGATACAACTGTGTGACCCTGGGCAAGTCACTTACCTCTGCTTGCTTCAATTTCCTCATCTGTAAAATGAGCTGGGGAAAGAAATCACAAACCACTCCAGTATTTTTGCCAAGAAAACCCCAAATGGGGTTACAACAAATCAGACATGACTGAACAATGACAGTGACAATATTCAGGTAAAACACACATATTCACATGCATATTTATATATCAAATACATTGATTGCAGGGAAATGCATATTCTGTTATAAATGCAATTGCAAGAGAATAGCATTTTTACATACAAGGTCACTGAGAAGTCAAAGTTGTCTACAAACTCAGATATGTCTATTGATTTGCTCATAGCCCCTAGTGTATTCATCCTCCCACTCCTAGTGAATCATTTGCACACTGTAAGATTGTATGAAGGCAAAATAACTAGGGAGAAGAAAACATCTTCCCTCAGTGGCTTACCTTGGTGGGTTGACCAAACTCATCCATTAAGAATCTGAAAGCACTTTGCAAGCTTTAAAACAATATTTTCATGTTTGGGGACTAGGGGGAACCAGATTGAGTTAAATAGCTTAATAATTCAGGCCTGAAAGAAAATGCCTTCCCTTAAAATATCCATAAAATTCAGTCAAGTTTTCTCATGGGAGGTGAGGGCTAACCTATCTCATCCATCCCATGTATAGGTATAGCCTTTGCCTCCCAGCTCAGGTGTTATTTTTGAACTAAAATCAGAAAAAGATTCTATTCTGATTCTTACTAATTATGTGACATAGGGCATCTAAATGGCATGGAATATAGAGGGCTGGTCTTACAATTGGCAAGACCTGAGTTTGCATCCTGACTCAGAGGTTTGGTATCTGTGTGTCCCTGGGTTAGTCATTTAATTCCTCTGAGTCTCAGTTTCTCCATTGGAAAAGTGAGGAGATTTAATGGTGTCCAAAGTCCCTTCCACTTCTAATTCTATGATCCTTCAAATCTGATAACTTCTCAGCCCCAGTTTCTTCATATCTTTGAAAGAAGTCCTTCCCTTCCCTCACTCATAGGGTTCAGAAGAAAAAATGAGAATTTTTTTCTAAAGCACATTTTAACTTCAAAATACTGAATATATAAGTGTTATTTCATTTGATTTTATGTTCTAGGTATCCAGTCTATCTCAATCTATCTGTCCATTTTGATATTCCATTTCCCACCTTGCTATGTTGGCATCATCCATTTCCCATATGCAGAATTCATTACTTCCTCATCTCTATCTTTCACAATTCTTCTCTTCTTTCAAAGGTTAACTCAAGGGCCACCTTTACCATGAAGCCTTCTCTGATCCCCCTCTCCTGACCACATTCAAAGTTCTCTCCATCCTCAAGTTATCATATATTTAGTTACTTGTACATATGCTAGGTCCCCACCTACCCCTACCTTCAATAGAATGTCAGCTCCTTAAGGGTCTGTCATTTTTCACTTTGATTCTCTGGTGCCACAGAAAAGCAGCATGACATGGTGGATAGAGAGTAAGTAGCCTTCAAATTTGGAAATATCTAGGTTCAAGTATCAGCTCTGACATATACCAACTATGGAATCATGGGAAGAGTTGTGCAGAAGCTACTGACCTGTTTTGGTAAAGAGTGTTTATCAGATATTCCCTTTACCAAAGAAATCACATCTCCATCCCTTTCACCAGTACTCAGCACAGACAAGTTACTTAATAAATCTTATTAAAATGAAATCCTAGGCAGAATGCAATTTACTTCTTGGTCTAAGCATTTCTAAGACACAGGGGACTAATGTTTTTCTGAGGTGGGTATTACAAGAACTTCTACTCTATGAGACAGAGAGAAGAAGGAAGGAGAAGAGGAGAAAGAAGAGAAGGAGGAAAAGGAGGAGGAGAAAAGAAAAGAAAAAGAAGAAGAAAAAGGAGGAGGAGAAGGAAGAGGAGGAGGAAAAAGAAGAGAAGAAGAAGAAAAAGAAGAAGGAGGAGGAGGAGAAGGAAGAGGAGAAGGAGGAAGGAAGAAAGGAGGAGGAGAAAGAAAAGAAGAAGGCTGGTTTAGTTACCTAATAGATGTGTGACCCTGACTGCTGTTTAAGTGACTCAAGTTACTTAACATCGTTTGGCTTCAGTTTCTTCATCACAAAGTGTTTGTAAGGATCAAATGAATTGACATATATAAGGTACTTTACCAATCATACAGTGCTATAAAAATGTTAACTGTCATTTGTCACAACTGACAAAGAAATGTGCCCTGATTGCATCTTTCTTCCATGAGGTATTGTCACCCACTCATCTCAGTAAGATCTTAACTTTATTCCTGCTGAGGTCATCTAAATGGGATGTAAAATTGTTTAACTTTTCGTAATAGGGCCTTAATGCCAGGATTCTATTTTCATATAAATCTTTCCTCCACCTAAGGTTTAATTAGAATATATGGCATTGAAAAAACGTGAAAAATTTTCTCAAAACATGAGTGTACCTCAACTCTACATACCTATAAACTCAAGGATCATAAATAAGTTCATTATTAATCTAAATTTTCATCATTATTTTGAGAATCTCGACTTTTGCACGCTTTGTCCGGAGCACTTTCTTATTTGTAGCCTTATCATGGCAATGAGAAAGTCATTTTACATTTGAAGTGAAGAAAGATTAATGCAAACCAATGTAAAAACGATATTATGATGTAGCAGGGGCATGAATAATGTACTTGCAGAATGCCTTATGCATAGCACATGCTTCATTTTGTCGATATGACAAATGTAAGTGGCTGGCTTTTTATACATTGTAATTGTAGCAATGGTGTTAATTAAACACATCTCTAGTTAGCCTTAGAAAAGGTGAATATTGGTCCCAAAGCTTCTACTTTACCATTTTTCAGTACTTTTAATATTTTCTTATTTTTTATTTATAACTACTCACATTTTAATAGCATGATTTGTATCCATTTCTCTACATCTCAAATGCCAAATGACCTCAAGCTGTTCTGGTCATTTTTAAGGAAAATTTAACCGTTATTATTCTGATGGCTATTGATAACAAGAAAAACAATGAAAGCATGCCCCCAGGAATAAAAAATTGGCTTCTAGTCTGGGCACTAGCTAGTTGTGTGACTCTGGCTAAGTTAACTCATTTAGAGCCTCAGTTTCCTCATCTAGAAAATGAGGGAGTTAGACTAGATAATTTCTGTGTCTCCATCCAGCTCTAAAATTCTATAATTCAAAGATCTATTATTTATTATTATTTAGTCTAGTAGTAAAAGGGAACTTTAATTTTTGATCTCTGAGATTTTTTTTTCCACTATTCTAATGGTTATTGATCTTTCTGAAGTACTCTCGTTCCAAAGCATGTGGGAACATTTGTAAAATGGAAAAGAGTTTCATTGGGGAGAAAATATATAGAAGCTTCTCTACCATGCTATTTTATTCCATTTTTTCTTTGAGGCAGTGACAAATTTTCCAAAGACCCACAAGGCATTTATTATAAGGCACATGACCTGAGCCACACATATCATGTGTCCTGACTCAATAGCACACCTTCTTCACTATTGAGCGCTATACTCTAATTATAGTCATGTAGCAAAGAAATAAAAGCCTTCCCAAAAAAAGAGATGAGAGCATACATTACTCTCCTTTCTTTGTTGAAGTAGAGGACAGGGAGTATGGAGCAGGGCATACACTTTCAGAGATAGTTGATGTACTGGTCGAATTCAATTGTTTTCAGTCGTGTTTGACCTTTCATGACTCCATTTGAGGTTTTCTTGTCAAAGATACTGGACTTTTCCATCTCATTTTTACAGATGAGGAAACTGAGGCAAAAAAGTTAAGTGGCTTATCTAGGAGCACATAGCTAGTAAGTGTCTGAGGTCACATTTGAACTTAGGAAGATGAATCTTCCTGACTGCAGACCCTTCTCCCTCTTCCACTGTACCACATACTTGATCAGATTTGTTGAACTGCTTCCCCCATCATTTCCATTTCTATTCTTTTTTCATCCTCGTTTTGTTTCTAATCTTTGTTACAAGGTAGATAAATAAGAGAGATACATTAAAAAATGAAAGTTACCTAAAAACAAAAGATATCAATATTTTTAAAAAATATAATAATATCTACCCACCTAGAGGAGGATGAGAGGGGTTCAGATTGGCTAAACAGTAATCGATGCCAGCTCTCAAAATGGTCTGAATAGAATGCCTTTCTTCTTGTCTTGGCTACACTTCTTATAGCTGCCTTCCCTATCTTTGGAATCCAAAAGATTCCTGTTCAAACTGACCACACTGAAATGGAAGATTTGGCTTTCCTAGGATCTGGCTCTTTTTTCCTTTATAGCTCTTCTCATTATGATTGGCAGAGCTCTAGACAGCTTTGCTACATACTTGTTTCTCTTGCTGCCTTCTTTTTTTTTTTAAATCAACCTTCTTCCTTTCAGTTCCTCTGGCTTAAAGATAAAGAGGATAAATCTGACTTTATGCCCAGCAATTCAATACTAGATGCCAGAACAAGGACCCAGGAGTTCTTGGAGTCTCCCTCTGTTTCTCTTACAGTTCAATATCTACAATTTTTCAAAAGTCTCATCTATTTTTTAAAAAGGAGTGATACCCCTCCCTCTCTCATTTTGTATAATGGGATCGTGAATGGAATTCAGTCTCTAATTGGACTAAATGTTTATGCAGAGGGCCCATGAAGAGGTACTATGAACTGTTTAACTGATAATTATCAAGTAATTAGGCCTGACATTTCAGGAGAATGAGGTGAAAAACCTACTAGACTCTGGTTGGGTCAAAAGATTAAGAACCACCATGAATTTCAACAATGCAGGATTCCTCTAGCTGGTGGAATAAACTCTATATTGGAAAATATCCCCAACTTTAAAAAAAAAGGTTTTATGTTAATGGACTATTAAACATTTAATGCTCTGTTAACAAATGGTTATTTCTCCATTAAGCACCATCATGACCTATGCATAGTTTATGAACAATTCCCTTGTCCTTGAGAGAAAATCATATATTTTACAGGCTAAAAATAGAAGCCATGTGAATGCTGAAGTGTAATTTACACGAGGAACTCAGCTTACATCACCAGCCCAATCGAAAACCTCCTGTGATTGATGAGGAGGCTGAGAGAGCCTCCCCAGAAGAATTAACCACTAAGTCTTCTCCCATTAACTAAGTCACCTGATTTAACAGCGTGCAGACTGTGTGAAGAAGACCTCTTGTTAAGGTCAGCACAAGTGGCATTATGTATTTCATGTTTCATTATCTAGGGGCAGCCAGGTGATACACTGGATAGAGTGCTAGAATTGGAGTGTAGGCAATCTGAGTTCAAATCCTGCCTCAGTTAACTTAAATTGTGTGATATCAGCGAAATTATTCAACTTCTATGGTTTTGTTTCTTCATCAGTTAAATGGGGACAATCAACCTCAAAGGTTTGCTGTATACATAAAACAATTTGCAAACCTTAGAGAGTTATATAAATGTGAACTTTGGTGACGATGATAACCTCGACACTTTGACCTTAATTACCACCATCTATGACATATCCTCAGCCTGGACGATACAGTAGAGTCCAATCCAGACTTTCATGGCCCATTATCCTACCGTGAATACCTTCCATTAACCCCAACCTCCAGCTTCTTTCTGTGCATACTAACTGTCCTAGTCCTTCAAAGGGTCATTTTAAAACTATTCTTCTCCATGAAGCCTTCTCTGATAACTACAGCCAACCCTGAGATGATACTTTCTTTCTCTTTCCTTTTTTCTCTGTTTTGGTTACAAGTTATGAAATCTTTTCTTATAAATTGTCATTGTTATCTGGTTGTTTCACACTGATTCTGCCTCCTGTTACTTATGTAACCTTGGGCAAATCACTTAAACCCCCTTGGTCCTCATTTTCCTTGTCTATAAAACAAGGGGCCTCTGAGGCTATTAGCAGATTTAGATCATGAATCTATGATGTTGGTCTTTAAAGAACGTTCTAGATCTGGAGTTATGATCCAAAGACTTGTTTCAAGTGAACAAAGATTGTCCCCTTCCTCCTACCTTCTGCCACTCTCCGCAAAAAATATTAAACTTCTAGAAAACAGGGAACATGGGCTCTAAAGTGTTTAGCTTAGTTTAGAAGGTCTTAGTGAATATCCTAAACTATCTGTTGGGGATTATTTCATAGGAGAACATAGATGTTTTTAATTGAAAAAGACCTCAGAGACCAGGCTAATCTCCTCCGTTAACAAAGAAGGAAGCCAATACCCCAAGCTATTCCCCTTCACAGTCTAAGTTCAAGACAAATAACTATTAGATATTTCAGAATGGGACACTATATCTCACCCTTATGCATTTGTCCAGCTCTCTCTTGCATCTAAAATGCTCTTCCTTAATATCTCCACTCTTTAAACTCTTTGTTTTCCTTCACTGCTCCGCTTAGGCACCAACTTTTGTAAGAATCCTCCCAGAATTCCTCCTTTTCTCTTCCCCTCCCACCTGTTGTCTCCTACATAAATTATCCTTAGCCTTGTACTACACTTATTTCTGTACATATTGCATGGGGACCCTTATGGTAGAAAGTTGTTTCCCTGAAATAGCATAGTTCTGTGTACATAAAATACATTTTTAAAAAAATGTTTGTTGAATTGAAGTGACCTTCCTATGATCATAATAGGTAACCAAGTAGGAATTTGATATCAGGTTTCTGACTTGAATTCAAAGTGCACTTTTCACATATTAAGCTTGTTCCAGGTCATATTTCATTTCCTCCATGAAATCTTATCTATAAACTCCAGCCAGCATCAACATCAATCTGTCCCTTTCCTGACTGCTCACAAATTCAGTGTTCATTAGACCAGGTGTGTGGGACAATGAAGGAACATGGTAGTCTAGTGCTTCTCTATGAAGGTGGAAGTTCGGGTGTTAATGAGAACAACACAGAAATAAACCTCAAAAAGGCATTCACACAAGAAGCTAAGAAAAGTTTTGTGAAAAATTCAATTAATTTTTTTTCCAATTAATCAAAATCAATTTTCTTCATAACTGAAACAAAAGTACCAATGTACATAGCAATACTAAACAGATTCCCACACTGGTCATGTCCCCAAATTATATCTCATTTTATACCCACTTATCACCTCTCATCAGGAAGGTATGCTCCATGCTTTGTCATTGGTCTTCTGGGATTAGGTTGACTATTGCATCGAGTAGAGTTCTTAGGGCTTTCCAAGTTGTTTGTCTTTAAAATATTGTTTTTATTATATAAATGGTTTTCTTGTTTCTACTTACTCTATGCTGCATCAATTCATACAAGTCTTCCTAGGTTTCTCTGCAACTATTTCTTGCATCATTATTTAAGTCTCAAGAGTAGCCATTATATTCACATACCATATTTTGTCAAATCATTTCTCAGTTGATTGGGAGAAATGTTTAAAAGGTAAAGCCAACAGATGTAGTGACACAGAAGAAATTTCTTGAGAAAGGAAAGCTCTTAGTCATCTGAGAGCTTCCATTAGACTCATAGCTGCTCTCTTTCATGACCCATCTTGTCCCTCAGTGACTAGTACTTCAGGTGCTAATTATGGACAAGGTTTTGATCAACTACTAATTTTAGCTCTCTACCTATTTATTCATTGGGCTTGTCATTCCTTATATCTCCTTTCAACTTTTCTTCCTCCCTTTTCCCCAACTACCTTTTTTTCTTAAATTTGTAAACAGTTGGTGCAAAAGAGAACATGATCTGGAAAATGAATGTTTTTGGAGAAACCATTTTCTTTCCTTTCCATCCTCATTGTCATCTCATTGGTCTCAAGTGTTTGGTGGTATTTAAACATATATAACGCTAGAACAATTTGCAGTTCTGTACTTTTTTAATCTTTAATGTTCTGAAAATTTTTGAAGCTACTAATTTTATAGTTGTATTTTTCTAAATTTTGTAATTGAAGGTAAGTATTAGTATGCAATCCCATCTTCTTAACATTAGTGAAACCTCCTGGGGGCTGCTACTAACAGGTTAAATTGTCGGATATGTAGTTCATCTTGTTCCCACATGATATATGTGTATTTGTTTTTCCCCCCTAGGTTTATAAATCTCTATATTTTAAAAGATTTTCATTTGACATAATTTGGAGATTATGTATATCTTGGGATAGGAAGATCTAAGAAAAGTATAATTCTTAAATGTTTATGGATCTATGTCATGTCAAAAAAATTACAGGAAATAGTTTTATCTGCCATTATGCTTTGGCTCTGGGAGTTTAATTCTTGAATTCTCAAGGATAGATAGATAGAGATTGGGGAGGGCATTTGTATCTGTAGTGTGGGATGATGATAGGGACATCAAATCCTTCCTCAGAAATATACTAGCTGTGTGGACATAGATAAGACAAACTCTCAGTACTGTAACCAAGTTCTTGAGTGTATCAACCACATATAGGAAGCCAGTTTGCATTGGTACAGGGTATGTCCATGCCAGGAACTTCTTAGTATTGATGAAATTACAGATATACACCGAAAACAAACCCTCCCCCAACCTCCGCTCAGAAACACAAGCTCACTTTAAGCCTGACCATAAATGATTCGAAACCCTATCCCCATAGACAGGACCAGGCTGCTGCCTATTAGACTAACAGAAAACCCAGAGAGAGCAATGCTGCACGGGAGAATAAGCAGCTGGATGGAATCACAATGTTTTAGTTGGCTCTCAGACCAGCCACGCATGCAGCAACAGCAATTATGGTACCCCATACAGATTACTCTAGCCTTGCCAGTTTGAATGGGCTAATGGAGGACAGGATCCAGGAGGGAGTAAAATATCTCCGTCATAAACTGAAACGTTTTGCTGTTTGAACTGTTGCCAGTTTTTATAACAATTTCCATCTTAAGTCGGCTCAATACATATTTAATGAAATCTTCTATAAAACCTTTAACAGCCCTCAATTCATTTCAAGTGGCAAATGACTCAGCAGTTTGCAATGATGAGCTGGATGCAGACTCCATATTCATTACTTAAGAAGAGAAAGTGATTTTTTAATACTTCTTAAACAAGATTTTTTTCTTGTGAGTGTGTGTTTTTTCTTGTACAATGTCATTCCCTTAAGATGCAGAAACATGTCTGTCATCTAGGATGCAAGATCTAGAAGGAGGCATTTGATAGAATAATAAAATGTTGATGCCTATTTTATACTTATCATCACATACTCCGTACACATTGTGTAGTACTCTCTGGGTTAAACTAGTATAGCCCTCACATGATCTACAGTCAAAGATTTTCTAGCTCTAGGCCCCAAGAAGGAATGGGAAAAGGACCAGATGAGCTAAGTTCAGGGAGCCCCATATAGGGGAGAAGTTTAGGGATTACTAATCAAATGATGAAATGTTTTAGTCTCATCAAGCCATTCAATTATGCATAAATGTATGTGAGCATTTATGATCAGTGTTCATAAAATTACAAATCCTTTAGATATTAGAAAATATTATGCAGTGCTCACATAATATAAAACCTGTGTAACTTTCAAAGAACAGAATTCTGAGCAGAATGCCTTGGGTTTTATATTTGTTGACCATATACATTAAGCTATTTCAGACATAATCCTTGACACAAACTGAGCAATAAAATAACACTGACATTCAGATTGATTCATTTACCCCTTTTATGTAGATACTGCTCGTACCAGACATTTTATTTTTTAATTTACATTTTTTGTTGGTATCTTTTACATTTACATCATATTCACATACATGTATTTTATATACAAACACACAGACATGCACATCATCCATACACACACACACACATATATATATTTCACAGTTCACATTTACATAACGCTTGTGATGCTTAAAAGGAAGTTTTCCACCATGTGGGGTGTACCCGCTGTGTCAAACTTATGAAAGACCCATGAAAAAAGTTGAACATATAGATGGGTTGTAACCTACTTCATTGGAGAAATTATTCAAATTCATGGTATCACAGACATACTCAAAATTTTGAGTATATGTGAGTCTTTGACTATAAGACTTGAAGAATACATAAACTATCTCATTTGGTCATTGTAAGTTAAGAATTAATTTTATCCTCATTTTACAGATGTTGAAACTGAGGATGAAAATGATCCAATGTCTTACTCAGAATCACACATTTAGTGAATGTCTGAAGCAGGGCCTATTATATCCAGGTCTTCCTAATGGCAAGTGATCCATCCACTATCCCATATTGCCTCATATTTTCGAATCATATTGTATATGAGCTAAATGAAATTTAGTACAAATGATGGCCAATATATCTGAGGCTTTGCTATGGGCCTTTGAGAGATATGAGATGTGACCTGTATGACAAAAGAGCTAGTTTCTCCAGAAGTCCAAACAAATGAATTGCTTGTGTTCTTGATGGCATTTCTCATTTGATTCAATAGCTTATGAAGTTGCCCTGTTGCCCTGGAGGTCACTATGGAGTGGGGTGCCTTTATGACTAAGCTAAGGGCATTTGTTTTTACAACCTCTTTGTCTATTACTTTCCCTTTTATACTCTATGATCCAGTCAAACTGGCCATCTCTCTGTTATTCACACACAAAATTCCATCCCCCATCCCCCTGCTTTTCTTTCAGTCATCCCTCATGTCCAGAATAAACCCATCCTTACCTTCATCTCACAGAGCTCCTCTATTCCCTTATGATACATCCTAAGAGCCATGTTCTTTCCTTTCCTGATCCCACCAAATGCTAGTACCTTCTCGCCCAAACTACCTTGTATTTTACTTTGTATGTATATTATTTTCATTTATCAATTTTATATTTATATTGTATCTATTTTATATGCATTTATTGTTTCTTCATATAACAAGACAAGTTCCTTACAAGAAAGGAAGGTTTCATTTCTTATGCTTAAATTCCCAGTGTCTAACT
This sequence comes from Potorous gilbertii, assembly GCA_028658325.1. Lineage (NCBI taxonomy): Eukaryota > Metazoa > Chordata > Mammalia > Diprotodontia > Potoroidae > Potorous > Potorous gilbertii. Next base: position 141,769,436 of record CM053771.1, on the reverse strand, counting down.
CAGAGCCCAGCATATACAAGGTGCTTAATTAATACTGACTGATTAATTAACCAAATCAATCTTTTTCTGTGTAGCAAATATCATTACGTAAACATTTTAGATTTAACAACAAAAATACCATAAACATTTGCTATGTATGACTGGGCAGTATGGATACAAACGTAAAAAAAAATAAGAAGTCTCTGACAGGGCTGCAAGAGGTAGAAGAAAAAAGTGCTGTTTTCGGAGTAAGTCATTCTGGATTCTAATTCTGGCTCTGTCAGTTATGATCATGTGACCTCAAACAAGTCACTTAATCTTAACCTCAGTGTCCTTATCTATACATTGAGGAGATTGGACTGAATGACCTGTAAAGAACTTCCAGTCTCTATATTGATGATGCTTTGTTTACAAATAAATGTAAGGTAGAGTAAAATGTGATAAAAAGTCAAGGAGAATTATAGACAAATGCCAAGAGAAAAAGTGAGAGGACGAAAACTTACTTTTAGCTTGGGGAATCAGGAAAGGCTACAAGGATGTGGTGGCTGTTATGTAGGTTTTTAAAAAAGCAGATCTCAATAAGTGGTAGATGAGAAAGCCAAGATATCACAGTGGAAGGACAAAAGTCAGCCTCCTTCAAGGAGGCAGCCCGAGTGGTTGTTTTGAAAATAGACTCATTTGTTTAGCCCATGCTAAAGTTCCATTCCAGGACCTTGTCCCTTTGGAATTAATATTAGCTAATTATAAGGTGAAGATAAGCTCTCCTTTTTGGTCTCCAGCCTTTCCTCCTTAATCCTCCCCAGGGCAAGATAGATAGATAGATAGATAGATAGATAGATAGATAGATGGATTGATGGACAGATGGATGTATGTATGGATGATGGATGGATAGAGTTAGAAAGATAGGTGAATGAATAATAATAGATAAATTAAATAATAATAAAGAAAATAAAGAAATTTAAAGAAATAATAAATAAAATAATAGATAAACAAAAAGGTAATGAACAAAATTTTGCCCACCTTAAAAAATATTTTCCTTTCTGAAAGGCTTGGACAAAAACAGGAAATACATTTTGCTGTTATCCCTTGACCCTGTCCACTTAGGTTAGGAGTTCTACCTAGTCTACTTAAGCAGAAGCAAAGAGAAACCTGCTTATTTCTTGGCTGTGACATTGAGCATGACACATGTTCCTTGGAAGATGAGATGTTGTTAATGTAGAAGCAAGACTAAGTCTCTAAATAAGAGAGTAATCCAGGATCCAATTTCCTTAGGGCTAGAGGACATCCTTCTTCCTGTGTCCCACTCTTTAGAAAGAAGAAAAGCAGCTTTGATGTTGATAATCTCACTAGCTCTCATTTCCTCCAAAATGCTTCCTCTCCTACCTATGTTGCTCCGTATTATAGAAATTCAAAATTTTGAACTAATGTTAAAAACAACCCATTAAAATACATCTCTCTTTAGAGTCAGTTGGGTACTTTCTAGAATGCAAGGTTTATATGGGCAGGATCAAAATTTATCTTATTCCATGTCCAATACCCTATTTACTGTGGATGTGATTTCCATTTCAAATAACACCCTTTGTTCCAGCTCCCTTGAGGCTCAAGAGATTTTAGAAAACTTGGTGTTCTGTACACCTCTCTGTTTCTCTGTTTTTGTCCCTCTCTGTCCCCTTAAATTTCTCTTTGTCTCTGCCTCTGTTTCTCTCTCTCTTTGTCTATGTCTCTCTCTCTCTCTTACACCACACACACGCGCGCGCACACACACACACACACACACACACACACACACACACACACCACACTTCATGTTTTTCAGAATCTCTGGCTCTTTTCAAGACTCAAATCAAATGTCTCCTTCTGTAGATCTTTCCCAGTTCCCTCAGCCACTATTGTGTTTCCTTCTAAAGTCACCTTATATTTACTCTGTATCTTATATGTACCTATTTATATATACAATGCCTCCCCTAATAGAAAGTAAACTCTCTAAACGCAGACACCATTTGTTTACTTTTTTAGCTTTTCTTTACATCCCCAGTACTTAGCATAGTAAACATTTAACAAATGTTTGCTCATAGACTGATTGTAAGGAACAGGGGCATCTTGAATTGGAACAGTTAATATGTTGTTTGACAAAATAAGCATACAGGAAAATCTCAGTGGGTTAGAACATTGGACCAAATTAAATGCAATGAAGTTCTGACTTCTTTGAGTCTTTGATTGCTCTGTCACCTTTTTGATAGGAATATTGCTGCCATTGATGCAGATTGCAACCTGTCCACACGTCATCCTGTGCAAATTTCATCCTTACTCTCCCATAAATCTACTATGGAAGGCTCTAGCCAATGTTTTGCAGGCTTCCTTCTTAACTTGTTAGCACATCTGTTACCTAATAGGATGAAATTTAATAGGGAGAAATGTAGAGAAATGCGAAGACCTTGGGTTAACAAAACAAGTTACGTAAATACAGCATACAGAAGTGCAACTAAATAAGAATTCACCTGAATAAGGTCTAGAGCTTTAGGTGACCACAAGCTTAATGAGACAACTGTATGATAAAGTTGCAAAACAAACAAGAAAGCAACACAACATTAGTGCAGACTTTATTAGTAGACTATTTTTATTGTTGTTGTTTGTCCTTCAATCTTGAAGACGATCATGACATCAAGTGAATTGGATTTAAATGAGGGAGGGCTGTGCAAGATCATCAGCCTTACTCTCTCCTCTAGAGTCATCTGAGTCCAGGGGTGAGATATAGATCAGGACTACTGGAGATAGCTCTGGATGTGGTGAGAGACCTTGGCCTTTTTAAGTTAAGATCTTTAACATATTTCAGTTTGATTGAGGAAGCACCCATTCAGTGATTAAGGCTAGGTAAGAAATGAGGCAGAGAGTGACCTCTTTACCTAGCCAAAAAAATCAATCTTGGAGGGGAAGACCCTTGGCATTTCTGACCAAAAGAGAAACAATTGCTATTTACATTGACTCTGAGCCAACAGAGTCTGTATCAAGAGAAGTAAAGGTCCGACTTGCACTCTGCACTAGATTTTATATAGTTGAAAAAAAAACCCTCCCAGGACATGCAGTCCAAGGACCTGGGTTCAAATTTTGACTTTGCTATTTATTGCTGGCATGACCCCAGATGAGTTATTTCATCAGTCTCTGTTTCTCACTTTCATCTATAAAATGGTGGGTTAGACTAGAAGACCTTTAAGGTCTTGCCCAGTCTTGAATCTTTGGCTGTCATCTGAAATACGATGTTACTAACCCCACCTAGCAAGCAAACACCCCACCTTCTTTTTTAAGGGAGAGAAAATAATTAGTTAGAGATAATGCAAAGTCAAGACCAATGACTACCATTATTCAGAGTGAGAGCTACCTCTTTATAGATTTATTCAACCACTTTATTGTTTCCTGTTTAAGGATTTCCCAAGGAGGGAGAATTTCTAAAGTACCCCGATGTCTCCAAAATCTCCAAATCTGCCTGCCTTCCAGAGTAGACATGGTACCCAGTATAATTACATACTCCATGTTTTGTTACTTAATCAGAGAAAAAGAAACCTTAGATGCTTTCACACCTATTGGTTGGATACCCATGGAACTTGAGTGGCAATATCATTGTACACCAGTTATCCCCCTCCTTGCTATTCTACTGAAATTGGAGAGCCCAGGTTTCTAATCTTGTGGCCCATCTGCTGGGTTACTGCTTCCATCCAACCACAAGCAAAGAATATGTTTTATAATGAGCCAACAGTTCATTTAATGGAATCAGAGCTGCCAAATAACTCTCCTATAGAAACCAGACAAGGTTTGCAAAGTCTTTTAGCTCCATGGAGCCTGCTAATGCCTGGCCAAGTGCCAGAGGGAGCACCAAGGCTGATGAATGTAACTTTATTTCTGCAGATAAAAGAATGGGCAAGGGATATTCAAGTCCAGCCCCATTCAGTTATGTCCTTAAGGCATTTCCTAAGGCCTCATGCTTGGTTTTCTTCTGCCAGATCAGAGGGAAGCAGAGGAGCCATGGGCTAGGGCTTCACTTCATGAGCCTTGTGAATAAATCAAGTGGAGTAAAAGGAAGATGAAAGGATATCCCTTCATTCCTGTAGCTAATTCTTTTTCATGACTTGCATGTCCCAGAGAATACACTGAAAATATCTAGTTGACAAGATACCTGTCAATGAGCTATACTGCCTTTTCCCATTTTCAAGTCAGATCTGTAATGTAAGAAGTCAAAGTATCCAGGCACTGGCCTGGATCATTAAATTTGAGGATTCATCAATCAGATAAAATCCAATTTTTGAATTTACCTAATCATTAAAATTTATTTGCAACCCCCAAATCAATATTCGTAGAACTTTTGCAGTCATTTGCGAACATGCACAGAACTGTGTTCCCACCTTAGGTTGAGCAAAGCAATGCTCTGTCTTCTTTCAGTACCTCTACTACCAATAAGTATCATTTTTATGATCTATTTAGTGCCATATTTTGGGGATATTTCTATGTTTTTGTTGGTAAGTTTTCTATTTAAAATGGCCCCCAAGTATAGTACTTTCTAGTGTTTCTAAGGTCAAGAAGGTTGTGATGTACCTCATAAGGGAAGCATCTATGTTAAGCAAGCTTCATTCAGGCATGCGTCATAGTGCTCTTGGATAAGATTTCAATGTTAATGAATCAACAATATGGTATATCCAGAAAAAGGAAGAGGAAATTTGTCAATCTGTACATGAGGCTGATTGTGAAAGTGCTAAGTAAATGTTGTGATTAGAGACTTGCAGAAAGCTAAACCTGTATTTCCCTTTAGGAGCAATGGTTTTACTATTCTCTAATTCAGTAAATGATTATAATTGGCTGCACTTTGTATATACTCTTTATTTGTAGATAATTAAGAGACTCACATAATCAAGCCCATATGCTTAAAAGGAGGTCCAACTTCCTTCCTTCCTTCCTTCCTTCCTTCTTTCATCTCTCTCTCTCTCTGTCTCTCTGTCTCTGTCTCTCTCTGTCTCTTTCCCTCTCATTCTTCCTCTTTCATCCCCCCATCTTCCCTTCCTCCCTTTCTGTCCTTCTGTCTCTCTCCCTCTTTCTCTGTGAGCTCCTAGGAACAGAAAAAACTCAGTGTAAATCTAAGTCCTGGGAGATGAGGATGGGTAGTTTCCTCTGCAAAAGCTATTAATAGAAACCTATGGAAAAGTTCATGAGAAGTATATACAATTCAATATATAGCACCAAAAAAGAGTTCCTGGCACTAACCTTGGAAAGACAGTATTCTAAACTCTTAACCAGATAACCATTTTAGTAACCATTTTAGTAAGAAATCACATGATCTGAAGGGTGGAAGTACCAACTTTCTTGAGGAATCTCAAAAGTCTTAAAACACTTGAATAGAGGAAAAGGGAAATTTCTGAAAAGTATCAAATTTATGAACTTCATTCTCTTGAATAGGCTCTGAGGTCTAAAACAACAATATGGGGAATCAAATAATTTGGTTATTCTACTCTGCTATTTTTGTGTTACTCAGTGTAAAAGGTTTGTACTTCCATGAGTCTGGGTATATTTCTCTTCTGAGGGAGTCTAAGCTGCAATATCATACCTTAAGACTGTATTCCTGGATTCAGTTTAGATCAATAATCATTTAATAAGAACCTACTAGTGCCAGATACTTCCCTAGGTTTGATTGGAATGCAAAATCAAAAATAAATAAATAGATTCTTCCCGCATGCATATCTTCAGTTAAAAGTAGAATGAAGTACTTCCTCCCAAGTGTGTTTCCCTTCTAATGAAAGTCCAACTCAGAGAGGAATAAAATAAATCTGAGGAACTGCATGTATCTGTGTGGGAAAGAGAACTCATTGGAATGGTTTGGAGTTGCTCCATTACCAAGCCCAAGTTCATTTCTCTTCCCAGGGAAATTCAAATCACAGTTAAGCATTGTGAATCTGAAAGACTCTGGAGAAAAGTGGGACTCATCAAAGGAGAAATATTTCCATTTTTGATGTATTATTGTGATCCTTAGTGTGTTTTTGCAATCTTTGTGTCCTTGTGACTCTCTTCCACTTTCTGAGATGGGGGAGGGATGATGACTGTCCTGCACCTGATGCATAGATTTGTTAGAGGTACAGATCTAATTCTAGCACTCTCTTAGTTCAGGTTTTATTTGAGACAAAATGAAGCATTCATTAAATCCCTGGACATCTAACAAAAGGAGGCTTACTTTGCCTTAAGAAGTCAAGAATGTACAATAAAGACTTAGCTTCACCTTTGCTAGGTGAGGCTTCTCTCACTTCCTCATGGAAAAAAAACCCAAAACATCTAAAAACAGGTCATCCAGGTATGTAGTATTGACTCGAGAGGTCTTAGGCACCCACCAAGTCTAAGAGTGCTAGATTCTACATGACAGGGACCAAGCTGACCAGGAAAGTGGGTAAGGAAAACCAAGTCAATTATGTCCCAGGAGAAGCTTTATCTTCTTCTAGGTCAAATCTACCTTTGTTGTGAGTGGAAGGAAAGAAGCTACATCAGAGAAACTCTGGTCCCATCATAGCACTGTTACCTTGAATGCTTATATAGGATATGGGGGACTCTTTTTACCTACAATAAATAAGACCTAGATACGGGTTATATTTTGTGATTTAACCAGAGCAAACTTGGTGCCAGAGCAAAACAAGTCAACAAATTTGTAGTTTTTTATATTGACTGAAAGTATATGCATAGACCATGTTAGCCAAAATTGAGGTGGGGGCAGGGGGGATTTGGATGAGTTCCTTCTCTTTGTACATGTCACATTTACCTGGTGGAATTTATGTTAGGGACTGTTTTATCCCCCTTAGGCTTTGTACACTTGGCATCTAGAAGATCCTAATAAATGGGTGTTGAATTGAATTTAATGAAAATAGGAAACTACCGGATGACAAAGACAGATGAGAACCTCACCCACTTCCCCTTTCTTTCTCTTGTCTCTTCCCCATCCCTGACAAATAATCCCTTCTCAGAAGCACCCAGGATCTGATTCACTGGTAACCCATAGCCTGCCCCACCTTCAGCTGAGAACATGCTTTGTATCACTTGTTCCAGGGTTAGTTTGTGGCATTTATTCAGTTGCCCTGTTTTCTAGGAAGCCTCTGTGACTCTGGGAATGCAAGTCCTTCCACATGTCTTTTCTCTGTTCCTAGTCACCCATCCTAGTCTAAGCTGAAGTCTAAAATAGTAATCTTTAAACTTTTTTCATGGACCCCTATCAATAACAACATTTTGATCACTAACCTCAATATGTGTATCATTTATAAATTACACACACATGCTACTATCCTAATATTTGTTGACATTTTAAACTTATCCCAAAAAAGAAATTTAAAAGATGAGAGAAAGATGAAATAATACTGACCCAAAAGTCAATAGGGAGCCTTTGGAGTTTATTGAGTAAGGAAATGGCATGATTGGTCCTGTGCTTTAGAAAAATTACTTCAGCAGTTATGTGAAAGATGGATTGAAGTGAAGCGTTAGTAGTCACAGAAAGCAATTAGAGGACTATTTGTAGCAGTTCATGTGATGAAAGCCTGAAATAGGGTAGTGATGGTATGAGTGGACAGAAGGAGATAAATGGGAGAGATGTTAAAGAGATAGAAAAGATGGGATTGGGACAAGTTGGATGAGGGAGAGGGAGATGTTGAAAATGGTGCTGATGTTTTCAACCTGGGTATCTTATAGGATAGCAGTAACTAAGGAAATTTGGAAAAGTTTTTGGTGCCCCAGTCCTGATTAGGTTGTTACTGTACCAAAGGGCTTCTACCTGGCTGAAAACGTAAGATGTTCAGAGTTTGTACAGTAAAAAAGGGGTGCAAAGCAATGGTGTGTTGGGGAATATGCTATGTTTTCCATGATCATTCTACCAGTTAGTATAAGAAGTATGTAAGTAGCCAATGTAAAGCTAACCATAAACAGGAAATAAGAACTTAGAGTGCAAAGGGAAACATTGAAGCTGCTTGCCAAAACTGCTACCTAAATTAATTAAGGCCATACCCAGAGACTATGTGCTAAATTAAGAGAAGTTACCTGGTCCAAAGTGAATGACTCTTGGCCTGCAAGCTGCAGATAAGCCCAAATATGCACAGTAATACCAGAAAATGTTATATTAATCAGTCAATCCAAAGTGGTAAAATAAGGTTTAATCTGCTCCCCCCAACTGGAATCCTATAAGATAAAACCCCAAATACTGCCCTTTGAGCACTTTTCCAACTGCCACAGGTCCATGCTGCTTGTGTGCTCTCAACTCCCTTCTGTAGTTGTATAAGTGACTCTATATGGCCCTCTCCCTCTCCCATCTATTGCCCTCTGTCTGCTTCTCTCTTCCACTTCATTCCCCTCACCACATCCCCATGCTGTCTCTGGGCCTTATTAAGTGAGAGTGATGAACATTGCTCTCTACTTGCTGCCAGTGTGATCTTTCCTTGCAAGTATCCAAAGAATCAGACTTGTGTACCCTAGCCCAAATGGAAGCCCCTTGTTTGCCCTTTCCTTAAGGCATAAACTGAACATGTGAACTAGGAATTAATTTGTCCACAATCTCACCTACCATGAGAGAGCTCATCAAGAAGAACCTTACTGGTAGTAAACAAAGCCTGATGGCTCAATTGTGGGACTTATCCCCAACGTAATTTCACTTGCCCATTGTTCTATTAAGTCCAGTGATGATAGGGAGTCCTATATATTGTGGGGAGGATGGTATGAAAAACATCTTTCAGTTTTCTGATTGATCCATTACATGCTTCTTGGGGTCAGGCTATGAGTAGAACTTTGCATCCCATTTTGGAGACCAGTATCCTAAATCCTAAGAGGGAAAAAATGAAGAGTTTTAAAGGTGGCAGAACCAAAGATTGGAATTGGATCTGAAATCTGAAACTGCCGGAGCAATAGTGAGTTGAAAGGCCCTGTGGAATTAGGTAGTAGATAGCAGTGTCTGGACTACTTCCTGATTTTCTTATTCTTAATGCATCTATTCTGCAATAGTGAGAGAGACCTAGCAGTGGAGATGTATGGTTCTCTATTGGTCTTGTGTACCCAGAGTCTGTCCTTTCACCATATAATAATGTTTGAAATTTTTAAAATTCTTTAAGTTTTGCAATGAAACTTTTTATCCATAATTATATCTGATCCTCACAACAAAAAGAGATGCTGTAGGTATTTTAAAGATAAAGAGACTGATTCTTGGAGGTATATTATTGACTCTTTCCCCATGGTCACATGGGTACTTAAGTGTCAAAAGAAGAATTTAAACCTAGGACTCTTTTTTTTTTAAATTTTGAGTACCAAATTCTCTCCTTTCCTCAATTCTTTCCCATCCATTGAGAAGGCAAACAATAAATTTTATATGTGTATACACACACACACACACACACATATACATATACATACATATATATGTTTATACACATATACATGCACACATATATAAAAAATGTAAACATTTCCATATTAGCCACATTACAAACAAAATCCAAAACTAAAATGAAAAATAATTCTTCAGTTTGCTCTCATAGTTCATCAATTCTCTCTCTGGGGGTGGATAGCATTTTTCATCATAAGCTAGGGTTCTTTTTACTCCAAACAGAGGATTCTTTCATGACACTGTGCTATCTCTCTACCATAGCCACCATAAATCAATAAAGTCGTTACCAGATGATTAAACTATCTTAGAAATTCTTCCCAAGACTAACTCTATGGCTAATGTTTCAGGATGCAGAACCTGCATCCAGTCAGAAAACTTACAGAAAAGTTAAGTAAGAATGGTTTTTGCTGCCATATTTGCTTCTCAATGGATTAGAATTTAAGAAAGGCTTGAGGTCAGTGGCATTCAACCTTGAAGAGCTAGAAAACCAATTTTTCAGCTGATCAAATGAGTGAGTCACTGAACACTATTTACAACTGCCTCACGATTTTGGCGGTCAGTTATTGGTGAGACACAAAGGTACTTGTCAGGGAGATTCCATAATACAGGGAAAGTTCACCTGTAACTGCTCAATATTAGTGTGGCATTTATGTTTTTGACACAGAATGTACAACTGATGGGATAAATTCAACAAGCATTTATTAATCCCCTACCACATATAAAATGGTATGCCAGGAAGTGGGGATACAAAGAAAAGGTGAAAAATATCCCTTGCCCCAAGGAGGTTTACTGAGGAAGGTAAAACATAAAAATGGGTAAATATATCCATGATACTTTAAGGAGGGGTAGAGAATACTAACAACCATAGACATTAGAATGTGTTTCCTCTGTACTTTTAAGAAAGCAAGGGATTCGAAGAGGCAAAAACAAGAAGGAAGGGATCTTAATCTAAGCATGGAAGACAAAATGGGTAAAGGCATGGAGATAGGAAATGAAATGGTACATTTGTGAAACAATAAATAGTTCAATTTGGATATAATATAGAGAACATAAAAGGGAGTAATGTACTAAGCTAGAAATGGTAGTGAAAAGAATGATTGTAAAAGAATAGAGGCAATAGGGAGCCAATAAAAGTTCTTAATAAGGAGAATAACATAGTCCTAATTCTGTTTTGGGAAGATTATTTTGATAGATCCCCATGCTAGGAACCATACTGAATTTAAATGTACTTCTAAAAAATGAATATATTTTATGGTGTATTGCCAGAGTATCCAATAATAGGTTTTTGATCTGATTCCTTCCCAAAATGGTAATCTCTTTCATCTTATGAACCTTTGGATTATTTCATATTTCACTAAGGCCTGTACCTTGACTTGAGCAAATGCTTTTTTATTTACTGCCTCTGTGTACAATACTGACCCAAGTGCCAGTGAATCTACACAGATTAAACAAAACATAGATTTTGCACTTCCAGACCTTTAGTCTATTTAGGGGCTATGACACACGCATAAAAAATAAAGAATACAATGTGTGCCTAACAAGAGAATAAAAGGGATACAGACTGAGTGCTCTCTGACATCAAAGGGAAGGAAGACTATTATTGATTAAATGGGTAGATTTGTGTGTGTAGTTATGGAGATGACATTTGCTATGCACTTTAGGTACATAGCTAGGTAGATTTTCCAAGGAAGAACTAGTGGAGCAAATTCCAAGTATTAGAATGGGGAGAGAAATTCTAGGTATTCATAGTATGAGCAAAGGCAGAGTGGTAGGAGAGAGGCATGAAAAGCAGTTCAAGTCCAATTTAAGTTAAGTATGGGAGACAAAATGTTTTGAGAGAAATTGAAAAAGAAAGAGAGACTGGAACTCTAGTGAAAAAGACCTTGAATGCTAGGTTAGAGAATGAGAATTTGTTGGCAGGCAAAAATGAGCTATTGAATGCTTTTGAGTAAAACAGAAGGGTTTTTAGTGGAATAATGGTCTTTGACATGTGTACCATAAATGCTAATAGCAATAACAAGGAACCTCTTTGGGAAGTGCTTTACATTGATTATCTCATTTGTTCCTCACAAGTCTGTGAGATAAGTACTCTTATTAGTCTCATTTTACAGTTGAGGAAACTGAGGTTGGGAAAGGTTAAGTGACTCTTCTAGGGCACATTGCTAGTAAATGTCTGAGTTGGATTTGAACTCATCTTCCTCCCTCCTGATCCATCATTTTATGCACCGCACTACCTAGCAACTGAGTCAAGGTTAATTGGGCAGTAGTACAAAGGACAGGTTATAGAAAAAGATAGGGGTGGGGTTGAGGAAGTGAGAGTGGGGAGACTGGTCTCTTTAAACTGGAATGAATAGAAGTAAAACTCAATTAAGAACTGACTTATCTGTACTCATTTTCTACTATGTTTCATTGGCCTTGTATCTACTACTTGCTCTCTGAGTTGATTCATACTTTGTAGGTGAGAAGTGATATATTCTATCTTCATATAGAATGGAATGGTGAGAGCTTTGCCACAGACAAGATTGATCCCTTAGCCTCTATTTCCCTGTTGTTGGTTAAAAAGTAACTGAAAGAGAACAGTGGCCAAACAGCCTTCAATTTCTGCTAAAACTCCATTACAGGCTCTGGTTTGAGCTGAATACTGATAAGCCATTTAGAGAATTGGATCTTCACCTCATCCAAACCACAGATTCATCAACAGAAGGCAAGTCTCTTAGAAATCCTTAATCTTCTCTCAAACAAATCAGTTACAAGTGCTTGAAACCAGTTGAAACCAGTTGACTCCCACCCTACAGCTTTTATTTTTTATAGGTAGAGAGGCCATAATAACAGGTAGCCGGCCATTTTGAATTGGGGCATGTCATTTTCAGGAGGCTGTCTGAAAGCCAGCAGAGATTTGGTTGAACAAACCCTATCGAAAACTGTTATCTTCTACATATCTCTTCCAGATTACATGACACTTAATGGAATAATGAGCGACTGGAAGTAATATATAAGAAAAGTTCATTAAACCTTGTTAAAAATGAATAAAATTCAGAATCAATTCCCATTAGCAAAAAGTACTGGTATTTTATATGTCTTAGAGATTTATTATAAATTCATGCAAAGCCTGCATGTAACGATGGTTAGTTCATGTCTCCTTTCCTAATAAAAAAGAGCAGGGGATAGCATTCAGTACTCTCTTACTATATGAAAAATTTAGAAGACGTCATCTTGCTTCTCATGGCTATGCCCTGATTGTGTCAACTCAAATTAGTTAAGTATATAAATTGGAGTAAATAAAAGTGACAGAGAAAGAAAAGTCATGGTGACACCCCTATGGAAGTAATCGATGGGCCACTACATGGCAGTTTCATATACCACCATCTGGGTACTCAAAAGGAAAGAAAGTAAGATAGTATTGTATCTGTGCCAGTGTTGCACTTTTCTCTTTCATAGTTCTGTCACTCATTCTCCTTTTCCATTTCAAGTCATATGGCAAGCTCCACAAGGATCAATGGAGGAGTCAGAGAACTACTCAATTTCCTCCCATTTGTTAATTTTCTGGTTGCATTAATCAGAATATTCTATACTCTCTTTTTTCCTTCTAAAAAAAGCCTTCTCTGAAGAATGGGTGGGCCACTACCTTTGGGACTTGGTTTTAGTCTTGCTAGCTTTAGGTCTAATTTTCTTTTATATGCTCACAGTATGATAGTAATGACAGTCAGGATTGGCATTATAAGCAGCATCAACCAACCAATCAATCAACAAATATAAAGGCTTTAAATGCTTATTATTATTGTGGCCCAATTCAATTCAAGAGATATTTATTAACTGCCTACTATGTGCCAGTCACTGTGCTAAGCATTGGGGATACAGAGGCAAATATGAACTAGTGACTGCCTCAAAATGCTTATGTTCTATCTATTTATTTGTGTGTGTGTTGTTTATAAACACACACAAATAAATAGAAATAATTGAAATTTGGAGATTAAGTAACCAGGACAAGGAAATCTGAAGCAAAGATGGGAGCACCAGGGAGAGAATAGGCATGGGAATAAGTTAGAATCTGGGAATGACCATCAATCATATTCAAGTCCCAGCAAAAATCTGAAATATAATTGGCAGTTTTGAGTAAGCGAGTAGCCAGGTAATGAAAGTCAGAGCAAAGCTAATGACCTCAACAAGGTAGGCAAGCTGGATTAAAGGCAAGCACTCAGTCTCTGACTGGACGGAGAAACAGGGACCAGAGAGACAAAAATACCAATAGGTTCAAAAATCTGGGTTAACAATCAGAACAATTATTAAAAGGAGCTGAGAAGGTAAGAGAGGGTACCTGCTTTCAAGTATTTGGAAAGCTAACCCATAAGATGAACCATAAGAGGAACCCCCAACATGGAACAAGGAGTAATAAAAGTGCCTAAATTCGAATTTGAATTTGATACGTGGAAAGGCTTCAAAGCAATTGGAGCCAAGACAAATTGAAATGGATGCTTCATTACTTCCTAGGTTCTTCCTAAATGGAAGTCTCCAAGCAGAGGTTCAGTTATCACTTGTTGGGAGTGTTGGAGAGGGGATTCTTGCTCAGATAGGGGTTGGGCTATAAGTCCTTTCTAACCCTGAGATTCTGTGATTATTAGAAATGATACAAGGAACTGGAGTCAAGAAAGATGTAACCAATTGAGGCAAGTCTTTGCTTCAGGTATAGACCTTTTAAATGATTCCTATGGAGGTAGAGATCTCTACCTGTTCAGTCAGGAATCTGTATAAACCCATGGTTAGCATGGGTTTCACAGAAGAGATTTTAAAGGGCTGGACTGAGGTGAATAGTGTGTGAGAAGAGAGAAACATCATTCCCTGGCTGGCCAGTGGTGACACACACCAAGTCTGTGCTTAATATGTATTTTAATGATGTTGTGGGTGGACAGGTGGTGGACTTATTCATTATATGCTATATGTGATCCTATGCAAATCCATCACAATAACAAATAGCAAGTGAAAATTCCAAAGAATAGGAATAAGATACTCTATCAAGGAGATGTATGATAGAGAAAAATATGGGCTGGTCATGTGGCAAGGAGGAGGGTTGATAAGTGGATGCTGGGTGGGTATCCTATGGGAAAAAATATGGCAAGATCATAGGGTCATAGTTCTAGAACAGAAAGGGGCCTCAGAAGCAGAGGGGTGTGTAGGAGTCAGCTTTAACCAGATGGCAAGAGCAGATTGTTAAATTTTCAGTGTGAGCAATTTACACCTCAGAAATCAGCAATTGCTACAAGTCAGGATATAATTTTTTTGTTTTGTTGATTTCTAGTCTTAAGAAAGTGATGGAGAAAATGTTAGTAATGCATATCAAACTTAAAAATGCATTGTGCATGAATTTTTTTTTCTGGAGAAATGATTGTTAAACTATAAATGTTAAACATTTACAGCATGTCTTTAATCAGAGGCCATTAATACAACCCCCTTCATTTTAGGGATGAGAAATCTGAGGATAAGTGACATGTTTAAGGTCACTCAGATAGTTAGCAGCAGAACTAATGTTCAAACATGGGTCCTTTGATTTCAAATTCAGCACACTTTCCCCTGCATTATGTTGATATTTAGTCTCACAAGGTGAGCACACATGGATGGGATTTGGATCTGCATCACTGGATGAAGCATTTACATGGAGGCTTATAGAATCACAGATGTAGAGCAGGAAGGAAACTGAAAAGCCAACCAATCCAACCCTCTTATTTTAGAGATAAAGCAAAAGAGTCCAAGAAGAGGTCAGTTCACAAGGTAGTGACAGACAGAGCCAGGATTTCAATCCAGATCCTCTGTGTGTGAGAAGATCCAAAACCTGTATCAGATCACAACTAGTTGAATATTATTTCATATGAAAAATGATGTAATCCACATTTAAATGATCCTTCTTTAAAATAGAGAGCAGATTGGCTTTGTAGTGCAGTGGGGAAAGGATTAACAGCTCTGGAGTCAGGGGAGCTAGGTTGAAATCCTACTTCTCTCCATTTCGTGACTTTGTTCAAGTCATTTAAGCTCTCAAGGTCTCACTTTCTTCATCTATAAAATAAAAGTGTTGGGCCAGATGGTCTCTAAAGCATCCTCCTGTTCTAGATTATCATTATGTTCCTGTGATCTGTCTTCTCCATGATATGGGAGAGAAGCAAGATGACTAATACCTAGTGAGCTATGACCCTAACTAACCCCTTCTACCATACAGTCTATGATGTCTGAATGGTGATCCAGGAAAAAAAGTCTATATCCACCCCCCTGATAATAGCCAACTCTTCCTTTTCCACTTTAAAGATGCTAAAGAAAACACAAGCTGTCTGACCTGCTCTGTTCGGAAGGCTTTCTCCTTGCCGCCTGTGCAAGGCACAAAGCTCTCACCAAGTATATCGCAGTAACAACTCCAAATTCCTGGAGTGGTCTGTCCTCTCGCGGCCCCTCTTTCGCTCATGACAGGACAGATGCTCAGCCCAGGGTCCAGCTGGTGGAACCTGACTTCCCCAACTTTGCTGAGGGCCGGCTTGAGGACGCTGGCCTCAGCATACTGACACTCCCCATTTGCTAGCTCTAATAGATACATTCTGCCTCAGGCAAAAAGTCTGCTAATAGTTAATAAGAATAATGAGGAGTAGCAGAGAATTAATGGCCTCTTTATTATGAGAGATGGAGCCTGGTGTTCAGTAGTTTTGAATAGGAAAATTGTTTTATAGGCACTATGAACTGGAGAGAAGGTGTTTAGCCAATTTTAAGGTAATGGATTTTGGCTCCAAAGTGTCAGTAGATGGAGAAGGGAAAATGACCACTGAAGGGCTGAGTCACTCACATTTTTCTTCTGCAAATACCAGACATTCATCTATGGCATGAGGTAATAGGGTAGTTTGGTGCAATAAAATCAGGGGTCCTAGAAAATCTACGAGAAGTCCAGGTAGGACTAGGAGGTTTTGGGTTCTTTCCAAGGTTATTTTCTGTGCAGGAACACATTTCTATGTCCTACACATTCAACCTATCACTCACCAAACATCCATTTTTGTTGAGAGCTTATTGTGTGGAAGCATTGTGCTACCCAATGGGAAAAAAAAGAAGAGAAGCAAACACAAAGTCCCTGATCTCAAGGATCTCTGATTCCATTTAAGGAGAAAATATGCAAACTATGGACATAAAAATATATACAGAGTAAACAGAAGGCCATTTTAGAGGGAAGTCACTAGCAGGGAATGGGTAAGAGACAGGGAAAGGGCTTCTGCAAAAAAAGGGAATTTTAAGCTGTCTTGAGGGAAGACAGGGAAGCAAGTAGACTAGGGGTTCTTAGCCATTTTAATGTCACAGATCCCTTCTATAGTCTGGTGAGGTTTATGGACTCCACATAATAATGTTTTCAAGTTCAAGAAATGAAATATAATATTTAGTATTATAAAATCAACCAAATATTTATACATGCACATAAATATATACAATGTAAATATATACATGTATATATGCACATGCATATATATTTATATATGCACATGTTATTTGTCCTTTGTTTTCTAAGAAAACCAGTAACATCATGGGGTGATATCTTGACTTCACATGAATTGGATTTTAGTGAGGCAGAGTTGCACAAAGTTGATAGATAATAGATTTGCAGTTTCATGTGCAATCATCTTTTTTAAAACTATACTATATTATGGAAATACTTGTTTTATTCTATAAATTATTTTTTTAAAATACAGTCATCAAAGTCCAGTGGCCTGGGATGCAGTGGAAGACTTTGGCATCTCTGATGTCTGATCATGCTCTAAGTACTCCATTGCACCTGCTTTAGCCTTCTTCATTGCTATTGGAACAAATTGTTCTCATCTACCCTTTCTGCCAGGGGAAGTGTTCACATGCTTAGGATAGTCATTCCTCTAATTCACCAACAGATTCGAGGTCTACTAGTTACCCTCAGTCTGGTTTGGCCAGTCTGATGAGATGATTTTACTAGAGTGTGGCCACTGCTGCACAATCTGTACCAAATATATGTATACATGTACACATATACCAGTATGTATATGTATATACATATATATGCAAACATTTATGCATTATGTATATGCACATACCCTTGTTAAAACATGGAATAGAAAATGGAGTGTTGTGTGCGAGCTCAGCAAAAAGGCTACTCTTGCTAGACTGTAGAGTATGTTGATGGGACTAACTGGCAGGAATGGAAATGTAGGAAAGAACCAAGTTGTGAAGGGGAAGGCAGAACCATCATGTGATTTTCAAATATCAAGTCATATCTAGTGACCACTGTGAACACATGAGCCTTTTCCAAGTCCATCACAGCTATCAGGGTGACCCTAAGTGGACCAGAGGACCCACTTGCATCAGAAACTACCCTGGAAAGTCCAGTTTGGTTTATTAAAAGACCCCCAGGTGACTGTGTGAGCTCCAAACCTCCTCTGTTGAGGATACCCTCAGGGAGCCCTGGAACAGACTCAAATTTTGTGAGGGTTGGCTATGCATATCTCAAAGCCAGGTGTGAGCTAGCCTGGCACACATGCTGGACCATATGGTACACCTGGAGCCTTCTGTCTCTGTGGATGCAGCTCTTCAGGCTGTTGTGTTCTTTTTTTTTTCTTTTTTTCCCCCTAATCCTCATTTTAGGTAATTGAAAGATATAGGAGCAAGAACCTATGGTACCAGAATCTGGTTGCTGAAGCTAACTCATGGTCAATGGGCCTAAGGAATGACCCAAACAAAACACAAGCAAGAAATCTTAATAATAAAATATATGTGATACTTTCAAAAAGTGTCCTTTTATTTATGAATGTTCTCTCTTAACCCTCCAATAAAAATGTGAGGGAAACAAGGCATTCTTATTTCACTGATGAAGACACTCAGAGATATTCGGTGACTTGCCCATAGCACAGCTTGAACTTGAATCCAGGTTTTCTAATGCCATTTCCAGAGTCCTTTCTCCTTCTCCACACTAGTCTCCTATGATGGAGTTCTTAAGATTGATAAATGTCATCCCTACCATTTTTCACTCTCTGCTTTGAGAAGAAAGCAGTCTGGTGCAAAGAACAGAGCAATGAATTTGGAGTTGTAGGACTGGAGAGTAAACACTAATTCTGCAATCTGAAATCCAGCTGACCTTGAGAAAGGTAATTAACCACTATGGGCCCCAGTTTCCTCATTTATAATATGACAATATATGTCATTTTATATACACACATATAAATATATATAAATAACAGACTGATCATAAACATTATAACAAGCAGTTAGGTGGTATAGTAGATAGAGAGCTGGATTTAAGAAGACCTGACCTGAGTACAAATCTAGCATCAGATACTTACTAGCTGTTTGACTCTGGGCAGGTCACTTAACCTCCACCTATCTCATTTTATTCATCTGTAAAATTCAGATAATAAGAGCAACCTCTTAAGATTGTTTTAGGACAAAATGAAATATTTGTAAAGTTCTTTGGAAATCTTAAAACCCTATAAAAATTCTAGCTACTGCAGTTGTAATAGTAGTAGTGATAGTAAATAACTGAAAAGTAGGGTTTCCACATCTCTGTTTAATTGAAGAACATGTTTCTTTATGTCTTTATGGCCTTTTATGCCTTGATTTCTTCATTCTTCATACTCTGCTATTCCTCCAAGTTCTTTTCCCTTCCCTTTTCCCCCAAATGAAACCATCTTTTCTTCCTTCCTTCTTTCCTTTTTCATTCCTTTCTTCCTTTCCCTTTTTTTCCCATCTTTCCTTCCTGCTTTCTTTGCTTCCTTCTTTTGTTTCTTCATTCCTCCTAGCTGGGCTTCTGCTCTGGAAAGAAATTAACAGCAAATAAGTGACTTCTGATTCCATTTCCACTGCCCAAAAATTCAGATATGGCATATAATAGTCTCAGTTTCTTCATCTTTTATTTCTGTCCTACCCATCACCTGGGGCTCTGTGAGAACGCAAGTGAAACAGCATATAATAATGTAGTTTTCAAAGGACAAAATACCCAGTAAGGTTGTTGTTATCAAGGAAATCAGTCTGCCCCATTAATGCAAAGGCAGGCAAGGATCAGGAAGACTTTATTCCTCCATAACTTTGGAGGAAGTCTCTTCAACCACAGCTTCTCAGAAAGAAGTCCAAATTCAGAAGTGGCATAGAGTTAGATTCCTATTTGGCTCCAAATACAAGTTGTACTTGATTGAACCTGAAGACCGCAGCCTGGGGACTTAACAGATTTATTCATCTCAGTTAGTTCTGTCTTCCTCCTGTACCACATCTACCTCTTATCTTGAAATATTTTAAAAATGAGTTTGGACAAGGGACTAACCCAGACAACAGTTCCCTCAGGAATGATTTCACACAGGGAGGTAGAAGATGAACAGAGTTCCCCCAGGACTTCCCTTTCCCTACTCTGACTTCTGGGATTGCCATTCCATCTCATTAACCCCATTGCCTGTTCTGGATAGGGATGACTTGCCAAGGTGGCAAGAACGCTGGGACACACCAGCAATAAGCTGGCATTGGGCCCTTGAGCTTTTCAAAACCAATAAGAGGGTAACACAGAAGTGACTGGTTTGGAAGGGAACTTGCAGCGATAATCAATCTGATCTCCCTGTCTGCCACTGTGCCAATACATTTGCTTTTCAATGCATTAGTCTTTTTTAAAAAGGCATAGTTAGTGTGACATTGGATATTGCTTTCCTGACTATTGCAGTCTCCTGGTAAGATATGCTATATGCTGGTTTTTATTGTTTATTTTTCTGAAATAGATTTAGATACACACATTTTCTTGTGAAATAGTGGTTTCCTCCTCACCCCAGCTTTCTAAAGCAAGTATAGGGTCATTAGGTGCTCCCAGGGTGTTTTTGTAAACACCTAGCAAGTAGCCATGTAATCAGACTGGGCCTTAAGAAGAAGCTAACTTTGGTAGATTACTACTTAGAAGATGAACACTTAACACCTTGGTTTCATTATTCTTCATACTCCAGACTTTTTCCCATTATACTCTCCAAGGGAGTCTGTTTACACATTGCTGACCTCTCCATACAGTTTCCAAGGAGGCTGGCTTTTTTTCTTTAGCTCTTCCTCTCACATGGCATTCTATCTCTATGCTATGCCTTAGTCAATAAGCATTTAATAAGTGCTTACTAAATTTAAGACCCTGTGCTAAATCATCAGTGATACAAAGAAAGGTGAAAAAAAATCTCTCTCTCCATATGAACATATATATACATATGCACACACACACATACACATACAACTGTGTATGTATACAGTTGATTTCTTTCCTCACTGGTTTCAAATTCTGATGTGGAAAACACCATGTTGAAAATAGGTACCAACAAAATATACACAGGATAAATTGGAAGTAATTTCGGAGGAAAGGCCCTAGCAATAGGGAAACTATTCCCTCTTCACCTTTGCTTCTTGGCTTTCCTGGCTCCTCTTTGCACTCAGCTTAAATCTCACTTTCTACAATATGCCTTTTCTGGGCCTCCTACTTCTAGTCCATTCCCTTCTACATTACTTTTAATTTACAAGGAATTGATAGGTAGATAGATAAGTGATTGATAGATAGATGATAGATTAGATCGATAGATGATAGATATATAGAAGCTGATGGTATAGCTTATATTTAAATAGTTGTTTCCATGTTTTCTGCTACAGAAGAATTTGAGAATCTTGAGGGTTGGGACCATGTTTTGTTTTGTTTTTTCTTTCCTTGTGTCACAAACAGTATGCCAGTGCCTGGCATATAGTAAATACTTAATGAATGCTTATTGCCTAACTGACTTTTTATTCTGAAAAAAAAAATTACAGAAACTCTGTGACTCCTGATTGCAATGACATGGTAGAATTTAGACATGGCAGAATAGCCTGTTTCTTCATTTTTTGTCTTGCCTTTTGCCTGGGTCTCTGTGAGGAATCTGTGAGTTGGTATACTTGAACGTGATTTGCAAAGTTACAAAATACCTAACAAATTTTGAATTAGAGTGGGGAGAGAATGGAGCATCAGCAAGATGCTATGGAAAACATCTACAGAAATACAAAGGAGAAAGTGATTAGGAGGCATATTTTAGAATAGAATCTAAATTTCCTACTAACTTATTAGATAGAAGGAGTGATTAAGAGAATAAAGTAGAAGACAAGAGATGGCTCAAACAGAGGTATATAAGAAAATCATGGAAATACAATTTATACAGGGAAATTAAGAGGAGAGCAACTGAGGAGAGCTTGAGTTGCTAGTAACAAATTCATGAAGAGATTACAAGATCAGAAAGTACAAGTTACAAGGTACAAAGGACTCTAGAGAGCTAGGGCTTTTTTAAAAAAAAATTTTTAGATAAGGAGTCCAAGACTCGTGAAGGTCAAGTGACTTATTCAAGGTGACAGAGCAATAAGTAAGACAGACAGTTTTCAAACCCCAATCATCTGACTCTAAATCTAATATTACTGACACTATGCCACTTAGAATAGACACCAAAGGCATCGAGAAGCCAACGGGAAATGCATGGTTAGAAATGAGGGCTAAATGACAAAGCTAGAGATTTAAATTTGGGAGAAATATCATTTAAATTAAGGGTATGAATGATATTGAGAGCAAAAGGTGAAGGACAAAATCTTACGATATGTCTGCACCAGGATCAAAAGAGGAAGATTTAAAAACAAATGAACAAATTAGAGAACTGAGAAAAGATTCAAAGGCAGAGAGATTGTCCAGTAGGAGGAATTGGTCAGAAGCATCAAATGTGGCAGAAATGTTGAGAGGAATAAAGACTGAAAAAAGGCACTGGGTATAGCAGAGATACTTCACTAGAGTGAAAGTCAAACAGCAAAGGAATTGAAGAGTTGGTAATAGAAAACTTCTTTTCTAGAAATGTGGTGTTGAATTGGAAGAGAAATTGTGTCACAGATTTAGATCTGACAGGGAACTTAGTGGTCATCTAGTAAATGTTCTTTGGTTCCATAGATAAAGACAGAAGCAAATAGGTAATAAGCAATACAATGTGGCTCTCTGAACCCAGGTCCTCTGACTCAAATTTAACTTTAGGAGATGAAAATCTGGAGGAATTAACAGGTCCAGGGATAGCGATTTGGGTTTTATTTGCATGCTTTTAAGAACAGGAAAGGCCTGAATATATTTATAGGCATAAAGAAAGAATAAAGAGACAGAGACTGAAGAGAGAGGGGTAAAATTTTGGAAAAAGATAAGAAAGGAGTAAAATGCATAGTTGGGAGAGCTTTACTTTGAAAGAAAGAAAATAAATTAAGGATTCTAAATCTAGGCTTTCAATATCCCAGACTAATTCTCTTTGTGCTCTACTACAGTGACTCCCAGAGGCAGTTAGTTGGCTCAGTGGATAGAGCACAGTGCCTGGAGTCAAGAAGAGTCATCTTCCTAAGTCAATTCTGACCTAAGATGCTTTCTAGCTGTGTGACCCTGGGCAAGTCATTTAACCTTGTTTACCTCAGTTTCCTCATCTGTAAAATGAGCTGGAGAAGGAAATGGCAAATCATTCCAGTATCTTTTTCAAGAAAACCCCAGATGGGATCACAAAGAATTGGACACGACTGAAACAACTCAACACCAACCGTGACTCTCATCTTACCAGCCTAATTCTCATTCTTTTTTAGTATTGTTATTACTAAAAGTTAAATATACATTAAGAAAAGAAAAAGAAATATATTATACACTTAAATATTGACACTTAAATACTAATTAAGTTTTTAAAAAAGCACATCAAGTGCGTTAAGAGAGGATAGGATTCAAAATATAGCAATAAATTTCCATGTCAAGAAAGTCTATATAATAAATACTACTCATTGTGTTAAGAGTTGTCCAGCTTTTCTTTGCTTCCTTTTAAGTTTTCCTTTACTTTCTGCCATGCACTTTTATTTTGTTCTTCCTCCCCTCCCCCAGACTACAATGGAGCACAGAAATATTTATATATAGTTATGGATATGTACATAAACATATACATTTATACACCTACATACAGACATACATACAAACAAAGAAATATACTTTTCCTAAGTTATTCTACTCCTGCTCTTTGTTTTTATGCTTGTGTGTTTCTCTTATTTCCTATCCCTCTACTTTCCTTCTATCTTCTACTTTGCCTTCCTATTACTTAACCTACCCCTCCCCAAGGATCCCTTGCTTGTCCTTCCAATCCAATAAATGTAAACACCCTTCTATAGTCCTCCCCTTTAACCCATTCCCTAACCCTGCCAAGAAGGTGAGATATAGAGATCCTCTTCCCCCTCCCTATCTCCATAGCATTTTATTTTCTTCTTATTTAGAAGACTTTTATACTAGTGTGTGTGTGTGTATATGTATATGCATATGTATGTATGTATGTATTGTTCTCTCTTGAGCCCATTCCCAATGAAAGTAGGTTTCCAGAACTACTCCCCTTACTCTTCCTACTCCTCTTACTCTCACACCTCTTTTATATAAAATAATTACTCTTTTTAGCTTTTCCTAAATGTTTTCACTTGTTAAAGTCATATCATACTCAGGTCTAACCCAATCTTTCTTACAAACTACCACTTACTATAACAATCTTATGTCTAAGTTTTATATTTTATAAACATAAAAGTTAAATAGTCTGACCTTATTGAGTCCTTTGTAATTAGTCTTTGGTATATATCTTATATTTCTCTTGGCTCTTATATATTAAATCTTCTATTTAGCTCAGAGCTTTGTTGTTATTGTTGGTGCTTTTTTAAACAAAGTCCTGAATGTCTGACAGTTCATTAAATGCCCATTTTTTTTCTTTCAGGATGATGCCTAGCTTTGTTTCTTATGATAGTTTTTGCCTGAACCCCAGTTCTTTTGCCCTTCAATTTGGAAAATAAGAACAATGGTGAGATGATTCAAAGACATGACAAATGGGAATTGCAAGAGGGAAGTGAGGCTGTATAGCCTGGAGAAGAAAAGACTCTAGGAGGTCTCTAAGAGCTGTCTTGAAGTATTTGAAGGGATGTCATAAGGTAGAACGATCAAATCGATGAAGCTCTAGAATGAAAATCTAACATAATAGATAGAATGTATAAAGAAGGAAACCAGCTCCTTTCTTAATTTCTCCATCAACTCTGTTCCTGATTCTGTGTACTGCCCCCCATCCTACTCCCAACTATGACCTGGATACCATCTCTGATCTTTCCATCCCTGAAGCTCCTTCTTCTAACTGGTCACTTCCTCCAAGAATTTCCATTTTAAGTAAAGAACCCAGGGAAACTATATTCTTTACCTCTTTCCTCTATTGATTCCACTCCTGACTCTGGACTTCTTTCCCACCCATGGCCCTGTGTGAGTACCTTATGCCACTCTTTATTCTCTCCCTACACCCATCCTCAATATTCAGCTTCATTTTATGTGTTGGTTTCCCCCATCATAGTCTAAACTTTTGGGGGGGAAGGGACTATTTTTGTTTTCACTTGAATTGGGAGGCCAGTATTTAGTACAACTCCTGGCACATAGTAAATGCTTAAATGCTTCCTGACTTGACTTGAATAAATGTAAAAATTATCCAAATGCTTTGAGTTATCTGAAAAGCAAATGGACTGCCTCATGAGGTTGTGAGTTCACTGTCACTAGTATTCAAATAGAGGTTATTTTATCTATTGTATAGGATATTATGAAAGGAATCTCTAAATTGAGTAAGGACCAGACTAGTATATCTACCAAGAAAAGGAAATGAAGGCAATCTGGCAGGATCAGCAGTTCTTATTTCCCCACATATCCACTAACTGCCCATTTAAGAACATGCTCTAGAATTTTGCCAGATGTTGAAGTCAAGATCGTTGAACTATATCTGCATAGGTAGTCTATTTCCCAATATGATTGATCAAAGCCCAGCAGTCATATCTGCCAGTTCTCTCAGTGTCTCAGGATTTCCTTCATCTAGATCTGGTAAATTGAATGTAACTGGGGCGGCTAGGTATCCTCTCATAATCTCCTTCCCTATGTTGGGAAACAATTCTCAATTAGCCATTTGGTACTGTCCTTGCCACTCCAAAGATCATTCTCCTCTGCAGAGAAAACTGAAGTTGACCAGCTCTGCCTTCTTTCTATAGTCCATTATCATCACTCCCTCTACCCTAGAGAGCAGTATTTTACTTTTCTTCCTTTGATTTTCTTTTCCCCTAACCCCTACTCATATAGATTAAAAAGAAGAAAAGAAAACCTCTTTTTTGTTGTTGATCAGGATCAAAAGGATAGGTCAGAATTCACTCTTGCATTCCAGAAGTCTGTCTTCTCTCCTAAGGACAAGTTCTAGTAGAGGACAAAGAAAGAATGAGCCATTTAAGGAAAAGGTCAGTTCCTTCACACCTGTGTGATTGCCATTTTCCTTTGCTATCAGAACCTTGAGTTATCATCTTACTTTTTCCCTAAAATACAGCCTGAGAACCTAAGAATAGACTTTGTGTTTTTTGGACACCTACGTATGCTAGCTTAAGGACTCTTCACTAGGCACTAGATATATCCATTCCTTAAATGCAAATATAATTAGTTTGGAAACAAAGAGTCTATACCATAGGATTATAGTCTGAGCTAGAAATAGTTTTATTAATTAGAAGATCATAAATTGATAGCTAGAAAATTACTTAAAGATCTTCTCCCTTCCATTCACATTTTACGTCTAAGGATTCTAGTGCCCTTGTAAGTGAATTGATTTGTCCAGTAATACAGGTAGTAATGAACAGAGGCAAAATTTGAACGCAGCCCCATCTGGCTCCAAAGTCAAAGCTTTTTCCACTGTAACATTGTGTCTCCCTAGAAATCAACTGTAATTACCTCTCTATGCTTATTAGACTAACAGGACTACTTCCATCCCCTTCTGCGATAGCAAACATTCTGATAAACCCATCTTACCATTAGTGACTTGGCTCTTCCTTGGGGCTGGGTTACAGTGACCCAGGAAATTGTAGCCCCTGGCCACATTTCGAGAGTTATTTTCCACTTCCTTGCTGTGGTCTGCCGACTATCCTAGGCTCTTCTCAGTAAAACGTGTGAGAGAACCATTGGCTATTATCAGATTTAGCCCAAAAGGTAAAAGATGAAAACAAATTTGTGTTCTGAGTGCCTGTAAAAGCACAGGCTGTACCATCTTCACTCCCGCAAAAGGAGAGATAAGAGGTTTCCTGGGATTTTCACACACACAATTTCTAAAGAGCCGTTTTGCTGAGAGGCAGACAGTGAGCCAGTGACAGCTGCATTGAGACTGGTGAAAATCATGTGGGTACTCTGGGAACGGGGAAGGAGACAGAGTGACTGCTGAGAAACAGAGACCAGGGACCATAGTGGAGAGCCAAGATAAAGACTTGGGCGAACAGATTCAGTAAAAGAAAATACAGCTAGCTAAGGAACGGACCAAAATAATGAGAATGGTGTCTCTATTTTCTCATGGAGGCATGGGGAGGAGGGAGGGAGAGACAGAAATCTTCCTAAATGAAGGAACATACAGACATATGTTCATGTCATCCTCTAAGGAACATTTAAACCACATTTCAGTCTTTTTCCCTTCTCTGCCCCTTCCCCACTCTTTTTGTCTCCTTCCTCCCTTCCCTGTCCCTCCTTCTCTTTCCCTCACTTTGCTCCATCAATATTACTGAGTGGTTTTTATGTGCAAAGCACAGTCTTTATTGTAGGGACAGGAGCTGGCTGAGGGGAAAAGATGCATTTCTGATGTGTCATTCTTCAAATGCAAAGATAATGTTCTTCACTCTGTACTCAGAATTGTTTTTCAAGAAGTGGTAAATGGGCCTTCATGGATCCATTTACACTCTCCTCTGAGTCTCCCTTGTGACCAAGGGTGTGCATCTGTGAAGCAGCCAGGAAGGCATTGGGTATAGTGGATAGCCACAGAACTGAGGGGAAACACTGCGACTTTGACCTCATTAGTGCCATGCTCTAACAGGGCTTCTTAAACTTTTTTACACTGGAGACCTTTCAGCATGTCTTAAGCTGTGCTATGTCTAACAGGTCACAGATTCAACAGGAAATTCCAAAATAGGCTTGACCTGTTCCATATTTCGCTTGTGCCTACCTAGAGACTGTAAGAAATCAGGTTATTGGCTATTTGAACTTTGGAGACAGGGCTAGGACCAAGAGAGTGGGAAAAATAATCTTTACATATTATTCTTCTGTATTTGCTAGTTCAAAACTACCAATAGTCAATATATTAACAAGCAGGTAGAAAATAGTTCATGTCTTCACAGCACTTCAAGGTTTGCAAAGAGCTTTATCTACTTCATTTCCATGGATACTTACAACAATCCATTGAGTTAAGGGCTATCCTTAACTCAATCCTCTTTACAAACGAAGAAAGTGAGACTCCAAGAGATTGTCTGATTATCCAAGAGGCTAAATTCTAACCTGCATCTTCCTGATGCGAAATATAGTACTCGTCTTTATTCAATACCATAACTCATCTGCTTTTACAAAACAGTGTACTCACCACTATAGAGTATGCAAAGATGTGCAAAGATGATTTCAAGCAAATAGAAAAGGGGGCCACTAAACCAAACATAAGGATCCCTGAGGGCTACATAGTGACCTACAAAACCACATATTAACCATACATATTAGATAGTACATATGTCATATAGTATTTTTGTTTGCTTTCTTAAATATTTCCCAAAACATTTTAATAGAGTTGCGCTGCATTCAAAAGTGTTGCAGGTGGTGGTGTTTGACTCCTTTGGAATTCAAAGGGTTTTCAATCTAGGTAAGGAGGATAAATCATAAATGCAGGGAAATGTTAAATAAGAGTATACATTGAATAACACCAGGAGGTTTCCTATGGGTATACATGATTAATTACTCACTGGATTAGAATAGATTAAGAATCTCAACCCTTAGACTTCTACAAAGGGTAGCATGTAGCCATCTTTCACCTCTCTTCATCAATCTTTTCATCAGTACATGTCCCCATGTACCCCTTTCTTTAGGAGAATATGTAAAAGATAATCAAGCTTTGGTAAAGAGAAACAAATATTTGAATAGTAATGGCACACATAGATGAGGAATTTGAATCAAACTTCCCCTTTACAAATAGAAAAAATGAGGACTATGATTTCCCTCCGAGGTTTTGCTGGGGAAGAGATCCCTCATGACTGGAGTTATCTTAAAACTTGCAAGATACAGAGCTGTTTTCCAGTGCAGAAAACAGCTGGAGTAGGTCTGTCTCAGAGACTGACATTTAGGTCACAAAAGTGCCAGTCCATGATCGGTTCAAATCCCTGATAGTGAGACTGGTTCACCAGACTCTAGGAAAAGGTAGAGTTCACAAAAACTGGTTGAGTTTGTTATTAAGTAATGTATGTAAAGGGCTTTCCTTTTGCTTCATGGTTGGTTAAGCTTCCCTAACTCTGTACAGCATTACGAATTCTGTACTTTTTCTCTTTCTGGGCTAGTGGTGGGAGGCAAAAAGAAACAAAGATACAAAAATGACTCTAGGATGATACTTCTGCTCCAAGAATTTCAGAGACTGTTCATCCTCTTACTTTTTAATGTAATCTACTTAGATCAGAGAGCATTAGGTCCTAACTCTGCTAGTGACTGGTGAAATAATGCCACAGCTTGAGTGGGAAATGAGGATGTAACTCATCTTGTCAGTATTCATGGGAAATCCTGCCTTCCCTGTTCTGCAGGCAACAGTTTGAGTTGTTGATGGATATTGGAGATGCCCTATGTGTCAACTCCTGATTCTTAACATTTGATTTCAGTAACCTAAATGGTGAGAATTCAATGCAAAAGAGAAGAGTCATCCTGATGAATGTGTCTCATCCAGAGAAGTCCTGGGAAAAAACACTGAACACACAGGAAAAAAAAATGGCTTGGTGGCAGCATAAATCCAGCGGGGCATGTTATCAGCAAAAAAAGGCTAGGGGGAAGAGGGATGGTGTAATTTGTCACTAAAATCATAGCAGCAGGAAATAAATATCCTTGGAACCCAAAATATTATCTTTTTTGAAAGTGACCCTGGAAAGCAAATTCACTCAGCTTCTTTTGAAGGCCCCCAGGAGAGAAAGAAGTTATAGTCACAAATTGGGGAGTGGTAAAGGAGTGAAAGGTACCATGTCTTTGTTAATCACACTCTCACTTGTGCCTTCATCTGCCCACATCTCAGAAAAAGGGAAAAGAAAAAAAAAAGTATTGTGCCTTATTCTAGGAAACTGCTTGTGGGATGTACAGTAGAAAGAGCAATAATCCTGGAGTCAAAAAACCAGAGTTCAAATGCCACATTAGTCACACACTGTAAAATGTGTGACCCTGGCTAGGCCACTTAGCTTTTATCTGCCTCATTTCCTTCAGCCATAAAATGGGGATGAAAATAACTCCTGTCTCCTAGAGTTGTCATGAGGATCACTTGAGATAATATTTGTAAATCACAATGCCTGATACAGTAGGTGCTAAATAAATGCTCCTCCCCTCTATTCTCCTTTCCTTTCATTTTTCTTCCTCCCCCATCCCTAGTGGTTGTTCCTTGTGCTCTAAGAGGAACAAAGCGACATCACTATGTTAAATTATAGTTAAATTATAGTGTGTTCATTCAACCATGGCTGACGATCAGACCAATATGAGCTCAGAATGTTCTACCACAGGTTGGGCAAAATAATCCATGTGAACATTTAGGGGTGGATTCTCTAAATATGCACATCCTCTGTTTCTTCTGAGCTGTCTCAATTCTGCTTTGTTCATAGAGCACAACACCTTCTCTGATGAAGGCATGCCATGCTGGTAGTCTTCTGCTAATACTTCCCATATCTCACAACTGATTCCAAAGTTCTTCAGAGGGACCTTGAGAGTGTCCTTCTGTTGTTTCTTCACCCATTACTCTTATTCTCTACTTTCACGAGTTCTCCATGAAATAGTCCTTTAGGCACTCATTCAGTAGGCATTTGAACAACATGGCCAGCCCATTGGAGTTGTGCTCTCTGCAGTAGAGTTTGAATACTTGGCAGGCAGTTCAAAGAAAGGAACTCAATATCCAGTACCTTATCTTGCCAGGTCATGTTCACAATCTTCCTAAGACAATTCATATGGAAGTGATTCAATTTCATGGTATAGTAGAGTCAGAAAAGGAAGGTTCAAGCCCTGTCTTTGCCACATGCTTCAATACCTGTGTGACTATGATCTGGGACAAATCACTTCACATTTCTGAGTGTACCACTCTTCCTCTGTAAAGAAATGACCCAAGACAGGAGACTGAGAAGAAAAGTCAAATAATTGCAGCTTAGTGATACTATTTGGCTAAAGCCATTGGTGCTGCAACCTATGTCATTCTGTCTTTTATTTACTATAGTCGTTTGTTTAAATTCAACTCTAGATAAACCTGACCTCTAATCTGAAGTAGGTTCCACTAGTCATCTATTCATTGGCCTACTAATAAGCCCCACTCAGGCATCACGGGAATGATGTTAATCACAGTAAAAGTTATGGCCCCTATCTGGAACTCCCAGAAAGCCAAAATACAAGAGATACTAAATGTCCATTATAAATCAAGTATAGGATGAGTGATTTATTCTCACTCACAAAATAGAATGCTAAGCAAAAAAGAGTAATAGCATGCATTAACAGAGTGATTATAACAGAATTCATTACCTTAACATAATAACTATTGGTACAGTGCGTTGGGAAGAAGGCAGTAGCTAAACTTCAGTGGGATACTTTTTTTGCAAGTCTAATAGTTTTTTCCATTTGTACCTCTATTTAGAATTATCTAATCAAATAGCCAAGCTTGGATAAATAGAGCTTAGAATCAGCTGAATAAAAATGATTACAAAATTCATGGAAGATGATAAGATCACTAAATGAGACTGTATGGGGAAAATGGGGATCAAAACAGATCTTTAGGGAGACATATACACAGAGAGTGGATGTAACATGAATGAAGAGTCAGTAAAGGAAAGTGAAAAAAAATGGTTGGACAGATAGGAAAAGAAACTAGGGAGAAGTGTCACAAAAATGTAAAGAGGCTGGAGTATACAGAAGAATTTGATCAACAGTATCAACAACTGCAGAGACACCAAGGAGGAGCAGGAGCATTAAACTTTGAAGAGGGCAGTTTCAGTTGAATTATGAGGCCAGAAGTCAGAATGCAGAGATTTAGAAGAGAGTGAGAAGAAAGGAAGTGGAGGAACAGATCATATACTGCCTTATTAAGGAGGTTAGCCATGATGGGGAAAAGAGATAGCACAAAATAACTAGCAGAAATAGTTGTGTTGAGTGAATATTTTTTAAGGATGGAGGAGGCATAGACTTACCTATAAATAGCAGTGAAGAAGATAGTAGAAAGGGAGAGATGATAGTTGGGTTTGTTTACTGGAGAAACTGGGAGAGGGTATGATCATACAAATATGCAGAAAGGTTTGCCTTGATAAAGAGAAGAGTTACTTACTCCTTCAATAAGACATAGGTATGAAGGATGAGATAGTGGGACAATATGCATAAAAAATGCAAGATGAGGAAAGGAAAAGAAGGAGGAGCTCTTGACAAATGGCTTTATTTTTTTAGTTCAAGTTTGAGGCAAAACTCTAGGTAAAGGGAGTGAGGGAAAGAGATGTTGTAGAAGGAGTAGAGCATGAGGAGATGGGAAAATTTAGAATGGGTGCTGTTGTGAATGAGAAGGTTAAGTGATTAAAAGAATATAAAAGGCCTGCTTTGCTGCAGTGAGGGCCCTGTTTAGATTATGTAACAAATTTATAGTGAACCCAGTCAGGACAATTTTGTGATTTCCTCCAGCTCCATTTAGGAATTTGGCCACCATTAGAAGAGGAGATGATGGGAGTGATTTACAGTTTGAGTTTCATAAAGTAAGATGGTCAATAGGAAAAGAGGAGGAGAGGTTTGACCCTAAAGCATGGTGTTGAATTAAATTGGTTTATGAAGGTGTCAAATTAGGAAAGACTCTACTGAAATGTGAAGTGCTACCTGTATTTCCAATGAGACGGAAGAGCACATTATCAAACATGAGCCGAATCACTTCTTCACCATAATACTTACTAATTAGAATACACTTGCCTCCAAAGATATACTAGCATATACCACAGAATCTGGATTTCAAGCACATTAAGAAGTACTTGTATTCAGGTCCTGCCTTTCTTCCAAGGACTGCAAGCTTTTCCTTTATCATGACCCTATTATCCATTAGGTAATGCAGAGTGCATGGGAAACTAGATGGGAAAGAATAGAGCCTGAAAAATCATGTAAAAGATCATCTCCTAGCTGTGTGAGCCTAGCTAGGCAAGTCACTTAACCCCGATTGCCTCAAAAAAACCCATCTAAACAAATCCCTTCATTTTATAAATAAGGAAGTTAAGGTCTAGTAAGGTTAAATCATTTACTTAATACAGTTATGTGTTCTTTGCCCTATATTGTGTCGTCTCTCTTTCTTAACTCCACACTGGAGATGGGTAATCTAACATAGGGAGAAAATAAAAGATTTGATTCATGTAGAGAGCCTGAATAATAGCTACATTAGAACCAAGTGTTTCCTATCCTTGCTGTAGTGAGTTGTCCATTAAACTGTGTGAAAGAACAATCTGATCCCAGTTTAGACACAGTCAAACATGATGGCAGGTCACAGAGCAAAAGGAAAGCTCAAATTCTGGCCCTGGTAGCTTTTCTGATAATACACTCAAGAATTCCAAAACCTAATTTTGCAAGCACAAGATTCAAACGGATCTTTATCCTTATGGGCATTCAACTAAACTTGGGTCTCTTTCTGCATATCACCTGTTGGTCACCCTCTGTCTCATTAAGCAGCTGTAGATCAATGAGCATGCAGAAGCGCCAGACAGTTCCATCCTGGGGAATGCAAATTGCCGTCCAACTTCAAAGAAACATGCCTGACCTCATACAAAATGGTTCCAGTTTATTACTTTGCATGATTGTGTGTTTCAATATATTACTCTGATGACTTACCTTGTACCACTCTGTGTTCAATTATGTATTTCCTGTTCTCATTACAGACCTTCAAACAGCTACAAAAATATATTCATTTAATGCTTTTTCTGTCCTTGTTAAATTTTTATCACACAGAAAGGAAGAGGAAAATGGTCTACATGTTAACACTTGGAGTTAAACTCAGACTCTGTACTTAAATTATCTCAATAAGGGGGCCAAAGAGCATCTTTCACCTGATACATATGGAAAATAGCAAAGGAGCAGGGCCTTTGGCCCTTATCTAGTTAGATGAACACAATGAGTGAAGTATTAGATAGAACACTAAAGTTGAAAACTCTCTACCTGGCCCTACAACTATCTGTGTAACCTTGGGAAAGTCACTTTATGATGTGGTGTATTAGAGACAGAAAAAACCCCCAAATAAACAAAAACCTGATGAACTTGGAGTCACAGCACCTGAAGGTTGAATCCTATCTCCATTACTGTGACTTTGAGCAAGAAACCTGTCTGACCTCAGTCATTTGGTCTGTTTGACCTGACTAATGCACCTTCTAGTTCTAGGTCTATGATCCTATGACATCTTTGAACTTTTGTTTTTTCATTGCAAAGTGAGTGTTGGAATAGAAGATTGCTAGTCTTTCTCCCAGGTTTAATATTATATTATTCAAAGAGTGAAACAATAAATTTGACTCTGTGACAAAAATCTTGATTAATCAATGTTACTTGGATCAAAGGAAGGGGACAGACACTATTCTTAAAAATAACATTGATGAACAAGCCTGGGCATATAATGCTCAATTAAAGTAGAAACTTCCAAATAAAAGGTAATTTCAGGGATGCTGCCCCAAAACTGCCTCTCCTAGTTATTTGCTATTGCTTAAAATGTCTTTACCAAGGAATGTCTTTCATTGTAGAACTTGCCATCTCAAGATCTGGATTTGAATCATGGCACTGCCACTAATTTTGTGATATCTACGAGGAAGGATACCATTAAAATGGCATACATCCCTTGATAGCAATAATATTGGAGACTATATCATATCATGATCTGCTGAAGGAGCTAGCCTGGAGAAGAGAAGCTATGGGAGGGGCACTATAATGATAGATACGTTCACATTTTTTGAAGGGCTGCCAGGCAAAAGGGAATTAGGCTTTTTTCTCTTCAGCCCCAGAAGGCAGAAATAGGAAGAACAGATAGAAGTTGATAAGGAGCAGACTCTAAAGTGACCAGTGTAACAGTCTTTTCTTTACCCTCATCTTTGAGGCTATTAATCATCATCATCTTCTTAATTCTCTTTTCTCTCTAGTCTGTCTTAATTCTCCTCCAACCTGTGCTAATTTTTCTTGGATCTTCATCCAGATTACCTCTGTTAAATGTTCTGTCCCCAGTTCTCTTCTCCTTCTATACTATTGCACTTAGTGGTCTCATCAGCTCCCAAGAACTTAATTATCATCTCTTTGCAAATGCCTCTCCGATCTATTTATCTGGTCCTTACCTCTGTTCTGACTTCCATTCTCATATTTCCAGCTGCCTATTTGAATGCAAACTGAATGTCCTATAGACATCTTACACTAAACATATCCAATGTTGAACCATTTTCTCTTCTAGACTTCCTTATTAGTGTTGTGGGAATCACCATGCTCACAGTCACACAGGTTCTCAAACTAGGAGTCATCCTCAACTCTTTACCTTCCACCTATACACAATCAGTTGCTAAATTCTCTCCAGCCTTAGAAACACTTCTCATTTCTCTACTCTGACGCTGTCAATAACTTAGGGTAGCCCTTAATCATCTCACTGTGGTTTTCCTTCCTAAAGTCTCTCCACCCTCTCTCTTTTTCACCCAGCTGTCAAACTGATCTTCCTAAAATGCAATCTGTCCATGGTATCCCCCACTTCCACTGTTCAATAAGCTCCAATAGCTCCCTATTTGCTCCAGGATCAAATATAAAGTCCCATGTTTGGTTTTTAAAGCCCTTCATAATTTAGTGCCTTCTTAACTTTCCTAGCATTCTTCTTACATTTAACTCTCATCCACATGGTCTAAATTCCAGTGAGACTCATCTCATTGCACAAGAAGCACTTTTTTTTCCCTCTTTGTGTATATTTTCATGGACCATACTCCTATATCTGAAATACTTTCCCTTCTCACTTCTTCCTTTTACATTCCCTGGCTTCCTTCAAGTCTCAGCGTAAATCCCTCATTCTTAAACCTTTCCCAGTCTACTCCTCCCATTCCTTAATTCTAATGTCTTCCCATTCCGATTGATGTCTTTTATACCTTGTTGCACACAATTGTTTGTATGTTTTTCTCTTCTTAGAATGTGAGCATCTGGAGAGAAGGGGCCACTTTTGTATTTCTTTGTACTCCCTCCACTTAGCATTGTACTTAGCATATAAAAGTATTTA
The DNA here is from genome assembly GCA_028658325.1 of Potorous gilbertii. Classification (NCBI taxonomy): domain Eukaryota; kingdom Metazoa; phylum Chordata; class Mammalia; order Diprotodontia; family Potoroidae; genus Potorous; species Potorous gilbertii. Next base: position 141,733,781 of record CM053771.1, on the reverse strand, counting down.
ATAAATGCTTGACCCCAGGAAGTCACCTGACTTCTCTAAGTCTTACTTTCGTCATCTGCAAAATGAGGATAATGACATCAATGTTTTGCACCTCACACAATTCTTGGGAAGAAAGAAATCTGTAAACTTTAAGGTGCTTGATAAATGTAATTTAATAATAAGAGAAAAGTGAACATTTATTTATATTCACACTAATGTGCAAAAAGTCGCAACCAGATCCTTTTGAGGAAATAGATTTAGCAGAGGAGCAGTGGAGATAGGATAGCTTAAGAAACATTGTACAATCAATCCTCAACATTTTTGGTGATGCCGGCAGGTTTGTGGAGTGACTGATGTCTTAGTGGGTACTTCCCTTGTCTTGTTCACCTCGTTGTGCAATTATAAAGAGTCCCATTTGTATTCATTGTATATTTTCATTATTTGACTCTGAAACTCAAATTTTGTGTTGTAATGATGCCCCCAAAGCAACCTTTATGCTCTAAATTCAAGCATTCAAAGTCAGTAAATTCCCCTTAGTGAGAAAATAAAGGTGTTAGATAAGCTTCATGTTGGACTGTCTACTACCACTGTCCTAACTAAACTAACAAGTTTAGTGTTAACGAATTGTGGATCTGCTTTACTGGCAAAAAGAGGAAAGTATCTATATTTCTGTAGATTTCATGTGCTATGAAAAATGAATATTGCCTGAAAAAGTATATATACATGTATATCTATGTGCACATATATAAATATAGTTATATATATGTATATATAATTAAGACATTAGCACAAAAGGTCACAGGATTCTAGGGAATTGCTAGTGAACAAAATGTTTTGCATGTTACCAGTTTTGGTTTTTTGTACTGCATTTTATGAGATATATTTCATGGTTACTGTATTAGGAAAGGTGCATATTATAAGAATTAATGTTACAAAGAATTGTATACAGAAAAGTGCATTTTCAACAATGTTTATAAATAGATTACAGTTTTTGGTGGTCACAGGATCCCAGCCCATTATTTCTCATAGGTTCAATGTATCAAAATTCCTGGGTTTTTTTGTTTGTTTTCTAAGAATGTTGCCCAGTGAAAGTGAAAGGAAGATTGTCTGTATATAGGGAATAAAAGGATTGACAGTCAAAAAATTTCAACTCCAGCATGATATAGTAGGAAAGGTCTTGGAGCTGAAGTCAGAAGACCTGAGTTCAAATCCTAACTTTTCTATTTAAAATCTTCAGACCTGGAGTATTTTACTTCAAGAGCAGTCATAGGACTTTTATTGTGTAGTAGAAAGACCACAAAACTTGGATTCAGGAGACACCTTGTGTTCATATCCCTACTTCTACAACTCCTAGCTAGATGAGCATGGCATTGTTACCTAGTTTCTTGATCTGTATAATGGGTATAATAATATTTATTATTAATATGAGAATAACAATATTTATGCTATGCATCTCACAGAATTCTTATACAATGTTACATTATTTTACAGATCAGGAATCATAATGTTGTGGATTGAGGGCAATTCTTAAGAGGACTGTGCTGCTTCTGATATACAGCCTGGCTATGCAACCTTTGGCAAATTACATAACCTCTCAGAGTCCTAGACAATTTGCCTGGAGAAATGAAAATCCAGGTCCATTGAGAGAGAGAGAGAGAGAGATTATAAACAGAGATAAACAGAAAAAAGAGAAAAATAAAGAATGAAAAATGGAAAGAAGGAGGGAAGGGAAATAAAAAAGGAAGAGAGAGAGAGAAAGGAAGGAAGAAAGAGAGAGAAAGAAAGAAAGAAAGGGAGGGAGAGAAGGAAGGAAGGAATAAAAAAGAAATTTGCACTACTGACCTAACAGAATTCTATTTAAGAAAATATTTCATGAATGAAAAAGCACTATATACTCATACTTTATCATCATTTTGGAACTGGATAGGAATTGATACATCTTCTATCACAACTTCACTTCAGAAATGAGGAAATAGAGGTGTTAATAAGTAGTGATCCACTGGAGGTGATACAGATAGTAGGTACAGCCCTAATCTAGTTTATTTGTTTTTTTCACTCCAACTCCAGTGCTTTGTCACTTTTTTTGAACTTCAGTTTTGTTGCCTATAGAATAAGGGAACTTGTACAATTTACTCCTACAGTTTATATGTGTGAATATTGAAGGGGATAATAAATGTAAAGTGTGTGTAGCCATAAAATACATCATAAATAGAAACTTTTTTTGTTGCACAATTTTGACTAGACCAACTTTGATGACAAATGATACAATCATGAGAAGGTTATATTCTCAGCTGAACATCATGTTATAGGATCCTTCTAGAGTACAAGATCCCCTACTAGGTTAAAAGGCAGAAACAAAGTTCATTCTAAACCTGCTAACTCATACCGGTGCCTTAAGTATGAGGATAATGTCAAGCATTCCATTCTGGGTGCTCAATGAGTGTTAGATAGGGATGAAATAAGTAGGGTCCCATAAAACAAATGGCTAGCATTTGTATGACACTTTAGGGCTAGCACAGCTATTTACAATTTTCTCATTTTATTCTTAGAGACAGATAAGTGGCAGAATGGATAAAGAGATGGTCCTCAAGTCAGGAAGACCTGGCTTTACTTCTGGTCTCAGACACTATATAACCTCTGGGCAATCACGTAAGTTTTTTTTTTATCTCAGTTTCTTCAACTGCAATATAGGGATAATTCCCAGGGTTGTTGTGAGGATCACCTGATATAATAATTGCAAACCTCTTGGCACAATGCCTGGCACATAGTAGATGCCTGATACATGTTTGTTTCCTTTTTTTCCACAACAACCGCTTAGATGATCAATTTTCAATGTTCACATTAAAACTTCATTTTGAGTGGTCCTAGTTACCTCTTACAAGGTTATAAAATTCTCCCAGCCAAAACTGTATAAATTTCAGTTGATTAAAAGCATAGCTCTCCTAGTTGAGAGAGTGGGGCAACATCACAGTCAAGTCAACACTCCTCTGGGTTTCACAAGTATCCCTGCCCTGTGCAATATTTCACCGAATATTAAATATGAAAGAATGATAGCAAGATAATGCTTTTTCTCAGGTCTATTTCTATCTGAACTCCAATTGAAAAAGATGAGAATGAAATGAATAATGAGCATACTAGACATTGCAGTGAGACTACAAAGATGACATTACATTCCAGCAATTTTACTCACTCAAGAAAACAATCATTTTGTCCACCTACACAATAGTCCATCTAACATTAAACATTAAAAACAACAACAGCATGATAAGATAACTCTCTATTTCAAGACTGTTTCTATCTGGAACTCCATCAAATATTAGACAAAAAGAATTATACTGGTAATAACACATCAAATCAATCAAATGATTGTATGGATGGTCAGACAAAAGGTTTGGAAATCATAGTCAAATGCTTTCAAATCAACTAGCTGTTTGTTTTTTAGGATACCAAAAAACCAGTTCAACTAATTCTTTCTACTGAGTTGGCCCAATTTGGGATGGAGAAGGGCTTGTAATGAGAGGGCTGAATAGACAAAGCATTTTGGTGTGCTTTGTCTGCTTCTCCATCCCAGAATAAATAGAGGAATTGGAGGGGGTCCTTTTAGAATATACTAGTTGATCACCTAATGGCAAAACAGGTTTAAAGAGACACACAGTCCCCAAGGGCCACATTCTTCCCATAAGGGCTGTTTTGCAGTTCCTTTGGCACCTGGTTCCACTTCTAGCTCCCTCCGAAATGAAGCAATCATTCCCTGGAACAGGTCCTCGTGTTCTCATCCCCTTCCGCCCTATCACAAAGCTCCTCTTTGGCATTACCGAGCTGGCTTTCTTCTTCTCCACCTTCCCCGAGGTGAAACCCTTTCACTGGTGTGCAAATAAGGAAAACTCCTTGAAAGGCAGAAACACAATCAAGAGCTGCCTTTCCTGAGAAAGCTCCTCATTATAAAGGCATCCAAAAACCTATTTTGAAATATGAAACAGGCCTTTCAAGCAGCAGTTTAAAAACACAGTATTTTAAGACTTGTCTTGAACAGCTCCTTTCAGGGGTTGCCTAATGAATTCCTGAGTTTAGAGAGAGTCTGTGGGGAAAAGTTTTCCCTCTTTCTCTGTTGCGAATTATCGCAGGTTAGTCTTTGGAGGCCAGGCCAGAGTCCAGTGCAGTATGATTGCTTTCCATTCATTAGGCAAATGAATGTACTTTAGAACCAGATGGGATTGAACCTGGGAATAATCTCCAGGAATGTTCAGAGAACTGTCCAGTTCACCACTGAGGGCGTGGAGAAATTAGACTTTATTTTCATATTTAGACTAAAGGTATGATAGCAAATGAACTTAGACTATAAGAGGAGGGATGTGGGTTAAATATCAGAGATGTTTTCAGAGTAGGATTTGCAATACTTTGTAATCTGTTGCTAAAGATAGTTGTGATACTTTCTTCCCTAAGAATTAGGACCTCAGGAGGCAGACTGAATCATCTCTTGAGGTTCCCTGCAACTATGTGATTAATTAATTACAATCAATATTTTTTTAAATAAAGATTCAATTTCCATAGCTTCACTTAGAAAGTTTCTTCCCAGGGAATCAATTTATATTATACTAAGTCATTATATTCATTTTATGTACTATTCTGAGTTATTTTGAGAAGGAAGAGGCGTAAAATATTTTTATTTTGTTCTTGGTTAAAATGAGACCCAGTGAGATTAAATAATTTCTACTAGGTCATACAGTACATCAACTGAAGGATTTCTCCTCAAGACAATGAAATTGAAGTCTAAGGCCTCCCCTCTTTGGTAAAGTTTATTAATGTGGGATCTCATTTTTTAAAAGGACACAGCCTTGATCCCCTCCAAAGTGAGTAACTTCTGGGTCTGGTCAGTCAAAGAGATGTGGTCTATTTGAATACCTGTCTCTTAGAATAGAGAGGAATTTGTCTTTAGACATGGATTTGACCAGATAACTGCTGAGATCCATTTCTAAAATTCTGGAATTTCTGGAGTCAGAAGACTAGGTTTCAAATTCTATATCTGCTACTCGTCATTTATTCAGTAAGAAAATCTAGTCCCAAATTCCATGAACACCTAATCCTATGAATAACAAGAAATATTTATTCCTTAATGTCTATTCTTTCTGTGAAGAGCATTCACAACTGTCATGATTTTGCAGTTCAAAAAAACCCGGAAAGGAAGGTACACATCTGATATAAGAAGCATTTTCTTCTGCCTGCACATGACCTTTGACTCCAGCTCAGTTCTTGACCTGGGCTAGTGGGGGAAGAAGAAAGAGCCTTTCATTATTAGGATTTAATCCATGTTCCCATGTAGTCTTTCCAAGTTCAATGTTTTGAACCAATTTCAGCAAATCAAAGTTAACCTAATGTAGTTTAAAAATAATATGTTCCCTCCCTCTTGAGGAAGAGAAATATGTCAGTTTCTGCTCCTTCATAGTTAACAAATCCTTGCTTGCTTGTTATGACGGCTCTTTGAAGCTCTACTTGTTATAATGCTGCTTGGCAGCCACAGGCCATGTCTCCTTGGCATCCTTTCTTTTGGAATACCATCCTTACTCCCAAAGAGTGAACGAGATTCCTATGTAAAACAAATGAACTTAGATCTGGACAGGAATTCCTCATCCCCCTAGAAATTCAGACATAGGTGGGCCTTGATAAAAACAACAGCAGTACTAATAATGAAATCTGACTTTATTAAGTGGATCATTCAATGAGTGTTCGTATCATAAAAATAATTTCTTCCCTTTACAAACTCATTCACCATGGGTTTGGCTTAAATTGTGAGCTCCATCATTGCACTAAGAATTTCTACAACGTGAGCACAGTTTTCAGAGACATATTTAGTTCCATTTCATAAATATCTATTGAGTACCTCTTTGCACTATGATTCTTTTCTGTGGCCAGTGCTTTTCCCGGAAAGTAGAAAATAGTAATAATATGTGGCACTGACTTGCAAGGGACTTAACAGTCTCATTGAGAAGACAAGCACATACATAGAGGCATACATACATATGCATGTATACACACGTATGGATGCACACACTCAATCCTACCAGAGAGGGAAAAAAAGAAAAAATCACAAAAATAAGAACAGAAAACTGTCCTCATTCCAGTTAAATAAGAATCTAGGGTCATAAAGGACAATTACTGAAATAAATAGTAAGCCATCAAGGAAAACAGAAATGAGGACCTTAGGATTCCATAATTGTCCCTCAGTTATTTACATTCTTTTTTTTTTTTAAATCAAGGATGGGGCATATGTAACCCATCACATGGTAAGATACATGAGTGTATATAGGCTAGAACAATGGGTTGATTCTAATGAGACATAGCATAGTAGGCAAAATCTCATATAAAAAAACAAAACCAATTTCATTCATGCAATAGGAGGTCAGATATAGTTAGATAAGACTTTATTTGAAAAGGTCCCAGGGATTTTAATGAACTGAAACCATAACATGCCCTAAAATTATGATATATCAGCCAAACAACTAATGTGATCTCACGATGCATTTAGCGTCCAAGACTAGGGAGATGATAATCTCATTGGATACTTCTCTGGTAAGACAACATTTGAAGTAACATGGACACTGAGAAGCTAGAGAGTGGGCAGGATAGTGAATGCCCAGAGGGCTTTCATACTACATGAGAATTAGTCAAAGGGATGTTTGGTCTGGAGAACAAGAAAATGTATGTACCTATCTGTCTTCAGTTGTCTGAAGGGCTATTTATTACATGAAACATGATTTCACCCCATTCTGTTTGACCTAAGAGAACCAACCCTAGGGGCAAATGGTTGAAAGGTACAAAGATGGAAATAGGGATAGCATGAAAAACAACCTCCTGACATTGAGAGCTGACTAAAACTAGCATAGACCACCTTAGAAGGAAATGAAATCCCACCCTCAACTGGAGATCATCAAGTACAGGATGGATGAACAACTTATTGGCCATGCTGAAGAGGCAGCTAGATGGAATAATGGATAGAACTCTGCCAGAAATACTAGAAGTTTAAATTCTACCTCATATACTTACTAGCTATGTAACCTTAGGCAAGTTACTTAATCTCTATGGGTCTCAATTTTCTTTTATTTACAATTGGGATCAGTTATCCCTGACCCTATAGGTTGCTGTTAGGATTACATGAGATAAGACTTTGAGTGCTGTACAAACCAAGGCTCTGATAAAATGGGACTCATTCAGATTTAGAAGGAATTTGTGGTTCTTTCCATCTCTGAGATTTTATGAGTCTGAAGAGGGGAAGATAATGGTGATAGTATTCAGGGAAAATCTTTTGGAAACCTAATGAGTCTTGAACTTGTCTTGAAGTATAGGGAGTATGTCCATAGGCTGAGAGGAGAAAGGAGAGCACTCCAGTTGGGGAAAGGTTGTGAAGAAAGGTGTGGAAGTAGGAATGAGTGCAGAATTGACGGAACAAAAGGTATTCCCGGACGTGTAGTATAATAAAGTATGCTGGGAAGTAGTGGATTATGAGGTGGGATAGGTAATATGAGTCAAAATTATGAGGGCTTTGAACAACATAATGAGAAGTGTGGACTTCTCTTGCAGAGAGAGGGGAAATATGAAAGGATTTGGAATAGGAAAGTAGTGTCATGAAAAAAATGTTTAGGAAGATTTAAGTGGAGGTATTTTGTAGGATGGAATAATGGTCTAAAGAGAGTTATCTCTAAGGTCATTGGAAGCCTCTCTTCTATACTTTTTTTTCCCACTCCATTGTTTGTGTGAATGTAAGCAAGGATGGTCCCAGACAAAAGGATGAAGTTGGCACTATTTGCCTTGAGTAATCCTGCATACTTTCTTTCAATTTATCTTACCCCCAGGCACTTAACCCCTTCCAGAGGAAACCTGTCTGTGGATAGCTGCTTACTGTGAAATGCTACTGATCCCAAATTCCTTTTATTCCACCTTAAGCTCTATTAATTGTTTATCTGCAGTATTTTCTCAAAGTATACACGCTGGTTAACTGACTCGGTGGGCTACCCGCCCATCTAGATCTTTTTTTTGTTTCTCTATTTGGGCTGAAATTTTTAATTTCTTTGGTGAAATTCCCAAGGTGAGAAAACCCCTATCCCATATAAATCTGTAATCCTTCTGCCATTTACAGCCTTAGAATATCAGAGGACATGGGGATGACAAGTGACTGGTTCAGGGTTACATAACTAGTGTGTATGAAACAAGAACCTAAACCCAGGACTTCCTGACTGAGGTTCTATCAATGACCCTATATCATCTTTTCTTCATGTCATTATCTGGGCAATAAGCATTATTCAGTTACATATTTTCTTTGTTCCTGAGTAGGCTATTAAGACATTACTTCTTGATTGACTGTGGATGTCATTCAGTAGACCTCCTGGTTACAAACCTGGTCCGCTAGCACAGTTCACAAGCAAAAACAATTGAAGAACCTCTACACAGAAAACTTCTTCTCTTTGTATTTTATCTACAATATCCTCCAACAGGATGCCCTCTATGCATGTAGAAGACTTATAAAGTTTCATATTTATAAATAACCACAAAATTTGCAATGAGCCAGTGATATCTACATCAGGGAAACCATATGCTCATCAAAGATGCTCTGCTGTGTCAGTAATAATTACTTTAATAGTTGGCATCTATAGAAAACATTATAGTTTACAAAGTTCTTTAATTCAGTAGCTCATTTGATCCCCCAGGTACAAATAAGATAGGTGGTATCAGTATTATGTCTCTACCTTCTTCCCTATTTTACAGAGAAGTATGAGCCAGAGAAATTGAGTATCTTGCCTAAGATCACAAAGTGAGCAAATGGAACAGCCAGGATTAAAATCCGCATCTTATACTTCCAAATACACCATGTTTTCTTCTACATCACAGCTGGTTGTTAACACACTACAGTGACCTGTTAACACTCAGAGCTATGTGTGTTAACAGGTCAGTCAGTAACACACACCTCTGCTGATGTGTTAAATTATCCCTCCGAGATAACTTAATGCCATAACCTAGTAAAAAAAAGAACAGCTTCTTCAGAAGACCCTTAAAGCATAGCTAGGAATTTCAGGTACCAGGGAAGCTTTTCTGTTAGGCGGATCAGGTAGCATGCAATGAGAATCAATCCATCCCTGCTCAGAAAAAAATTGTCCTCCACTGACTTGCCATAGGGACCGAAATATCAAGATTAGATGTCCAAAACAAACAAACAAAGAAAAAACAAACAAACAAAAAGAAAATATAACTGATAACATAAACATGACGATTGGAAGCAACAGCATTGATGAAGTAGATTTCATGTCAGAATTCCTATTGTTTCAATATCAATCTCTGGTTCCAATCATTTCAGAAAGAGGTGACATCAAGTTGATCTGGGGTCCTAGATCCCTTTAGGGAGAACTCCATGTAGTTTGGAAACTATAGATTTTGGGCCCAGATGGGAGTCAGTTTTCTTTGTTCTTGTTTTTCTTTTGCTCATGGGTTAAGAAAGGTCATATAAAGTTAATATGGCTACGCAAGAGATATTTGGTAAACTTTGTGAACTACTTCTCAGTTTATTGGTTTTGGGGTAACTGAAATATTCCTTGTTAGTACTTACCTGGATTTGGTCAAGTCATTTAACCTCTCTGCCTCTCAATTTCTGTTTCTCTAAAATTGAGAGGGTAGGCTAGGTGATCTCCAAAGCTGCTTCCTAACTGTAAATTCTGTAAACTTTTGATCTTATAATCTTTAAGGTTAGCATTATTCTCTCATTAAAATGCAAAAATCTTTCTGAAGGGTAGCCTGTTCCACTCTTTTCCCTAAAGGTAACATCTAGTCCCAAGATTTCTACTTAACTATATAGGGATTTACTCTCAAATGAAAACTGAGCTAGGTAATTTCTAAATTCTCCCCTATCATCCCAGTAGAAACAGTGGACCCAAGTACAGCTAATAATTACACTAACATATCAGAAAGATATGTAGGGTTTTTTAGGAGAAAGTTGTGGTAAATGTCACTAACCAACAACTAAACTGGGAAGAGTCAACTATATGGGAAGAGAGGCTCAGACTCAAGTAAGACTCTGGGGAGCTCTAGAAAGTTGTGAAAGCATTGTCTCATTTCCTTAAGGATTTCCCTTTTCTGAATGTTTTCCTTGGTGTCCTTGCTCATGGATTGCCAACTAAGGATCAAATGTATTATTTTGCATCTTCCTGTCCTAAGGTGTCTTTGCTTTGTGACTATGCATAGAACTTAAATATTTTGTTTTCTGATAGTAGTAAATTTATAAAACAACTATTCAGACAGAGAGTAAAGTACATTTCTAATCCAGTGATTGATCTGAGACCTTATGTCATCCCTCTTAGGAGTAGTGTGAGCCCTAGGTATAAAACTTTGTGGTGTGAAAGGAGGAGTGCCCTTCATCACAAGAAGTAGTCAGAAGACTTAAGTCTGACTCTTGGTTGCACTACTTAGCAGCTAAATAATCTATACTACTGAACCTCACTTTCCTTATCATTAAAATGAAAGGAATGAACTAAATAATCTCTGGAGTCCTTTCCCTTTCCAACATTCTGTGAGAATTAATGTTTCTGTGAATTCAGGTTAAAGAGTTTGGATTTTATTCTATATTCAGTGAAGGCCATTGGAGGTTTTCTTAAGTGACATTTATCCAGCTGAGGTGAAGTAAGTTATCAATCTATTATCTGCTGACCTGGGGCAGAGTAAGTACCTAAGCTAGATAATTGATGCCTTAAAGGCATTCTCCCTCTAGATCTCAGTTTCTTGGGCTGCTTTATAAAAGTAATTGCCTCCACTCACCATCTCATTTTGTTAGTTCTACTGCATCCTCATTAGAAGATTGGAAGACCTTGGGAATAGGAGGGCAATAGTTGCCCCAATACTGGCAAGGTGAATTCTTTCTTATTTGCCAAGGTTTCTATATCCTTTTATGAGTTTTATAAAACCACCTATTTGCTTTATCTAGAGGGATAGTATTTTATAGTGGATAATGATGAACTTGGCACTCTATAGAAGTTTGAAATCTTACATTTCTCTGATATTTATGTACCATGAGATCTTTGACAAGTTATTTAACTTCTATGAACCTCAATTTCTTCATCTTTAAAATGGTGATACTCCCCATAGAATCTGTATCAGGGGGTCACTGTGAGGATGAAGTGAGATAATACATGTCAAGTGTCTATATAATGTCCCAAAAGTCTCAATGCCATTTTAACCTTTAATAATAAAAACTTTGGGGAGCTATTTTTTTATCAGAACTGTACAGAAAGATCCCTCATCATCAGAGATTCTGTAAATAACATAATAGAGGCATATAATTATTGGGTTGAAAAAGAGCTTAAACAGGTCATCTCATCCATTCCTCTGCCTTTAGACAGGACTTCACTTAAACTATTTCAGACCAATAGTTTCTCTTTTTCTCCTTTTACAAATCAAGTAACTACACTATTATTCAGTCATTTCAAAGGAGACTATCATCTATTATTTTTTTTTTTGGCTGGAAGATTCTTTCTAAAATAAGAGAAAAAAAATTCCATAAGCCTATCAGTAGCATGATGGACTCTGATGAACTAGAATGTGAGATGGATCTTTGAAAAGTGGTATAATGGATAGAATGATAAACTTGGGATTAGGAGGAGATGAGTTCAAATCTTTCTTCTGCAACTTACTGAATTTGTGACCCTGGGCAAGTCATGTCAATTATGGGGTAGTTGAACTAAACCAAGATTTCTTAATCTTTGGGGGTGGAGAGTGGGCACCATAAAATTCTAGTGAAACCTATGAACACTTCATCAGAGTGTTTTCTTCTTTCTTTACTTCAAAACCAAAGAGAATATTAAATTTTAGTTAGAGATTGATGAATAGAAATATGTATTTTTTTCTCTCTCTCCCCCTTCATGTTCACAGGCACCTTGGAATCTAGTTAAAAACTCCTGGACTGGATTATGTATTAGATCTCTTTCAGCTCTAAATTTGTGATTCCTTTTGAGTGACAATTATTTTCTTACAGTTTATAAGTTCTCTAACAAAGAACAGAGGTGTCTGGGAAAGAAAACTTGGAGCCAGTTTGGCATTTGATTAGCCAAGTGACTGTGGGCAAGTCACTTGCCTTTCTGGGCTTCAACTTCCTTATTTATAAGAATGAAGGGTTTGCTTATCTGGATAAGATTTAAGGTCCTTTCTAGCTCTAACAATCTATATGATTCTAGCCCTTCCCGAGTTATCTTTTCACCATATTGCTCCTTTGATGAATAATGTGTTCTTTTTCCGTCAGAAGCAAACTTGTGCTGAATTTTAAAGCAAATGTTCTGAACTCCCCTCTTCTGTCTCTGGTCTTCTACTTGGAGAGAATAATTCAGTCTATTTTGTAGATTTTGTCACTATTCTACCATATAGCATCCTATTATTCTCCTGAAATGGAAGATTAAGTTCCCCAGCATGTCTAACTGAAGGCCCAATATCACTAGATTCATAACCATTTGCCTGCAATTCCCCCAGGGAAGGTTATTAACAGCAACTTAGTCTCTGATAAATGGCTATGTTGCTAAGGTAGTGGTTTATATCAAGGTTCCCAAATATGCGTCATTTAAATTTACCCAGACAGCCATGTGTCAAATAAACACTGATTGGATATTAAAAACACACTTAATCACTGCAGTACAGCTTTAGATATACTGTAATCCCAATTCACAGAAAATATGCAGGTATGGTTAACAATTTATATTCAGCAGCATTTACCTTATTAACTACCACTTAGGATCCTGCTGAGGGAGAAGAAGAACTTATTGGTTTGCTCCTGTAAACTAGAACTCCCCCACATGTGACTCAGGATTGAATGCCACAGGCTCTGAAGCAGTGGGAAGAGATTAAAATTCTCCTGGCACCAATGGTCCCCATCTCCCACACATACAAGGCTAATGAACTTTTCCAGCACTCTTTGAGGGACACTGATATAGCATGGAATGTACATAGAATATAGGACTTGGATTTGGGAAAATCTTGTTTCAAGTTCTTCTCCTGGTTGCTTGTCCTTCATTTTCAAAGAGGACCATAACATCAGGAAGGTGATGTCATGCCTTGCAAGTGAATTGGATTTAAGGGAGGGAGGGCTGAGCAAAGTCACCAGCCTCACTCTCTCCTCCGGATCCAAATGGATTCAGTGGCAAGATATAGATCAAGAGGACTTGGAGATAGCCTCTGTTGCAGTGGGAGACATTGGCTTTTTTAGGCTAAGGTCTTTCCCAGGTCTCAGTTTGATTGAAGCAATGCCCTTTCAGTGATTAAGGCTAAGTTAGAAATGATTTTCCCTAGCCAAAACAAAACAAAACAAAAATCACTGTGGGAGAGGAAGACCCTTAGGGTTTTTTGCCAAAACAAACAATTGCTATGCACATTCACTCTGAGACATCAGAGCCCAAATAATGACCAAGTGAGACTTGGATTGGAACCTATTGTTGACCATTGATGGGAACCAGATGTGTGATGGTAAGCAAGTCATATAATCGCTCTGAATCTCAGTTTCCTCAGATGTATAATGAAAACAATAATAGCAATAATATTTTGAGACTCAGATGAGATAATATAGACCAAGTGCTTAGCCAACTTTGGAACATTCAATAAATGCCATTTGTGGAGGGGTGGTGATTGTTAAGAGTCTGCCAGGAAAGACAAGAGTAACAGTCATGAGGGGTCTTGGAAACTCTCTTTATTTTGTGACTTGGACTCTCAGGAATTTCTTGGCTTGCTTGCTGTGGTCATCTCACCTAACATGGGAAATAAAATGGGACGTGTGCGGGCCCATCATTGAGAATAGAAATATTATCTGTGATAAAGCAACAGTGTGATTGCCAGGCAACTTAGCATCAAAATAGGGACAGATACAGACTTGAATCATTAATTCCTTTCTTGTTTTCTTTGTGTATTCCCACTTCCATTAATAAATATTGCTGAATTGAATTGGAGTCTTAATCAGCTAATTATAAAAGGGCAGTTTCTTGGGAAATGGGGCTATGATTCCTTTTAAAATGATTGACTGCACTATCTTTGTCTCCTAATTGTAATGAATGCTGACTTCCTCCTACCCTATCCAGCTTCTGCTGCCTTTACTGGTAATGACTCTGTGTATGTGTATGTTTTTGTGTGGGTAGATAGGTGAGCAGTGTTAGAATGCTGCAAATCAGACAAGGATTCTGTAGACTGAATAAACAGAATCACAAGATCTTTGTTGGAAGGGTAATGGGAGGCTATCTAGTCTCATCTAAAACTCCTGACAATATTTTTGAAAACTGGTCATCACTCCTTCCCCTGCCCTGAGGTCAAGCAGAGCAAATCCAAACCCTCTTCCTGATGATAGTACTTCCAATGATTGAAGACAATTCCCATATCCATTCTATCTTCTCTTTTGCAGGATTAATATGCTCCTTTACTTCAATTGGCTCTCACATGGATCATTGGATCAAAGATTAATAGATCTGGAGTTGTAAGGGACCTCAGAGGATATGCTGTCCTACCCTTTCATTTTGTAGCAGAGGAAACTAAGACAGAGAAGTTAAATGACTTGATCCAGGTCATGTAGGCAGTAAACTTCAGAAACAGACTTTCTTGAACCCAGGTACTATAATCAGTGCCCTTTCTACTGTTCTTTGTTGCCTTTTACTCCTCTAGTCCTCTGTCTTTGTCATTCCACCACAGAATGCCAATATCCTTCCTAAATACCCGTAGGACTGTCACTATCCCCAACAAATTCTTACCAGCCTCTATGATGGTTCTAGCTTGTGAGGCAACTATCATCATAGGTCACCATCCTGCTGCTGGACTAGTTTCTCCCAACCCCCAATGTTTCACAGAGGAACTCGCCTCTTCTGGGATGCAGAGAAGGCAAGAAACACCTGCTCTAAATTAGTGGCAGGTGACTGTCCAAGAACAGGACACATTTAATTCATTATACCATGGACAAAGACAAGAAAGCTTGGCCTGTCCTGAAGGAGTACATTTTCCTAGTCCACTGTATCTAGAGCAAAGGAGAAATCACAACCTGAGATTAGTCCTAGTTGCCTGAATGGAGACCCAGCTGGCCAGTTATAGTTGGGCAACTCAAGCCCTCTCCTCCTCTTCCCTGCCCCCTTACCCAAGGGTGTTCTGCCCAAAAGAAGGTAAATTCTGATGGCAGAAAGCTACCTAGTTAACTTGGGATTTACTGGCTGTATTTCTTTCTCAAAGACCAAGCCTTAAAACCAATTCACTCAGGCTCTCATGAATTAGACAATAGGGTCCAACCCAAGCACCATTTCATGGTTATTTTTTGGGCCCTCCAGGCTCAGAGTAAATGTAAATGTAAACAGTTTCTCTCTTGGCCAGCAATCCCAAGGATCTTCCCCTCCCAGTTTAATTTTTTTTTAATTAAAGGGGCCATCCTTTGACTCACTTCTTAAAGAGGCCTATTCACTGAACGGGCATTGCCTTACTCAAAATAAGAACCTGAAAAGACCTTAGCCTAAAAGGGCCAGGGTCTTCCACTGCATCCTGGGCCATCTCTAGTCATCCTGATGAATATCTGGCCACTGGACCCATATGGTTCTGGAGGAGAAAGTGAGGCTGGTGACTTTGCACAGTGCTCCCTCACTCAAATCAAAGTCAATTATAAGTCCATCATCTTCCTGATGTCATGGTCCTCTTCAGGAATTAAGGACAAACCACACACACAATATGGGGTAATATTCTGAATTATATTTCTCTGTGAGAAAGAAAGGAAGGAAGGAAAGAAGGAAGGAAGGAAGGAAGGAAAGGAAAGAAAAGAAAAGAGAAAAAAGGAAAGAAAAAAATTCATATTTTGAATCTCAAGGGATGAGTAGGTTGGAGCCCTTGAAGACTTTTATCGGTAGGCGGTTATTTACCGTACTGAGGGGATTGGCATAATGTCTGCCCTTCTTAAGTAGTGCTTAGTTGAGGCTCCTATTCAATGTTCAGGTGCTTAAATGCAATCCTCCCAGGCTATCTAAATTCCTCTGTGGGTAATTATGAAGATACTGTGGTTGCTGTCAGTTCCTCCTATTATTAGGTATAATATTTCGGAATGTACATTCCTCAAGGTTAGAAACCATCTCACATTTGTATTCACAACCTTCTTACTTAGCTCAGCATGGTAACTGGCACATAGTAGGCCCTGCGTTTTGTCCTTTGTTTTTCAAGGGGACCAGTGGTATCACAGATGATGCCTTGACTCATGCAAGGATTGGCTTTAAATGAAGCAGAGTTACACAAAGTTGTCAGCCTCACTCTCAGCTCCAGTCATTGAAGTTCCGTGATAAGACAAAAGTCAGGTCATACAGCAATGGGCTGGGATTCAGTGAACAATCTTGGCATCTTTGATGTCTGACCAAGCTCAAAGCACTTCACAACACCTGATGCAGCCCCTTTCATGGCCTTTGGAACAAACTATTATCATGCACTCATTCTGCCAGGGGAAGTCTTCACGTGCTTGGGGTAGACATCCTCCTAACTCATTAATGTGTTTGAAGCATGTTGCTTCTCCTCATCCTAGTTTAGTCCATCTGCACAGATAGCCTTCTGGAGTGGGAGCACTCCGCATGTTACAGTTTCTTGGAGCCACAGATGACAGTTGGGTGTCAAGTGGATACGAAAGGTCAATGAGCAGCCCTGGAAAGGGTTCAGGCAAGCCTTCAAAGCAGAGGTGCTAATCTTCCTTGAATACTCCATACATGCCTATATAAATGCTTATTCCTTTTCTTCCCTTCTCCTACTTTGCACATAGTAAGTGCTCAATGAATGCTTTTCATTCATTCGTCCATTCATCCATTCATTAATACCTCCCTTTCCCCAGTCATCAAACCTAATTTTCTTTTTCTCAATTTTCTCATTTCTCTCTCACTCTTTTCTCATGAATATCCCTCACTCCCAAGTATTTCATTGTCAACGCTTCTCCTTGAATACAAGCTCCTATTATTCTCTCCTTTCAAATGGAAAACTCTCATTCCAAAAGCAAAATAAGGCCTGAGAGTGACTTTTGCTTTCACCTACTTCTAAGCTCTAAGTAAGATCGTCCCTAAAATGTTACATGCAAACCAGTCTCCAGACTTCTTTGGAGATAAAACAACAGTTGTGATTAGGCAGAGTTAAAGAGACCCAGTTGCAAACCATAAAGGAAATTAGGAATGTGGTTGTCATTCATTTGAAACAGTGACAGATTTGCTCTCCCTACATACTTGGTTTGCAAATTCATTTTAATATTTCTCTCTCCCATTCTTTCCCTTCTCTCAGATAGGGTTTGGTGTTTATACTTTTCTTCTTATTCTTTCTTCTCCTTTTCCTCCCCTTCTCCTCTTCCTTTTTCTTCCCCTTTCCTCCTCTTTCGTTGTTGTTGTTGTTGTCTTCTGCTCCTTCTCTTCCTCCTCCTCCTCCTCCTTTTTCTTCTCTTTCCTCTCCTCCTCTTTCTTCTCCTCCTCCTTTTCACTCCTCTTCCTTCTCTGCCTCCCCTTCTTTTATATTCTTCTTCTTTGTTTGTATTTTAGGGAGTCTTACAATGAGACAGGGAACTAAGTGTGGGAGTGGGAGAAGAACGAGCCTTGGTTCTTCTCTGTTACTGGTTTGAGTTTATTCATTTCATAATTGGAAATGATTCATTATAAACTTAGCATAATGAAGCAGTAATTAACTATGATGATGAATTCTGGGAGATTTTCTAGGCTAAATGGTTTGCCATGAAGGCTATATCAGCGATCATGCTAAAATGAGCCAGCCCTACTGCATAGAACTGAGTAATTTCCCTTTTGTCTGTTTCCTCTTCTGCAGGGTATTTAAAATTCCACTTGGTCCTTTTGCCTCTTTTCCAAAGACTCTGGTTCTAGGACCATGCCCATCAAATAGCCACTCACATATATAGCAATGGTAGCTATTTGTCTCAAAGGTCTTAATTCATTCCAAACTGCACCAAACTAGATGATGTCCTTAAGATATTAATAAGGAGATAATTCCATGATGCTTGCCTGGTGGACACATGGCACAGGGTCCTGAGTTGGTCTTTTGGGGTCACTAACAGCATATGGATTACATAGTACAATTGAGAAAGAGACTTTTCTGCATTGTTTCTTCATAGTTTGCTCCATTATTCAGGGTCATAGGCATAGTAATTAGAACAGATTGCCTTGGCTGAGCAATTTCTCCTCCTGGAAATGATTAGTCACTAGAAGAGTGGACAGCTAAAGCAGTGTGGACAGATGTATCACATGATTTCAGGCAGGGCTATAATATGCTTTGCAAAGACTATGCATTGTCCTTCTAGGGCCCTCTATCAAGGGAATATGATAGGTTTTGACACTTTTTCCCAGGAGAGAAACTCATACCATCATCATTAGTGTTAATGGGTCTACATTATTTCAAATTTCTTAGGAAACGGCTATTACTACCAGAAAATCCCTTCTCTTTGCACACATGGGTCCATAGAATTTTGAACCAGAAGAGATCATCGTATGCAACTTTTTTCAGTTAGGAAAATGAAGCCCAGAGAAATTTAAATGACTTGCTCAAAATCATTCAAGAAGTATATAGTATAACCAGGATTCAAATCCAGTTCCTATGACACCAAAGCCAGGGACCTCACTCTCTTCTGTCGTTCCCTGCTCCAAGAAAACCTCCCTGTTGTCCTTTATCCACAGCTTGATGTGACCCCTGAGGCCAGCTACTCCAACTTCATCATTTTATAGATGAGGAAACTAAGGCATTTAAGTTTAAATGACTTGTCTAAAATCACACAGGTAATAAGCATCAGAGATAGAACTTGAACTCTACCCATTTAAAAAGGATTCCCTCCTGCTAACCCCACCCCTTCATTCACTAACAAGCTATTTAATCATACCTCCCACCACTGACCTGAACCCTTTGACTCTGATTAAAAACAAATAAACAAAACCCTCTACTTCCCTATAAAAATGTACAGGTGATATTGCTCAGATCTGGGCTATCTGTATGTGTGAATTTGCTATACTTAACCCTATATATGGATGATGATATGCATACCTGCCTGTTTATTAGGTAGGTCTTCCTTATGTTCTGATCAAAAGCAAGTCACTACACTGCACAGACTTCTTTACACTCTGCAAAATGCTCATGGTATATAGGACAGTACCGGGGGTGCATTATAATGCACAGAGTCTAATAAATATATGCTACAGCTGTTGTTTGTTTGCTGCTATTTCACTAACTGGCACAGAGTATCAGCTGGTGAAGAGTGGCATTTTCTGGGCTAACCAGTGTGAAACGAATGTTCCCATTATATATGTTCTTGAATATCATTTTGCAGTCAATATAAAATGACCTGTGCATTCCATGGATATTATTCTGCTTACATGTGCTGATTTATAATGGACCAGCCATTGGCCAGGAGGAGCTGGATGGAGGAAAGCAAACAGAAGATGAAAGAGAAAGAGATGGAGCCCAACTGCCTGAGATAATGGTGCAAGCGAAATTTGAAGAAATTTTGGATTAGATCTGTTAAGTTACTTTTCCAAGGTCATATAGCAAGGAAACTCTAGAGGCTGAGTTTGAAACCATGTCTCCTGCCTCTATATCAATGTACATGACTCACTGCTTTTTTAAAATAGTTAAATATATTGATGAAATTATGATCAATATAGGCATTCTCTCTTTCAGAATAGTCCCACTTACGTCTTTTCATCCTGTATGATTCTTGTCCATGTTCTTCCAGAAATTCTCCAAAGATGTTTCAAAGAGGAGGCTTCCTATATGTCAATTTAATTTTTTGGGAGGTACTAATTGATCCCTGAGTCCTGTTCATCTATTACCCTTTACTAGTGTCACTGATTGACTTTCTTTTCCAGCCATACTTTTCCTCACTGATACCCTTTGAAACACTTTTTGAGCCTAGGTCAACACTGAAACTACCCCTCAGCCTATCTGGTTCCACAGACATCTCTCCATTGTCATTTGAACCTACCACAACTTTAATTCTTTCATTGTTATGGCATTCCTAGGTTATCTACCATAGAAGAAAATACGTTGTGAAAAGATAAGTATTTGTACTAGAGAGAAACTTAGATATATTAAAATCTGTGCATTTTCTGAAATGCAATCCATCTTTCTCTCTTTCTCTTTTTCAATTCTGGGGTCAACTCAATGGTCAGATACAGTTTTTGTCCCAAATTCATGAAATTCAATAGACTGATCATCCAATTGTTTGTCATAATTTGAATAGACTTTTTTCATATTTTTAAAAACAATATGTACATTGTTAGATGAAATCTCTTTTGAATAATCAGGGTTACTATTGATGAAACCCTATTATATTATGAGGCATAATACAATCGTTACAATTCTATCTCCAAACATTAGCATCTAGAAGACTTCACTTTCTTTAAGGAATTTCTCTTCGATTTGGACCTTGATAGTGATGAATGCCTTTGACAAGCATGTACATGTCTTCTTTAACACATGTTGTTAATAATCAGACCCTCATTGAACATATCTTTTGTGAATGTCTGCTCATTGTATTTGTCAAGAAATGTTGGATGGTCTTAATATGTGAATGACAGACTCCTTGGTTGAGGAGAGTCTTTAAAAAATCATTCTGCTCTACCAAGTCAAATGCTAGTACTTCTCTTCTCTCTCTCCCTTTTCTCTCTTTTCCTTCCTCTTTTTCTGTCCACTCTTTACATCTCTACTTTTCTATAGTTAACAAATAACAAGAACATCCTCTGTACCTTTCATTCAATTATACTAGGGTAAAAATATAGCCTACAATAGGGAATCATTAGCAAAACCCTATATGCTCTCTTTTCATATATTCATTGATGACATGCTCAATAGTAACATAGATCATTCTCACAAAGTGTTGATAAAGATGAGAAAACACTGCTGGTAGTTACTGATATACTGTTGATCACTTCTTCATGACTATTGTACTTGCTTATGATGTTTGTGCATTTGTTATATTTTCCTTTCTAATATCTCTTGTAAAGTGATCCCTAACACTTTCAAAGATTTTGCTATCCCCAAAATGGATTTCATTGGTATGTGCATGGTAAAAGTATGATATTAAATGTTTAACAATTGGATCTTATTGTAGGAATGGCACATCTTTGAAATTTAATCTTTATTATCAACATTGTCTCAGTCCCTTTCTTAAAATCTGGCAATAGACAAAACAATAAATCAACACCTGATTGGCCCCATTTGCACATTTCCAAGATGTAAATGTTCACACTGAAAATTTACCAACCAGCTAAAATGGCAGAGTAAAGGCTGGGACCCAGTTTTACTCTCCCAATATTTCCCTCCAAACAACTTTAAAATAATATTTCAAATCAGATTGTGGCGTGTCAGAGGAAACAGAAGGTCAGAGAGAGACATTTTTCCAGTCTAAAACAACTTATGAGGTCCACATAACACCAAAGCAGGCACAGGCTCGGACAGTGGCAGAATCACCAGCATTGGGCTTTGGAGGTAGCCATAGCAGCAGCAGCAGCAGCAGTAAAAGCAGCAGTTTTGGAAGCTCTCAATCCAGAGATGGAAGGTGGCTGGGCAACTGATTAGAAAGAGATTACAGGGGATACTTTGCTGTCACTGGACATAACTAGCAAGGATTGACAACTCTAATGCCAAGAATTCTAGGGCCAAGAAATGCACTAGATTTTGTGGTTGCAGGAGAACAGGGGACCTTTTAGCCACAAGTCCATGGCTAAAAGAAACATGAGTACTCACAGCTACAAGGGAGCAGAAGACCTTCCTGGGTATAGACCAGAGCACAGACCAGGAAACTAGTGACTACACCTCTCCTAGGATAATACCATCTTGGAAACACTGAAAACTTGCCAACCCCCAGAACTAGCTCTGAAAGTAGCAGCACAAAAAAGCTCAAAGCTTGGAATAGTGCTGAAATAGAACTCAAATTCAAAGTAAATAGTCTGGGAAAAATGAATAAGCAACAACAACAAAAAGATAACTTGACCAAAGAAAGCTACTACAGTGGTAGAGAAGACCAAGACATAAACTTAAGAAGAAGACAACAATATGAAAACACCTAAAAGCAAAGCCTCAAAGAAAAATATAATTGGACCAGCGAAATATAAATATCAAAGGACAGGAAAAATTCTTGGAAGAGTTAAAGAGATGAGAGTGGTAGAGGAAAAGTGGGGAAAAGAAATTAACAGCTTGGTTTTTAAAAAGGCAGCAGAAATCCCCCTCAAAAGTATGACCTTAAAAAATAGAATTGGCTGGAGGTAGAAGAAGCTCAAAGATTCACTGAAGAAAAGAACTTCATTAAAAAGAGAAAAGAAAGGTAGAGCTTCTGAAAGTCAAGATTGTAGACAACAAACAATTTTAAACAATAAATTGCCACACCTCTCCCATATTCCCCTCAAAATAACCATAAAACAGTGCCCCCAAACCAATCCTGGAAAAGCAGAACGAGCAAAAAGATACATGAAACACTTGAGCCCCAAAACTTGGAAGATCAGCAGGGAAGGTCTGTCTCACTTGCATAAAAGGGGAACACAGTCCAGGATAGGAAGCTTCCCAGTCAGCCAGCACCAAGTCTCCCCTCAGCCAGTCAGTGGTAGATCCTTAGCCCCAATTAAGTGGGGCAGGAAAACACCAACACCAAAAATTCCCAGATGCTTCGGCAAAGCCCAGGAAAGGGCAGACTTCAGCTCTGAGAACCACCATAAACCCGGGCAAACAGGCAACCTCCAGAGGCCAGACCTCCAAGTGCTTCAGTGTAGACTTAGGCAAATAGATAAACACCAAACCTATGGGAGCCTAAGCAAATAAGCAACCACCAGCAGCCAGACTGCCATTATTTCAGGGTAGCCTCAGGGAAAGGCAGAAACACCCCATCATCTTCAGCACATGCCAGATAGCACAATTAGGAAACTGACTCATTAGCAGGTAAGCTGATAGATCCCTATAGCTTCCAGGATCAGTCTGCTTCTAGCAGCATCAGTCACACCCCCAACACTTCAGTCTAACACCAGACATGAGGGTCCCCCTATGGCCTCAGGGCAACATCAGTGTAGCATCAGGTCAATAGCAAGCACCTGTAGCCACTGGCACAAGAAGCCTGAGACAGGGTCCCTTCCACCCCAGGAGCAGAGCACACATTTAAAAGGAATTTAAAAGAAAGGAAAAAGGACAAAAAAGATGAGCAAAACAACAAAAAGGAATCTGACCGTAGAACATTATTATGGTGACAGGGAGATCAAGACACAAAGTCAGAAGAGGACAACAATGTCAAAACACCTACAGGCAAAACCCCAAAGAAAAATGAGAAGTGGTCTCAAGCCCAGAAAGCACTCATGGAAGAACTCAAAAAGCAGCTTAAAATCATATAAGAGAGACAGAAGAAAAATTAAGAAAAGAAATGAGATGATGCAAGAGGGTTATGAAAAAAAGTCAAGAGTTTGAAAAAGAAAAAAACTGCTTAAAAAGTACAATTTGCCAAATGGAAAAGAAAGTATAAAAGCTAATTAAGAAAAACAACGCTAAAAATTAGAATTGGGCAAGTGGAAAGCTAATGATGCCATGAGACATCGAAATTCAATCAAACAAATTCAAATGAAGAAAAAGATGGAAGGAAATGTAAAATAACTCATGGAAAAAAATATTGACCTGGAAAATAGATCCAGAAGAGACAATATCAGAATCAGATTACCTGAAAGGTATAATAAAAAGGAAGACCTGGGCAACATCTTTCAAAAAATTATCAAGGGAAATTATATCGATATCCTGAAACTACAGAGCAAAATAGTCATTGAAACAATCCGCCATTCATCTCAGAAAAGAGATCCCCAAATAAAAACTCCAAGCCATATTATAGCCAAATTTCAGAACTATCATGTCAAAGAAAGAGTACTACAAGTAGCCAGAAAGAAACAATTCAGATATTGGGGAGCCACATCGGAATCACACAGGACTTGGCTGCTGTAACTATGGGAGGTCATGGAACGTAATATTCCAAAAGGCAAAGGAACTAGGACTACAACCAAGAATCATTTACCTGGCAAAATTAAACATAATACAAGAAGGGGGAAAATGATCATTCAATGAAATCAAAGGATTTCAAGCTTTCATAAGAAGACCAGAATTAACCCAAAAATTTGACCTCCAATATGAAGACCCAAGAGAAGTATAAACAGGTATAAAGGGAAAAGAAAACATAGGATATTCAATAGAGCTAAATTGTTTACATTGCTACCTGGGACAAAGATACTTGAAAGTCTTAAAAATTGCACCAGTAATAGTATACCTAAAAGCAATATGTATATACCGAGGGTAGGGGTATAAGATGAATTTGAGGAAATGACATTAAAAATAATTAATGGATGAGAAAGAGGAGTACATCATGTGCAGAAGGGAATGGTAGAATGGAGTATATTATTTCACTTGAAGAGGCATGAAAGACCTAATACAGTGGGGGAGATGATGGGAGGATGGAAAATTGGCATCATTTGAACCTTACTCTCATCAGTATCGACTCAAAGAGGGAATAATATATAACACCATTTGAATATAGAAATCTATCTTACTCAGCAGGGAGATAGGAGGGGAGGAAATTAATCAAAGAGGGGAAGTGGAGACTGACAGAAGGGAGGGTAGAACAGGGGAGGTGGTAGACAGAAGCAAAACACTGGTGAGGAGGGAAAGTGTGAAAGAAGAGAGAGGACAAACAGAGGAAGTAATAGGATGGAGGGAAATACACAGGTAGTAGTCATAACTATGAATGTGAATGGGATGAATAGAAAAACCAGAATCCTATAATACGTTGTTTAGAAGAAACACATTTGAAGTAAAGAGACACAAGAAGTAAAGGTAAAGGACTGGAGCAGAATCTATTATGCTTCAGCTGAAGTTAAAAAAAAAGGCAGAAGTAGCAATCCTGATCTCTGACAAAGTTAAAGCAAAAATAGACTCAATTGAAGGAAATGATCAGGGAAACTACATTTTGCTAAAAAGATACCAATGAAGTAATATAAAAAAAATTAGAGCAAGTTTCTCTGAATGATCTTGCTTCTCAAATACATAGGGAACGGAGTCAAATTTCTAATAAGAGCTATTCCTCAATTGATAAATGGTCAAAAGATCTGAATAGGGTGTTTTTCAGAAGTCAAAGTATCTATAGTGATATGGGAAAAAATGATCTAAATCACTACTGATTAAAGAAAGACAAATCAAAACAAGTCTGAGACACCACCTTACACCAATCAAAAATTACAAATGCTGGAGAATGTGAGGAAAAAATAGACAAATTAATGAATTATTGTTGGAGTGCTGAAGTGATCCAACCATTCTGGAGTACAATCTTGGCATATTCCCAAAAGGGCTACAAAACTTTTTACTCTTTATTTCAAGAATATCACTACTAGGTCTATATCCCAGAGAGATAAGAGAAAACAGAAAAGGACCATATGTACAAAAATAGCATCTTTGGGAAATTGAGGGAATGCATCAGTTGGTGAATGGCTGAAGCAGCTGTGGCATGTGATTGTGATGGAGTTTTATTGTCTTATAAGAAATGATGAGAGGGATGATTTAAGAAGAAAACTAAAACACATGGCAAAATTTCTATGAATTGATGCAAAGTGAAGTGAGAAGAACTGAGAGGTCATTATGCACAGCAGCAGCAAGGTTGTAACGATGTTCAGCTGTGAAAGGTGGTCAGACAATTCCAATCAATCAAGATAATTCCCAAAGACTCATGATGAAAAAAATGCTATCCACCTGCAAAGAGATGAATTCTGAGAATAAATTGAAATATCATTTTCTCACTTTCTCCTTTTTTTGGCAATAAAGCTTATATGGAAATATATTTTGCATGATTTCATATTGTATAAATGATATCATATTGTGTGCCTTCCCACTAGTAGGGGAGTGGTCAGAGAGAGGGAGAGAATCAGGGACTCAACTTTTAAAAAATGCTAAAATAAATATTAAAAGAAGAAAAAAAGAAAATTTGACATTCAGTTCTCATGAGCTGATTCAAGATAGTTCTAGCACAGTTTGCTACTTCAGTGACATTTAGTTTGTCTTCCTAAGAACCATTTCTACTCTTCATGTAACAGTTGGAGGATTTAGGTGTTCAAATGCTGTGTTTTTCTGGTAATTGGTGATGCAGACAGATTGTTAAACAAACAATGACATACTCGTTCCATTTTACTTCTACTTGCTGTCCTCTTGCCAGTTTCATCTATAATTACTCTTGGGATGGCATGGCTCATTTAGATTTCATGCCAAATTTTCTTTAGATTTTTTTAAGTTTCATGGGATTTCACTGTTGTATAAGGTGGAACTGATGATAAGTTTTCTCTCAGATACATATTTATAGAACATTTTCAGTTTTTTTGTCATATATGTACATACATAAATTTATTCATATATGTGTCTAGATGTGTGAATATATACATACACATATTTTTTACAAGATGAACTCCATCACTTCCAGATTTAACCCTAATTTCCACATTTTAAATCTTACTTCTCTGTCATCTCAGATGGAACTCAAACCAAGATATCATATCTCACTATTTTTCATATCAGGTCAACATCTAACCAATTCCATATCAAAGAATCATCATTTCTTCTTCATTTGTCAAAACTAGATCTCAGATTGACCCCTGATTTTGTTAAGCCCCCCTTTTTTATATATTTGCACATCCTGCCCTCTTGATTAGAATGATTCTTCCATTTCTAATAGAAAGTCTTCCCTTCTTTCAATATTCCTTCAGTTCAAGTGTCACCTTCACTTTGAAATCTTCCCTGTTTCCCCTAACTAGAAGAAATTACTTTTCTTTGAGCATATTCCTGGACATTTAATTATTTTCTACTTTGTGGTATAGTTCTTTATATGTAAGTCTTATCCCACATTGAAGGCAAGGGGCTATCTTTTTTATAATTAGCATCCAGCACTTACACACTTTATAAATGCCTATTGAATTCAATTTACTTCTCTATTATAGTAGATGCAGCTGGGTTCTAAATATTTCATTGTCTCCCATGTAGATGACTCTTCAATCCATATCTCTACTTCTAAATTTTCCCTCAATTACATTTTGTGCCTTCTTCCCTGTCTCCTGAATATTGTCACCTGGATGTCCTACTGACACTTCAATCTCAATGCACCTAAAGAGGAATCCATGATCTTCCAGAAAAATCCTCAAAATCGTAATTATAAAGGAAAAATAGCATTTTATGCAATTGACCTAACAAGAGTTTTGCCTTTTAGACATCATAGAACTATAGAATTCTAGAATTAGAAAGAACTTTAGGGATCATAAAATCAAACTCGTAAACTGAAGCATAAATCCCCTCTACAATATCTCAAACAAGTTGACATGCAGAGTTTGCCAGAAGAACTGCAGAGTCTAACAACCCACTTCCCAAAATAGGCCATTCCAGTTAGGAACAGCTCCAAGTTTTAACATATACTGAATTGAAATCTTATTCACTGCAACTTCCAAATATTGCTCTATCCTCCGTGGTCAAGTAGTGTAAGTCTAACTTCAACATAATTTTCTTCAACAGGATGACCTATCAATTATTTAAAGGCAAACAAGATATCTCAACTATTCTAGTTGTGTCTGGAATGGGATAGAAGATTGTAGGTGTAGCACACTTCAGGCAGAGTTGTTGTTCAGTAATTTTTTCAGTCAAGTCCAAGTCTTTATTTCCTGGAAAAGATACTAGAGGGCTTTACTATTACCTCCTCTAGCTCATTTTACATGGGAGAGGGAGGTTAATCCCATCCCTTTCTCTTGTCCCATACTTATAATAAAAAAGCATCAATTTTCTCAGCCATGGCATATTGTTTCCTTACTTGAAATTTAAAGTTCACCAAAACATGCCAGTCTATTTACATGAACTCTTTTCTAGTCATAACTCCTCCTTTTCTTATCCTATTGATTTTTCTTATCTCAATCAGTAAAGCCAGGCAGCTATGCAGCATAGTAGGTAGAGCAATGGGCTTGGAATCAGGAAGACTTATATTTATGAGTTTAAATCTGGCTTCAGATATTCACTAGCTATATGACCCAGGGCAAGTCACTTAACCCTGTTTGCCTCAGTTTTCTCATCTGTAAAATGAACTGGAAAAGGAAATGCAAACCACTCCAGTATCTTTAACAAGAAAACCCCAAATGAAGTCACAAAAGTCATATACGACTCAAAAATGACTCAACTGCACTGAATAAGTAGAGCATTAATTTAATCCCCATTAAACCTGGGAAAGGGATCAGTCATCACAAATCATCATGGCTTCATCAAGAACAAGTGTAGTAAGGTAATTCATTTTATTTTTGACAGGGTTACCAAAGGAGTAGATCAAAGGAATATTTTACATAAAATTTACCTGGTTCTTAGCAAAACATGGATCATTTCCCTTGTGTTCTTCTTGTGAAAACGTTCTAGTGATATGGGATGGATAACAATAAAGTTAAGCAGATCTGGCTGCGGCAGAATCACTAGAAATAAGAAAACAGTAATGAGTCTCTGTGCCATATGGCAACCACAAATCTAAAACAATTTTGAGCTGCATGTTGTTTAGATGAATAATGCTGAAGGCCAGTGAAATGACTGCCCTATGCTGGGTTACTCCGATCAGTCCACATCTGAAGAATTGTGTTAACCGTGCATTTTAGGAAGGACATGGATAGGCTGTAGAATTTTTGAGACAAGTGACTGGCCAGAATTATGAAGTGCCTTAAAATCATGCCATATGAGGGTCAGTTAAAGGAATGGAATAAAGAGCCTGGGGAAAAATAAATGTTTAGGTGGGAAATAATAACTATCTTAAAACATTTTAAAACTTGTGATGTAGAGGAGAAATTAGATTTGTCCTTTTGGGTCCCAGAAGGAAGATTTAAAAACAACTTACAGAGGTTCCAAAGACACAAATTTAGGTGTGAAGAAAGGTAACACTTCATGAAAATTAAAGCAATCCAGGTAGGGGATAGGCTGACTCAGGAAATAGTTGACTTCTCTAGAGTTCTTAAAGTAAAGCCTGAATGACTATTTGTTGAATATACTGTAATTTGTTCCCATCTAACTGAGTTTCTGTTATTTTGTCTTATTAGTTTCACCACCATTGGATTAGTTAAAAAATATATTGGATCTTAATTAATATCCAATGAGTTAGCTTCTTCTCTGAGATTTGTGCCATACACAGATTTGTCAAGGATATCATTTATGCCTTCAGACATGTTACTGATTAAAATTTTGAAAGTATTAGGGCAAAGATTAGCTCCCCAGGAGACACCTTCTTCCACACTGATATCAATCTAGTAAAGTGTTTTATCTTCATTATCTGTTATTAT
Organism: Potorous gilbertii; assembly: GCA_028658325.1. Classification (NCBI taxonomy): domain Eukaryota; kingdom Metazoa; phylum Chordata; class Mammalia; order Diprotodontia; family Potoroidae; genus Potorous; species Potorous gilbertii. The sequence continues at coordinate 141,704,472 of CM053771.1, read as the reverse complement.
TTTTCCTAACTCTTCCTGAGCATCAAGTCTACCTCTTCCTTGTTAGTCTACTCATTTAACAAAGTTTATAATTTATTCATCTTGTCTGAAGCATAACTTTTTTCAAAACCCTATTTTTTGATTGGAATATTTTTGTTAGTCTCCACTCACCCCCAGCTTCTTCCTGACATTCTTTTAAGTTCATGCCACTATTTGTATAAACCATCTGTTGCATAGCATCACTTCTATCTTTTGAAAATGATTTTTTAAAAATGTACCCACATCACCAGTTTCTTTAGATATTTTCCTCTTCTTTATTAGTGAAGAAGAATAGAGTGACACTAAGAAAAGTCTTTAGAAAAATAGGTAAAAGAACCAAATTACAGAGTCTTACTCATTATGAAGGAGTTCCCCTCAAAAGAACACAAAACAAACCAAAAGCATAAAACAAAATGAAGGACAAAATTACACTAATGTCAATAGAAAATAGGAAAGGCAGGAAGCTAGGTATTTTGTCAGAAATCAAGATTAAGAAATATTAATCTAAAACCAAACTTTTGGCAAATAACAATTTCGGTAGTATAGCCCATAGTTCATTGACAATATTCTGTTATTTTCTATGCCAGAAATCTTATCAAGTCAATTAGCATTTATTTAGTAACTACTTTGTGCCAGACACTAGGCAAAATGCTTTATCTGATTGTTCAAAATATATTGCCTTCTGGAGGGGAGCAGCATTAACCTGGTGGGGCTGTTTCCCCATATGCTGCATGCAGTAGCTAAAGTGCTTTAAAAAGGGGAGGGGGAGAGTGACAGTGAGAAAGAGAGAGAGAGAGAGAGAGAGAGAGAGAGAGAGAGAGAACTTATTATTTCACATGATTTGTTTTTAAAAATATCCTCTTGACAAGGTAAAAGTATTTGATCCATTTTCAATTTCTTGGCAGCCTCAACACCCCTAGGGTTTTTAGTTTTTCCATTATGTACTCTAGTAGACAGGTTAGCTCACACATGAGTAAAGTTATGGAGCAACTGACTTTAGCCCAAAATGAGGAGTGATATCACTATTGGTAGCATGGAAAAGCCAAAGCCAAACTCATTGCTTTTTAGTATGCAGTGTCAATCCTCTGAGTTAAAAATAGCCCCCTCTGATGTCTTTTAATGGAATAAAGCTTCAATGGACAATAATGGAAAACAAATTGTATGAGACTTGAACACAATCAAGTGATTGCAATTCTCATTTGTGCTCTTGTGGAGTTTCTTGTCGATTTGAATTTGGTAAATACCAGTACAGTGATGTCAAATGTGGGTCCCTCACGGCAGATGTGACTGATAGCTGTCAAAAGCAGTGACAGATGGGGACTGTCTTTTAGAAGAAATATGATTTATAGACCTCATTACAAGTAAATGGATGGCATATACAGGTAAATGTTGGATATATGTGCATTTATCCTCTGAGATGCCAACAGGGAATACATTCATAAAAATGACCAAGTCAGTCTCTTTACCTGCTGTATCCAATTATCTCTTCTCTATCTACTGTACTCTCACCCATTTAACAGCTGGGTCATTATGTCCCACCAGCAAGCTATAGAATCTATTGCATCTAGTGGCTCCACAGTTATAGGCTTATTTTTGTATGTCTGTCTCTCTAGTTATCCTATTTATTTATGCTCATTATATCTGCCCATTGATTTTTTTTGTTTGTTTTTCAAGTTGCTGCAATGAGTCAGAATGTAGAAAATGACATATAGTGATACATACTTTACCCAAAATGATTGGCTAATCCCGTCTCCCCTCCCTTTTTTATCATTGTAAGTAATTCTCTTTTCCTCCAGCGCAGATATGTGACCAGATATGTGACATCCATCATAGATCACAGTTCTGTCTAAAGAGGAGAGTGATTTGGAAGGGAAATAGAAGTGTGGGGAATGGTAGATATCAAACCATATCTTTCTAGCTTATGCCCTAGGACTAATTAGAGAGTCTTTCTTGATCAGAGTCTATGTCCAGAAATCTTCCATTCAAATTTTTCCTAATCCTACATAACGAATCGTACAACATTGAGAAGAGCCTACTTTGCTTTCTGTGAGGGTCAAAGCACCTTAATGTCAAGCAGGCTCAGGGGATGGGGGCAGTCCACAGAGTTCCTAGACATGTCAATCATCAGGACTAACTTGACATTAAAAATTAGGGGAAAAAAGGCTGCTGTGCTCTGTTACTATAACATCTCCTGTTTCAATGTTGTCCCAGTCAGAATGATTCATTTTTGGAGGGTGGGGATAAGACATGTTATGCCTTCTGAAAGAATTGTGCTGATTTCTAAGATGTGAAGTTTTATTTTCAGATCCCTGATTAGTGTGTTCTCCATAATATTTGTTTAACAACAGCTCCTATTTCCTATTACGTTGTAATAGGAAGAAATTTTAAAAAATTTCAACAAGGGGCTTTCTGTATGTCTTTTTAAGTAATTGTTGAGCAGTTCCATTCATTCAAATATAAGTTAGGCATTTCTGACCTTAACATTTTTTTTCTTTCCTGTGTCTCTCATGGGATCATTTCCAACCAGATTGTCATCACTTTAATAATCAACACATTCTACTGTAGGGATGCAGGGCTCTGTGCCCATATTAATAATTTGGTACTTAGAAGAGCTGCGATTTTTCTAGTGTGTGTGTGTTCTTTCCATCCATTCTTTTAGCTCTGCCTATGACCAGCTTAGTGACAAGGCTTTCCAAGATTACTGTGATATCTTCCCTGATGCATAAAGGAAGGATGCCACCTTAGATCATATTGGGGCTATATTAAGAGCTCTCTATACTTTTGCAATCTTATGTGCATAAGAAAAACAAAAATAATACATCACATATTTATGGACACTCAGCTCTTTAAAACATTTTGTTAGATATCTTCCATATCCTTTCAATACTTCTGTGAAGTATGTAGGGAAGGTATTAATATGCCCACTTTATAGCTGAGGAAACAGAGTCATGGAGAAATTTAAGAGATTTATATATTGTCCCACAAACAGTGGCAGAACTAAAATGAGAGCTCCTGAGTGTAATGTCCTTTTTAAACTGGTCTTGTTGATGGGGTGCTTGGAACCCAATTCTAAAATCACATTTTTCTTTAAAGATCACATTTCTCCCTAGCCTCAAAAAATTATCCCTGATAGTTTCTCCCCAGCCCAAGGACACAACCTGTCGCAGCAACAACTGTTATTTACCTTCCTGATACAGTCAACAGCTGCAATTATAGAATTTATTAGTCTGAACCAGCTGTGTACTGGCTGAGCAGGTAATATACTAGGTCATAACAACATTTAGTACTCACTGATCAATCATATGTATCCTAGACTTAGACATACGTACACTCCCTTACATTTATCTTGTCTAACAAGACATTGATGAGAGCAGCCACTCCTAACTGTTAGTGGATTTAGTGATGCTTCAGGCCTTATTAGGTACACCTTATTAGGTACACCTCCGGGTAGCCCCAACTTGACCTATTTCCTGATGAACACTGGGTAAAATACATGCACAGTATTTACTAAAAGTGCATGTTCCTTTAAGGACTAATCACTCTCTAATACTGCCCTGAATCACCTAGTTAGCATATTTGGCAAATGTTTTACTTTAGAATCCAATATAAACTTTACCTGTACCCCTGTTGCAGGTTCCCTAAGAACTCTTGCCTGCTGAGAAGTGTAATAGATCTTTAATTTGACCTCAAGAATGCTTGAGTCTGTGAATTCATTCCAGGCAACCTGCCCCTGTACTCCAGTCCTTGTGGGAGGGTCTCAGCCCCTGCCCCCTGCAGCCCTCATCAATGCTAATACAATTCCTCATTTTCTGAGGTTAACCTGCAACTATGTAAAGAGGGAGCCTTGACAATCATTGGCGTCCCACTTTTAGATGGTTTATAAACAAGATCCAATATTTAGTCAACTGTAAAATAAATAAAGTTCATTATATAGCAGTGAGGGAGGTTAAGAAGAAACCATGGCCAATATAACAAATCTCCTAGTCAACTTGATGGCTTTATAGTGTGTTTACACCCTTGTTAGAAAGGATTACCCTTACAAAAGTGAAAGAAAACAGAATCTTGGTACTTCTCTAAGAATATAGATCTAATTAGAATATAGATCTAATAATATTGATCTCTTCTATGGACCTTGTGTGACCAGGGATGCTTTTTAATGATGGGTTGATTAGGGTTCCAGAGGATGTATTTATTGGATTCTTGCTAGAGGAAGCTCCCTTCCCACAGCTTGTCAGTTTATATGAAACAACTTCCCAGTCCTTTCTTTTTGTTATTGTTCTTCTTTGACCCTGTTTTCCTTTGTAGTTTTACGCAGGGGTTTCACAAAGGAGAAGGCATCGTTTTCCTTTAATTTTGTAAATAAGCCATAGTGAATTACAGCTGAGCTACATGTCAAGGGGAGAAAACAACTTGCCTAAGAAAGCTTGAGACTGGAGGTCAAGAGTGGGGAACCTGAGGCCTCTAGGCCACATGTGGCCCTCCTAAGTCCTTAAGTGAGGCCCTTTGCCTGAATCCAAACTGAAGTTTGCCACAAAAGCAGGAATGATTTAGACTTGTGAGAGGGATTGTAGATAATTAGAGTGACTTTAACTTCTTAGCATTGATTATCTCTAAAACTGCCTCAGTTTTTGTTTTCCTGTTATATTAGTTACAAGCAACAGTACCTGACAGTATACAGTGTCAATACTGTAGTAAAAAACTTTAAAAAATTAAGTAAAAAAAAAACACCAATTTTGGAGTCTGAAGCATCTGAATTCCAATCCTGCTTTATATTTCAAACATTTACTAGCTGCATGACCCTAGAAAAGTCACTTAATCTCTCTCTGCCTTTATTTCCTCATCTGTTAAATTTGGATAATAGTAGCATCTCTCTCCAAGCATTGTTGGGAAGGACACAAAGGAGAGTATTGGTAAAATGCTTTGAAAAAATAGAAAGTGAAACATTAAATGTTCTTCTCATTATTGTTTTGTACTCGTAATTGAATGAAACTGCTTAGGAAATTCATATTTCCCACAGCCATGGCTGTTGTGCAGAAGAGAGATAAAGCAATTTTCCAAGCAATTCAAACTCGTTGTCTGCAAATTGACCTAAAGAAGGGTTTGGGGCCTGCTTTCTTTGGAGAGTCTGTCTACATAATTTGAACGATCAGTTTTCAGTCTTCTACCTTACCCTGCCCATTGAGTATCATCTTAACTTATGATTTGGGAAGATCACGGGCCCTAACTTCCCTGTATATCGAAAGGCCAAAAGGCTGATGTGCATCAACTATGTGCCAGCAGAGTCACGGGAATGACTCTTTCTGTCCCAGAGTTTAAAACAGAAAAGAACTCGAAGGAGAAAAGAAAAAGTTAACAGTGATACTCTGTATTCTGAAAGGAATTTAATGGAAGATTCCCTCATCAGCCACGATGCTGCTGCTGATGGTTTTAAGCGGCTGCGCTCGCCCACCTAACAATGATCTGTAGACCCCTGAGCAGGGACAACCCCAGTTGTCAGTACTCCCCTGGGGACCTGTAGTAAAGCCTAAGCCACAGTCACCTTCAAGGGGCAGGAAAAGACAGAAAGGAATTTCTGTCCAGTTTGGAAAGGAGGAGATAACAAACATCTGGAAGCAGAAGCCTGGGCTTCAGTCGTCAGGGATACAACAAACCACCCTGTCCTTTGAAAACATCAGAGTTGGAGCTGTTCATAGGCAAAGATCTTCACCAAATCATGCTGAGTTTTCAGAGCTTTGGCCACAGGCCTCAAAGTCTGCTTTGGAGATTAATTGATACTTGCATCTGACAGGAAGGAATATGTTTCAATAAAGTGGCTAAGGAGCAGTGATTGGATTTCAGTTGTCTGCATCATCAAGTGGGCTTCACTATACCCAGTAGAAACTTCACGTAGAAGTGGAAGGGACTTGTAGGACAGAAATACCTAATTGGCCAAGCACTTGGGTCCCATTTGGAGTTCTAGTCAAGTTTCTGTCAACCCATGAAGCTTATTAGTCTGAGGACCAACTTCCTAAAGGAGTCATTTCTATGACTGTTAATGGGGTCACACACAATAGCTTTTGAGTCATTCCATGGATAGCAATGAGGGCACACTGTGAGTTCGATAGAAATCACAGGCTCATAATTGACATCAATGGTACACTGGGTAAAAACTGTTTCTCCTAGAGGATGTCGTATTTGTGATTTGGATAGCTTGTGTCCCGAAGATTCCTTGGGGGACAGGAACCAAACAGTGTTATGTTCACTGAAATATAAACCAATTAGTCCTACTTAATAGTTAGCAACAGGCAAAGTATAGTATCTAAGTACATGGGACATATATAATAGACATCAACATTTCTAAACTCTACTCCCCAGAACCTGGTGATCTACAGGATGGGAATAAGAGCTCAGAGAGAAGATGTAGACGTTAGCAATTATTTCCACCTCTGAAACTTTAAGCATGAAATTAGATATGTGCCAAAAGGACTGACTACCCATAGCATTTTTATATGGAATCAGAGACTTTTATTTAGTTCCCCAAACCCCAAACTCCATTATCTTAAGCTCTTCCAGATTCTGGATTACCCAGGATTAGTATTTATGGATTTTTGTCAATATATTTAAAGACTTCTAGGGTTCTATTGCTGAATAAATTTGGGAAATACTGAAATAGATTATATGTAGCATATTATATAACACTTCCATAATTGGAAAGAGTCTTGATTTTATTGATGTGAGTGCATACTTTGCTGGCATAGAGTGCAATCATTTATGCCTTGAAAAATAGTCCTCAGAAATACAATTTTATTTAGTGTAATATTGGGGATACACACATATACATACACACATGCACATACCCTATGTAAATACATATTATACATTAAGTATATAATGTATATGTATATATGACAAATGGATGTTGCAAATCTGTATTTTGTACAGGATGTTAAATTCAACCCAACAAGCGTCTATTTGGCATGTGGACTGTAGTATAGTGACAACAATAATCTAGATTTCTATTATACTAAAGTTTATAAAGTCCTTTGTGTACGTGATCTTATTGGAACTTCAAAACAACCCTTTAATATAGCTCCTATAGGTGTTCTTATTCCAATTTCTGATGAGCAAAGTGAATGACAATGAGATTAAGTGATTTGTCCACTGTCATGCAATTTTTAGTTTAATGCTTTGGACGTAGATCCAAGTGTTCCTGATTCCAGATCACTAGGTGTAGGTTCCTCCCATTACGCATACTGCCTCGATCTCTGAAAACAGTTTTATCATTTGTAAATTTGGGATAATTTTTACCAAATTGGTATAATAATACTTCTAACATTCTCCCAAAGAGAATGTTGTTGTGATAAAATGGGATGGTAAACCTTAAAGTGCTCTTAAAAATAGAAGTGGTTATTACCATACCACTACATGATAACGTCTAGTAGAATAGGTCTCAAATTGAGCCTAGATAGAAACATCTAAAACACTAACTAAGAATACTGCCCCATTCCTAAGATGTCTGTAACTCCAAGATAATCAGGAAATAAAAACTTTCTATGTCCAGTATTTACTTGATTTCACTAGTCCTGAAAGCAATGTCCTAATCAGGCAAGTGAGTGACCATCATATATAACATATCAAAAAAAAGATAAATCTTTGTGGGCAGTCTAGTAGCTTGTTATTAAGGAATCAATCAATCAATCAATCAGCACTTATTAAGAGTTTTCTATGTGCCAGGCAGTCTGTTAAGTGCTTACGGTATTTTTAAAATGCAAAAAACCCCCCAAAAACAAAAAACAAAAAAAACCCCAAAACCAACCAAACAAAAAGAACAACCAGTCCTTGTCTTCAAGAAGCTTACAGTCTAATAAGGAAGACACTATGCACACAAATACATACAAAAAATGTTATACATTGGATAAATAGGAAATAATTAATAGAGGGAAGGAACTAGAATTGAGAGATGGGGAAGGCTTCCTGTAAAATATGGAATTTTATCTGGAACTTAAAGGGAGCCAGGGAAGCCAGTAAGTGCAGTTGAAGAGGGAGAGCAGTGTATAATCAGTGTAAGAAGCCTGGTAAGGTAGAAGGGGACTGGGCTTTGAATTCCAAATAGAAGATTTTGTATTTGATCCTGGAAGTGATTGGAAGGTGTAGGAAATCCACTTTGGTGTCAAATGAATGGTGGATGAACTGGAGAAGGGAGTGACTTGATCAAGGTAAACATTAGTAAGTTATTACAGTAGTCCAAGTGTGAGGGAATGAAGGTCAGCTCTAGAGTGGTGGCAGTAGCAAAGGAGAGGGGAGTATCTTCAAGAGATGTTGAAAAGGTAAAAGCTATCGACTCTGGAAATTTATTGGATACGAGGGGTGAGAAATAGTAAGGATTTGAAGATGATAGGCTCAAAGCCTGGGAGATTGGGAGGATGCTATTGCCCTCTTAGGTATGAGAGGTGAAGAGTTTCAGGAAAGTAATGAATTATGTTTTGGATATGTTTCATTTAATATGTCTATTAAATTTCCAGTTCAAGATGACTGAAAACCAGTTGGAGATATGAGATTAGAAATCAGCAGAGAGGTTGGGGCTGAATAGGAAGGTTTGAGAATCTTGAGCATGGAGATGGTTATTAAGCCCACATGAACTAATGAGACCATCAAGTGAAACAATATAGAGGGAAAAGACAAGAGGGCCCAGGACAAAATCCTGGGGAACATCTATCTCTAGGGGCATCATCTGGAGGATCTAGCAAAGGAAACTGAGAAGGAGAAGTCAGGTAGGTATGAGGAGAACCAAGAGAGACTGGCTTCCCAAAAACTAGAGAGAAGAAAGCAGAGAGGACTAGAGAGGACAATCAACATGTCAAAGACTAAAGAGAGGTAAGAGAGTAACCAAGACAGGACTATTAGATTTGGCAACTAGGAGATCTCTGGGAACTTTGGAGAGGGAAGTTTCAGAGGAATATTAGGTTAGAAACTGGATTATAAAGGGTTAAGAAAAGAGTGAGCAGAAAGAAAGCGGAGGTACCTATTGGCTTTTTAAGGTCCGCCACCAAGGGCAGAAGAGATATTGGATGTTAATTATTAGTGATGAAGGATCAAGTGAGAGTTTTCTTTTTCTGAATGAGAGAGACATGGGTATGTTTGTAGGAAGTAGGGAATGAGTTTGTAGACAGAGAAAAGTTGAAAATAAATTATATAATAGTGATAACAGAGGAGACAATCTGTTGGAAGAGATAGTTTGGAACAGGATGGCTTCAGCAAGTAGAGGAGTTAGCCTTGATAAGAATTAAGGTCATTTTATCTTTTGAGAGAGGGTGAAGGAGGAGAAAATAGCAGAAGAAATCTGGATGATAGGAGACAAGAAAGAGGGCAGAAGAAGGAGTTCACAATGAACGACCTTAAATTAGTTCTGTCAAATATTAAACAAGGTTCTCAACTGAGAGGGTTGGTAGGAAGGAGAGTCCTGGGTATTTTGATGAGGGGTGAAAAGGTCTGGAAGAGCTGCTGTGAAGAGGGGGATATTGAGTTGATAAGGGAGATCTAGAAGGATTGTCTACCGGTAATGAAAGCACAGTTGAAGTTGTATAACATGAATTTGTGGTGGACACACTCAGAATGGTTGCACTATTTGCTCCATCTTTATTTAGCACCATGTGTGTCTCACTCAGCAGCACATGTGTAGGAGTAAAGGGAAAGAACGATGAGAGAGATCCAGGTTTGAGGCTTAACTGAGGATAATTGGTGATATGACAAGAGGGCTAGGTATTGAAGAGAGGAGGATGATGAAGAGTTTGAAAACACCAAGATATGTAAAATCATAATTACCTTAACAGTACAGACTAAGTTCCTGAGCCCTGGACTTTGATGAAATTGTTTTCCTAAGTCTTGATTGTGCTCTGACATGAGAGTTCTGTGGGGATTAAGTCACTTCTACTTTGTTTCAGTCTCTGATTACCTTTCCTAGGAATGTAGTCCCCTAGGTGGAAAGCTCTTTATTTACTTTAATTTTTTTCCAAAGCAACTAGTTCTGAGGTCTGTTGAAGAAAGAATAGGTTAGAGAGTTTATATTTTTAGCTTCATTTGTGGTCTTAATTATACCCCCCATGGGCAAATTTTTTTACATAAAGTAAAACATAATGACACATAAAGTATTATGCACTCAGAAGTTTCTAATGGTAATTTCTTCTATATGCCAGGCACTGTGCTAGTCTCTAGTGATTCAAATGCAAATTAAAAGAAAAGAAATAAAATTTAAAAAAAAATTTCTGGTCACAAGGAACTTACATTCTAACTAGGAAGACAATATGTGCATGTATCTGAGATATAAATGAAACATACAAAGCAGATACAAATAACCTGGGATATTAAGGTATCATAGGTGTGTGATCCAAACAAATCCATATAACTATTAAAGGATTTTAGAGCCAGAAGGCCAATTAGAGGGTCAGTCAGCTAGGTGGTGCATTGGATAAAATATTGGATCTGAAGTCAGGAGGACCTGAGTTCAAATCCAACCTCAGACATTTACTAACTCTGTGACCCTGGGTAGATCACTTACCCTGTTTGCCTCAGCTTTCTTATCTGTAAAATGAGTTGGAAAAGGAAATGGGAAATGGCAGATTACTTCAATATCTTTGTCAAGAAAACCCTAAATGGAGTCATAGTCAGAAGCGACTGAAACAACTGAGCAACAATAACTGATACTCTCATTTGTCAGATGAAGAACTGGAGCCCCAGAGAGGTGATAAGTACTTGCTCAAGTTCATACAAACAGTGAATATTAAAGATTAATGCATAAGTCTCATGAACTCATTTCAATACTTAATATAATGTTAAGGCTAGAAGGCAGTTAAAATACCATTTAGCCTAAGCCTATAGAGAGACTTTGACAGATAATAAGTGATCTTATAGTGAATATTGAATATTGAATTCAATAGTGAATAGTAAATAGTGAAATACTGATTTCAGGAAAATTATGATAGGATTATAGAGCTAGTACACTAATAGATCTTTGAAGTCAATATACCACTTCCTTTCCCATACATGCACCTTTAATTACAGTTGGAGAAACTGAGACTCAAGTTACAAAACTTGACCTAGACCAGAATTAAACTCAAATCCTTTGATTCCAAACCCAACCTTCCATAGCCCCAAATCCTCAAAAAAACAAACAATTTACAAGAACTTGTAAAATATCTACTATGTTCCACAATTGCTTTGTTATGTGCTAGAGATACAAAAGAAAGAAAGAAAAAAAAAAGAATATATTACATGCCACTCTGGGACAAGTGTTTTGCTAAGGCTTCACAAATATCATTTCTCATAACAACCCTATGAGGTTGGTGCTGTCAAAATCTCTAGTTTACTGTTGAGAAAAGTGAGACAGCCAGAGGGGTAAAGTAGTTTGCCCAGTGTCACACAACTGTAAATAAGGGTAGATTTGAACTCATGTCTCCCTAACTCTAGGGGTAGCGCTCTCTTTATTATATCAAGTTGTAAAAGGAAGACAAAAATCAAATTCCTCTTTAAAGAAGAATTTCTTTGTACTTTAGGGGTGGAGGCAATATGCAAAAAAAAGTATATAACCAAGATTTATCAGGTAAATGGAGGCAATCTCAAGAGTGAAGGCATGAAGATTAGGTAGTACTGGGAATGTTTTCTTGTTTTGTTTTGTTTTGTTTTTTTGCTCACATTGAGGGGAAACTAAAACAGCTAAGAGGTGGAGAGACAGAATACTAGGCATGGGATATATCCAGTGAAAATGCTCAGAGTTAGGAGATAGGAGTCTAATGTGAAAGTTATAGAAAGGAGGCTAATTATCACTGAGTAGGAGAGTGCATGGAGGTAAGTAAAGTAGAAGACTACAAATGTAAAAACGAGGTTTAAGAAAGGATCTAAAAGACTAAAACAGATCCATTGAATGGGAGTAGGGAGGTGTCATGGTTAGATCTAAATTTTAGAAAAATCACTTTGTTAGCTACCTGTGTGATAGACTGGAATGGGGACTTGTGGTAGGTAGACCAGTAGTCCATGTATGAGCTATGGGGACCTATACCAGAGGCATGTATCAGAGGAGTATCAGAGGAAAGAAAGCACAAACTTACTTTAGCAAATCATCGGATTTGGGAGGTGAGAGAGAATGAGGAGTGGATAACGATGCCCAGGTTTTCAGCCTGGGTAGCAAGGAGGATTCAATCGTCATGAGAAAGGAGAAGATAAAGTGTTACCAGTTTTGAAGTCATTATTCACCCCTGATAGCCACAGGACATCCAGTTTTAGATAGTTAAAAGCTAGTTGGGGACATTAGACTGAAGGTCTTTTCTCTCCCAACATAAGAAAAGGTAGGACTGGACAAGTAAATCTGAGAATCTTCTACGTAGAGATAATCAATGAAATCTCCGACACTAGCAGAATCCTAGGGAAACATAAAAATGCCTTCATTGCCTTAAGAATTTCCCAATAGGTGATGGAGGGGATACAGTGATTTTTAAAAATCCCATGTTAATATTACCTGTTCAACCACAGGTTCCAAAGGTCCAAGACAACACAGGTCCATTACCCATTAGCCATCCCCATCCTCTAGATGTTTGGAAAGATACAGAATTGAGGCTATCATTGTACTGGGGGAGAAAAAAAAATGTAGAGGGAAAATCAATAGACATTTCTTTCCATGTGGTTTTAATTACTCTGATTTTATTGGTACTTGAGCCTTCAGGCTGTTTACACCAAAGGCTCAGTGGTTGAAATCCAAGTGATAAATGAATATACAAATATAGATTGCCTAGGATAAGAGCTATCAGGCTATCTTACCAGAGGCAACTGAGAGCAGTCATGGGAACTCAAGCTTTCCCTCCATCTTGGATGCTAATTGAAGCTGCTCTACATGCTGGTGGAATCATAGAGTGACCCAGGGAACTAGATTCATTTAGGAAAGTGGAAACAGACCAAGAGTCCAAAACCTACTTAGGCTCCATGTTTATCTCCCCCGTATGCCCCAAGCATACATAATAATTAAGACTATCTTCTAGTAGAAACTAATTAATTATAGAAATCATGAAGCTTTGGAATGACTTTGAAAAGAATTTTTGCCTTCATACTGAGAGGGACTATCACTTTCTAAGATTCCAAAGTAGGATAAACCTAAATGACATTACTTCCTTCAGTGTTGTTATTTGATAAAAAAAAAAAAAAGATCTGTGGCAAATTAGATAAAAACATCTATACGTTTGTGTTTCCCACCAAGCCAGTCACAACTTTAATTGCATAAACTACTTTCCCAGAAGGATTACTGCTTGTATTTTTAATAAAACAACTGAGCTGCATCTCAAAATTTCTTGTGTTCATGAAAAATTCATTGCTCAGGTACTCCTATGTGTTGATTGGTATGTTCAGTCAATGAAAAGTCTTCTGTGAGCAGAAAAAAGACCATCATTTATTGTTATCAGTAACATCATTGGATGCCTCCCTCACCCCTCACTCCACCCTAGAGGTGACTGAATTTCTATACATAAATTATCATTTGGATAAGCACTGCTGAGACAAAGTAGCTGCAAATTGTAAACTGAACTTTCCTGCCTCTGGACCTTTTTCCCTTACCCTCTCCAAAATTCATATGCATTCTTTAAAGGCCAGCTCCTGTCCTCTAGGAAGCTTTCCTAGACTCCTTAATATGCCTGTACATTTTGAATGCATCTCCTTCCATCCCTCACCTCCAGTTTCACATAGCTCTTCATCTGTAACCTCTCTGACACACTTCATATGATGATGTGTGTCCAACTGTCCATGTTTTTGTTTCAGCCCCCTAGAGCCTGTGAAATCTCTAAAGACAGGAATTGCACCAATTTTATATGGTTTTCAAAGCCAAGAGCCATGTTCTGTACATTTTGAATGCATATTTGTCAATATTTACTAGTTAAATAAAAGCATCAGTGGATGAATTAGGAAAATATTAACATTTCACCATCTTAACAATCCTGGAAGTCTTTCGTTTAAGATTGCCAAGCCTACCTCCCTACTCCTGGAGGACGGAGGCAGAGTATTGTCAAGCTTTTGTTGGTTAAGTAACAGAACAGTGCTATAGCTACAATTCACTTCTGTGCTTTTAAATTAATTACTTTTGGTTTTAAATAGAGAGCATTGTTTAGTTATTGAAATATAAGATCTGAAGGTAGAAAAGACGGGAGAAACATCAAAAGACATGAACTCCTGATTTGCAAAGATTTATCAATGACAAAGTATCATGAACCTTAACATACAGTGCAACATACAAATGCTTGTGGTTATTATAATAAACAAAAACAATAGCAGACATGTATCTATACATATATATGCATGTATATGTATATATTATGTGTGCATGTACATACACATACGTACAGATGCATGTATACACTTATAGAAAGGAGACACTGTATGCAGAAGAAAGAGCACTGTCTATGGAACCAAAGCATCCTGGTTTAAATGCCTCCTCTGTTACTTACTACCAATGTTACCTCGGTAAGTTATTCAGGTTCCCTGGACATCAGTTGCCTCATCTGTCAAATAAGAAGGTTGGGATATGAGACCTCTGAGTTCTCTTCTATCTCTAGACATATGATTCTATGAATTATAGTTCTATAATATTGTCATTATAGTTCTATGGTTCTATAAATGTTGTCATATTGATCTCTATGAGATAGGTTGGGTAGGCATTATATTCCAATTTTATGAATGAGGAATTGGGTCCTAGAAAAGTTAAGTGATATATTCTCAAGCCCATGCATTGTTGTTTGGTTATTTTGTTTATTTTATTTTGTGTATATGTGTCAGAGGCAGGTGCTCTGACTCAAGCCTGAGTCTCTGACTCTAAATTTAGGGCACTTTCTATCTTCCTAAAGTGGGAGTGGTTATGCCCTCGGTAATAATAGTAATATCCAACTTTTGTATCAGACTTTAGCGTTTACAAGAATTCTCTGTATGTAGTCATCATGTGATTAATGCCTATTCATCCCCTGTGGTGGTTTTAGTACTCTTTTATATCCTTCAACCCAGAATTGTATTGGTAAATGCTTAACAATCAGCTCTCTGAAAAAGAAAATATATACATGACATACTTTTAAGTTTAATTTGTATTATGAAAACTCTGCCCATTACTTTCTTAAGTCTAACAATCAACAAAACAATAAATCATGCCCTGATTTATAGGGTTTACAGATTTGTTAGCTATAAAAGCCCATAATGAATATTTAACAATTAGCTTTTATAAGCCCATTCAAGCTGGCTTCAGAATACCCCTGCTTCAACATAACATTTTGATGGATGTTGAATTGTATTATAAGATCATGGAGTATCCAAATTTTAGAATTGCAAGTGATCTCAGAGGTCATCTAGTTCTAGTCCAATCCCTTGTTGAACCCAAACTGTGATCACTCAGTCTTAAGATGAAGACTTCTAGTGAAAGAGACCTTAATACTTATTCCATTTTTGGACTGCCCTAGTTGTTTAGAGAATAATGAGGAAAACGACCAGTGAAGGGGAAGCAAATTTCTACATGTAAGAGTCTTAGCACAAAGAATCTTCAATCACAATTCTAACATTTCTCTGGAAGACACTCTGTGGCTTCATTTGTTGATGGGATGAGACCATGCTAATAATTCATCTTCTTAGTACTAATCCTATTCAAACGATTTGTTTCATCTGAGGCTATTGACCACTTCTTGGATATTCCCTCTTCTGCTCTCACCTACTTTGCCTCTTACTTGTCTGACTATTCCTATTTAGACTCCTTTGCTGGCTAATTATCCATATCATGATACTATTAATGTAGATGTTCTCCAACATTGTGTCCCAGTCTCTCTTTTGTTTTCCCTCTAGATACTCTCCCTATTAGAAATTTCATCAATTCCCATGTGTTTAACTACCTTCTCTATGCAGATAACTCCCAGACCTATTTATATAATCATAACCTCTCCCCCATTTTGTATTATCAATTGCCAAGTAGACACTTTTTGGTACCAATACAAGAGAAATTTCCACATTAGCCATATCTAAAAATAAGTAAATAAAATAATAAGAAAATATTTTCCAATGGGCTGTCTGAGTCTATCATGTCTTTATAAGGGGTTAGATAACACGTTTCATCATAAGTTCTTTGGATTTTTCATTTAGTCATTGGGTTAATTAGTTATTATGTCTTTCAAAGTTGATCATCTTTACATTATTGTTGTTGAATAAATAGTTCTTTTGGTTCTCCCCAGTCACTCAGTTATCATCTTTCATTTCAGGTTCTCATCACCTCTCTGCTAGATTATTACAACAGTTTCTTAATTGGTCACCCTGCCTCAAGTCTCTCATCATTCCACACCCCATGCTACTTATAATATAATGTTCCCTAAACACAGATCTGGCCAAATGATTTCCCCACTCAATCAACTCCAATGGCTTTCTCGTCTGTAGTAGAAAAAATATAAAGTTAGCAGTTTTGTTTTCAAAGATATAGTCAACCTGACCTGATTTAATTCTCATCTGTATGGACCCTTCTATATTCTGTGACCTTGCCTAGCTGACCTTCTCTCTGTTCCTCATACATGATATTTATATCCCACCTCCATGCCTTTGCTCTAGTGGCCATTCTTCAGACTTGGAATTTACTGTTTTCTTACCCCACCCCAGAGTTCCTCTCTTCCTTTAAGATATACATAGATGATGGAAAGCAATTTGTAACTATGTCCCTGAAGTTACAAAACTGTGAATACCCTTTGACTCACCGATACTAGTATTAGACTCATAGTACAGAGATCAAAGAAAAAGGATCCAAGTGCAAATATTTTATAACTCTTGTTTTTTGTGATAGCAAAGAAGTAAAAATGTGTCTATTAATTGAGGGATGACAACAAATTGTGATGCCAATCAATTATCAAACAATAAGCATTTTTCAAGTGCCTATGATAGACTAGGCACTGTGCTAAGTCTCAGGGATACAAAGAAGGCAAAAGTTAGTCTCTGTCCTCGAATAATTTACAGTCTAATAAAATATGTGAATATAATTGTGTGACATAAGAAAAAAATATAATAATATTTTTCTGTGTAAGAAATAATGGAGATGGATTCAGAGAAACCAGAGAAGTCTTCTAGTCTTCTATGAAAGGATGCAGATTGAACAGGATTAGGAGAACAATTAATTCAATGACAACAGTACTAAAGATGGACAACTTAGGAACTCTATCAATGCAACCATGAACCATGATTCCCAAAGACCAGTGATGAGATACACTACCACTTGGTGTAAAGACTGGACATATGATGATAGCTAAAATTTATATAGCACTTGATATGTGCCAGGCACTATAATAGGTGCTTCAGAATTATAATTAGTTTTTTTATAGGAGCAATGTAGGAATTTGTTTTAAATCACTATGCATATTTGTTACAAGGGTTTTGTTTTCTTTTTTCCTCCAGTGGGGTATGAGAGCAAGAGAAAAATTTTTTTTAAAATATCAGCTGAAGCACCATTTTGTACAGAAATTTTTTTCTGATACTTTCATCTTCTCCTGCCTTCCTTCCTAAACTACCATATATTGAGAACTTTGTATATAACTGTTATATTAATTGTATATCTATGCTGTATATAAAGACCTAAATATATGGATATTTTCATAGATACATGCATATATGTGAAATATATATATTTAAATATATAAATATAAATATATAATAT
This sequence comes from Potorous gilbertii, assembly GCA_028658325.1. Taxonomy (NCBI): domain Eukaryota; kingdom Metazoa; phylum Chordata; class Mammalia; order Diprotodontia; family Potoroidae; genus Potorous; species Potorous gilbertii. The sequence continues at coordinate 141,686,783 of CM053771.1, read as the reverse complement.
ATATATAATATATAATATAATATATATAATATAAATATATAATATATAAAAATATTAAATATATAAATATATATGTACAATACCTAGGTGATGCAGTAGATATAATACTGAGAATAGAGTCCAAAAAAACTGAGTTCAAATCTTGATTCTAGGTAAGTAATTTGACTTCTCTCAGCCTTAGTATCCTCATCTATAAAATGGGTATAATAGTATCACCTGTCACAAAGGCTGTTGTGATCTTGCACTTTATAAATGCTATTATCATTTTTTGACCATGTAACTGCCAATATACTTTATATTTATTTATTTTCTCCATTAGAAGTTAAATTTCTTGCAAATAGGATTTAATTTTTATTATGTGTATACCAAGTATTTAGCACAGTGCATGGCACATAGGTACTTAATACATACTCATTGATTGAGTCCCTGCCAGATAAAAATATCTTGCAGCTACACCAAAGTTTATAACTAAACAGGGCCTCTGTCCTGACAGGAGGCTTTACAATGACCACAAACATCATCTGGCCAATGACAAATTTGGGGTCAGCCTTTCTTTGAGCCAGATTATAAATGGGGCAAAATGTTCACCTATATTGGTAGACAGACTTTCCTCATTTGAGAGCTTCCTATACCAAGAAAATCAGAGATTTGATTACTGTCTTTATCATCTATGAACAGGGCATAGAATCTTCCATGAAGGATCAAGGAGGTACTATAGGTTTCAATCAAAGATAGATTGGCAAATGTATGGTGTAGGGAAGCTGCATATCCCCTCTGCTAAATCTGTTAAATAAGCATGAACATGCCTACTATTTCCTCTACCCTACAATAAGCATGAACGTACACATTGTTTTCTTCACTCAGCTTTAAAAACTCTCTCTCTCTACACACACATACACACACACACACACACACACACAGTCGCCACCTAGAATTTACTTGTACACTTGTGCTAACAATCAGTTTTGCCTGTAATTTAAAGTTCTGAATGGAAACAGTGGATTATATTTGAGAGTTCAGCCTTTATATATTTAAATTCTATGCCATTCTTTTACATGAGAGGAAGAAATTTTTAAGGGATCTAGGTGGCACAGCAGATAGAGCACCTGGCCAGGAGTCAGAAAGACCTAAGTTCAAACCTGGCCTCAGACATTTACTAGCTGGGTGACCCTGGACAAGTCACTTAATCCTGCTTGTCTTAGTTTCTTCATTCATAAAATGAACTAAGGAAATGGCAAATCACTCTAGTATCTCTGCTAAGAAAACCACGAATGAGGTGGCAAGGGTCAGGCACAACTGAAAACTAAATCCATGGCATCACATTATTTGAAATAGCAATGGGATATATACTTTAAAAAAAAGCATGAATTTTTACTATGAGATGAAATCTGAACAAATGGCACATTTGCCACTATTTGGGAATCTGAGGGTCTATGCGGAAATGTCATATCAGTATAAAACCTGATCATGTGTCACATAGTGAGAATTAGGGATAACCAATCGAGGGTGTGTATGTTTCACTGTTATCCTTGAGCTATTGATAGAAAGAGTAGCTCACTCCTCTACCCTGACACAATGTTTAGTCCTGAAGCCTTACTCCAGCCATGCAGTGAGTACTCTTAGTATTCTCCCCCTGTTTGGATGGCTTCTTTCAGAACCAATATTTAAGGAGGGTGCCCAGGCTAGCCATGTCTTTTTCCTTTCTCAATTGTCGTTAGAGTTCCTCCACCACTTTGTCACTCCCTATACAGCTTCCTTTTATTTATGGTCTTTGTCCATTAGAATATGTTCCTTGAGAGCAGACACTTTTTTTCTACTTGTCATTGTATTGTTAGCTTTTGACAGTGTCTGACGTAGTAAATGCTTAATAAATGTTTGCTGATTGACTGACTGACTGGCTGGTTCAAGTATGTTAGCTAGATCCCTTGTGGTAAATTTTTGCACAGGATGGGTTGAAATTTGCATTGTTGAAGGAGTTACACACACACACACACACACACACACACACACACACACACACACACACACACACACACACACACACCCTATGTCAATAAGGTTCTAGAACCATTTGATTATTTGAGACCTCCAGAAAGAGTCATGGGGAATATAAATGGAAATTTAAGTCTTTTCCAATGGCTTCTTACTACCTCTAGGAAGAAATATAAGCCCTTTTCTTTTCCTTCTACATAAGGATCTTGGAAGTAGACAGATAATTCCAAAATCTAGGTTTCATCAAATGGGGGAATATCTGCATATGCCTCAGTATATCTTATTGCTGCAGAAACATTTGCAGCCTCTGACAGAATTCTTCTCATAACAATTGCATCCATTTTCCTTTGGTGAACACTAGACTATTTTTAGTGGTGACTCTGTAAATGGAATGAACTTACTTTAGGAATGTTGATGAGATCTCATTTCAAGACCATGAGACCCCATAAGTTCTAACACCCCAGAGCTTCTCACTGATTTACACTAGTCCACTTTCTTCCACAGTCTTCTCTGCCTCAGATCCTCTTAAATTATTTAAGGACTAAGGTTGATAGAGTAAGGGGTGGAAACAGTCAAAGATAAATGAGGGAAGTCAAATGGAATATAAATTCAGTCACTCAAAGAACTAATACACAGTCATTTCCTATCTATCTAGTTGGCTTCAAGTATGTTGTACAAATTTCATGGATTCAAAGATCTCTCCTGAGCTAATGAGGTGATGGTCATTGCTATCTCTAACCACATTAGATATGTGGGCAAAAAACACAATACTCAGGAAAAATAGGACAGAAAAGTTCATTCCAAAGTAACTATGTTTTCCCTATAAGTGTTCCTTTGAGTTCTTACCTATCAAATCTTCCACATACAAGTCCTTTACCCCGTAGATAGATCACAGATACTGATATTCAATGGCATGACAGAACAGGAGAACTCAGAGCTGAGGTCCAGGGATTCTTTTGTGTGAGGGTTCCTATTGGATAATTTCTCTCTTCCCTCTCACCATTTCTTCTGATCCTTTCTTGGTTAGACTTCTGGAGTGGAGAACAAATAAATAGGAAAAGCAGCAAATCTGGACATGGGCCCCCCACATGTATGGGGGAAAATAGAGAAAGAGATTCAGAAAATAGCACATTTAGATGATACTTACTAGTAGTAGCGCTGATCATCCCTACATTATTCAACTTCCCTCTGCTAGAGCAGTTTTAAGAATCATTCAATTCTCTGACTCAGTGAAATGCACACTGAGATTAGAGTTAGTTGACTAAGTAAGAAAGAAGTTACTTCATATCATCAGCCTTAACATATATTTTACAGCAACAATTTCTAAGTAATAGCTTACCAAAAAAAGCTATATTATTCCAAATATGGCTTTATACAAGCCAGGTGTCACCTTCTCCATTACCCCTGTCCTCATCATGTAACTTGTATAAAATCTCACCTGTAAATTGGGAATAATACTAGTGCCTCCAATCCGGTAATTCAATAGACATTTATTAAAATACCTACTATGTGCCAGGCACAATGGTGCTAATTGTTGGTGTAAAAATAAGAAAAAAAATATAGTCCCTATCCTCAAGGAGCTTATAATCTAACAGGGAAAACGACACACCAAAGGAAGCTGAAAAAGGGGAGACTGCCAAAGGTACCTATCCTGAGGGTCATGTTTAGTACGGTCTAAACCAAGTTGAGTTTCTGTTGGAAAGTGGAAATTTAGCTACCTCACAAGCTTATTTGTGAGGACCAAAGGAGGCAATATCTTTAAAAAACTTTGCAAATCTTAAGGCTATATATTAATGTTAATTATTACTATTATAGAAACAGGTAGGATGTTTTTAGCATTCTAGATACAACTTGGACAAGACTAGTTTCCCCAGTAGCAGCTACAGCATTTCTCTGACAAGCACATGCTGAAGAAGGCTGGAGGGTGAGCACTTCTCCTGCTGTTACTACTACGTGAAAAGGCAAATTCAATTGCTCTCGTGCTTGCCTGAGATCCTTAGGGACAGGAATTTCTTTGCAAAGGCAATGTAGTCTCTTTCTTACTAAAGAGAAGTACTAGGATATAGTGTGAGGGAATTCTTGGAAGACTCCTTCCATTCCCCTCAGAAGAAAGAGGGAGGTAGAGCAAGAGAGAGAGAGAGAGAGAGAGAGAGAGAGAGAGAGAGAGAGAGAGAGAGAGAGAGAGAGGTAGGGAGAGGATGGAAAGCAAGGGAGGGAAGAAGAAAGGGAAAAAAAGGAATGGAAGGGGAAGAAGGGAGGGAGGGAGGAAGGAAGAAAAGTTTTGATTTTGCTACTGAATGGCCCCAGTCTTATAATTTGTAGTTCCAGTGATTTGTCTGCCTCTAAACAGAAAAATAGGTAGGGGAGAAGTTACCTGAGGGAGGGCAGGTGATGCCTTTGGATAGGAGTATTCTTAACTTTTCAGTATAATGAGGGCATTTCCTATCTTGACAGCCTACTGAAAGATAGCAGGGGCAGGGGAATCCTATGAAATCCCCTTCCACATATTAGAGATCCAATATTACGTTTATTGAACTGAACTGAATTGAATCTATTGATCAATCTGTGTTAGTCTTCCATCAGCCCACATAAAAAGAAATTAAAAACAAACAAGTAACTGTTGAAAATCTCTGGAGTCTGAATAGTCTCCTTATCCAAAAGACTATAAATTTATACACCTATTATATTTATTGGTTTTTTTTCTTCTTCAAAGAGTGTTCATTTTGGCAGGGGTCTAATATTTGGGGAAGGTCTGTATGGTAATTATTCTAAATATTGGATGAAATAAAAAAAAACAAGGCTGATAGTTCTTAAAGTTATTGTCCCCATCTGTCAATCCAACAACTCAAAGCTTGACCATTTAAAATTTGTAACCATTTTGTGGTCAAAGATTTTGAGTTTTGAGGTAGCAGAGTGAAGTTTCAAATGTGTGAACAAAGCAGTGCTCTCTTTCATGCAATGGAAGCCAAAGCAAGAGACAGAAGGGACAGCTTAGTACCTGGCTACCAAAACAATCAAGTGGTTTTTTTTGATGTGACACACTTGTAGACTTCTGGGGACCCTTTTGCATATATACCATATGCTACTGAAGCACTGTAGAGTGTTAATCAATCACTTAATGAAGAAGCATTTTGAGGAACCTACTATGGCGAAGCCACTGTATTAGATGGCAGGAATACAAAATGAAAAGAGAAACTTCCTCTGTTCAAGAAATTTACGGTCTTACCAGAGAGAACATGTACACAGGTATATATAAAACACTGCAAAGCATATACAAGGTAATTTTAGGTAGGGAAAGGGAGAGAGGCCTGCATGTAACTAGGGGGACCAAGAAACAGGAGGTTCTATTTGAGTCCTGAAGGAAAGACTCAGAGGCAGAGGTTAGAAAAGTATTCTAGGCATGAAGGGTAAGAAGGGTATAGGGCAGGATAATATGTACTCAGAACTGTAAGAATGGGGACAACTAAATAAGCTGTGGTATATGTGATAGAGTTCTAGCTATGTGTTATAAGAAATGACAAGCTCAATGATCTTAGAAAAACATGGAAAGACTTACACAAAGTAATGAAGAATGAAATAGGCAGAACCAAGAGAATGTTCTATATCATAACAACAATATTGTTTTAAGAACACTCTGAGTGACTAAGTCATTTTGACTGTTATAAATACCCAGATTAACTATAAAGGACACATGAAGGAAGATACTATCTGCATCCAGAAAAAGAACTGATAAATAGAAGTATATTTAGAATGAACATATATTATATATGTACACAAACTTATATATACATATATATATCACATATGTGTGTACATGTAAACATGCATCCATATTTGTGTCTAATGGCAGCCATCTAAAATGCAGTGAGGGAAAAAAAGGAAAAAGAGAGCTACATAATAATTTTATTATGAATTTTAAAGGAATATCAAGTTGTACATAATAGATTTGCAATTTCAAATGAAATTATTTTTTAGTTATACTATGTTATGGAAATGTTTATTTTATTCTATAAATTAAAAAAAAAAACAGAACAGCAAGAAGGCTAGTGTTAGAACTCCAGTTAAGATGATGGCCTGAAAAATCTTCAAGAAGCCCAGTTCTCCCATAGAAATGTGAGTAAACATCTGAAAATGGTTCCAGAATGACCAGTAATAAGAAGAGGAACTCTGTTAAAATGATCTGAAGTCTACCATTGCTCTCAGCAAGGGTGTACAAGGCAGTAACAGTTCCAGTAATGGATGATCTCAAGCTAGAACCCAAACCTGTTTCATCACTGCATATGTAATGACATAAGCATCTCCTACAGATGACTGTCACTTCCCATTGATTACTGGCTAACCCTGGGGCTGCAACTTCTTGTTCCAGGTACTACCCCATCTAGGGGGTTGGGGAGCCAATGTCCAGCAGTGCTCTCTTTCATGCAATGGAAGCCAAAGCAAGAGACAGAAGGGGCAGCTTAGTACCTGGCTACCAAAACAAGGACAGGAGTGGGGCAGTCATAGAGGAGGCCCAACACCAGCATGTTCTCCAACATTATGATTTTATAGCCAATACTCTTTACTTTTCCCTTCTGGCTTTCTTTGTAATAAAATTTTCCTTAGTATTGATGGTTTTATACTTAATTGAAAAGAAAAGTAAAGACAGTATGACTTGATCATATAGTAATGTGAAGATAAGAAATAAACAACAAAGCTGGAGAAGTAGGATGGGTCTAGGTTGTAAAGAACTATAAATTCCAAAAAGAAGAGTTTATCTTTTACCTTAGAGGTAATAAGGAACCTCTGGCATTTTCTAGGATTATGGGGCTAAAGGGAGGGAGGGGTGATAACATGGTCAGGCTTTGGGAAAATCACTTTAGCAACAGATGCATAGGTGGAATTGGAACAGGAAAGATGAGGCTAGGTCAAATGGGTGGGGAACCTGAGGTCTCAAGGCCAAGGTGGTCTTCTAGGTCCTTGAATATGGCCTTTTGATTGAGTCCAAGTTTTACAAAGCCTTGAGGTGTGGATTCAGTCAAAGTGCCACCCTTGAGAACCTAGAGGGCCTCTGCCTAGGAGATCAAGTAAGATGTATTGCGGTGGTCCAACCGTGAAAACAGACTACATTAGCTCTTGCATTGCTGTTCTTAATAATAGCTAACATTTATATAGCATTTAATATGCTCTGGACACTGTGCTATGTATTTTTCTATGTATTATATCATCTGATCCTCACGACCCCAGGAGGGAAGTGTTACTATTATGCCCATTTTACAATGGAAGAAACTGAGCTAGAGTTTAAATGACTTGACCAAGATCACATGGCTAGTAAGTATTTTAGGGTGGATTTGAACTCAGATCTTCCTGACTCCAGGAACAGGACTCTATCTAGTTCTCATCAAGCTGCCTCTACTTAAGTCTACACAAAGTCAGTGTGTGACTGTCATCATTATCTATCCAGGTACTGGCATTTCTAATTTGGTCAGCAGTTGACATATCACTCAAACCACCAACAGTCATCTTGTGAGTTCAGCAGTATCTTCTCTGTAATCAGAAAATGTTAAATTCAATAAGTGTAGGTGGCTACCATAATAAAGTGTAGATAAGCAATAGTACTAAGTCAATTAAACCCACCCTGACCGGAATCATAATCAGATAATGCAATGTGACTCCAACTATCCAAAGAGGAAATCTACAGCTGTAGTACTTTCCCTTCTGCTGGAATCTCCCCTCAGTTTGAAAAACCTTCCACACATATGCCACAGGAGTTCATGTGGAGGCCACATAATTTACAGAATATAACCAAAAATGAAATGGACGAAAAGGTTAGTGTTACTATAGATTTTCGTCCACCCTGAAACATCTCCTCAAGCTCTCCTTTTGACTGCACTCCCATTTCTTTGTTGTGGGAAACACAACCCCACTTTCCCAGAGATCACAGAAAGGTAAAGTAAGGGGGAGTAGAGTATGTCTGGGACCCAAGTTCTAGGCCAAAGAGTATCAACAAGGACAGGTAGAGGAAACAAGATTCATCTCCTTGTACCTAGCCCACTAGTCCATTTGGGTAGTTAACAGTTCAGAGTAATTTTGACCCTTCCTCCTTACCCTCTAACCATTATCCCTACTCAGGGGTTCAGGTTACCTATCCAACCCTGTCTCCAGCTTTCCTCTCTAGTCTCCTCAGAATCAGGCCACAGAAACTTGTAGCAACTGACATCCAGCTGTCCTCACTGCCAAAGTTGTCACTTGTTCACATTGGTGAATAAGCCCTAGTCTGATCACGATCACACTCTGCTTCCATTTCCCAGAATGGCAACCAGGAAGTATCTGTTTCAAGGTCAACTTAAGGGAAAAAAGAGAACTACAGATCTAATTATATACTTATCCTCTCACGTAGCTTTGTATCTATTGTGAAGTCATGCCTGGTGACCATCAAAAAGGCTCTGAAAACTTCACTCTTTGAACCAGCACCTGCATTATCATTTTGAGCCCAGGGGAAAATTAATAACAATAACAAATTCAGACATAGACGATATCAATGTGTGGATATAGGTGACTTTCATATTAAGAAGAAGATAAAGGGTATTTCTCAATTATGTATTTATCTAAAGGTGAAAGGAGGTGACACCAAGAGCTGAGAAAGTCTTCACACTGAAGTAAGAATCGAAATCACCTTTTTAGTTACTGAGCTAATGTACCCACAACCTTTTTGAAAAGTCCCTCAGTATTTCTGGGTCCTTTTATTAAATAAGCTCCACCAATTTTAAATCATCTTTCCTCTCTAAGTCCTCCCCCTACTTTCTGACCATCAGAAACCTTATTACCATATTGAGTACAAAGCATGTGCTTAGAACTATCAAACTTGTCCTTGCCAAAAGAGCAAAGGGGATTTTCTTTGGTAAAAATGCAGATATATCACCATCAATGATGTCTTTGAAGTTTTAAGAAAGAAACATTACCCTTGTATCTTGTGTTTTATCATTCTTTTTTAAGGGTAAGATGGTATGATCTGGAAAAAATAGTACTGGGTATTAAGGGAGCACTAAACACTGCACATTGCTACTTATGTGATTCTTTTTTTCTATGGTTGCTTCTACTTCTAAATTTCTATGTTAGTCTAAGATTCTTCTCGTTGAGAGAGAAACAAGCCAGTCCTAAAGGAGCAGTTGATTTTTCTATTCTGTGTAAGTAATACCCAAGATGAAAAGTATCTTGAATTTCAGAATACTCCTAAACTGACCCATAGGTTACATGGACAAACATCTAACCAGCTGTTTCATTAACCACCCACTTTGTTCTCATTTCATGATTTAAAAAAAATGAAATTCAGAAAGTGTGATTCCTTGAGGAGAATGTGTGGGAGTGAGTGCAAATATGAAAGGGTAAAAGAGAGGAGGGTGGAGACAGAGAGAGAGAGAGAGAGAGAGAGAGAGAGAGAGAGAGAGAGAGGTATCGAGACAGAGACAGAGAGAGACATCGAGACAGAGACAGAGAGAGACAGAGAGACACACAGAAACAGACACACCCAGACAGAGGCAGACTCATACACACACAAAGAGACAGAGACACAGGGAGACAAGAGAGGCAGAGATAGGCACACGGAGGAGACAGACAGAGAGAGACAGAAACGGATATAGAAACAGAGAGATAGACACAAAGAGAAACACACACACACACACACACACACACACACACACACACACACACAGAGGGAGGGAGGGAGAGACAGAGAGTGTTGGTAACTCAGATTAACAGGAGCCAGGGTGAAAACAACCCTCTTCTAGGCGGGGGCCAGAGAGCTAACAGAACAAGTGGTGCAAAGTAAATTAGCTACTTTGCAAAGTTCAGTTTTAATAACACCAGAGAGAACTTTTTTTAATATATGATTTCCATCTTGCTTGTGTGCCTTTAAGGGGGTATAACTTATTTATACTTTTCTCTTTTCTCCTAATTTACTGACTTCTCCCATTTCCTGTACGCTCCCTTTCAACTAGAACAATAAGGTTTTGAAGATGGATATGTAGTAACAGCAGCTTCTTTAGTTCTCACTATGACTCCTCATTATAAGGTTATTTTCCTGTGTTTTGAAATAGAAATGCCACCTTTGTTGCCACCATTTAAGTTTCTTTTTCTTCTTTTTCCAAAGAAAATGTCCCCTACTAATCCTCCAGTCTTGTCACCTTAGCACACTGTAGTAAATGGCTTTCTAAATAAATATTTTCTAATATGCCTTCAAGTACAACCGTTTTTTTCTTAGTGCAAATAGGATAATTGGGGAAAGGAGGAGAAAAGCAGCTCTGAATGCACTGCTTCAAGAAAGGAAAGAAGAGGGGGAAATGATTTCTGTTTGGCTGCTCTGATGCAAGGCTCATCAGCAATTTCTGAGAGGGCTCCATGAATTCATGACAATATTTTAGTGATTGGACTGCCTGCATTTGAATCTCAGCGGGGGTGAAGATTGGCTAGAAAGATAGACTTATTCTCTTTGTATTTCTCATCTCCACTCTCTCTTTTGGCAGTTTTTTCTATTCCTTTTCTCTGACTATATCTGGCCTTCCTCATTCAGGACTGTCCATCCACCCATCCCCATGCCTCTCTCTGTCTCCTTTTCCTTGACATATGGATCTATTCACCTTGTGCCTAGGAAAGTTATTTTGACCAACTGATAACACAAGGTGGCACCATCTGTTTCTTTCCCCTTTCAAGGTGCTGCTATGCCACCCTGACAGTCAGGAAAAGGGTGGCGTATGTTAATGTAAGGGAATGCTGGTGAATAGATAAGCTGTTGCCAGTTTCCAGGGAAAGTTACTTAATTAAAAGCCAGAGACTGTCACTTTTCTCCTTTGAGTGCTCTGTCATTCCTTTGGTGTCCTCATCTTGAGTAGCACCCATCTGGGCCCTCCTCAGCTCTCTGAAGTTTATCTCACCCTCTTCTTCTGACAGGTAACAGACAAGGAGAAAAACTGAAAGAAGGACTTGGAAAATAGAAGCGACAAGGTTTATTGTTCATATACCCCCTGACTAGGGCCAGAAAGCAGCCTGACTGGGCCTATTTACATGTTGGAAACATATTTGGAAGAGTTAAAATTTTAAGGATGCCATGATTTGTGGAAAAGAGAACAAGTCAGCTAGTCAGTCAATATACATTTATTAAATACCTACTATGTGCTAATGACAGGAGAAAACAAGAAAGGTAGAGGGCAGTCCCTGTAGTCAAGGAGCTCATCATCTAATGGAGGAGAAAACATGCAAATACCAATGGGCAAAGAAGCTACATACAGGATAAATTGGAAATTGTCTTAGATGGAAAACATTAGTGTTAAGGGAAGGTAGGAAGGCTTCCTAGATAAAGTGGGATTTTAACTGGGGTTTGAAGAAAGATATACATAGCAAGTCTCTCTAAGGCCTAAAAGTAAATCTGGTCCTGTAGGAATACCTCTCTCACCCATCTCAAATCTAGTATGGGCAGTGTAATGATGTGGGGGTGGGGAGTGGGGAAAATACATTGATTTGATTTGTTCTATGTCACCACTTAAGATCTTTGTGATTTAGACAAATCACTTCACGTCTCTGGGTCTCAGTTTCCTTATCTGCAAAATAAGATGTTTGGACAAGACAGCCTTTAGAGCAGCTCTATATCTATGAGCCTATGAACTCAAAGAGAAACATAGTACTTTGGTGAAAACTGAATAGATTTTTCTTAAGGAATTATGTGAAGTTAAGAGGTTATGCTGCTAGTCCTTGGTCACAAAGGTAATAAGGTATCTGAGGCAGGATTTGAACCCAGGCTTTCCCGACTCCAAGTCTAAAGCTCTATTCCCATACTACCTGAGGAGAGAAACAAAAGAACAAGATTCTGTGGTGTCTACCCACTCCTATTCCACAAAATGCTTTTTGAAACTCCTGAATTTCTGACAGCTGCTGTATTTGCCTAAATGATGCCTGGCTTGCCAGAATCTTGTTCATTTGTCTGTTGAGGGGATATTGGCATCCCAATCATGATTTGAATGTGTATTCATCTACTACACAAGAAAGAAAAAAAACCAGAATGGGGACTGACTGGGCCAGTTCTTGATTGGCCTAAGATGTGTTCTAGATCTTCTTTTTCTGACAATGGTAAAAAAGCATTCTTTGTAATTTTGGGTTACTGTGTCTGTTTTTTTTTTCTTTTCCATTTCTCAGTGCCCAAAGAGGGATCCTGGGTCCCTGGGAACCTCATGGAGCTATGGTAGTTTTCCAATGATTGGAGGCTTATACCTAGAATCCATGACTGATAAGATGACCTGTTTTTTTTTTGTTTGTTTTTTGTTTTTTTTTACTTTTAGCCCGAGAGAGGGAAATGCAGCTGTTTCCCTTCTTCTGGAGGTTCTCTCTAGGGATTAGGACTTTGGGAATGCTCTCAATTAACTAGAAAGAAGTTTTTTGACCTACATTCAATTAAAGAAGAGGTAAAAAAGAATGGGAGTATACCCCATGGGGAAGGATAATTGTTTTAATGTAAGAATGGTATGTACACCTTAGTACTAACAAGATATGGTACAAGAGGGCAACACCCTCTTCCTCAGAGACTGGCTGAAATAGCATGCAGAAGGGAAGACTTAGAAAACTAGTAATATTGGTCTTAAAATATTCTAAAGGCTGTACTTTTTTCTGCTTGGCTTCAGAAGGCAAAAGTAGGAACAGTAGGACGATATTGCAAAGGTAAAATTTGCCATTAGAAATAATTTCTGAACAATTAGAACCATTCAGAGGTGAAATAGGTTGTTGAAAGGTAGAGTTCCCCTTCACTGTCTTTAAGCAGAAACCAGATGACTATGTGTCAGGAATATTGTGAATTGGATTAGGAGGCTGCTGAGGTATCTTCAAAGTCTAAAATCCCATGACCCTGGCATGAAAACCCTTCTTAGGTCCTGGAGTACCTCAATTTGGAAGGAAACAGGGCTCCCTCAGCTGAGAAAGAGGGTGTCTCAGCTTTGTTCTAATTGAAAGCAGAATCATTTCTTCCACCGTATGGCAAATTATACTCCATTTATAGCTTTTCCAGCACTTCAGAGCTAAACAGCAACTTTCCCGGGTAACCTGCCAGTTTTTCATTGCATATAATAACAGCTGCACATTCAGCTTTTCTAGGAGGTGAGGGAAGCATTTGTCAAGACAAGTTTCTGAATAGATAGAATATAAAAGGACTGTGGAGATGAAAGAAAGTATTCCCACATTCTTGAAAGATTTGTGATGGTCATAACTGCTATTAGTCAAGGAGAGCAGTCTAACCTAGAAGCATCACTGTATAGCATCAGGAGCCCTTTAACTGGCCAGAGGTCCCCAGTTAAGGCAGAACAAAGAAATCTCTTGAATGTGGAAATCCTCAGTTCTTAAGAGCATGCTGCATAATGGTCAAGGGAATGTTTCAGGAGAGGAGGAAATAGAAGAAGGTCAGGTTATAGATACATTCAGAAATTCTCTCATTCAGTCATCAAATAATTATTGAGCAAAACTAGTGTTGGGTGCTACAGACTTCAGAAAGTAGAGAACAAACTATTTCAAGGAGGTTTTTTTGGGAGAGGTTTAATGACATCCGTTCTAGAATAACCAACCTCTTTCTCTTATAGGACAATACAGGGATTTACCTGGACCTTTGGCCAGCCCATGTCAAGCCACATAACTTAGCAAAGTCTTCTGAGGACATTACTTTCCAGGTACTTCTGGATTATTAGCATTCCTACATACACTGTGTTTCATCATCAGCCTCTGTGACTATGCATTGGCTGACACTCATGCCTGAAATACATTCCCTTCTCACTTTCTCCTCTTAGAATGCATAAAACTGCCTTCAAGTTTCAGTTTAATAGTTTCTTCTTGTTCTAGGACTTCTCTGATTCATCCTTCACTGACCCTACCCACCTGCTCTGTAATTGCCTCCCTGGAAATTATGTTTACTGTATAACATATTGTGTATTTACTTATATGTATGCATGGTGTTTCTCTTTAATAGAAAGTAAACTGCTTGTAGCCATGAACTACTTTATTTTTGTCTTCATGGTTTTAGTGTCTTGTACAACATTTGACCCCTAAGAGGTATTTAATAAATGCTGGATAATTGGTGAAACTTGAAGAAAGAAGATCTTGTTTCATATGGGATCTGATAGGAAAAATCTGGAAATTCAAGATTTTTTGTACATGTAGCAAATATTCTAGAGCTAGATAGCTGCACTGATAATGGCTTTCATGCTTTGACAAGGTCCTGCCAATAAAATATGCTATTTTCCCCAATAAGAATGTTGGCTGGTTGGTTGTCCTTCATTCTCAAAGAATACCAAAATGACATCACCATGATAGAGCCAAAGTTACAATATTGTCTGACTGTGGCTGATTAGATCAATATGAGTTCAGAATGTTCTACCATAGATTGGCACAAATAGGCCATGGGAACATTTGGGGTGGATTCTCTAAATTTATGCATCTCATATTTCTTTTGAGTTACTTCAATTCTGCTTTGCTCATAGAGCACAGCACCTTCTCTGACAAGGGCACACCATGCTGGGTGGTCTTGTGCCGATGTCTCCCATAACACACAATAAATTGTAAAGTTCTTAAGAAAGACTTTGAGAGTGTCCTTGAGTGTTTTTTTCTGACCACCATGTGAGTACTTGCCTTGTGTGTGTTCTCCAGTCCATCAGAATTGCACCCTCTGCAGTAGAGTCTGGATGCTTGGCAATTTAGTTTGAGAAAGGACCTCAGTGTCTGGTATCTTATCCTGCCTGGTGATCTTCAGAATCTTCCTAAGACAATTCAAATGGAACAAATCAGTTTCCTGGAATAGCACTGGTAGATGGTCCATGTTTCACAGGCATACGACAAAGAGGTCAGCACAACAGCCCTGTAGACCTTCAGTTTGGTAGTCAGTCTAATACCTCTTCTCTCCCACACTTTCCTTTGGAACTTCCCAAATGCTGGGCTAGCTCTAGCAATGCACGTGTCAACCTCATTATCAGTGTGTAAGAATGTAAAACTTGAGAACAGGGACTGTTTATTAATTGCACCCCCAGGACTTGGTATAATGCTTTCCACATAGTAAACACTTAATGCATGGTTTTTCATTTCTTTCTCTTTTTTCTTTTTTCTCTTCCTCCCTTCTTTCCTCCATCCCTCATTCCCTTCATACTCTTACCCCAAAGGCTTTTACGTGGCAAAGCCCCCAAAATTGATTGACTTCTCAGTTATCTCAGCCTTTTGAATCTCTGCAGTATTTGACATCATGACACCTTTCATACATGCTATGTTCCACTTCAGCTTGGCTACTCTCCATTCCCTGTTCCTTTGTTTTATCCTGCCCTCTTCCTCCTTGAATTCATAAAGATGTGGTTCTTTGCATTCAAACTTCCTTCCTTCAATATCTAGCTCTGGAGTCACCATGAAGCATTCTTTAATGTCCCCAGATGGGAATTGCTTCTCCCTCCTCAGCTTTTTGTTTGTTTCCTTCTCTTGATCCTATCATGGCTTAATTTGTACCATTTATAGCTGTATATTACATGGCTCATGTCCTCGGATTAGAAACTTCTTAAGAGTAGATAGTGACTGTGTACATTCTTACTCTATTCTTTATATGATGTAGCATAGTAGATGCTTAATGAATATTTGATTTATTTTTTTCAGTTAGTTGGACTCCTCTAAAAATCCTTGTTCTCTTCCTAATTTACTATACTCCTCATTCTATATCATCTCAATGGCAACACACACACATTCGTATGTCTTCTTAAATATGTGAGTAGTAGAAAGAATTATATTCGAAGTCAGAAGAATTGACTTTATATTCTGTCTCTACCACTTATTAGAAGTGTGACTTTGGATAAGTCACTTAACCCTCGGGTTCTCAGTTTCTTCTTTGTAAAATGAAGTGCTTAAATTAGATTATTTCAACATTCTGTATAAAATTATGTAATTCTGTGAACACAATGATTACAAGGCTTGCATGTTTATGAAGACACAAACTATATGCTAGTTGGTACTTGTATATACAGAGAATTGAAACATAATGAACAGATCTCTCTGGTTTGGGATAGATCTTATTGAATAAGAAACCATCCATTTTGCATTTCTTTGTTAAAAAATCTTTTACATGTTACATTTCTAATCTATTTAAAATACATTTTTGGGAATAAAGAGGGAAACTGTGCATGATATAACTATAGTTACCAAGCTTGATACCTAGGAAGAGTTGAGAAAATAAATGATCATCCACTATGTGTAGAAGTGGGAGACTATGGATGTGGAATGTTGTATGCACTTCTCAGGCACAATCAATATGTTCATTATTTTTTTGCTGAATGCTTTTTTGTTTTATTTCTTTTAAAGATCTTTGTTACTAGGTATGGCTCCCTGGGTAGGGAAGAGAGAACAGATTTGGAAACAAAGGAGTTATAAAAACAAAATATATCAATGGTAATATGATTTTAAGAATTAAGTGTATATTCCCAGACAGAATGTTTAAAAGGGGAGGGAGGGGGCAGATGTAGCAGGGAAGGTATAATACTGTGGGGAAGTCTCTGAAACTTTGTCTTACAATTATTAAATATAATTTGTTTTTCAAAATACCCAGAAGATGGAGTGAGGTGGGGGGAAGGCAGAATCATTTTAATTCAATTTATTTTTACCACACATAGTTTAAGTTCTTACTATGAGGCAGGCAACGTAATATATAAAAATTCCTTGTGAGAAGGCATTTTTCCTTTTATGTTTCCATCCCAAGGGCCTGGAACAATGGATGGCATATAGTAGATATTCATGTGGATATATTCCTGTCTTTTGATTGATTGACAAGCAATCTGATTTGATTGATTGGTGTTACAAGATCATCTTTTCCCTCAAGGAACTTACATTCTGCTGGCTTTAAGAGTTAACATGACAAAAGTAGTAGTTAGAAGAAACAGCTAGTTAGTTAAGAATGGTCTTTGCTATATATAATTTTGCAATATTTGCTATAGAATTTTTATGCTTAAGCTCAGCAGATCAGTGAGAGTGAAAATGGATGGCAATCTTGTGAAGAACAATCTTTTATTTTTCTATTAGAAAGTTAAGTAAGCAATCTAGGAGTGTTATGAATGATGGAGGAATGATGAGGATTATTATTTTTTCTCTATGCTTTTCTGTTTGACTATAGAGAAGGACATAGAAGTCTTGGAAGTCTTCTTCTTAGGGGCTATCTCCAGTCATCCTGATCTTTATCTGGCTATTGGACCCAGATGTCTCTGGAGGAGAGAGTGAGGCCAGTGTCTTGTTAAGCCCTGCTTAACTTAAATCACATTCACTTACAAGACATAATATCACCTTCCTGAAGTCATCATGGACCTCTTCAAGAAAGATGGACAAACAACAATCAACAATCTGTGAGTATTAGTAGCTGCCCCACTGGGGACCCAACTGGTCAGTTCCAGTAGGGCAATATAGTTCTCTTCCTTCCTTCCTTCCTTCCTTCCTTCCTTTCTTTTCTCCTTTCTTCCTTCCATTCTTCCTCTATTTCTTCCTCCCTTAATTCCTTTCCTCCTTCTTTTTTCCTTTTCTCCTTCCCTTCTTTTCTCCTCTTCTCCTCTCCCTGTCACCATAGGGAATCATACCCTTAATTCCTGTTGCTCTTCCCAAGGGAATATAATTTTACTTATGAAACCTCACAAGATATCTTGGTGGTATATAGGCTAGATTTCTTTTTCAAGGACCATGCTTTAAACCCAAAGCACTCTGGCTGTCATAGATTGTCCAAGAATAGATCCCAATCCAAGCTGCATTTGATCATCGTTTGGCTTCTAATGGCTCAGAGTGAAAGTAAATAGCCATTGTTTCTTTTTTGGCCAAAAACCTTGAAGGTCTCCTGGAATGATTTTTTTTTAACTAGGTAAAAGAGATCATTCTTTCCCTCATTTCTTATCCACTTACCTAATTCTTATCCACTGAATGGGTATTGCCTCAGACAAAGTGAGATTTGGGAAAAGTCTTAGCTTAAAAACACCAAGGTCTCCCACTGAATCAAGGGTCATCTACAGTAGTCCTGATCTATATCTTGCCACTGGATCCAGATGGCTCCAGAAGAGAAATTGAGGCTATTGACTTTGCACAGTCCTGTCTCACTTAAATCCAATTCACCTGCAAGTCACGACATCACCTTCCTGATCCTCTTCCAGAGGGCAGGGCAAACAACCACAGAGAAGGAAATAGTGAAAGAGCCTTGGAAGTAGAGAACCCATTTCTAATCTCAGAAAGAGATAGAGAGAAAGGGGAACACTCCAAAGCTAATTAAAAAGGTTAAGAGCCAGTTAGACCTTTCAGATGATAAGGCATCCAAATAGTTAAGAACTTTTAAAGCTAAAAGTTAGCTGCGGAGTAAAAATTCTATATATGTTTGCAATGAGAAAGCACTTTCAAGAGTGGACACTATCGCTATCCTGGGGGAATTCTTTCATTGCATTATTGTTGTCTGAGGTCAATCTAACTGAGTCTCTGTGGGCCCTCCTGGGAACCAGAGCACAAGGTATTCATTCAAGGAATGTAACCTTGTCCTTTTGGTTCCTAGAAAACAGAACCCCTGTGTCTGTTTGTCTTTCCATCTGTCTTTTAGAACAGGATGAAGTCAGGGGAATTGGATAAAACTTCTCTGATTGCTTGAATGGTGGCTTCTAATGAAAACTGATCAAAGATTGCTTTACACAGATTCATCTGAGAGCATCTGGCTCAAAAAGTATTATTGTTTTTCCCTTACCTAACCAGAGTAGGAAGTTCTAAGGACAAGTACCAAGGCAAGAAATAATAATAAAACATTTTTAAAGTGTTTTTTTTTAAATGATAAATGTCCATTCTGCTATTGAAGGATTAGAGACTGAGTGAAATTCTGCCTAAAAGGGCTTTTGTAGACCCAAAGCTCCAGAATCTCAAAGAAAGAGTTAGAGTCATTTCTATACCTTTAGAAAGCTTCCTACCTTAAGTAAACTTTCATGGTGAATATGTTTTTTTTTCCTTTCTCTGTTCAGAACTGACAGGAGACCACAGATGGATTAATCAGAAATTGATAATGGTTCTTTAAGTAGTACCAAATTGTAGTTAGGCTTTTCTTTCCTTTTGAAAAATTTTGTTCTAATGTTTTACACACACACACACACACACACACACACACACACACACACACACACACACGATGGGAAGGAGTATCTTTAAAATGTCTTTCAGGTCTTTGAAATGATGCTGTCTGACAAAAAAAAAATAGAAGAAAATTAGTATTGGATCGTTTTATTTTCTCCAGTTAATATTACAACAAATCCCCCTTCTGTGTTCCTCTTTTTTCTC
Organism: Potorous gilbertii; assembly: GCA_028658325.1. Taxonomy (NCBI): domain Eukaryota; kingdom Metazoa; phylum Chordata; class Mammalia; order Diprotodontia; family Potoroidae; genus Potorous; species Potorous gilbertii. The sequence continues at coordinate 141,667,484 of CM053771.1, read as the reverse complement.
CAATGTAACTTAAAATGAATGTCATTCTTCTTAACAGTACTCTGCTCATTCTTTTAGCTATCCTAATGTTAATTTGTAAGTTCATGTAAAAAATCCAGCCAAAAACCTTTGGTTATTTACCTTGCTTTTATCTCTTCTAAATGTTTATTTTGAATTTGAAATCAAAGAAACATTTTTTAAAACCTCTTTGGCCTCTTTAGATCCCTCTTCTTTTTATTCTTTTTTTGAAACACTTGCCAAACACCTAATAACTTTATTTTTTAGAATATATCTTTCTTCATCATTGTAATCTCCAATATGGAATTATGCTTGTATTTTCTCAGAAACTTTTGATATCTGATTTCATAAAATCTAGTTTGGCAGATTACACTCAGTATTCCTCACCTAACCCTTGGCTGTCATGAACTGTTGGGTTACCTGGTCATTTTATTCCAAGATTACCTTCTGTTTCTTCTTCTTCTTCATCATCATCACCATCATCATCATCACTAGTATTTATATGGCACCTTTCTTGTGTCAGGCACTATATTAAGGACTTTACAAGTATTATCTCATTTGATCTTAGCAGCAACTCTAAGCCATAGCTGCTATTATCATGCCCATCCCACAGTTGAAGAAACTGAGGCAGAAGTTAAGTGACTTGCCCAGGGTTGCACAACTAATAGGTATCTGAGGCTGGATTTGAATTAAATGTTCTATCTAGTCCCAACGTTCTATCCACTGTGTCACTCCCTATCAATACCTATTTATTGATCAAGATTAGGTCAACTGTAGCAATTTGCACCCCCCCAAAATATTTATGTTTGTATATATATGTGCATGTATGTGTGTATGTGTGTGCATACATAAACACACATATAGGTGTATATAATATATATGTGAATAGATCAATACATACGGTATTGCATGCATGTGTGTGTGTATATATGTATGTATACATGTCTGCATGTATTTGTATTGCAACTGAGTAGTACAGTAGAATTAGCCCTGGACTTGGAGTCCAGAAGAGCTAAGTTCAAATCTAGCTTCAGACAATTATTAGCTGTATGACCCTAAGCAAGTCATTGAATCTGTGCCTCAGCTTCCTCATTCACAACATACTGATAATAACATTTACCTCCCAAGTTTTTTGTGAGGATAAAATTAGATATTTTTAAATCATTATATAAATGCTATCACAAATATGTGCATATATATGTATGTATGTGTATACATATATACAATTCACATACATGTGTGTATAATATTTATAGTTACATAAATTTTTCTTTTTAGCTAATGATTGCTTTTTTGTTGTCTAGGAGGAATAGTTTAGTATCATCTTTAAATAGCAGAGCTCCCTTTCTTTGACACTTTAATTCTGTACTATATACCCTGGATATTCCATTTCTGTCCTATATGCTACTAAACTTTAACTACTAACTGACCAGTTCAAGCTCATTAAACCATATGTCAGCAACAAAAGTCTTCAGAGCAATAGAAGAGAAAGATCATATATTAAGAACTAGCGTTCTTAATCTCCCTTAATACTCTTAAAGAATTGTGGGCAGGGATCAGAGAGGAGTAAGAACATGTTGGAATAGCCAATTCATGGGTGAACTTGGGGCAAGCATGGTCTTCTGGAAACCTTAGTGTGTCAACATGCACTGGCCTAATTAAAACTCACCTGGATCACCCTTTACCTTATTTGGAATTACTTCAGGAAGAGGTGCTTTTGCACTAATCTTAGTCTAGTCTATTCTTAAAACTTTCTAGAGAAGATGCCAAAGTCTCCTTCAGTAGTTTGTTAGAAGGAACATGAGTCATGTTTGCACTTGAGAGTTCTAGCCTATGTCTAAATTCAAAATCCTCTTTACACGAAATGAGGAAAGGAGACCAAATTTGACTTAGTTCTGAGTTGTGGAAGGCATTTCCTTCTCTGTATTAAAAATCATGTTCCATGAACACAACACCCAGATAGCTGCTTTTGCCAGTGAAGCTAGGGATGGTTCTCTGTGATTAAATTCATTAGTAGCTGTGTTAGCCAGAAACTTTTTTTCTCCCAGATCAACACTTAAGAAGAAAAAAATATGCATAGAAAAGAAATATTACAGCTCTCCCTCTTTTGTTAGCTACTTCCTATTTTTTTCCTTTGGACAAATAAAAATTAAAAAAAAGATCAATAAAATGCCGTAAGCTCAAAATTATTGATCTTGCTCCAACATTTTGCTTGCCATCAAAAGAAATTTATGACAGAGGAAGAAAAAAAAAGAAACAAGAGGAAAAATGTCTAAATAGTTGAGGGAAATTAAATCCCTGACATGGCTCTCATAGAAAGCTTCAAACTTTTGCCTCTAGGAATTAAAAAACATCCAACAACTTATTTTCTATTTTCTGGTTTTTTTCCCTCTCTCTTTAGGTTATAAGCCTTTTTGAGTAATTTTTAAACTCTAAATTCTTAACTACTATAGAAAACACACTGAGTTTTGTTATAATGTTCACACAGAGGGCCACAATTGGCTTAACTCAAAACATAATAATACCATTTATGAGTGCTTGCCACCAGGCCACAGTTTATTTCAAACTAGTTCCTAGATGATCCATCTTTAAAGAGCCAGCTCTCCACACTCTATTCCTTCTGTGGACTTAGATGAGTACTTCAGAAACAGAAACTTTACATATGGTCCCAGGAAAGGAAAATGCAACTGAGGATAACCAGTGAACATTCATGGCAACTATAGTATTAACTTAGTTATAATTGCCCAAATACTTTTTTTTAAATCGCCCCATACTTCCTTAGCAGTTTCCCTCCTCTTTATCCCCAAAGGCATCCAGGGAGAGAAAAGAGACTGCCAGATGTAAGCTGCAATTAGAACAGCTGAGAAAAGACTGAGATATGTGAAGTAGAATCCCCACAACAGTCATGATATATTGCAAGCAAATTCTCCCAAGTTTGGTCAAGAAGCACGAAGTTTAGGAATTCAAAGTGGTGGGAACTGGATTCCAGTTATTACTACCTTCAGTCTTCTTGATCTGCTCTAATCTCTTTCACAATGGCTTCCTTTCTTTGGCACTGATTTAATGACCTCTGATGGACTCCAGAATCATGGACTCTTTGAATCACAAATTTAGAAATGTCTTAAAAATTCATGCAGTCCACCCCATACATCCTTCCTAAAAGACACCTGACAAGTAGTTATGCAAACTTTATTGGAAAAACTGACATTATAAGGCAAGATACAAACATGGAACACTTACCATGTGCCAAGTACTATGCTAAAAAACGTTGAGTATGCAAATACAACAAAAAGAGAGCTAGCTCCTGTCCTCAGGTAACTTACATGCTGATGAGGGAAGATAGCATCCAAAAGGAAGCTGAAATATGAGAAGAGAAGAAAGGTAGAGAAGGCATCTGAGCAGGAGCATAGTATTAAAGTCCAGAATGTCAGAAGCAGAGCCAGGAAAGGAATGAAGGCTGACCACTGTGAGTCTTTCCTGGGATGAGTTCATCCATGGGAAAAAAGAAGCAGCATGGCTGAGACATGTTCCAATATGAGGAGGTCCTAGCCATTGTTGAACAAAGGTCCAGCATAAGACTATGACTGAGGTATGATCAAAGTCCAAAAAATCAGCAAGAAACCCAGGAAGGGAATAAGGAGAAACTCAGTGCCCTATGGGCAGCTCATTTTCAATGTTGTTAAAATTGTTATTTTATCATAATTTTTAGCAGCTGTTTCCTTACATCAAATTTAAATAAACCTGTTTGTAGCTATCATTCATTCTTCTTATTCTCTGTTCTGAGGTGAGGAAGAACAACCTATCCCCTCTTCCTCATGTCAGTAATTCAAATACTTTAAGTTTGCTGTCATTCCCCAATTGCCAAATTGTTTCTCCTCCACAGTAAACATCCCTAGTTCACTCTATTAAACTTCATATTGCATGATGTTATGACCTTCTCGTGACCATCATCTGAAATTTTTAACAGTTTTTCAGTGTATTGCCTAAAATTTAAGATTCAGAACTAAACTTGCTATTACAGATGTGATCTGATAAAAGCACAATATAGTGGTAACATCCTTTCCCTAGTTCTAGAAACTTTGCCTCTCTTGATTCAACCTAAGATCAAATTAGATTTGTTGACTATCACAAATCAGTGGTCTGTTTTAGGTCTAAAATTAAATACAATTTCTTATGTTAGACATTTAAAGCCTCAATCTACTTTTCTGAGATGTATTACTACCCTTCATGAACTCTGTAGTCTAGCCCAACCAGTCTTCTTCCTGTTCTTGATATGATGCTTCATTGTCTGTGCCTGTAATTTTTGTGCAAGTTGTCCTTCATGCTGAGGATATATGCCTTTTGAACTCTACTTTCGCAAAATCCTCATTTTTTTCAAAACTCAGATCAATGATACATTCTGTGTGAAGTCTTTCTTGACCACCCTCCCCATAGTGCTAATGCCTTCTCCTTTCTCCTAAATTACCTTATATTTCCCATAAATTGTGTATGCATATACATGTATATGTGTGTGTATTTATGTACACACATGTATATATAAATACCTACAGATATATAATATCTATAGATGCGTAGATATAAATATGTGCATATATATTTGCTTATTGTCTGGAAAATGCTATTTTTTTTTGTTTTCCTGTCCCTAGGACTTAACACAAAGACTGGCACAGAGTATTTGTTTAATAGACTTTTCTTGATTGCTATCATACAACATTAATTTTATAGTCAATTAAAGATTCAAAAGTCCTCTGCTCAATCACCAAATTTTATATTGTTGTCCATAGCATTCCATAGTTATATGACTAGTGGTGATCATTTTGCATTGGTGTTCAAGTATAGCTAAAAAAACTGACTAGGGGTCCATTTCTCATCACAACACACATTGAAAGATCACCTTTTGGTTTGGATTAGAGAGGCTGTTTGTAAATTGTAGCTCTCCTCAAACAGGCCTTTCATGTGACACTGGCGCTCTAGAAACATTCCCTTGGTATCTTTCTTGGCTTCATGAGAAACTGATGTGTGTTCCTGCTTTTTTTTTTCTCCTTCAATGCATAATCACCTTGTATCATATCATATTATTTTTTCAGCATGATAGGGAAATATTTTGTCAGACCAACTCCCTTATGGTCACTTCCTATTTCAGCTTATCCTGGAACAGCTGTTTGGATATCCAATTGTCATTTTCATAAATGGCTCAGTGGGCTTATGATATCTTGAACACCGTCTGTGTTGACTGTGATGTAGGATCTTAACATATTAAGATAGTAGAAACCTAGATTTAGAGTTGGGAGGAAGCTCAAAGACCATCTAGTCCAATTTTTCAGAAATGACAAAAACATTTCCAGATGGGTTATGGAATATGCACATAGCTCACATAGCTAGTAATTGACAAGAGGCAGAAATTGAACCTCTGATCTCATGGCCAGTGTGTACCCAATGACATAACGCTTCTTGCTCTTAGGAGGCCCTGCCTTGCCAATTAAGTTTAAGTATTAGGATATCCAACTACAATCTATATCAGGGAGCTCTATTAATCAATTAACAAGCATTTATGAAGTGCCTTCTATATCTGAGACAGAGTTAGACACTGAAGATGCAAATAAAAAAAAGAATGGAAGATTTGGATAGACAAATTTTTATGAAAAATCTTGGGTGTTTTAATGAACTTTAAGGTCAACGAGAGCAATGTAAAATAGCTACATAGCTGTGAGATATCAAGGTAATCATAGGTTCTGCTTTGTTTTTTTGTTTGGTTGGTTTTTTTTGGTGGGGGGAAGCAATCAGGGTTAAGTGACTTGCCCAGGGTCCCACAGCTAGTAAGTGTTTGAAGCCATATTTGCGCTCAGGTCTTCCTGTCTCCAAGTCCAGTACGCTATCTACCGTGCCACCTAACTACCCCAAGGTAAACTTAGTTTTAAATAAAAAATAGTAAGTATAATAAGAGAAGAATGGCATTGTCTCATTATACTTTGTGCCAGTTGTTTCTTGTGCAGAATGTTTTGCTTTTTTCTGGGTGACATGACGTATTGTAATGTTATCCAAAAGATGATCATATAACTTGAAGATATATGATATGACTATCATCTGAAGAAAATGGAGAAGATGGGGGTCCAGAATCTGTGTTTTCCAGTTTTTGAGCTCTCCAATGCAAGAGAGCTTAGAGTTCTGAAGAACCCCTAGATAAGAAGTTGCAGAAAGGCAGATTTGGGGACAATATTACAAGGGATTTCAAACAATGAAAGCTCTTTAAAAATACAAAAGGTGTCCTTTTCAGGTACTGAGCTTCCTATTTGTTGGCGGTATTAAAGTGGTCATCATTACTTGTGAATAATATACAGAGCATGCATATATTGGTTAAAGAAGTTGACCAAAATGACACAGTCTTTTTCCCATTCTAAGGTGTAATAATTATTTTTGGCTGCTTCAGAAGATTCAACATTTTCCCCAAATTGCACCAGTATAATTGTGCAGAATGTAAATGTTTCTTGGAAAATATACCTCCTAGCAGTCATCTAGGGAAGACTAGGGTAGACTCTCAAAACAAACCAACCCGCAAACCGTTTTTCATTGATTGAAATAAGACAGAGTTTCACTTGATAGACCAAGGTTAGAGTCAGGGTGCACTTGCCCAAATTATAATTTCCTTCACTCAAGTGACCCTTTAGGAATTCACAAGTGTAAGCACTGGGAGATTCTATTCCTGGAGAATACATAAATGCAAGATGTTGCTCCCAAACTGGGAATTTTTCATACTTCAATTCTTTTAGTTGAAAATTTTGGACCAACATTTAAAAAGTGCTGTCCTCAGCATGAAAAAAATTTCCTGGGAGGCTATTTAGGATCATATTAAGTCCAACATTACTTTCCTCATGTCTTTTCTAAAAAGAAAAGGTTATATTAGGTTCTTATGAGATTAGTGGTTCCTTAGAGAGAAAACTGAACCACCCGATGGATATGTAAAGAAGCTTGTTGAAAGTTCTTCTAGTTATTTGGAACAAGTGACATGTTTTATATTCCATTAAGGTAAGATTGATGTACAATGTCAGGCAGGGCATGGAGTCTGCTGACCTGAAAATCAGGGAAGTAACTACTACAACAAAATGGAATAACCTAAAGAGGATGCATGGTGTAGAGTCCTACACTCAGAGTTAGTTTCATATTCTGAATCTTCCTTTGTTGTGTGACCTTGAACATGTCATTTCCTTATTTGAGACTTCAACTTTCTCACCAATTAAAGTCTGATTTAACACCTGCTAATTTCTTATGGAGAAAAGGGAGTTTGGGGCTACATGTTACCAAGAGTCTCTTCTAGATCAAAACCCTTCGTTCTTGTTCAGACCCTCAGATCTCATTGATGCCCCCCTCTCCCTTTTATTCTTTTTTACCTTTCTAGAGAGGCTCCTGGGTTCCCTGTTCTGACTCCAGGACTATGACTATTTGAAGAGCAGAGGAAGAATTTGAAAAGGCAATGATCTTAAAATTGTAAGGGGGTTCTAGAAGTCACAGAGTCACATTCCTCCCTCTCTTTTGGAAGAACAAACCTAAACCAACCTGCCAAAAGTAACTCCTTAGATTGGATATTCAAAACATAGACCTCAAGGACCACTCCTAGTTTATTTTGATCTTGTGTGAAGCTTCATTCTGATTCTATCTTGTTTTTGAACAAAAGCTATTTAACAACTTCAGTAACCTCAATAGCTTTTTCCAGCTGCTAATAAGCTGCCAATTAAAGAATTATTTTAGTTAGACAGATGTCTATTTTGAGGCTTCTCTGCCAAATAGCAGGGGAGTAGGAAGACAGGATAATCTTTCCTTTTCTTTCTCTCTTCTATTCTCCTTCTTTCTTCTCTCCATTTCTGGCTTTGTCTCAGTCTTTTTGTCTGTTTGACTGTCTGTTATTTTATCTGTCTCCCCCGCCACTCTATACCCCTGAGAATTTTGAAATCTCAAACAACCTTTGTGACCTGTTATGTCTAGATATGATCACAACTCCCCTAAGTAATTGCTTAGAGAAGAAGAAATTTGGAAAAAGGAGACCAGAATCATAGTACCACAGAATTTTGCCCCTTTCCTCAAAACCCTGAATTGTGTCTGAAACAGAATGCAGTAGCCTTCTAGTCCAACCTATATGTCCTGTTGTAATCTCTACTATAACATAATCAACAAGTTTTCTTCTGTCTTTTGTTTTGAAGATTTCCCAGGAAGGGGAAAAGCCTTTTTGTCTTGAGGCATCCTAGGCTACTGCTATAAGGCTCCAATTGGGAAGCTAAGATTAAGTCTAAATTAACTTTATTACAACTTCTACTCGCTGTTTCTGGTTCTTTCCCCTGGTACCAACCAGAATAAGCATAATTCCTTCCCACAGGACAGTTCTTTAAATACTCAAATGCAATGCTCCTGTCTCATTTGAGTATTTTCTTCTCTAGGCTAAGCATGCCCAATTCTTTCAAAAGGTATTTATATGGCATGGACTAAAAAACCCTTGACCAGTTTGGTTGGGTAGATTGGATTGTATACTTTACTGCTTATTAATGTACTTTTAAAACAATGCACCCCAAACTAAACACAATATTCCAGACAAGGTCTAACAAAGACATATATAGTGGGACCTTTGTATTCCTGGAAGCTATACCCTACTTAATGCAACCTAATATAGCACAATAGGAACTTCTCTGTCAGTGATATCATACCATCAAGCTTAGAGTACACTGTGTGTGTGTGTGTATGCATTTCTTCAGAACATCTGTTGACTAACCACATCTCTTACTTGCATTCATGAAGTATTTTTTTTAGTACACTAACGTAAGATTTTTTGCTTACCTCTACAGAACTTGTTGTTTTCTTATCAGATGCAGTAAAATGTTCTAGACTAGAGGTTCCTAATCTAAGGTCTGTGAATATGTAAGTATCCATATATATGTGTGTGTATGTATTGTGCAGATACATATGTATGAATGTGTATATATACATATACATATGAATGTATGCATTGTTATTTGCATTTCAATATATTTTATTTCATTTGTTATCCATTATGTTTTATTTATGCATTTAAAAGTATTAATCTGAGAAGGGTTCTGGTGACTTCACCAGACATTCAAAAAGCTCCATGATACATAAAAAGGATAAGAAACTACTTTTAGTGTGTTGAGATTCTGTTAATTCTGAATTTCTCCTCCATTGTGTTAGCTATACTTATCAGATCTGAGTATACATTTGGTGAACATTCCATTTATAACTTCATCTATGTAGTTGAATAAATATTAATTATCACATATTTGGAGGATAGTCCACTGCAGACTTCTTGCCACATTGCCATTAAACACTCTTTGAAGCTATGAGCTATTTTTATTTTTTTAAAAAAGGTGAAAAACCTGAGTTCAAACAGAAGTGATGAAAGCTCACTAGAATACCAGCTCCCTGAGGGCAGTGGCTGTCTTTTTCTTATGTTTTGTTATCTTTACTGACTAGAACATGGTAACTGCCCTTGGATAGAATAGACCTTTAATACATACTTTGATTTAAACTGGAAATGACCCCCAAGGTAAAAATATCATCTCTCCCCAGGTGGGAAGAAATTTTTATTGTTGGGATGCTAAGCTCAAGGTTGGTTTGAGCTCCAGACAGTTGGAATGAAGGGAGCAAGACCACTATTAAGTTTGTCCTCCATCCCAGTACTAAAAGCATTTGGATCGAGATAGAATCTTAAGGTAGAAAAAAAGATGGGGAAAATCCTCTGGCAAAGTCCCTACACATCTAAAGGATTAATGATAAAGCTTTAACAAAGTGTTTTAGATTCCGTATTAATCTTCAGAAATAGACATGGGTTTTCAAATAACAAGTCCAGACATTTTTCATCACTCTTTAGAGGGATCATTGTTTCATCCAAATATGGGCAGAAGATTGAGCTTTGATAAGAGAAAGGCGAGGGAAATGCCTCTTCCTGCTCTAGTGAAGCAAGTACTCTAGAAATAGCAAATATACCTTTGTTAACTCCCCACCAGCAAGGGGTGCTGAAGAATGAACAGTGAACTCCCAAATAGATTATTTTGAAAAACCTCTGTTTTTCAATTTGGATGCCTAAAATGATATTGCTGTGGTATGAGGAGATTTTCATAAAGTGCCCTGCTTAGGCAGCACTTTTCATCTTAGAAACCGTGATTGTTGTCATAATAGGTTTGCAAATGTAAGGCAACTCCTATAAGAGACTGTTTATTTCTCTCTAGGAGATGCAACTACACTGTAATAGATAACCTGGGATGTATGAAGCTTAGTGGGATTATAGGTTATAGCCTTAATTTAGGCTGTCCCCAGATTGGATATCTGGCATATTTGATTTAAAGCACACACTTTACTTTTTTCTGGAAATTATATAATTCATAACTGAAATCTATGCATATTATTTACCCACTAATGTTATTATGTAAAACCAAAGAGGGGGGGTGGAACCAAGATGGCGGAGTAGAAAGACTCACCTATGCTAGGTCCGAACCCACAGCCCATAGATTCCCTGTAAAAAGAACTCCTGACAAATTCTGGAACAGTGGAAGCCGCACAGCAACACAGTGAAGGAGATTTCTGCTGCAGAGAGCCCTGAAAAACCGACCGCAAAGGTACCTCAGACGGGAGCCGAGTCCTGTCCTGCCGAGCGCTCCCCTCACCTGCCCCAGCCATGCGGCACTGAGAGGAGCAAGCAGACCCAAGCAGGCGTCAGGGACCTGAATCTCCAGGCGGCCGCGAAGGTCCCTCCACCCACAGACTCACAGGTCAGTGAGAGAGACAGGCTGAGGGGAGGGGGGGGATCTCTGGGACTCTGACCCCCTGGGAAGCGGCCGTTGCAGCCGAGGCTGAGGCAGCTTGACCAGAGGCAGAGGCAGCTCAGCCAGAGACTCCCAGAGCAGGCTGGAGCTCCACCCCAGCTCCATTACAAAGGATCTCTGTATAAACCCCCTGAGGGAACTGAGCCTGAGAGGCTGCCCTGCCCCACCTGAGAA
>CM053771.1:141624545-141655993 GCA_028658325.1 Potorous gilbertii | reverse complement strand
CAAATGGGGAGAAAATTTTGGAACCCAAAATCTTGTGAAAATGAATGTAAAAAGTTAAATAAATTTATTTAAAGAAAAAAAATAATAAAAAAAAAGTCAAATCAAAAAAAAAATAAATAAAAAAAAATAAAGCCAAAGACACACACTCACACATGTTACACACATATACATACATATATGTGTATATTATATATACATACATGTATGTGTGTGTGGCACAACATAAAGGAAATATTAACACCTAGGTACAGATTGGGGCCTTTGCTTCATTTGATTACCTTTAAAGATTGTCATATTTCTTTTACAGGCATAGCATCAGCTTTGATACTGTTCATCCTCTATTCTTTTTTTTAAAATATATTCTCATTTGTTTAATTACGTATTTCCCAATTAACATGTAAAAATTAACATTTAAAAAAATTTTGAGTTCCAAATTTTCACCCTCCATCCCACCTCTCCTTCATTCCATAGAAGGAAAGCAATTTGATATCAGCTATACACATGAGGCCATGTAAAACATTTTTCCATATGAAACTATATTATAAAAGAAAATAAAAAAATACAAAAGGTATACTTTGGTTGTATTCATAGTTCATCAATTATTTCTCTGAAAGCAGATAGCATTTTTAACCATGGGTCCTTTGGAATTGTCTTCAATCACTATATTGATGAGTAGCTAAGTCTTTAAAGTTGACCATCCTTACAATACTGTTGTTACTGTGTACAATGTTCTTCAGGTTCTGCTCACTGCACTTTGCATGAGTTCATATGAGTCTTCCCAGTTTTTTTCTGAAACTATCCCCTTCATCATTTCTTATAGCACAATAGAACTCCATCGTAATCATGTACTGCAACTTGCTCAGCCATTCCCCAATTGATGGGTATCCCCTTTATTTTCAATCCTTTGTCACCACAAAAAGAGCCACAATAAATATTTTTGTACAAATAGATCCCTTTTCCTTTTCTTTGATCACTTTGAGAAATAGACCTATTAGTTTTATGAATGTGTCCCAATTTTTCCACATCCCCTCAGCTATTTGCCATTTTTTTTCTTTTCTGTAATGTTAGTCAGTCTTAGAGTTGTGAAATGATATTTCAGAGATGTTTAATTTGCATCCCTCTAATCAGTACTGGTTTAGAACATTTTAATAGTATTTTTTCCCCAGTTACATGTCATGTCCATTTTTAGTGTTCATTTTTACAAAAGTTTGAGTTCCAATTTTTTCTCCCTTCCTCCTCTCCTCGAAATGATAGGCAATTTAATATAGCCAATCTGATAGGTGTGAGGTTGTTTTAATTTGCATTCCTCTAGTCAAGAGTGATTTAGAGCATTTCTTCATATGCCTATAAATATCTTTGATTTATTCATTAGAAAACTGCTTTGCTCATATCATTTGACCATTTATCAATTGGAGAATGACTTGTATTCTTATAAATTTGACTCAGTTCTCTTTGTTTGAGAAATGACTCTTTTATCAGAGATACTTGCTGTAAAGATTGTTTGCTAGATTTCTGCTTTCCTTCTCATCTTGGTCACATTAGTTTTGTTTGTGCAAGAGATTTTTAATTTAATATAATCAAAATTAACTATTTTACATTTTATAATGCTCTCCATTGCTTGTTTGTCTATGAGTTCTTCCCTTCTCCATGGTCCTGACAGGTAGGCTACTCCTTGTTCTTCCAATTTGTTTATGGTGTCTATAATTCATGTCCAAATTATATACTCATTTTGACTTTTTCTTGGCATATGGTGGGATGTTGGGCTATGCCTTGTTGGTATTCTATTGTTTTCCAGTTTTTCTAACAATTTTTGTCAAATAGTGAGTCCTTGTCCCAAAGGTTGGGGTTTGGGGTTCTATAAAATAGTAAATTGCTATGGTTATTTGCTATTGTGTATTGTATATCAAATGTATTTTACTGATCCACTACCCTATGTCTTACCCAGTACCAGATTGTTTGATGATTCTCACTTTCTAATATAGTTTGAAATTTGGAACTGCTAGGCTGCCTTCTTTAACATTTTTTCAATGCTTCCCTTGATATACTTGACCCTTGTTTTCTTCCAGGTTAAATTTTAAATTATTTTTTCTAGTTTTATAAAATAATTTTTGGTAGTTTGTAATGGCACTGAATAAGTAGATTAATTTAGGTAGAATTGTCATTTTTATTATATTAGGTTGGTCTACCCATAAGTCATTGATATTTCTCTAATTGGTTGGCTCTGACTTAATTTGTGTGAAAAGAGTTTCTTTAATTGTGGTTCATTAATTCTTGGGTTTGTCTCAGTAAATATAGTCCAAAGTATTTCATATTATCTATAGAAATTTTATGTTGAAATTCTTTTTCTATCTCTTCCTTGTGGCTTTGTTGGCGATATCCAGAAATGCTGATGATTATGTGAGTTTTAGGCAATCAGGGTTAAGTGACTTGCCCAGGATGTGAGGCTGGATTTAAGCTCAGGTCCTCTTGACTCCAGAGTCAGTGCTCTACATGTTACCAAACCTAGCTTTCCTTTCCAATTTTTTTAAGGAATTATTTTCTTCAATGAGTGTTTGTACCTCCTTTCCATTTCATCGTTTGTTTTTTTAAAAAAAGTTCTTTCCTTCAGTGATTTTTTTGTGCTCTTTTTCTTCCATTTGACAAATTTTACTTTTTAAGGCATTCTCTTCAGCAGACTTTTTTTGTGTCTGTTTTACCAGGTTAGCCAATTCTGGCTTAAAGATATTTTCTTCAGTATTTTTATGCCTCACCAAGCTCTCAACTCTCTTTTCATAGTTTTCTTGCATCCCTCATTTCTTTTCCCAATTTCTCCACTACTTCTCTTTTATAATTATTATTACATGTTTTCTGAGATATCCTGGAATTCCTATTGAGTTTGTGTCCAATTAATTTATTTTTCCAAGACAACATTGTTTTCTTCTGAGTTTGTGTCTTAATCTTCCCTATAACAATTTTATGTTGAGTTCTTTTTTGTTATTGTTTTTCTTTGTTCATTTTTCCAGCTTATTTCCTGACTTTTAACTTTATCTTAAAGTTAGTTTCTTCTCAAAGGGTAGAGGAAACACTATCCTGTACTCCGGATTCTTTAGTGCTGCTGTTTTCAGAGCTATCACTAGGTGTCTATAAATTGTTGGTTCTTTCAAGGTAGTATGATCTAAGAAGAGTTGTGTCACCACTCTCTTGGCCTGTGCTCTGGTCTTTACCCAGGAAGGAACCTTGTACCCCTGTACCTTCAAGTGCTAGTGCCCTTATTTACCCTGGAACTGTGAACAGATCCCTTCCTATCATAGAGCTGCAAACCTAATTCTCCTTTCTGTTTTGAAACTGAGACCAGGGCTCCTGATCCGTTTTGGGTGATCACAAACACTCTTTTCCACTCTGGAACTCTAATCAGTATCCCTGTTCCTCTTTACTCACAAAGAATAGTTGGAGCGTGATCCAGAAATGTGTAGGGGCAATGCAATAAAGTCTTGTAACCAACCCCATCAAAAGGTCCTCTGTAATCTCGTTTTGACCAGTTGACTAATTCCCTTATCATCTGTGGACTGAAAGCTCCAAAAGCTGCTGATGCCCTTGTTGTTGCCACCTCCAATTCCTATTGTTGGCATTTCCACAGTGCAGTTTTTGCTGCATTTCAGGTCTGATCATCACAATGATATCACAAACATTTACAGCAAAACTCTTAAATTGTCCCGATATAGAAATTTATTTTACCCTGACATTTTGTTGGTTCTGCCATTTCAAAATTCACTTTGAAACATTATTTTAAAGTTATATGAAAGAGAATCAGGGAGTATTCAGGTAAGTTCCTGCCTGTACACAACTATATTAACTCAGATTTCTCTCATTCTTTAGGATTAGATTATTTCGTTCTCAGTTAATTTAAAATCTATTCTACCACGGATCTTTACTAAATGTAATTTTAACTCCATTATGATCTGAAAGGAGTACATTTAATATTTCTATTTTCTGCCTTTGCTTGTGAGGTTTTTACATCTCAATACATGGTCAACTTTGTGACCTAATACAGGGTGCCATATACAGATGAGAAATAGGTATGCTTCTTTCAATTCTCATTCAGTTTTTCCCAATGTTTATCATATTTACACTTTCTAAGATTCTATTCATCTCCTTGATGTCTGCCCTATTTATTTGTATTTATCTAATTCAGAGAGGGAAAATTTGAGGTCCCCACTAGGATAATTTTGCTATCCATTTCTTCCTATAACTCAATTAACTATTACTTTAAGAATGTGGGCGCTCTGCTTTTTAGTGCATGTATGTTTAGAATTGTTATTACTTCATTTTCTGTGTTTTTGTTAGCAAGATGTATTTTCCCCATTTATCACTTTTTTTAGTTCTATTTTTGCTTTTGCTTTGTCTAAGATTGTAATTGCAAAGCCTGCCTTTATATATGTGTGTATGTGTATACAGACATATATAGATATGTGTACATATATACACATATCTATGTATTTATGCATACATATATATACATATGTGTGTGTGTGTATATATATGTATATATATACATATATATATACATTATATATATGTGTATATATATATACGTATATATATATATGTATACGTATATATACGTATACATATATATATATATATATATATAATAAGCTAAAGCACAATGGATTTTTCTCCGGCCCCTTATTTTAACTTTCTATGTGTCCCTCTGTTTCAAGTGTGTTTCCTGCAAACCACATCTTGTTGGATTCTGACTTTTAATCTATTTTGCGATTTGCTTCTGTTTTATGGTTGAGTTCATTCCATTCACATTGATAGTAATAACTACTCACTCTGCCTTTCCATCCATTTTATTTTCTTATTTTTATACTTCTCTCCCTTATTGTGTCCTGTATCTCTTCTAAAGTCTGTTTTGCTTCTCATCACTGTCTTCCTTGATCATCCCTTTTACCATGCATCCTGTGTGATGCTGAATGTGGCTTCACAGTATTTGAGTGATTTCTTTCTGGCTGACTGAAGTATTTTCTCTTTGACTTGGAAGCCCTTAATTTGGCTATGATATTCCTGAGTGTATTCATTTTGGGTTCTCTCTTAGGTAGCAATGAGTGGATTCTTTCCATGTCTATTTTACCCTCTGATTTTAGGATATCAGGGCAGTTTTCCTTGATATTTTCTTGAAATATAACATCTAATCTTTTTTCTTTGATTATAGCTTTCAAGTTGCATAATAGTTCTTAAACTACCTTTTTTTAATCTTTTTTTCTTGGACAGTTGATTTTCCAATGCGATATTTCACATTTTCTTCTTTTTCAGTATTTTGACTTAGCTTTTATTGTTTTTCCTGATGTATCATGGAGTCAATAACTTCCACTCGCCCAATTCTATTTTTTAAGGAAGTATTATCTTCAGTGAGCTTTTCTATCTCTTCTTCAATTTGACCAATTCTGTTTTTTAAGGTATTTTCTTTATTATTGTTGTGCCACTGCTATATCACTGTTTATTTACTGCTTCTATATCACACTGTTTATTTACTTTGAGTTCTTTGCCCACTAAAATGTTTTATTTTTTCCCCCCAAAGGACCTATGATCTAGTCATGATTCTCCTATCTTATACTTGTGTAGTTAATTTTTGTAAATATAAATAGTAAATGCAAATCAAGTAAATTTTGTAAAAATCTTGTAAGTAGAAGGTTATATGTATATCTGTTAAATTTTATCTTATTAGGTTTAGGCTATAGTTCTTCTCTGCCTTAATGTTATGAGAGTCTTACTCTGTCACCTAACATGTTAGCTATGCTTCCTATCTCTGTCATTGTTAGATGTGACAAGCATACATATTATTTATATCTGTGTGTATGTGTGTGTGACTATGCATGTCACACACACATATCTTCATATCTTTTTTGCATAGCACAAAGCTGAGGAAAGATACTTGGAATCTGAGGCCTCCCTCCCATGGAGGATCAAATAGTGTTGAGCTATTACTATGTACATTTTAAATCTTGTCATTCAACAACTACCTAATCCACTTAAATATATTATCATATAATCCACTTATCTGTTTGGTCTATGAGAACTTTGTCAAAAGCTTTGCTAAAATCTAACTATATCTATAATGTTCCCCTCTGTTACCAATCTTCCCATCATATCAAAAGGAAATCAGGTTAGGTTAGCTGAATCTGTCCTTTAGGAGACCATAATGTCTCTTATTTATCACTGCTGTCTCTTTTGAATGCTCAGAACCACCTCTTTGGTAATACATTTTAGACTTTGGGCAAATATTAAAGTCAACTTAACTTGTTTATATGTTGTGCATATCACCTCTCTCCCTTCCCCCTCCCCCTTTTAAAATAAGGTCACACATTTACAAAGTAAAATTTTTTGAAAACTCTCACATTGTTTATTATCCTTCGAAGATAACTGTCAAAGCTTAATATTCACATCAGAGTTCATCTTGATTTTGTTCCTTAAACTTACTGAGAGCAACTAGGTGCTCACTTACTATATTTTTATGTATTTTTAGTTTCAGCTTCCTATGAAATATCTATGTGCTATCCTTTGCAGTCAAAATATTAACAGGGATGACACTCTGGCATCATGTATATTGCCCATTTGTTGTGCCTTGGCTGAGGAGAGGCCACATAAGTTTATGAAGGACAGAGTTTCTGATTCATTTTTGTCCTTCAGTTCTCCCATGTATCAAATAGGTTTAGCTCTCAAGCATCTGCTGTGACTTCCATGTGTAGCCATAGTGGCTTATTCCCCCACTTTTTACAGAAGAGATTTGATTAGTCCTGGAGGAAGAGGGAAAAGACTGAGAGTGAGTTGCTTCCTTTGGAAGATTCACTGGGTTAGCTATTCTACCTGATCTATGGTCAATGAAGGGATTGCTTTGTCAACCCCAAATAACTAGGTTCTAAGTGCTTAACTGTTTCTCTTAAAGTGGTCAGGTTGCAGGCTCAGCATTCCATGAGATATGTACCAATCCAACCCCTGCCATGTATTGTCCATGAAAGATAACACAGAAGTTGGGTGGGCTAGCCTCTTTACTCTCATCCAGCATTGTCGTCTGATATAACTTATGCAGCTTATTTGACAGGTTCCTAGATTTAAACCTGCAAGAGACCTAAGAGTAGATGAGGCAACTGAAGCTGAGAGGTGAAAATGACTTTTCAAGGTCACATAGACTGCACATGATAGAGATGGAATTCAAATCCAAATCCAAACTCCAAGTTCCATACACTTCCCCTACTCTTCTGGACTCAAAAATAGCTCTAAAATTTTTGAGGGGGTTTTTTGGGGGGCCATTTTAATATTCAGTGTAAGTCTCAGATAATTCTTGAGTTTAGTGGTATTCTCCTTAGAGCATTACGCTGTATTCTCTTACATTCAATGTCATTAACTACCTCTATTTCAATCTTCTTTATATATATATACATCCTTCTAAAATGAAACTAGGTCTCTCTCATACACCACACACACACACACACACACACACACACACACACACACATACACACACACCTGCCCATGTGCACACATACAAACTACCTTAGATATTTGATAAATTCATAGCAGGTAACAACAGTGTCCCTTAAGTATGAACCCCTTCTCGAAAAAGTCATTTCTATTTATCATGTCAGAACCATATCTTCAGGTCTTCCCATGTCTCTTGGACTGACTAAATTTTAGATCCTGTCTATCACTTTGAAGTCTCTTCTGAAATCCCAGATGTTCATCAAAGTATGTAAAGTTTTCTTCTTTTCTATAATGAAGTCTAAGATGGAGTGACAACCTTTCCCCAAGATTCCAGTTCTCTCTACTTCTGCAACCAATTATACTTTAGCCATGAGAATCAGATTCAGAATGCAATTCCTCTTTGTTGATTCTGCAATCTCTTAAAGAATGAAATCATCATGAGAGAAAGTCAATAATTTCTCAATTGTTCTCTTTTGAGTAGAAAACTCAAACTGAAATCTATAGCTGAAGTTCCTCATTGCTGTTATATCATCTTTCCATACCTTACAATGTATTTTCTGAACTCAACCCATCAAGAACATGAATTCATTCCTTCTTCTACCTAGAAAAACACCAGTTCTGTTTTTCCCTCTCTGTCCTTCTCCTTCTCCTATGTTTTCCCTTTCTAATCCTAATTTTCATTACCTTACCATATCTTCTTGATATAAAGTATTACCTTATCATCTCTTTGACTTGTTCTGTTCATTCTGAGTATCATTTACTTTCATAGGGTAATTCTAAACACAATTCTCCAATCATTCCATTTCACTATTACTCATTAGGTCAAATGTCCCTCCTAGTTGATCCTAGTGGACTCATCATACTATCCATATATTGTGCATTTACTTATAGACATATGTCTACAAACATTTATAGACATATATTTATAGATACATTATACCATCTTCTCAGAGGTACAGCTGGTTCTTTTTTTTCTATATTTCTTTCTATATTATACCCATTCAGTGCGATGTTATCTGACTTGGTCCGTGTGTTTATTTAGGGAACTTTCTCTTTCCCTCTCTATCTTTAGTTTAGAACTCTCATGTTAATATTCTAGGATTAAAAACACAATTATTTGTATCTATGTCTATATCTGTACACATGTAAATGCATGTCTATATCCATATATGTATATACATGTATATGTGTTTTTATATACATAAATACGATGCACATAAATGTGTATGCATGCACACGTATCAAACCACATTAATTGAACTCCATCTTTGGTCAAGAGATGATCATCCCTATATATATTTTTTCTTTTTAATTAATGTTATTTATTTTCAGTGTTCTACAATGACTATCATATAACTTAGATTTTTTTCCCCTCCCTCCCTCTCCCCAAGACAGCATACAATTTTACATCGGTTCTATACATATGTTCCTACTGAATACATTTTCACTATAATCATGCTGTGTAGAAGAATTGCAATGAATGGGAGAAATCGTATAACAAACTAGAACATGATACACACACACATACACACAAATGATCTGCTACATTCTGTGATTGAATTCCATAGTTCTTTCTCTGGATTTGGAAGGCATTTTGCCTTAAAAGATCATTGAGAATTGTTTTAAGTCCTTGCATTGCAATCAAGTTCCAAGTCTACCAGAAAAAACACACACTGTGGTCATTGCTGTGCACAGAATTCTCCTGGTTCTGCTCCTTTCACTCAGCATCAGATCATGTTAGTATTATCAGGGCTCTCTGAAGTCTTCTGTTCATCATTTCTTATAGTACAATAGTATTCTATTGCATTCATATACCACAATTTATTCAGCCATTCCCCAATTGATGGGAATCCCTTTGATTTCCAGTTTTTGGCCACCACTGCTATAAATATTTTTGTACATGTGGGACCCTTTCCCATTTTTATGTTTGCTTTGGAATATAGTCCCAGAAACAATATTGCTGGGTCAAAGGGTATGCATATTTTTGTAGCCCTTTGGACATAGTTCCAAATTGCTCTCCCGAATGGTTGGATCAGCTCACAGCTCGACAAACAATGAATTAATGTTCATACTCTTCCACATCCTCTCCAACATTTATCATCTTCCTGTTCTGTTACATTTGCCAATCTGATAGGTATGATGTGGTACCTCTGAGTTGTTTTGATCTGCATCTTTCTAATCAATAGTGATTTAGAGCATTTTTTCATATGGCTATAGATATCTTTAATTTCTTCCTCTGAAAACTGCCTATTCATATCCTTTGACCATTTATCAATTGGGAAATGACTTGTATTTTGTACATTTGACACAGTTCTCTATGTTTTCTAGAAATGGAGCCTTTATCACAGACACTAGCTGCAAAAATTCTTTCCCAGTTTTGTGCATCCTCTGAATCTTGGTTACGCTGGGTTTGATTGTGCAAAAACTTTTCAGTTTAATGTAATCAAAATTTTCCATCTTGTACTTCATAATGCTTTCTATCTCTTCTTTAGTCAAAAGTTCTTTTCTTATCCATAAATCTGATAAATACACTATTCCTTGCTCCACCAATTTGTCCATGGTATCAATCTTTACACCTACATGATCATCCCTATATTTTAAGCCATGATCCATAAATATAAATTCTCTTCTTAGGTACTAATATTTTTTATTTAACCACTTTCTAAACATTATTCTTCTGAAACTCATACTTTTACTTGGCAGTAGTGATAAAAATGTCTACTATTCCCATAACATCCTTATTTTCTTGTCCCCTCCATTGTTAATCTTTTTTAAATGTTCACTGACATTGATTTTATTGATCACCATCTAGCTGCATCTACTTCTTAAAATATACTTTATTTTTTCCTCAATTATATATTAAAACAGTTTTAAACTTTTTAAATTTATATTTCAAATTCTATCATTCTCCCTTCCTCCCCTCCATCCTCCCTGAGATGGTAAGCAATCTGAGATCGTTTATACATGTAGTCATACAAAACAGTTCCATATTAGTCATTTTGTACAAGAAAATTAGAATGAAAGAAAGAAAACAAAAAAAGCATGCTTCAATTTGTATTTGAATAGTATGATTTCTTTGTCTGGAGGAAACTAATATGCTTCATCATTAGCAGTTTGGAATTGTCTTAGATCATTGATTTGCTCAGAATAGCTAAGTCATTTTTAGTTCTTCATCATAGAGTGTACAAGGTTTTCCTGGTTCTGCTCACTTCACTTTGTCTCAGTTCATGTAAGTCTTTTCTGAAATCATCCTACTTGTCATTTCTTATAGCACAATAATATTCCATCACAATCATATATCATAGCTTATTTAGTCATTTCCCAGTTGATGGGCATCCTCTCATTTTTCAATTCTTAGCCACCACAAAAATTGCTTCCATATGTATTTTTGTACAAGTAGGTCCTTTTCCACTCCCTTTTTATTATGTATCTTTGGGATACAGACCTAGGAATGGTATCAGCTAGGAGTAGGTCAAAGGGTATGGGCAGTTTTACAGCCCCTTCAACATTGTTCCAAATTGTACTCCAGAACAGTTGGATCAGTTCATAACACAACCAACAGGGCATTAGTGTCCCAGGTTTCTCACATCCCCTCTAACATCTAACTTTTTTCCTTTTTTGTCAAATTAGCCAATCTGGTAAGTGAGTTGTTAGGTCAGAAATGTGCATTTCTCTAATTAATAATGACAGAGCATTTTTTTCATATGCTTATAGATAGCTTTGATATTTTTTTGTCTGAAAACTGCCTGTTCATATTCTTTAACAATTTATTGATTGGAGAATGATTTTTTAATACATAAATGTGATTTAATTCTCTACATATTTGAGAAATTATACCTTTATCAGAGATACTCATTGCAATTTTCTCCTCAGTTTTCCATTTTAATTTTCATTTTGGTTTTATTGATTTTGTTTGGGCAAAAACTTTTTAATTTTATACAATTAAAATTATTTATTTTATATTTTGTAATGCTTTTTATATTTCTATAATGCTTTTGTTCCGAATTCTTACCTTATTCATATATCTGACAAATCAAGTAATTCATGTGTTCCTAATTTGCTTATAATATCACCTTGAGTGTGTTAATTGTGTATCCATTTTCATCTTATTTTGGTATACAGGGAAAGATATTGGTCTATACCTTGTTTCAGATTCCTAATCTTTAGTGATATGTTCTAGTTCCTTTCAGGAAGAACATATTTCTCCACAAGGATCACCCAGAATGAGTAGCAACTTGTTATGTTCTGGATACATATTCAACAATAGAACAAAATTCTCAATTGTTTCTGTCAGGTCAACAGATATTTATCATGAAACTCATAAATGGGGATCCATTCACCACCACTACTCATTCCTTCTTTCTCTGAATATTATGGAATGACTTCTTACTTGACTACATCTGTACATTTATATTATCATGTCAGATCCAAGAGAGCAGAGTTTAAAAGTCTTGTCACATCTGCAGAGAAGGTAAGAAGTACTCCATAAATAAATTAAGCCATACATCTAGAAGTGAGCTTGAAGTTGCTTTTCCTTGAGGTGACTACTCCTCTATCTTTGGGAAGCTATCAATGTTCAATAATCCTTCTTCCTTTCACTTTCTAGTCTATTCTTCCACTTTCCCAAAAATAAAGGTTCTAAAAAAAAATAAGAAGTAAAGGTTCTTCTCTTTCTCTTCAGATAATTCGTCATTGGACCTCTCTTCACATCCTTTCAAGATTCCACTCCCTGCTAAGCAGAAAAATTAAAATGCACTCCTCCAGCTGTTTCATGTTATCCTTTTGGACAGAAACCAGCTTGTACTTTGTGTATGTAGAGTTGTTACTTCATACTGGCAGAGCACAAAAATAGTTCAACCTCTACAAGTGATTGAAAAGTTCTCATTGCCTTGCATTGTTGTTTGAAATGAGATTCTCAGTCTGATATTCTTTCTTTTAGCCTTCAAGACTAAATGTTTCTTATTGACTGCACTGGGGTTCAGGTGTAGTGGCTGGCAAAGGAGTCTTATTTATAGTTATGGTGGACTTCTTACATTTTTTTTCTGGAAGTGCATGGATACTATATCTCTTTGTTGCCTTTGACTGACAGTTAACACATTCTTTTCAAGCCTAATACAAAAAGAAACTTCTATAAGCTTTAGTCTCTAGAAATCCAATTACTACATGAGACTCTAATTAATTAAATCTAATCACCCACTTCTTTTCTACTTTGCTTGTCTTCTCTCTTAAGTCTGAATACCCCCTTGAACTTCTTTTGCTGCTTTACCTTCTGTTCCTGCTTGTGGAGTGGCTGTATATATGTATAATATATATTATATATTATATTGTATTATATATTATATATACACATATACATATATGTACATACATGTATATACACATATGTGTATATATACACAGACTCACACATATATGTATGTATACACGCACAGTTATTTTATTATCAGACCTCTTTTTTATTGTCACAGGTAGAAAATCGTATGTGTTAGTCAATCAGCTAACATTTATTAAGCTTCTATATCTTTTTTATATCCTTTTTTCTTTACAGTTCCAAATTTTCTCCGTCTCTCATCTCTTACCTACCTATTGAGAAGTAATAAATAAGATAGCCATTATACATATAAAGCCTTGCAAAATGTTTCTGAATTAACCTTGTTGCAAAAAAAAACAATGAAAATAAACTAAAAAAAAACCATGCTTCAGTCTGCACTGAGTTCATCAGTTCTTTCTCTGGAGGTGTAAAACATTTTTTTAGAATTTATATGGATCAGAGTTGCTGATCCTTTCTCTGTTGTTTATTGTTACAGTATTGCTGTACATGTCACTTTGTATTAGCTTATAAAAGTTTTCCAAGTTTTTCTGAAACCTTCACCATCCATCTTTTCTTTTAGCATAATATTATTTCATGACAATCTTATAGCAAAACTTGTTCAGTCATGTCCCTATTGATGGGTATTCCAGTAATTTTAAATTCCTTGCCACCACAAAAAGAGCTTCTATAATTATTTATATATGTATGTATAATATGTATTATATATGTATGTTTATATGTGTGTAATATATTCATACATACATATATATACACATATGTATTATGTATGTTTTCCCTTTTCTTTGATCCCTTAGGAGTATACGCCTAGTAGTGATACCATTGGTTCCAAGGTTATCCTCAGTTTTATAGACTTTTGTGCATAGTTCAGAATGGTAGGACTAGTTTATAGCTCCACAAACAGTTTATTATTATACCTGTTTTTCCACACCCCCTCCAGCATTTATCATTGTACCTTTCTGCCATGTTAGCCAATCTCACAGATACAAGATGATACCTCAGAGTTATTTTATTTTTCATTTAATTATTAGCAAGTTGGATCATTTTGCATATGAGTACTGATGACTTTGATTTATTCTTTTGAAAACTGACTGTGAATATGTTTGACCATTTATCAGAGTAATTTTTTAAAAAATAGGTTTGGTTTAGTTTCCTATGTATTTGAAAAATAAGAACTTTATTGGAGAGCCTTGCTGTAATTTTTTTCTTCCAGTCTCCTAATTTCCTTCTAAGTTTGACTCCATTGGCTTTATAGAAATCCTTTTTAATTTAATGTATTTAAAATTATAAATTTTACCTTCCACAACTCTCTCTCTTCTTTCTCTTCCACAATCCATTGATATTACAGAAATTTTTTTATGCTACCCTAATATGCTTATATTACTATTTATTTCTAATTCATATATCCATTTGGTGCTTATCTTTGTATATAGTGTAAGATGTTTTTCTACAATTAGATACTGCCAAGCTTCTTTTCAGGTATTTTTTTTTGTTTGTTGTTGAATGAGTTCTTACCCTAATAACTTGTACCTTTATCAAATACCAATTTACTTTGGTCACTTCTAAATATTGTGTACCAAATCTATTGCATTGATCAACCATTCTATCTCTCATGCAAACTAGATTGTTATATAATTACCACTATGCAGTTCAGTTTAAGCTCTGGTATTACTAGGTTGCTTTCTTAACTTAAAAAAGAAGATTGCCTTAATATTTGTTTTTATTTGAGTGAAAAGTATTTTGTAATCATAGAGGTAACTTTGTGTATGTGTGTATATGTGTGTATGTGTGTGACATGTATGTTGACTTCCACATATTTTATGCTTTCTGGGATTTCTCTATCTCTTCCTGATGCATTTTATTGATAACATATAGAAATGTTGATGATTTATGGGAGTTTATTCTATAGCCTGCAATTTTTCAAAAGTTGTTAAATGTTTCACTGAGATTTTTAGTTGATTCTCTTAAGTTCTCTAAGGATGCCTTCAGATCATTTATAAAAAATGATAGTTTTACTTCTTTATAGACTATTTTTATTCCTTAAATTTATTTTTTATTTTGCCACTTTAACTAGCATTTCTATTACAGTGTTGAATAATAGTGATGACAATGGACATTCTTTTCACCTCAGTTGTTTTTGGAAAGATTTTTAGTTTGTATTCACTACATATAATACTTGTCCTTGCTTTTAGACAGATGCAAAATATTTCAATCACATCTCCATTTTCCTAGGCTTTCTTATATTCTTAAGTAGAATTGGTTCTATATGTGTAAAAAGCTTTTTTTTCTGCAGCTATTGATTTAATGATATGATTTTTGGTGTTTATGTTATTGATATGGACCTATGCTGATAGGTTTCCTAATATTCAATCAGCTCTTCATTCCTAGAATAATCCACCTAATTATAGTATATGATCTTTGGGAAATACTGCTGTAGAACCCTTCATAGTATTTTATACACAAATTTTATATATGCTAGGGAATTTGATCAATAGTTTTCTTTTTCATTTTGTTCTTGCTGGTTCAGTTATTAGCATCCTATTTGTGCCATAAAAGGAATTTTGTAGGACTCCTTCTTTATCTATTTTTTAAATTGTTAATTTAGTATTGGAAGTAATTGTTCCTTAAATGTTTAGTAGAATTCACTTGTACATCCATCTGGTCTTTTTTTTCCTTAGAGAGTTCATTTATAGTTTGCTCAATTTTTATTTCCTAAGATAGGATTATTTAAGTATATTATTTCTTCTTATGTTAATTTAGGCCATTTATATTTTTGTAAACATTCATCCATTTCATTAAGATATCAGTTTTTATTGGCACATAATAGGACAAAATAGCTCCTAATAATTACTTTAATTTAGTCTTCATTGGTTGTGCATTTAGCTTTTACATTTTTTGATACTGGTAATTTGATTTTATTCTTTTTTTTAATCATTAAGCAACGGTTTATTTTATTTTTTTCACAAATCTACGTCCAATTTTTTTAACTTTAATGTTTACTAATCTCTCTTTTGATTCTAAGTTTACTATTTTTCTAGATTAATTTTTAGCTGCTCTGTTCACTCTCTCTCTCTCTGTCTCTCTATCTCTCTCTCTCTCTCTCTCTCTCTCTCTCTCTCTCTGTCTCATATTAGCATGGAGAGATATTTTCCCATAACTACCACATTGACTGTGTCCTAAAATTTTGTTATGTTTTCTCATTATCTTTAATGAAATAAATTAAAGATTATTTTTATGATTTTTTTCTTTGATCCACTCATTATTTAGGATTATATTGTTTCCATTTAATTTCTACTCCATGCTTCCATAGACCTTGATGAAATGTATTTTGCTTTCATTGTACTCTGAAAAGGGTGTACTTAATATTTCTGTTCTTCTACATTTAGTGGTGAAGTTGTGTGCCCTAATGCATTGTCCAATTTTGTTAAGGTTTCATGTACAGCTGATAAAAAATATACTCTTATTTGTTCTCATTCACATTTTCTAGAGGTCTATCATATTTAACTTTTCTAAAACTCTTCATCTCCTTAACATCTTTATCATTTTTTTATAATTAGACTTATCTAGTTTTGAGAAATGATAAATTGAGGTCTTCCACTAGTATTGCTTTCCTGTTTCCTCTTGCAATGCATTTAACTTTTCCTTCAAGAAAGTGGGTGCTCTTCCATTTGGTACACATAAGTGTATTATTGGCATAAATTCATTATCTATTATTCATTTTATCAAGATGTATTTTTGCTACTTATACCTTTTAAGTGAGACCATTTTTACTTTTGCTTTCTCTAAGATCATGATTGCTATCCATACCTTTTTTTAAAAAGAGTTTTTTTTTCCAACTAAAGCATAATAAATTTTTCTCACAACTCTTATTTTAACACTGCGTCTTTCTATTTCAAGTGTGTCTCTTGTAAAGAAAATATTATTAGATTCTGGTTTCTGATCCGTTCTACTATTCTCTACCATATTATGGGTGAGTTTCTCACATTCACAGTCACCATTATGCTTGCTAGCTATGTACTTCCATCCATCCTTTTCTATTTATCCTTCTCTTTTTTGTACCATTTCCCTTTCAAAAGTCTGTTTTGTTTCTGACCATTATGTCCATTATTCTTCCCTGTTATCACTGTCCCCATCTTTTCTCTTAGCTTTTCTTCCCTAATACTCGTTGGGTAAAATGAATTTTTATATCTAACTCTCTCTTTGTGTATATTCTTCCCTCTTTGAACCACTTCAGATACAAATGAAGTTTAAGTACTGCCCTCTGCCCTCCATTTTTTCCCTTCATAGTAAAAACTCTTCCTCTTTTATGTGAGATAATTTCCATCTTCTTCATTTCCCTTCTCCTTTCTGCCCTTTCTTTCTTACCCTCCTGATTTTCAATTGAGATTATTCCAATGTAACAAACTCCCAGCCATGCCCTCTGTTGAAGTAGACTCTATAAGAACCTCACTGATGATGACTTCAAATCCATCCTCAGACACTTACTGAGTGAATGACTCAAGCAAATCATTAAACCTTGTTTGCCTAGTTTCCTCATCTGTAAAATGAACCAGAGAAGGAAATGCCAAGTCACTCCAGTATCTTTGCCAAGAAAACCAATGGGATTTAGAAGAGTCAAATACTATTGAACAATGATGATAAAGTTCCTAGGGATTATGTTTATTATATTCCCATTTGGGAATGTAAACAGTTTAAACTTATTGAATTCTTTATGATTTCACACTCAAACTTACATTTTTGTACTTTTCATGTATCTTTTGTTTGAATGACAAATATTCTGTTCTGCTCTATTCTTTTCATCATGAATGCTTGGAAGTCCTCTATTTTATTAAATATCCATTTTTCTTGTGTAGATTTATACTCAATTTTGCTGGGTAGGTTGCTTCTAATCCTAGTTCCTTTGCCTTCCAGAATACCATAATCAAAGTCCTCTGTTCTGTTATCATGGTAGCTGTTAAATATTTTATAATTCTGACTGGGCTTCTGTGGTATTTGCTTTTTATTTATTTATTTATTTTTTACTTCTGGCCACTTGTAGTTTTTTTTTTTTTAACTGGAAGCTCTGGAATTTTTCATTTTGGTATCTCTTTCAGGAGGTGATTGATCGATTCTTTCAGTTTCTATTTTGTCCTCTGGTTCCAAGATATCTGGGTAGGTTTTATTTGTAATATATTGAAATATGATATCTAGGATATTTTGTTGTCATGGCTATTGGGTAGTACAATAATTCTTTCATTAGCTCTTCTTGATCTATTTTCCTGTGAAATATTTCACATTTTCTTGTATTAACTCCTTCTTTTGACCGTTTTATTGTTTCTTACTGTCTAATGGAATCACTGGCTTTCACTTGACCAATCCTGATTTTTAAGCAATTAGTTTATTTAGCATTTTTATGCCTTTTTTACCCAATTATTAATTCTCTTTTCATAGTCGTCTAGCATTGTTGTCATTTCTTTTTCAAAATTTTTTTCTGAGCTGCTCTTATTTGGTTAAAAAAATTTTTTTTTGCATCTCTTTCTTTAGTTCTTCTAGGAATTTTTGTTGGGCTTCTGCATTTTTTATGTTCTTCTTATAAATGTTTCAAGAATTATCTTCTTTTGAGTTTATGTCTTATGCTTCCCTGTCATTATAGTAACTTCTTTGTGGTCAGGTTATATTTACTTATCTATTTATTTTTGCTCATTTTTCAAACCTATTTCTTGTCTTTGGACTTTATGCTAGAGTTGGGCTCTCCTTGGCTCTTGTGAGATAAGGCAGCTGACTGTACCTGGCTTCAAGCTTTTATGTCCTATTGTTTCAGAGCTAGTTCTGGGGACATATAAGGTTTTATTGCTTCCAAAGCAAATTGTGACCTAGGGAAAGGTGTGGGCATTGCTTTCCTGGTCTATGCTCCACTCCTTACCCAGATAAGGCCCTTGCTTCTTCGTAACTGAAAATGTTACTTCCCACCCTGAAACTGTTTTCTGGAATTTGGTCATGAACAATGAAGTTCCTAAATCGTGCCCAGTTGTGCACCAAGTGCTACTGCAAGGGTCCCCTGTAATCACTTTCTTACCTGATATTCAATCCCCTTACTCTCTCTGGGTGCTGAATGTCTTTAACACCACTGCTGTAGTTGCTGCAGTTACAGATACTTTCAAGGCCCAAAGCGGGACAATATCATCCTTATGGCACTTTTGGCCAGCCCTCACACTATTGCAACAGACTTCTCTTTCTGTCCTTCTAAGCTGTCCTGGTCTTAAAAAGTAACTCATTCTAACCTTGTGTTGCCCATGCCACTTAGAATTCAATTTGATACGTTTTTAAAAGGTCATTTAGAGGAGAATGTTAGGAAAATATTCCCTTTACATTGCCATCTTGACTCCCAACCTATCTAGACCCTTTTACCTTTTCTGGGGACATATCAAAGCTATCTCTCTCATGTGTCTTGAATTAGTAATTAGCACAATACTAACCCCCATTGTGAATAGAAGCATTCTAGCCATCACTGGTACTTTTTTTTAATAGCAAAAATTATCAATAACAAACATTTATATAGTTATTCAAGTAAGCTTTCAAAGCATTTTCTTCATATCACCCTGGTAATACATATTGTAAATATTTTATCTACACTTTACAAATCCAAAAAGTTTACAAATGTGTCTCAGAGAGGCTCATGGGATATTAGACTTAAACCTGGAAAGACATCTTCATTATAAATATGAAAGGATTAAGAAATGTAGACATTAAATGACACGGCAAAAGTTAGGGAGGTAGCAAGTGACATGACCAGGATTTGAATCGAGGTCCTCTGACACCAAATTAAACATATGTATGTATGCACATGCATATGTGTATGCATGCATAATATGTATTGTGTGTATATTTATATGTATGCACACATACATATACATGTATATGTGCACATATGTATGCATATATGTATAGATAATATACACGTGGATATATGCACATGTGTGTATACATGTGTGTGTGTCTAAGTATATGATCTTGAATTTTTATTATTTGTACTTCTAAACACTGTATATGTTCTTGTCAAAGGTCTGTTATGTACAGGATTCTGTGCAGCATACATAGTGGCTTACCAGGGGCTTACCATCTAATAAGAGGAAGAAGACATGTAGGCCAACTCTAACACAAAATAAAACCTGTTCCCTCTAGGAGGGTTCTGATTTCAGACATACACCACAATGTATTTCCTCTAATTATTCTAGCTAAAATCATATCTCTTTCCTGTGTTCTGGCCCTTTCTATCATTACTGTCCTTAGGCGCATATTAAACAGATTCAAAGTCCCTCCTCTTCTCCTCCCCCCATATATGTACTCATAGCATAATGCTGCCTCTATCACCATTGTTTCTGCCAAAATATCAGCAGTACAAGAGTTCAAAAGATAGAGATCTTTCTTTCATAGCAAAATGTGAGATCAGGAAAGGATGTTAGTAATCATTTAGTCCAATAGTCTCCCCCAAGGAGGTAGGAGAAAACAGGAAGAGAAGAGAAAGATAGTATACTTTTGATTTGGCTACAAAAGCAGTACTAATTATAGTCATTTACATCAACTACTTCCCATTTATGCTCAATTACCATACATCACAATACTGATTTATGCATGTCATTAAATATGCATCAGATTATCTTTCAGGAGATTATAAATTCCTTCAAGGGAGGGATCAGGCTTTTCAAGTCTTCTAATCCTACTCCTTCACACACACAAAACATTGCTCAGAGTATGTGGCAAGGAAAGAAAATAAATAAACATTTATTAAGCACTTATTATGCGCCAGGTACTGTACAAAGCATTTTATAAATGTTATCTCATGTGATCCTCTCAGCAACCTTGGGAGGTAGACACTATTATCATATCCATCTGAGACAAACACAGGTGAAGTGATTTGCTCATGTTCAAACAACTAGTAAGTATCTGAAGTCACATTTGAACTCATGACTTCCAGATGCCAGGCCCAATACTCCATCCAGTGTGCCATCTAGCTATCTGCTGGCAATTTTATGGACCCGATAATGACTAGTTTAATATGTGATATAGTTGAAAGATGAATGGGCTAAAAATCAAGAGGATGGAGGATGATGATAGGATCTCCATAAATGACCCTGAGAAAATTTTCTTTTGTGAGACCTTAGTTTTACTCAATTAGAGAAAAAAGAAATGTTTGGAGAAAAAACATGCAATGTCCCTTGTACTGCCCTATAGCTCTATGAATGAATTAGCTAGTGAAAAATTTATTTCAATAAAAAAATCTGTTCTGCTCATGTAGCATGTCACCTGTTCAGAAGTATAAAAAAATTAGATGGAATATTGCTCATGACATGCTCTTTTCCAATGAAGAATTGTTTATTTTAGCAAACTTAGTAACATCATGGTGACAGTCATTCAATATCCTTCTCAAAATCCCTTTGAGTCTCCATGCAGGCATTAAAGTTCTCTGCTTAGAACCATTTGTGATGATTATTTAATTTCTGAGTTATTTTCTCAATTTCTGATGACCAAAATTATTTCTTTAAGGAGACAAGCCCCCTCCCCCTTTTTCCCTGTAAATATATGTAAATGGATAAAATAAAACACATTTTAAGCAGTAGGTAGTCAGTGGCTTCTTCACTAGAACAAAAAATATCATTTTTGCATTTTATTCCTTTGGTATTTCTCCCCAGCTTCATGAAATATCATGGCCAAAAATGTTTCATCATAAGATACTTAGTCTACTAGCAATGCACCTCTCTTCAACAAGCTAGGCTGGTCTTCAGAAAAGAGACTTGGTCCATTCTAAGAGCCACACTTGGATTTTATCATATGCCCTTAAAAGCAAAATTATTGTTTCATGGAATATTCTATCATCATGTCATTAAATATGCACCTCATCCATACATATTTACATTTGATCATAATTTCATCATATATTTGATCACCATGTATTGAAGTACCAAGGCCAAATATTTGCAAAAATATCGCTGCAACAATTATGCAGCAACCTGAAATGTTGAGCTTGAAGTAGGAGAGAAATTCTGTACAGAACTTGCTAAGTCCTCCAAATCAAATGAATAACCTTTTATACATGGTGACTTTAATGAACAGGTGAAAAGAGATGTCATTAGAGAGAGCTGCAAGGCAAAGTATGGCTCAGGGAAAAAAATATGTAAAGTCAAAGAATTATAGATTATGTAGAAATCTGATGCCTCTACATCATGAGCACAACAAATCGACAACGACAACAGCAAAAAAACAAAATTATGTAGGCACTGGATGTGGTGAGCTAGCTAACTAGCTAGATATAGACCTTATCTATCTATCTATCTATCTGAAATTGACGACATTTTGACAGACAAAAGATTTATTACTGACATTTTTTAGTCAGTTGTCTATGCACAGATTATCAATTCATCAATGGTAAAGTTTGTTATGAGAACATTTATGTAAACAAAATATAGTAATGATGAAAGGAAGTGAACTGAAATTAAGAAGATTTAACCCTGCTTTATTTGAACAAGTATAATTTTTAAAATGAGAAATTGGGCAAGAGAAATGACATCATATTATATAATACGTTTGTCCAGAAATTAAACTTACATAAAATAATTACTATAAAAAGTCTATAAAAGGCCAGCAAGTGAATTCATCAGCAGACATTTGACTTAGTTACTAGAGAGAAATAATTGCCAAGGCAACACTGGATTACAATATAAATTCACATGTAAAATCTCACCAAGAGGGTGTGTAGATGATTATAAGTAGTATTATTTCATAAAGCATAGAGAATCAGGGAAATATTAAACCTGTCTAAAGAAAGATATCCAACCATACACAGTCACCCCAAAGGTATTCTACAATAAAAATGGGGAAAAGACTACAAGAAGAAGAAAAATAGAAAAGATTTGCAAAAATTATTATAATAAACTGTTTTATCCACCAAGGAGAGTTTGAAATCTAACATGTCCCTCAGATGATTATAGAGGACGTAAATTGGCATTAAAGGAAACAGATAGGAAAAGAAACTGAAATGAATCGAATACACATACATGAGATTTGAGCTGGAGGCAATAGAATTGTGAGGGTATTGAGGGACCAATTATTTAAAGGAAGAGAATTTCAAAGGCATGGGAAAAATCTCAAACGTTATTGACTCCAACAAAAGGCAACCTAGAAAACATCAACAGCTACTAACATTTAATCTACTCTCCCATGTTATAGTTATGAGGGTCATCTGTGTATTAAGGGAGGGGATCCTATATGAGAATATTTGTGAGGATCATGTAGAGTTTTATGAATCACATTCAACTATAAAACATTTTTACATCTGAAAGATGTAATGAATGTAAAATTTTATTGCATTTCTTGTTTACAAAAAAAAGCATTTGATTTGGCAGAACAAAAAGCCACGTCACATGTTGTTTTACAAGGTATCTTACATTGGTATATCAAGATCATTCAAGATTGATTGGAAGATGTAACACCATAAAATATACTCTTCAGCGACGTTCTGATAATAAATTTCAGACAAAGAAAATTCCAGGAGATACCTATTCACTAAAAATATTCACCATTATGATGGAAGAGAATCTACACGGTGTCCAGTTCAAAGAGGGATTCCTTGTGGATAGGCAAGTCCTCCAGATGCTCCTGTTTGTGGTTGATGTGTTGTTTATATCAAGCTCAAAGACACTACAGATTTTCCTGGAAGTAATCTGCCATTACTTAAAGGAGTTTGGCCTATCCAATCACATGGTAACGATCAAGTGGTATCTATTGCCCAGAGTTCAACCTAAATCTAAACACAACAGAAATACCTACAACGTTTGTCCAGAAGATGTCTGACCAGGACAGACAGGATAGAATAATGTTAAACTAGGATCCAAAGTTGGAAAGAAGAGGAGAGCTGGATTTACTGTATTTAGGAAATTGTTGTTGTTCAGTTGTGTCTGACTCTTTGTGACCTCATTTAGGGTTTTCTTGGCAGAGGTGCTGGAGTGGTTTGCCATTTCCTTCTCTAGTTTATTTTACAGATGAGAAAACTGAGATAAACAGGGTTAAGTTTCTTGCCAAGAGTCACACAGTTAGTAAATGTCTAAGACCAGATTTGAATTAAAAAAGGTGAGTCCTCCTGACTCCAGGCCCAGCACTCTATCCACTATGCCACCAAGCTGCTCCTAGGAAACTGTGAACCACTTTTCCCCACCTCACATTTCCTATAACAAAGACCCTTCTTTTCAATGCAAACATTTTACTGGTGGTGGTGTATGGCAATGAGATGTGGAACACCTTTTTGTGTCTTGGAATTTGTGACATAAGATTTTTTTTCCTCCCTCTCTAGCTCTTTATTTGGAGGCAATATGATTTTTTTTCAATTGACACTTGGCTTTCTGTGTTCAGAAATCCTGGACATTTTTCTCATATCATTTTTTCCAGATTGTGTTTTAACTTGCCTTATTCTTTTAGGAAATCTATAATCCTTAAATTATCCCTGCATTCTCTCTTCAAGATCAATATGTTTTGTTTATATAGAGAAAATATATTCTTTTAATGTCATTCTGTCTGCTTTTTATCTTCCAAATTATCTTCCACTTCTTTGCATTCTTGAAAAAGTGGTTTGCTCTTTTGTGTCTAATAAGATTTGCTGTCATGATGCCAAGTTGTTCTATTCTGCCAATTATTCCTGCTGTGTGACTCATAATTCTTTTCATATCTTTAAAATTTATTTCTTGAATTATTTGGTACTATCCTGTTATGGTACCATACTATCTTGGAATTCCATAGGGTTCTTAGCATCAATATGTATTTATTAATTTCTCATTACCCTATCATATTTTTTTTCTCAGATGCTTGGACTCAAATGACTTAGACCTCATATTTCCTTCTGTTACTGATATGATTCCAGTACTTTTATCTGATTGTGGTTGATTTTTAGCTGAATTTTCTTCCCTCTGAAATCTTTAATAATTTCAGTGTATTTTTTCCCTTACATTTGGTATTATGTCTCCTCTGCCTTTCACCCTTTATTTCACTCAACACCTTCTCACCCTACAGCATTTCTCTGCCTGTCCATCCTCCTTCTCCCATTAATGAGTCACTCCCAGGCTTCCATTCGGGCAAAAAAACTAGGCCAGTCATGCTTCATTCACATCTTGGTTCTGGATGTGATACTTGTTGAGCTCTCTTGCAACAAGAGCAATTCATCTTTCAGGTCTACTGGATTTTGTGTTATCTATGAGTGTTCACATTTTCCATGTGCCAATGATGAGTAGAATCATCGTTGCAGATATTTTTGTACATTTTGTATATATTTTTGTATTTTGACTACAGAGTGGGATTCCTCACTTGCCATGGTAATCAAGTCAGGGTTGGGTAAGAAGACAATATTTTGGGCACCTTTTCTAGCCCCTTTCCTCACACTAGGAAGAGAGCAGTGTGATCCTTAAAATGCTACTCAGATACCCAGGGGGATGCCTAGTCCCACTGCTTCTTCCAGTGAGAAATGACTGTATGGCCTGAGCTGCCTGTGTGCAGGGTTGGGACTACAGCTCCCAGTGTATCCACACCTGCTGCTTCATCACTTGCTTGTTGCTATAGGACTTTGAGGTATAATAGTAAAATGGTATGGATGATGTCTTTTGATTCATGAGTAAATTGGATTTAAGTGAGTCAGAGTTGAATGAAGTCATCAGCCTCACTCTCTCCTTCAGACTCTTCATAGTTCAGTGGCATAACAGAGTCAAGATGGCTGGAGATGGCTCAGGATGCAGTGGATGACCTTGGTGTCTTTAGTGACTAACCAGGCTCTAAGCACTTCACATTGCCTGCTTCAGCTACTTTCATGGCCATTAGATTCCACCAAGGGAAGTCTTTACATGTTTGGGGTAGACATACCTCTAACTCAACAATGGGTTTTAGACTCCTTGCTTACCCTCAACCTGGTTTGGTCGGTCTGCCAAAATGGTTTACTAGGGTGTGACTGCTGCACATACTGCAGCTTCTTTGGAGTCACAGGTGAGATTTGGGTGAAGCAAGTGGACATCAAAGGTGGAGAGAGCCCTGAAAAGGGCTCAGCAGCCATCACACCAAAGGTATTGGTCATCCCTGAACAAAGCCTACAGACTAGATATTTTTATCCATGTTGTCAAATGCTTTCAATGAGGATGAACATAGCACCAAGGTCAGCTACCGTACTAAATGGTAAGTTCTTCAATTTGAAAAGGCTACAAGCTAAGATCAAAGTGGAGAGTGTTGGTGCATGATTCTCTGTTGGCAGATATTTGCACATTCAATGCAACCTCTGAAGCTGAGATGCAACAAAATATGGATCAATTCTCTACTGCCTGTGCTAACTTTGGCCTAATAATTAACACCAAGAAAACACAGGTGCTCCACTGGCCACCAATGTACCATCCATACATGGAATCATTGATTTTAAGTTCACTTACCTTGGGAGTATACTTTTCAGGGATGTACACAATGACAATGAGGCTGACACACACATTGCTAGAGCTAGCTCAGTATTTGGGAGGCTCCCGAGAAAAGTTTGGGAGAGAAGTGGTTATTAGATTGACTGCCAAATTGAAGGTCTACAGAGCAGTTGTGCTGACTCATTGTTATATGCCTATGAAACATGGACAGTCTACAAACAACATGCCAGGAAACTGAACAGCTTCCATTTGAACTATCTTAGGAAGATTCTGCAGATCACCTAGCAAGGTAAGGTACCAGACACTGAGGTCCTTGGTCAAACTAAACTGCCAAGCATTCAAACTATGCTTCAGAGAGAGCAACTCCAACAGGCTGGCCACATTGTTTGAATGCAGAATGTACACTTGCCAAAAAGACTATTTTATGGAGAACTCATATGGGGCAGGCGATCACATGGTGGTCAGAAGAAGTGATACAAGGACACTCTCAAGGTCTCTGGATTTGACTGTGGAACATGGGTGACACTGGCATAGGACCGCTCAGCATGGTGTGCCCACATCAGAAGAGGTGCTGTGTTCTACAAGCAAAGCAGAATTGAAACAGCACAAAGGAAATGTAGGATACACAAATTTGGAGTAACCACCTCAAATCTTCACACGGACTATCTGTGGACAATCTGTGGTGGAGGATTCTGAGCTCGTATTGGTCTAATCAGCCACAGTCCAACACGTTGAAACTTATCATGGTGATGTCATTGTGATCTTCTTTGAAAATGAAGGACAACAACCAACTAATATCCTGGTTCTACTTCTGGTCCTCATAACTTTCATACTGTCTTTCTTCATGACTACCCTTACACAACTCTTCTACTCCTTTTTGTATGCTATCTTTCTCCATTAAAATAGAAGTTGCTGGAAGGCAAGAACTCTCTTCTTTTTACTTCTATCACCAGCATTTATCACAGTGCCTGGCACATGGAAAGCATTTAATAAATACCTATTTATCACCTTTTCTTGTCTATCACTCACTTTCTGATTCCTTCTCCTGGGATTCTAGTTTCTCCATGTACTGGACTCCCAAGCTTGGTCATTCACTTTTCACTATCCTAAGTGTCTGAACACAGTTTCTCAAGGCCTAGAACTGACCTTATCTAGATGCCAGTCTTCTTTTCTTCAGACTAGGAAGATTCCCCTAACCCTACAAACACACACACACACACACACACACACACACACACACACACAGAGTTCACTCTGTTCCCGAGTTCTCTGGTTGAACACTGTT
Organism: Potorous gilbertii; assembly: GCA_028658325.1. Lineage (NCBI taxonomy): Eukaryota > Metazoa > Chordata > Mammalia > Diprotodontia > Potoroidae > Potorous > Potorous gilbertii. The sequence goes on along the minus strand of CM053771.1, from coordinate 141,628,506 downwards.
GTGGCATAGCATATTGACATACTATAGCCTCAGGTAGAGTATGTTCATGACTTTCTAATGTTCAAAGTGTTTATGGGGAAAGGGGTGGGATGAGAGATAGAAAAGCAACTGGAGACTGTTGAGTCCTATTGAAAGCTCATGGGTTGTATTATATAGACCTTACAGCTACAGTATGATAACTATTAATGGAGGAGGTGCTGAATAAGCATGTTAGGGATAAGCTTTCTTTGTTCTAAATTCATTGGGTTGTTTTAGAGTCTTAGTGTTTTATACTATGGACACAGTTTAAATTGCTTTCTCTTGAGTATAATTCCTATTCTGTAGAGGTTTGAAAGGTTGTGAGGCTTAGAGAAAATGATCCCATCTTGTTGGTCAAATGACCCAGAAATCTCATACCACCACCTTTAAGGTCCTAAAGATGAACACTCCACAGAAGGCAATGGGAAAGTGTATTTTGGAAAGATCAGGTTGCAAAATATGATCAATAGGAACTCTGAAGAAAAGAAAGAGTAAGTGATGTCATCTAAGAAATATGTGACAGAAATGAAAGATGGGCTGGTCTTGTGGCAAATACAAATGATGGTAGGAGGATGACATGTTTATCTAGTAGAGGATCTCACTAGGGCAGCTAAGGCCAGCTCAGGTAAATATGAAAGTGGCAAATGTGGAAAGATAGCTTACTACTATAGAAATTTGGAAACTAACAGAAGTAAAATGGAAAGACAGCAAAAATTCCCAAAATGGACCTGCAATTAGTCAATGGTCTGACTAGAGCAATGACAAGCCAGTGCCAGCTTCAATAATTGATTTTCCCAACCTTGATCTGTCAGAACTAAAGTGGAGAACAGAACTATCCCCAATAGGTCACTGAACAGTAAGACAAAGCCTAAATTTAAAAGCCTGAAGAAGACAGTGCAACTTAACTCCTAAGCACCATCTCTGGGAGTTATTGTGCAGCAGATCTGAGACCAATGTGTTGAGTATTGTCCTATTGGGATTTATTGTAAAGGATACAAAATATTACTGAATTAATGACCAGTTAAGTATCAAACAAAATGGACAAAGACACCACTCAAAGCCTGAAACCACAATGTACCACCAGGACACTGGTGAAAGAGAGTGGGGCTTAGTACCAATGAGCCTATCTAGATCAATAGCTAAATGTTACGCAGTGGTATACATAATACAGAAAGAAAAGGGGTAACCAAGGCCTATCCAGTGCTTCTAAGAGTGCTACAATATTTATAAAACCCCAATATAATAATTGAGGCCGACTATATATAATAATAAGACTAAAATATAAGTAAAGAGAACAGTAATAGTAAGACTGAAAATATGTCAACAGTAAACAGAAGGCAAGAAACAACTAATATATACTATGTGGTAAGAGAAACCTAATACAAAAGAAAAGAAAACCCAGGAAACAACTGCAAGTTATGCCTCAGAGGAAAACAATAACATTATTTCCCTACAAAAGTGACTGAAAAAAATAAAGAAAATGATACAAAAATAAATAAAATAAAGATGAAATGTAAAGTAAAGGAAGTAAAGTCAGAAAGAAGAGAATATTTAGGAGGAAAGAGATCAACCGCATCAGATTCTTCAATTCTGTTGAGAAGATGTGGGTTGATAAAAGACCATCAGATTTGACAGTTAAGAGATTATTATTAACTTTGAAAATGTCTTTTCAGTGATTTTTCAAAACCTTATTTTTCAAATTTGAGAAGTAGAAGAACTGTTGTCAATGACCATGAACAACCATTTTTTTCTCTAGGAATTTGCTGAGAAAGCTAGGAGCAGTATAGGAAAGTAGCTTGAAATGATATAAGGGTCAAGTGAGGATTTTTTTAATGTTGGAAGAAGCTTAGGTGCATTGAAAGCAGTAGAAAAAAGACCAGTAAATGAAAAAGAAGTTAAAGATTAAAAAGATGATGACGGAGATTGCAATGTCCCACAAAAGACAGGAAAGGATGATCATCAAGGACACATATATAGGAGATGGTCTTGGCAAGGACTGCCTCATTGTCAGGGAGAGGGGAAAAGGAGGAGAAAGTAAGCAATGTTGTCAAAGGATTTTGAAATGAAGAAAAGACAAGAAGGGAAAATTTGCATTAAATGGCATCAGTTTTCTCCACAATGAAAGAGAGAGGTACTATGATGGCAAGCGAAGTTTGCTGTTTTTCTTTTAGTACAGTCAAGTACTTCTGATTGAATAATGTGATTAAAGAAGATCTTCCCTGCCCAATAATGGGCCTGGAAAGATTTGTAGGAAGGCCTATACCTTTTGTTAATGAGGCACTGGTTCTCAAGGGTTGTGATGCCCTCTGGCTCTAAAAAGTGTATAAAAACTCTAAGGTAAGCTACTGGTGCTTCCCTCCCTGGTAACTATGGTCAGACAGTTGGATCTGTCTGTTGATTTATGATGTATGTATTGCTTATGTCCTGTAGTTGGAAGCATATCTGTTGATTTTCATTTCTTTGTATTTTCTCTGAAGTTCAGGATGTTGATGTTTTCCCCTGAGCTAAGGGAGTTATATATGTGTCTGATTAAAGTGATTATTGACCCCTTGAAAGTTGCTTTCCTTTTAGAAATGCAGATCTAAGAACCTGTGATAGCAAGCCCTTCTCTCTATGTCAAGGTACTTACTGATACAGGTACTTAACTTAGAGAGATATTGGGAAGGAGGTGAGACAAATTCATTTTAATGACTAAACAAAAAAGAAAAGCTTGAAGATTATCTCTAGTGGAGAAATAGATAAAAAATATTAACTAAAATATTAGCAAAGATCCTACTATAAAATATTAGTAACTGTAACAGGAAGAATCCTGACATGCCCAGGAGGGCCTGTTGTACAGGTTTTAGATCTGCTTTTTAAAAAACAAAACAACTTTCAAGGGGTCAACAATCTACTTTAATCATGCACATACCATTCACTTAGTTCAGGGGAAAAAGTCAGCATCTTGAACTTCAGAGAAAATATGAACAGAGAAATAAAGATCAACAGACGGGGCTTCCAACTGTCTGACCATAAACAATACACTCATAGCTAGCAGAAAGAAAAGCAGCAACATCTGGGTTATCAAAGACAAGGGGCTTCTTAGTGACTTCCCAAAGTTTCATCTGGCACACAAATCTTTCAAAAAAACTAAGCCCCATAGTAGATTCTCAGCTCAGAGTATTTATACACTTTACAGAGCCAGAGGGCATTGCAACTGCAACCCTTGAGAACCAGTGCCTCATTAGAAATTAATGAAAGGGGGGTGGAGCCAAGATGGCGGAGTAGAAAGACTCACATTTGCTAGCTCTGAACCCACAGCCCATGGATTTCCTCTAAAAAGAACTCCTGACAAATTCTGGAACAGTGGAAGCTGCGCAGCAACACAGTGAAGGAGATTTCTGTTCCAGAGAGCCCTGAAAAACCGATCCTAAAGGTCCATCGTGCCCCGGATGGGAGTGGAGCCCTCCCCTGCCCTGGCCACGTGGCACTGAGAGGAGCAAGCAGAGCCGAGCAGGCTTCAGGGAACGGAATCTCCACCGGCTGCTAAGGTCCCTCCACCCACAGACTCACAGGTCAGTGAGAGAGATGGGCTGAGAGGGGAGCGGGGTATCTCTGGGACTCAGGCCCTCTCGGGAGGCAGTGGCAGAGGCAGCAACAGAGGCAGCAGGTGGCCAGAGGCTCCCAGAGCAGGCAGGAGCTCTGCAGAAGCTCCATTACAAAAGGTTTCTCCATAAACCCCCTGAAGGAACTGAGCCTGGGAGGTGGCCCTGCCCCCACCTGAGAATCTGATTTAATCCTACCCTGAATAGCAGCCAGGCCTGCCACCAAAAGCCCTGAGGCTGGGGAGCAGTATTTGAATCTCAGACCCCAAGCACTAGCTGGGAAGACCTAGGCAGGAGTGGAGAGGACTCTTAGAAGTCAAGTAACTGGCTGGGAAAAAGCCCAGAAAAGGGAAAAAAAC